>OX402002.1:13612742-14258936 GCA_947859395.1 Eupithecia insigniata
CAAAACTCTGTATAAATAAACTACAAAGTAAATAAAATTAATCACGTATTTGTTTTCGAAAATTATTATTAAAGATTTTATTCCTTGGTTCGATTCGCTCGAAACTCGATACGCGGGCGAAACCGCGGGGCGCACCTAGTATATATATACTAGCTGACCCGTCAAACGTTGTTTTGCCTTCAACCCTTATCACTTAGGGGTATGGAAAATAGATAGTAGCCGATTCTCAGACCTACTGAATACGCATATAAAATTTGGTAAAAATCGGTAAAGCCGTTTCGGAGGAGTACGGTAACTAACATTGTGATATGGAAATTTTATATATAAGATATATATATATACTAGCTGCGCCCCGCATATATATCATAGATCAATAATATCTTAAAGGGGCAAACCAAACATCATAGATCAACAAATTAATTTTTTGTACCTATGAACTTTCTCTATCTTCGTCTTACTTTCAGTTCTTTTTACCTTATATCGTTACGTTTCGATTATTAAACTAACTACTTACATAGTAAGATTTATCGCTTTATAAATCAGATTCTCGATTAGTCACATCGCGTTATCCTCAAGATCAACTGCATCAAATAGATCTTCCTTCTCAGTCTTAAGGTCACCATCTGCATCCGCCTTACCATTATATAAAACAAGTTCATTTCATGCGTGTCTGTCAATGGAATTTGGAGCTTAATTTATTGTAATAACATCACTAATTAGATGTTTGTTGATGTTTGCGACAGAGCTTGCGTTCACACGCTCTATGTCGCGGTGTCGTGGTCGTGAGATCGAAACCGGAGGTTATGAAATGTTGCTAAACTAATGCCGCCATTTATTCTACTGATACGAGGAGCAGCTTTAAACATTAGTTGAGCCAGTAAAATTACTGGGTATAGAATTGGTATAAAACGTATCATCATCATCAGCCAGTACACGTCCACTGCTGAACATAGGCCTCCCCCAAACGACGACGCCACGAATCTAATTGTTGCCATCATATTGGGGGGTTTGCCATAATCACCACGCTTGGCATGCGGATTGGTGATCGTAGTAAGGTGTTAGTAATACACAGTAGGAAGCTGCTGCCCTCCCTCTAGTAGGTAAAATAAAACGTATAAAACATTCGAATTTTATTGAGTCTGCGATAAACAGTGAAGATTTCTAAAGTGACTTCAGAAAATTTAGAGACTAGAACTTCGAAATTTATGGAGAATGAATGATTCGGCTATTTGTGTTGCAAATCAACATCCAATTTCTAGTCTACCTACTACCTGTGATACTACGCTTGTTTCTTGGAATTAGCCAATGAATTTTCTAAAGCTTTCAATTTTGTAATTTAACATGTAAGCTGTTTTGTAAAATAACAAAGATCTGAAATTCAAAACTAAATTGGCAGCAGCTTCATAAAATCGAAATAACGAACAATAACCGAGTTTTCAAGTCAGTTTTAAGAATCCTTCAATCTTCGTGGAATAACCAAATTTATCTTTTAGATCACGACTCTAACCTTTCGAGTTCTTAGAAGACGGTATTGTTTTATTGCCTTAACTTGCATTAGGTATGGAGTTTTTGTGCTGAATCCAATATACGAATATGAACTTATTTATTTTTGACTTGATACTTGCTGATTTTAGACTTTGGAGCAGTTTCCTTAGTCGATCCGGATATTTTGGATTATACTACAAATATAAAAATCATTTACAAAAAAAATACAAAATCATTTATTTCGCATATACAAAACAAGTCTAATGAAACCCTGGTTTCTGTTTTAGTTTAACAGATAACCAGTCTACACTCTCTATACTCATAGTTTTTTCTTGATTCTGATAAAATAGATATTTTTGTGGACTAGTAATTTTCTCAATTTGCGCGAATTATTGTTTGGCTTGTTGGTTGCTTTTTTATATAATCAATAGACTTTCGTTTGATCGCTTTTCAGCAGTAAAACTTACTTCAGACTTACACCTCAATAATTTGCTGTCAGCTATTTTAGTTGATAAAATAGCAATTTTTTTTTTAGTTTAATTGATTGATTCAACAAAATCTACAGTTAAGTTGATCAAATACATAGGTAATATGTATCTAGTCTGCTTAACATTCCAAAGTACAGATTAGATAACCTTTCTCAGAAAGCTGTCTGCTTGTCGATCGCTTTAAAAAGTTGTTTATTATAGCTTGTTCGGGCCGGAAGGATAGCAAGATAAACTTAGGCGATAGAGGCTTGGCCTGAATCATGTGGGTAGTATTTGCTGTAACAAATAAACAGACATATTCGAATTGTAGGAATGTAATATATTAAGTACGGTCGGCAGGTTTGGTGGAATTCTTATACTCGTAGCTATCGGAGCGTATAAAACCGATCAGATTTCGGAATGTAATAGTATCAATGTTTTCAAGGCGAATCGATTGTTTAAACAATAAGTTTGGTCTAGGACAGGTTCGCTAGCCAGTGTACCAAAACGGATTGCTGTAGATTTTATAGCTTGCGTAAATTACACTGTTCTATTCAAATCAGTTGGATGTTCAAGTTAACATTGGTAAAACCAAACTCGAGTAAAATGCAGAACCTGTCAGTCTACACTTGAGAAGAGTACGTATAGCTAAATATACACTGTGTTTTTCCTGATTTTGCTCAAGGTTTTTAAGAATGTATTGAATAATCTTCAGACTTAGTCTACAATTTTGAGCAGCGCGTATGAAATCGAAGGATCCTTGAACGATGAATAGATAAAATCCATATCAATGAGCGAAAAACGACAAATCAAAAAATGCGTTGGGAAATAAGCAGAATTTTTCAACGCATTTGAGAAAGTAGCACATTTATACATAGCGGCACGTAACTTTAGCGCTAACCTTTACGCAGAAGTAAAAAATAAGGTACCTGGGCGGGGCTAGTGGTACTTTACCCATGCGCAGCTATCCCCTCCGCGTATCGCTCAGCGCTAGACTTACGTGCCGCTACTTGTACCACAGATTAGGTAATGTTACTTCCTTGTACGCTATACGTTTTGTATACCTATAACACTATAAACAAAATATGGTAGGCAAGGCTGATTGAAAACAGCAACAAAGCATAGATTTGAATTCCGATGATCCCAGTTGGAAACCATAATCGAAACATCAGAAGGTCAAGAACACAATGGAATGTTAGTAACGCAACAATGGATGGCATCAGCGTGATTTGAATACATTCTGATTCGCCGTCCGTTTTGATATTCGGTCTAATATTGTGTGCATCCGCGTTGAGTTTGGATGGGAAATTCAATGGTTGCGTTCTTGCCTCATCCAACCCATTTGAATACATAACGGGTTGCGCTAATGCGCTTTTGTTTAACTGTACCACTTACCACAGATTTGTAAATAATAAGATACCTTATTATTTAGATTTGTGCCTTTTACAAACTTCATCTGCCGTTGATGAAGTCCAGCATCTGCAACCTGACTTCACTGCTGCTTTAGTTCTCTTAAATCTGATGTTGTGTTCTTTTACTACTTCCATCACACTAACATATAAATGCGAAAGTTTGGATGTTTGGATGGATTTGTTACATTTTCATGCTAAAAGTACTAAACGGATCGGGTAAAAAATTTGTGAACATGTAATTAGAATGACCTGTTCACCTGGAATCAAACAAAGGCTCCTTTTTATCTTATAAATCAGTTCCCACGGGATAGAAATCACCTTTAAACGTTTACTTACATAGAACTACGCGTGCGGAACCGACTGCAGAAACTTTTCTTTTATAAAATTACTACTGCAGTCCATTCATAAAATCGAGTTTGTTTTACACCCAGACGCACAGTCTACTCGGCTTAAGTATTCCTCCATATTTCAACTTCAACTTTTTGGTTAATGGCTCTGCGTCTGGATTGACATCCTCCATATTTACTTGCATTACATAATTGGCATTTCTGTCGGTGTTTTTACACAAAACAAACAAGCCAATAGTATCGATAAAAACGTCAACGATACAAGCTATTTCCGGACTCGTATGTAATCTTTTGAAATCCGCTTTCAACACATCTCTTAATACCTGTTGCGTGTTGATAGCATCATACAAACTAAGAGAGTTCTTGACATTTTAATGGCTAGAGAGCTTCCTATTCTCGGATAAAGATTATCTTAATTGGCGGGTTCAATAGTAAATAGGAAATCTGTATTTATATAAAAAGTTAGTACATTTTTGTCTTTTGTTGAATTTGTTTATAATCTGGTGTCATCAGGTGATTTTAAGGGGAGGCCTAGGTCCAGCTGTGGACTATTATAGATTGGCGTTGTTGTTTATTCAGAACGGACCAATTAGGTCCAAAATTTTGATAAAGGTAGTAGAAAAATAAAATGTTTGTAACATTCGTAAAAAGTAGTAAAACGATAATGTCAGCAATGTAGCTACGAACTAAACAGCTTAAAGATTTTCAAAGTATTCATCTTCACATTGTTCATACAATCAAATTTGCTCCCTGACCCCACATAATTGTTGCAGTGACTGCTATTATGTTGTATCTGAGGTCAAATATTTCTTGCTTTGTAAGAGGAACTATGCCGAGAAACCGTTACTATAGTCGAATTATCGTGCATCTATTAAATTTATCTTTTTGAATTCTGTGATCATAATGTGACTTTCTCGTTATTTTCTTTTTATCTGTCCGTCTATATTATCTACTCAGCCCCTATTGTTGAGTGCTGGGTATGCGCCTGATGCGCTATTGGTCCAATCCTGTGCCACCCTCGTTCCCGACTATTTTGACGATGTCATCTGAACATCACTCTGGTGGACTGCCTCTTTGTTGTATAAATGTTTATTTTCCCGTCTGCTTTAATCTCACGTCTGGGAAAGATCGCTCTTGAGCGATATGACCAATTCCATCGTCGCTTATTCAAATGTTATTCTTTTGTAAATTATTTTTAGTTAAGTGTGCAGTGTGTTATCTCTGTTGGTTTAGTTTAACTGTCCCAACTGCTACTAATGAGTTATTATCATACAAGTTCATTATCTAAAGTGTCATAGATCATTGGTTGCATAAGACCGCCTTGGCCGAGCGATGGGCCGTGAGAGAGAACCAGTTCCAAGTTGCTTTGGTTTTTACGAAGCTGGTCTTCGTTGCTCTCTGTGGTTTTCCCGTTAGCTTTACATTTGTTATTGATATAAAAAGCCTCGTTTTGTTTTGAAATTAAATAACACTCATTATTTAACACCTTATTCCTTTAATCTAACTGAATCTAATTAGGTTTCCTGTTTTTTTTTATTCCGAAAAAAATTATTGATTATATTTAATTCTTGTAATAATTTTACTTAATAGTTCCTAGTTCTCAGAACTCAAAAATAAATCCTGCGCTGTGCACTCAAAATTTTAACGAATAGGTCTTTAAATATTTGTTTCTGCCACCCGTCAAGAAAAATAAAGTCTAGGGTTTAATAATAGCATGGCGACTATTTGAAAACTCTAAATAAACATTGTTTAGTATAAACATCACGTTCTCGATTACCTTATCGATAATGCACCTGACGATGTGGTTAACGTGTTTTAATTTGCAATGAACATAATAATAACATTTTAAAATATATCCTGGTTACGTTGGTTCTTGTTGTTTCAAATATATACTTCCTTATTTACCGATGTGTCAATGATAATTGTGTGTTATCTGTGTCCTCAAAACTTGTCAACGGGGTTTTGTTGTCGTTCTATATGGCATAAATTTGATTTTTGCAATAGTGTCTATTCCTTCGGGAAATGATGCTCTTACTTTTGGTATTTAGAAAAGTTTATTTATTAGACAAATATGTATATTGTGCCTCGGCATTGTTTATAATAAAAATAGATCTGTAGTCTCTTCTCTATGACATTATTTTTTCAATTATTTGACCCTTACTTAAATTATACTCTTATGTTTAGTATTTGAGAGTATTTCAGAGAATTCGCATTATCTACAGAACAAAATGCACTCCTTTCGCTTAGTCCGACGCCATGGCATTGTTTATTATGAAATCTATCTGTAAACATCTCAGTTCGTGATATATTACAATATCAAATCGCAAAGCTATATTTGCATTTTCATCTACAGTCGGCATGTCCTACTTGTACGTAAGTCAACAGGTCGTTCGTACCGAGCCGTACCAGACACCGCCGCCGCTTGCGCACGATTCCCGCACTTTTTACGACTACATTCAACAGTTCGCAGCTGCTAGAACAATTGTAGGAAACATGCACTTTGACTTGCGTAATTCCATGGTGAACGATTTTGTAGCCGGAATTTCTGTTTGACAATGTGAAATCGGATGTAGAGATGTTTGTTGCGAACATTAGAAAACTACAGGCAGATGTTTGAGAAACTAGTAAATATGTATATCGGTTTTTCTTGACATTGTATGCATTTTCTTAACCTTTGACTGTTTTAAAGTATTTGCGATGATGATGAACTAGTAAATTGAACAGGCTTGTTTTGGCTTCATTAGAATTTGCGTTCTACTTCTAAGCTTGTACTTAAGTCCGTTCACTAATTGAATTTATTCAAGCTAGATCCGAACTGACATTGACTTTACCTTAGACTCTGAAAGTTCAAGTAAAAACGTGTGGGTTTTATACAACCTTATAAAGTAAAGCCTTTTTCCTGTCCTGAGTCTTTAGGTCTATCGTTCATTTCCTTTAAAAATCTCAATGAAAAAGTTTAGCCCAGGTCAATCGTAGATTTCACATAAAAATCTTCATCTAATCATTTCCTCTTCCATCCATTTGAGGAACAAAACTTTTGTTTTCCAATTACATTGTTGTTGTTTGTATATCTATGTTGCCCTTAGAGCATTTAGAACATGTTATAAATGCTCTAAGATGTTGCCTAATAAACAAATGCTTACAAAATCCTACTTTATACTTAAATGTAAACTGGGTTTTTACTTCATTGCCATAACATTTACAAATAGCTCAGCGTATGTAAGTACTACGCAGATTACCTCACACAAGGACGCATGTGTTTATGATACCCTGTTCCCATTATAATTCGATTCAAAATCAAATGCTTTGTCTAGTTTTAATGTGTCGTGTCATGCATTGTTTTTTATGATCGCTCTATATTTTAGATTTTCGAGGGCCTCTTCAGTTACTACTTGATTATTATTAAGTTCTTGACTAGGTACTTACCTACTGCATTGTATGTGTCGGTCTCGTCAGAATTATTTTATAACTACCCCCCATTTTTAGTTTTCTTGTCTTGCCCGAAATATGTATTAACAATTTCTTAAAATGCATGGATGTTCTGGTTACCAAAGTAAGTACCTACTATACCTACTAATTTAGACATTTCCTAGTTACTTACCTATTTGTAGTACGCTCGTCACCCAAATGTAACTATTAGCAATAATATAGCCCTCAGTTATCATTTAAGTGAATTTTTGTAATTCTTATGAGAATAAAGTTTCTTAAACCATATTATGGCTCTGCATCTGGTTTGGCACAAGTCTGCCTGAGACTTTCAAGACGTAATTATCACACTAAGACCGAAGGAAGTCCCAGAGTTTTTCAAATTCTACGTCACATGACCTCGTGGCGCATCGGACAATTGGCAGCGCATCCCGTACTGAGACCGGGGTTGCGGGTTCAAGTCCAGTCGAAGTCGAAAAATTTTAGGATCTTATTAAAAATTTCTTAGACGTATCACACTAGAGATGAGTCCGGTATTCAATAACTAACTCAGTACCTGTTAGCATGGTCCTAAAATATCTAACGCTATTGTAAAATCCGCATACCGCTAGGGAATAACTGTGCAAAGCAAGCATCGCGCCTAACCGACCGTGAGCCATAACTACCCAACGCTTCAATACCTATACTTACCTAACTATCATCTACGCATAGGTACTAGCGGACCGTTCACCCGTAAAGTTATGTAGCTGCAACAAGTATTTGGTATTTCTAACCAAATCGGTTAGAAATATATTGGGTAGAAATCAGAACAGGTATAGAGTATTGTAACGTTATTGGGTACCAGTTGGTACTAGCGGTATTGAAACAAAATACCCAACTAATAACCGGTAGCCAAAATATCCAATAACTCCCATCCTTATATCACACTGTATTTATACCTCAATGTACGTTTTGCCTCTGTACGGTTGTTCAAATGGTAATATGTTGGATCTATATTTGGGTTTGCAACGTGTGTTGGTAAATAAGGATAACCATATTTGATCATCTTTATTTAAAGATCGTGCACGATACTTGAATGTCTACTTACTATGATTTATTTATAATGTTTTTAAGACTGCGTGAAGGCTATAAATGCTGTTATGTCTTGTTATAAAAGAAAGCGTGTGACTGATATGTCTAGCTAGTCAATATATAAAATAATAACAAGGCACCCGTCAGGAATGAAAGGAAAACATTCAGTAGCTAGTACATACCTAGTCGACTACGATTGCTTTCTCTACATAAATTACTACTTCTGTACTTGCTGTAGTTAGAATTATACCTGCTGGTATATATTTATTGGTACTAATATGTATGCAGCTACAAGAACGCGACTTCGCACGCTCTTTGACGGAATAAAAAGTAGTGTATGTATGTTCGTCCCCGAGATACAATCTTACTACCTCCCTAATTTCATTAAGATCCGTTCAGCCGTTTAGGTGTGAAAACGTAACAGACGGACAAATTTCCTTTCATATTTATATGTAATATAAATTGGATGTTTGTAAATTAAATTCCGAAAATACTGATAGGATTCTAAAAACTCTTTCTCTTTAAGTACTCCGATTTTGAATAAATATACTTTATGTTAACAAAGAAATATACGAATGAAAACTGTCATTGAATATTTTCCACCAATATTCCTTGGGTTTTGTAACCCCTTTGATGCCCCTTTGTATACAAAATATATCCAGGTTTTTGAATCGGACTATAGATAGTTACATTATTCCTGAATGCATTAAAAACGTTTTACCTAGCTATGATTGTTAGTTTAAAATTTTATAATTTAACTTTTAAAAATGCATGTTTTATGATATTACTCTTTGAGTTCATTGAATGAAACGGTATCATTGGACATTATCTTATTTCGGCCCACACACGCTCCATCCGAATGTCACTCTACATATTTATCATATCCAGTCTGGTCTGTGCTTATATAATTAATACACGTTGTATTATTATTTAAGGCAGTTCAGTAGTTATCCCTATTAATCTAAGCATTATTTTGACAGCTGCTATTTTCTTTCTCTAAGAACTTATTCTTTAATTTATTTCAATGAAAGTTTTTACACCTAAAGACGAAAGGCAATCCTACCAATTTTATTATATTTTGATCATTAAGTATTTTGTTAAATATCTTATGTTATTATGTTGAAAAGTGAAAGGTAAGATTTAATTAATGCTTTCTTTTTGTGCGTTGTTGATTGTCACGGTTTTCTCCCTCTGTGTTGATTATGTCATTTATATTTAATCTTATTTTAATTGAATAATAATTGTATGCGAGCATTAATCTCGTTTTCACACAGGCGAGATCATCAGTTTTATTTTATTATACTACATGACTTCTGAAGGCTGAGTTACTGATTGTTACGTACCTTAATTTTTTATAGTGATTTCATATTTGTTCCGTGCTGTGTTATTGAGAATATTTCCAATTTATTTTGGTATTTTCCATTTGTATATTTTCACTGTACACGCAAATATTATCGGGCCATAATTTGATTAATATTAGCAAAGGTTTCCAAATCAACATGTTTGGTTTCCAGATATCAACAATCTCGTTGTTATCTTCGAAATTATAAATTATATTGAATATTTCGATTTCTGCCTCGGGACAAATATTTGTACGATCTGCAAATATTTGTTCAGGGTGTTCTGGTCGTTTTTCTATGTATAATAAAAAATATCTATCTACATTTATGTTATATATTGTATTATGTATATCAGTTATCTAGTACCCATAACACAAGTTCTGCTTAGCTTAGGGCTAGATAATACTGTGTGAATTGTCCAGCATTCTTTATTTATTTATTTATTTGTTAGTGTATTGTAGTACGTAGTTACAACCAACTAATCTGTTTGTTTGCCTAGATCATTAAGTTAGTCATATATCTTCTGACTTCTTTATTATCTGTTTCAATTGATATATTCATTATCTAGTACGTATTTGATTTATGAGATTTTAGATTGTCCTGTTACTTTAAACCTTCGAATATCAGGTTTATTTTATTTCCGGTTTCATAATTTTTAAGACTACTATATCATTGTCATCTAGCATTGTAGTTTTAATAGCAAATTACAATAAAAGTAGTTATTGTTTAAAATTTCACACGCACCTTCTTGACCTCTACTTAACAGAAATTATGCGTAGTTATTTGAATTTTAAATTGGTTTAGATTAATTTTGTTAATGTAAAGTTATTTCTAAAATCGTAAGACTACCCAATACTCATACCTGTAGATTTTGGCTCCCAGGCCATAATACCCCTTTACCATAACACAAATTATTTCTATTTAGATGGTTGTGGAGTCAATAGCAATGCTGGAATTGCATTGCTATTTGACTCTCATGAAAACCTCGTATATTGTCGGTTTTCCCGCGAGGATGTCGCTCTGCAGATCTTGGTGTATATAACAAAAAAATGAAGTGAAGAGAAAATCAATAACACCTTATTTCTTATTTGATAATAATAACTATGTTTATAGTATAAAATTTGACTTGTCCAAGTGCTTATTTGTAAGCCTAAAGAAATAAAGTTATTGATTCTGATTCTGATTCTAACATTAAAACAGTTATTGCATCAACGCGTGTCAAACAAACAATCAATATTATCAAACTTCAAAATAATTTTTGTTTTACAGAGGAGTATTCCCATGGAAAAACAGCTCATCTAAAAGCCAAGACTCCACCCCAACCACGTGGAAGCTCTTCGGCAGCAAGTCCCAAGTCAACCTCTCCAAAAACCTGACCTGTGAGACGCAGAAGAACTCCCTATCTCCTACATCTTCGGTGGCGAACACCCCTCACCATCACAGGCGGCAGGGGAGTTCCGCCAGTGAGAAGCAGTTTGAGGATCTGGTGGCCAGTTCTATAGCTCTGATACAGCATGATCGGTGAGTTCTGGTTTTTCTTCTTCGTTCACTATAAGTAGTCTGGTTATAATTACGTCCAGATGAACGACGGCTCGTGCAATACGTTTTTGTTGGATGCCATGTAGGTTACGGTGCTAGAGAGATGAGGACTGAGGACCGACCATCTTGCTAGTTGGAGAGCAAACACAGGGTCTCTCACCTAGTCGTCTTTCTTCATAAGATTTTAGTTAGTTGCTTAAATTTTTAATGGTGCAAGTGCAATGATTTGAGGAGGCCATTGCCCCATTGGGACTAACTAGGCTACCCCAATACATTGTAGCAGTTACAGTGGGTGGATTTTCGGACTATTCAGTGGATAACCTCACCTGCTAGCTTCCCATTAAGTTAGGTAACGATAATTTTACCCAATTTCTCCGAAAAGCCGATATCAAGTCTATGTAAAGTTCAGGAGGTCGTTTCGTAGGTGTGACCGACATCGGATGTCCCAATAACAGTTTGACACGCTACGCTCTGCTGACTGGCTTTACTCTCAGTTGAATATTGGTTTCGGAAGCATAGTTGAGTCCCCCATTTTGTGCATAGTACAGCTTCAAATTGATATGAGCGTCTAGAGTAGTCAAAATGATCTGAAAAACATAAAAGCAATTAAATATACGCAGTTCGAATAATCATATTGTTGTTAGCACCCAAAATGTTCAAAATATCTTATTACTCATTTTTTCATATTTATGTATATGAGCAGTCAGGGTGTTTAAAATTATCTTAGCAAACAAAGCTCTCAAAGGTAGTATGCAAACTATTTTGAGTCAATATTTTTGAAGGTACATTTTATGCACAGTTAACTTTGAGAGCTTTGTTAGCTAAGATCATTTTGAACAACCTGACTATATGAAACAATGAGTAGTAAGATATTTTGAACACTTTGGGTGCTTACAACAATATGATGATTTGAACTGCGTATATCAAATTGCTATGTTTTTCAGATCATTTTGACTACTTTAGACGCTCATATCAATTTGACGCTGACTGTACTCTTTTTTGACGTACGACGCAAGGTTTCTTCGTTAAAACTTTTGAAACTATCATGGTTATTTATAACAAATAAATCATTTTAAATATCCCGTTATTAACTTTAGGTTTCTTCGTGTCTAATGGTAGAATAAAGTGTACTTACAATATGCTGCAGTTAGAATAATAACAATCTAAAACTAGAGGGTCGTTTTAATTTCATTCCTTTTACGCTTCAGAATATTAAATTCTATAATATCGAATCAAATCTATGTATGTAATAAATAAAACTTGTTAGCGTTTCTAAGAGTCTTGTACGGTCATGTAAAATTAAAGATTCATAAATCGTTGAAGGTAAAATAAAAACGCCACAACAATATCGAATTTCATGAACACTACCAAAGCATACTGCTGGCGAACAACCTTAGCCTTTGCCGCGCTGAGCAGTAAATTCAATTACCAGCCCACTGTTCAGATATTGATCTGCATTGGACCTTCCCGAGCGAGCGTTGCCTTGCTATGTAGATTTTAAACGACATTAATAAAATATTAAGTATAATCTTTAAAATTGTGCAATAGTGCAATAATTGTTTTTTTTTTGTAATGGGTTACTTCCGGAACGCCTGGTCGGCTAGTGGAATTCTAAAAGTTATTTGCTTCCTCCACAGTTATAGGGACTAATGCTTTTCATCATCAGAAATTATCAAAAGTCAAAAATCTTTATTTCCGTAAATACAATAAACGTACCCCCCCTAAAAGGCCAAATTGTTAAAATTAAACAAACACTGACATGGAAATAAAGTGATATTTTGATTTCGGTCGCTTCGGTTTGTAGACTATAGTAAAAAAGCGACGAAACCTTTAGCCTGTTAGCTGTTATTTTTCGAGTTGGAGCAAAATCTGTCCCAAGCTTTTTTATCTTCTAGATATTCAGATATTTTGTAATAAGCCTTTTTACAAAGGATTTGTTTGACAATTTGTTTGAATTTATTTCATGATCATGTTATTGTCTACAGGCCGCGTATTCCTTTTCTTAATAATTATTGGGGTTCCGTACCCAGGGGACCCCCCCAGATTTTGAGCCAGAGTATGAGTACGAACGGAAAGACAGACAGATCGCTTAAAGCCTGAGTTATCTGTCTGTCTTTCCGTTCGTCATAGTCTCTCTAAATACTGTATTTGTGTCTCAAAGTAACGTATTTAATAATGCTTGTCCAATTCACACGAAGGACGCACGTGTTACAGGTTGCCATGCTTCGTAAATAGGATTTGCCTTTTTATGGACAATAGACCTTCGTTTGGCCACAATCTCACCTGATGGAAAGTGACGATGTGGCCGACGGTGTATCACGCAGGTCTAGAAGATTCACTCTTGTCTTGAAGAGACCCAGATTGTAATTGGCAGGAAAAACAGAAGCAGGCAACGAGTTCGAATCCTTTTTTTTTTAAATTTTATTTATGTACAGATTATAACTAAAACATACGTCTAAGCCACGAATATGTTCTTTACACGATCGCCGATAAATACCACGTTGCTCCTAACGTGTGGTATATCTGATTAGATTACACGTGACGGGTTGCGTGTTGATTTATTATTTTTTAGCTTATGTTTTATGGCATTAGGTCGAATTTAATTAGTGGGAAAGGTTGTTGGTAAAGAATCGAGGAAAAGCACAGTCAGCGTGGTTAATTCGAAAAAAGTTACCTACCCATTATCCTATTTTCCTTTTGGATCCCTAGCACATACGCATTTCCTATTCTTACCAAGTAGTTTCCTATTTTAATGCGCCAAATACGCAATTGCGTGTTCCGTTTTTTTTTTCGAATTCTCGAATTGGTACTTTAAATCGGGGAAACGAAATAGGCAATTGCGTATTGGTGTATTAATAAATTAGGCCTGCTCCACCTTAAAATCACACATATCTTATACTTGCTGCTGCTCGCGCCTTCGCCCGCGTTTTCGTTTTTTCGGGATAAAGAATCCAATCAGTTCAGTTGTTTTTGCGTGAAAGAGGAACATACATCCATTCCCACAAACTTTGACATTTATATTATAATATTTGTAGGATTTACTGAAATAAACCATAAACCTTCTTATTATAAATACATAAAATAAAATAAAAAATAAAAATAAAAATAGCCTTTATTCTCTGACTAATACTTAATTAATATTATGTTTAAATATTCCTACTTATTATCTATGTACATATATACTACTTTTTGACACCGGTTGTAGGTAAGTCAGGTTGTCCTTTGACATAGGCCTCCTATAAATACCTTTTAATAAAATTTGAAAGGTATTAAAAAAAATACAAATTCTTTGTAATCAAAAACAACGAAATACATATACATATGTGTGTAATCCTTATGTACTCGAATATTGCACCTGTACTAATTGTGAGTACGCTCATAAAATAAGCAAATAGCTGGCGCTGAGCAGATGTTTCAGTGGGGCCATGTTATTACGAGCCATAATTACATTTACAAGTTACAACCTAGTTTAATATGGCCTGATAAATTACAGATAAATGCACTTAATCACTTTATTTTTCTCGCAACGTTTTGCGTAGCGGTAGTTGAACAATTAGTTCTATTGAATTTTACACATCCTCGATTTACTTTGGAATTCATCGCCATTGTCGATGACCCCTTGGTCGTCCATATTGGGCCTTCGAAATACGGGTCAATCTATTGCAAGATGGGTTGAAAACATACGCCCTGGGTCGAAACGCCAACTCGATATATGTACACCAGCCGATCGTGTAGCTCGATATGTGTGACCACAGAGGCCTCTTTATTACGCTAAGCAAATCCGTCCGGTCTTATACTTCTAAAATCATTGTTAACAACAAAATGAGAAAAAAGGAAGCCAAGCAATTACGTTCAACCTAAACTACCGTGCAATCTATGGCAGCAATTTTCACCGTCAATTTAAAACTCGACGATGAACACCGTACTCGCATAGGCTCAAAAGCGGAAATGCCTGTGTAATAGCCGCTCGCTCTGAAGCCCGCAATTTGAGTGGCGTGACCGCTAGAGGGCTCCATTTCTGTTAGCGCTGAAATGAAAGCCGTGCGTTGCGCAGAGTGGAAAAAATATACCTAGAAATGCACAAACATAGAACAAAACAAAAAAGTCTCGCTCGGTCTCTGTTACATCTTTGCACGCAGCTATCTTATCCCCAAAGTAAGCAGAGTTTGTGTTATTGATGACTGTTCTAAAACAATGAGATAAGTTACAAAGAAACACTTAAAAATAAAGTTTTATACACACACAAAAATACCCATTATCACATGTCTTACTTAGGTACTTTCGTGAACAAATAAAAACGAATGAAAAATCAAAACAGAATGACGCGACAACGACAACCACGTACAGCCGTAACCACATAATTTTTGGCGGTTTACATCAACTTGCCTGCATCAAAGCGTTTTTGAAAGTCATTTCCTTTTTAAATTATAGGGCCGGAAAGGCCGATCAAAAAGATATCAAGCCATTTTTCCTATAAGCAAGCAAGGTCCTTTCACAAGAAAACAGAATCTGGCCGGATCTGAAACGTGTTAATACCTTCTTCGACGCAAAAGGCGGGTTCGTCTCTCGCCACGGGACAAATATTTGTATGATCTACAGGTATATGTTCCAGGTCTGTGTGAAGTATTGTATATATAAGACATCTGGTACTGGAACAGACAGACTGGTATCCATAACTTTGTTTACTTTGGGGCCAGATGATGTGTGATAGATAAATGTCAATATTACAAATCGAAAGCAAAAGCAAATCGATTGTTGCCGATGCTGTTCATTTTTTTTATTGACCATAGACCTTCCACCACAATCTCACCTGATGGAAAGTGACGATGTGGCCGACGGTGTATCACGAAGGTCTAGAAGATAACTATTCACTCGTACAATAAGGGATATAAGTTCATACTGTAATGAGCCTATGTCACTTATTGTAACTCTGTTGTGCCTTCATCCGCAAACGAATAGGGGTGTGAATTACTCGAGATTTTACTTGCCCCCTCATAATACCAGAATTACTCGGCCGTAATGAGAAAATGTCAATATTACAAATCGAAAGCAAAAGCAAATCGATGCTTGCCGATGCTCTTCATTTTTTTTATTGACGATAGACCTTCGTTTGGCCACAATCTCACCTGATGGAAAGTGACGATGTGGCCGACGGTGTATCACGAGGGTCTAGAAGATAACTATTCACTCGTACAATAAGGGATATAGGTTCATACTGTAATGAGCCTATGTCATTTATTGTAACTCTGTTGTGCCTTCATCCGCAAACGAATAGGGGTGTGAACTACTCGAGATTTTACTTGCCCCCTCATAATACGAGAATTACTCGGCCGTAATGAGAAAATTTTATGAGGGCTAATGGATCACTATAATTTGACGGTGGTCGTAAAATAATCACGTGAGATTTATTTACGAACCTTGTGATTTTTTATTTATTTATGGGTAAATGGGCGGACGCGGCGCAATTCCTGGCTGATTGGAAGGAAGTGGCTCAGTTTCCAATTACTAGAAGGAATGCGGAGAAACCTTTGCCCAGGCGTGGGAAATTACCTATCCAACACCATCATCATCACGCATCAGCCTATATCAGTCTCCCACCTCCCTAATAAGCACCATCATCATCAGTCCGTCCACGTCCACTGCTGAACATAGGCCTCCCCCAAACGACGCCACGAATAGCGCTTCTGAGCTGCCTCCATCCAACGACTCCCTGCGACCGCTACGATGTCGTCGGTCCATCGAGTGGGAGGTCTTCCCACACTCCGTTTTGCATTGCATCGCGGTCGCCACTCGAGAACCTTTACTCCCGAACGGTTATCGGTTCTACGAGCTATATGGCCTGCCCATCGCCACTTCAGCCTGCTGATTCTTAGAGCTCTGTCGGTAACTTTGGTTCTTCTACGGATTTCCGTATTCCGGATCCTATCGCGTAGAGAAACTCCGAGCATAGCTCTCTCCATAGGTCGCTGGCAATAAGCACCATACTAATATAAATATTATAAATTCGAATGTAATTCTGCCCCTGTCTGTCTGTTACATTTTCACGACGAAACGGCACTCACTGAAACTAACACTAAACAGGACTCAATGAAATTTGGTAGGGAGATAGATAATATAGGAAATCGCTGGATGCGGGCAGCGCAAAATCGGTCATTGTGGAGATCCTTAGGGGAGGCCTATGTCCAGCAGTGGACGTCGATCGGCTGATAATGATGATGATTATGATAGATAGATAATATCGGAGAAAGGACATTATGCCACTTTCTATTCCGGAAAATTGCGTGCGAAGCCGCAGGCAGAAGCTAGTAGGGTTATAAAAATGAAAGTCTGTATGTTTGCATGATTGATTGCTGTAGGGTAGGCTAACTATCAAAGCCTCATCATTGCTGAAATGTAACACATGCAGGCTACGTTTTAGGTATTAAAAATAATTTCCTCCTAGCCGAATTTCGACCACGGCAGCCAGACTCAACGGAGACTAGCCAGAATCGTAGGACATAGTATAGTGCACAAGTGTCTGCGCACACTGTGGACAGGTGCACTCTATTCCCTCACTCTCATAATCCGATGGGACGGCAGACCGACGACCGGAAGAGAGGTCAGGTGCAGTAACAACGACTTAACGTGCTTTTCAAGGCACGGGGGTGTAACACCACCAACTTCCTGACTCTGGTCTGCTACTGTGTTTTTTTTTGTAAAAACACAATAACAAGTTTTGGTAAGACTCGGGATTTGAACCCGCGGCGTCTGCCTGCCTGTCTGTTCGCGATAAACTCAGAAACTACTAAACGGATTTTCATACGGTTTTCAATTTCAGCAATCGATAAGAGTGACTCATAAGGAAGGTTTAGGTATATAATGTGTCAAGGTTTTGTGTGTTGAAATATAACGATAATTCTTGGATGTGTCGAAAAAAGTCAAGCCGCCTGGGAGAGCTTTCATCGCAAACGCTGCTTAATTAATTCCCTTTGAGTTGCTTTGATATATGCTCTACTATCCGTGGGAAGCCGGGGCGGGTTGCTACTAATACTCTCGAGTGGTAGATAAAGTTAAGATGATCATGGTACTTGGTAGCATGGTAGAGTTGCGTGAGATAAAACAATCATTAATCTACAAACAAAATAAACAATCCTTCACCTGATAAATTCGCGTGATTGGAAACGAACGATTCAATAAATTATTCCAGTAAACGGCGTTTGCGTGCATCTAGTATACTGTAATTACTTAAATTCATTGCCAATTATAGCATAGATATTAATCTTCACACTAGGTTACTTTGTATCCTTCAGTTTATTCTATAGTATCAATGCGAACGTGTTTCTTACTACCAAACAAGCTTGAAATACATATAAAGATCATCACAGACGGAGTTATAATATATAGTTATATATATATATTGCGTGTCTGTAATACGCATTGAACAAATATATGTACTTAGTAATATTATTTCAATGGTAATACGTAGTTTCCTCGATTAACTAACCCTTGAGGAATTTCCCGTGGAAATTTCGATTTGTAGATTCGATACAATTTCGATAAGAGTAATAGGAAATTCCTTGGAAAAACCCATCCCTCTTTAATAATAATATTTTATACCCCTATAAGAATAAATCAAGATCAATAAGTGTTTTTTTTTTTTCAAATAAATTGATTGTATCGGGAATTGATGGATTTATAGTTTCTGTCCCCTCCTCTCAATCAGTCTATTGGACAATGAAATTGATTTACATAGTGCTTTTATTGTTATTTTATTACTTACTGAGGTTTGAAAATGTTGAAATATCATCATCATCAGCCCATATACGTCCACTGCTGGACATAGGCCTCACCCGTACGACGCCATAAATAGCGGTCCTGAGCCGCCTCCATCCATCGACTCCCTGCGACCGCTACGATGTCGTCGGTCCATCGAATGGATGGTCTCCCATGTAGGGGGGATTTACCATAATCACCACGCTTGGCAGGCGGATTGGTGATCGCAGTGTTGGTGAATGTTGAAATATGCGTTGCGTTATATTGCGTTTAACTATCGGAGTAATAAAATTGCTCTTTTCAGCATCGTATTCACACACATCGGCATCGCAACGCTTTTTTTTGTTTTTAGGGCTCCAGAAATCCGAATGAAAAACGGAATCTCCGAATATTCATGCATGTCTGTCTGTCTGTCCGTAGTTAAGAGCTCTCTCCACGCGAGTTCAACTCGAACTAATCCGTTTTTTATTCACTATGGAAAAGACATAGGCGAAGCGATAAAGCGAAGCGAGATGCCGAAATCTTTCAGAATTAAAATGTGTGCAACACGACAACCATTAGACAAACTGGATATAATCATTCATTGTGTAATTTTATACGTTAGCTTTTACGTTTGACATTTTGGAATAAGTATAATTCTGTAAGTCAAGATTGAATAATAAATAATGGATTACATACGTAACCAAAATGGATAAGGTCTAATCTTAGGGCGCTTGTTTGACTCATTTTGTCTCATCTTTTCAGACCCTCGAACCTCCCAGCAAAATGCGCAGAAGAGGCACTCCGGCATAAAGAGGAGCACGCTCGCATGGTGGAAGCGGCGAGGCGGCGAGTGGAGCGGGAGGCGGCGGCCAGACTCGCCAGGTTGCAGCAGTCTCTGCGATTGGAGGAGCGGTTAGCGAGGCATGCGCGGGAGTGGACACAGAACATACTTCCGCACTGGCAAACACAGTGAGTACTGGGAGAGTGAGTGGCAGCAAGCTAATGCTTGGTACTCACTGACTCGTAAGTCGAATGTCAATAAGGATTTACACAGTTCCTAAGAGTGCGGCTCGCTTTGCTCGCCACGCACGATGTGTGAGGATTTGCGCATTTCTAAAGTAGGTACCGAATAAGCAATCTTTTCCTTTCATATTCCGTAATAGAAAAATATAAAGGTGCATCCCCATTTGTAACATTTCGCCAACACCGAAACCGTAACAAAGGCGCGTAACTAAAAATGTTGCGATCAGTTATCCGTCTCATACTCCCATACAAAATATCAATCAATGAAAGTTCGCCCGAACATTGTTTGTACTGCCAGTTACAGGTGTGGACGGTGTTTTTGTTTTGTTGTTACGGCCAAATTTTACGGTTTACGGGCCAATCCATAAGATTTTTCCAATTGTCTCCTCTGATCAAATTCAAAGATATTTTAACGCAGAAGAAAAAAATTGATCTAACATCAAAATCAAGCAAAAATTTTCACGGCCTACGATCTGCTAATGTGAGGTAGGGTAGCTTAGTTTAAAATAAGGATGTCTTATCTTATCTAGACCTCTATGGGCACATATCACTGTACACAAACCATTGTATTCAACAATGACTTCTAATGTGTCTGCTTTATTTACATATGTACTGCATCTAGCGCATGTTAATGTAAAACTAACTACATTATGTGCGTATTGTTTTCGCGTTTCTAACCGCATTGTGATTTTGTGCTTTACTTAGTTTATTACGGTGATCTGAATGTTTTGCCGTTTTATAAATTTTAGATTGTGATATAAAGTTAAAACTAGGGAATTCTAGTTTTAACTTTATAGTTTATTTATAATTATTAACTATTTATATAAAATATTAAGTAAATTCTTATTTAAATCTGCAAATAATAAAATTGTATAACACAATACGCATTTTAAGTATAAAATATACAAAGTTGTAGCGGTTAAAGTGACAACTGAGATTCTAATGTTTCGCCCATTCGGTTAGCGATCGGTAGATTTATTCGTGTTTTTTTAATTGCAATCAATATTTTATTTTAAATAGATTGATAATACATTTATTTGATCGCCTTATAAACCAGCCATAAGCGCTTATCCGGGAAGCCTATGTCCACCAGTGGACTATAAGCTGTGAATGATGATGATAAACAAGGTTCTACTAAATTAAACCTTATTCTTTAAATCCTTAATTATTGCTTCAATAACCGGTGTAAGATTAATGTATAAAAGGTCATTATCTAGTATAACAGGATATAAAGGTCACTGTAAATAAGGGCAAAGTCCCTGGCCTTAACCACGGTGGAATATGATTGAGGTGACCGCGTGCCTGTTATCAATAGAGGTTGGTTATCATTATCTACCAATAAATAGTAGGTGGTTTACAACCGTAAAAGCAAGTTGCTCGATTTATAAAACCTGAACAAAGAAATCATTAGCGAGAGCCCAATGATTTTTTCTTCTATACTCGTTGAAATATAAAATGACTCGTATGTGTTCAACCATAGATACTATAGAATGATATACCGTGAAAAAAAATAGTTCAATAGTAGTTCAATAGTACTTTATTGATAACAAGATGTTACATGTCTGATTACAAACTTGGCTAAACAATTATATTATAAATTTTAGCTAAGCGTAGGTACATAATGTAAAATAACATTTAATAATATATCTATAAGATAAAAAGACTTATAAATAATACAAATAATATACAATTAAGAAAAAATAAATTTAAATCAGATTAAAATGTCATTTGGAGTTTATAAACTCGTCAAAGCTATAAAAAGTTTTCTCGATAAGCCAGCGTTTTAGGCGGCGCTTAAATATAGTATTATTTGCAGCCTCCTTTATCAAATCTGGTAACCTGTTGTACACCTGTGGGCCCATAATATGAGTCAGCTTGGACGACTTCGTCAGGGATCGCGCCAGTGACACCAGTTTGTGCTGGTTACGAGTGCGGTATGCGAAGTCACCGTGCGTCGCGTACGAGCTAAGGTTGCTCCTCACATACAGCGCTACCTGCGAGATGGCAATGCAGGGCAGTGTGAGAATACCTAGGTTATTAAAGTGTGGTCTGGCAGAGACGTCGCTACGTATCCGCACCATCGCACGTATAGCCCTTTTTTGCATGCGGAACGCGCGCTCCCATTCAGCAGCGCGCGACCACAGTTCGGCGCCATACTGGAGTTGCGAGTGCACGGTGGCGAAGTAGCATGCTATGTCCGCGGACACCACCCGGCTCACTCGGCTTAGCGCGTAGCACGCGCTGCCTAGCCGTCCACACAGCACATCAATGTGTTTTGCCCACATCAGTCCCCTATCAATCTGAAATCCCAGGAACACTGTACACTGAACCTGGTCGATAGGCTTGCCATCAATGGTGACAGATAGCGCCCTGACCGGCGCACCCGAGAACCGAAAGTGAATATAGTGGGTTTTACCCAAGTTAAGAGCGAGCCCGTTCATTCGAAACCACACAGCAAGACGTGTTGCCACGGCATTGAGTTGCTTCTCCAGAGCGTCGACCGAGGGGGCGGAGACAACTGCGGCCACGTCGTCCGCGTACATAAGGATCTAAGCCTCAGGAACCGCCTCCGGTAGATCGTTCAATAGTAGCGAAAATAATATGTTTGAGACAGAGGATCCCTGCGCCACGCCCATGTTCGACCGCAGTGGGTCCGACATGATGCCTCCTCCCCTCACCACCTGCGACCTGTCCTGCATGAGGTCCGTCAGCAGCGCGTAAGCTGTCCCATCAACTCCATAGTGCCTCAGCTTAACTGCGAGGATGGTGTGGTCGGCTACATCGAACGCTTTTGACAGGTCACAGCACATGACTGCGACCTGCTGCTTCCTCTCTCGTGCGGCGACCACAAGGCTAACGACAGTCCGTGTCATCGACGTCGTAGACTGACCCTCACGGTACGCGTATTGTCGGTCTGATAGCGCTTCAGTCGACGACAGGAACTCTGTAAGGCGCTGACTCAAGCCGTTTTCCAAGACTTTAGCCAATGCGGGAATTATCGACACTGGTCGGTAACTGTCCATGTCACTCTTTTGCCCTTTGCCCTTAAACAAAGGTGACACTTTGCTCTGTTTTAAGGCATTTGGGTATTCGCCCTGCCGAATGCAGATGTTGAAAGCGTAGGCGAGTATAGGGGCTAGTACGAGTATGGCTTGGCGCAGCAATTTCATAGAAATTCCATAAACGTCTTGTGATGTTTTAGCTGGAATTCGTTTTGTTACTATAACAAACACTTCAGAAGCCGACAGTTCATTGCATTTAATAGTTCTAATTTACTTGAGAAGCTGGCACCATTGGAATTAGTGACCACATCCGTAATATCTAGCCGAGGGCTATTATTCTTACCTCTCTCCTTATTTACTACACTCCACATACCTTTCGTAGGGTTCGTGTTAGACTGAATAACGTTGTTGTAATAGTCGCGTTTAGTCTTCAATAATAAAATTTCATAATGTTTGTTCATGTCAAATAATAGATTTTGAATAAGGTCATTGTTAGAATCTAGTTTACTAAGTCTAATAATGTCAGAAAGTAATAGCTTATAGTCCTTTATATCCTGAGATATCCAGGATAAGTCCGTTCTCTTATTTCTAGTAATTATTCTATATGGAAAGCAAATGTCAATTTTATTTCTAATTATATTAATAATTGATGTCAGCATGTCTGCAGGATGGCATCTTTTAGTCAATATTTCATCCCAGTCAACACTGTCTAATGATGCAACGAAGTTCGCTTTATTTGCAGTGCTGAAATTCCTACCATAAGAGACAGAGTTAGGCTGTAGTTTTGGGCACATGAAAACAGCCCTTACGGCGAAGTGGTCACTAATATTGGTGTCCACGGGAACCACGCTCACAGCGCAGGTCAGGTTTGTGTACAGGTGATCCAGGCTGGTGGAGCTAGTCGCCGTAGTACGTGTCGGGAAGTCGACAAGATTACGCATAAATTATGGACCGACAGTACATCGGACAGTTTCTTGACTGAACTATCAAGACAACATAAAACGTCAATGTTGAAATCTCCAACTATAATACTATTTATACCTAAATCGCTGACTTTATCGAGAACTAATTCCAATTTTTCAATAAAATCATTATTCGAAACATTGTTGTTACTTCTATAAATACATATAATTGTCATGTCAAAGTCTAATAAATCTACCGCCGATATTTCACAAATTTTTTCAACCGATAAACAAGTTACGTCAGTGTTTTCGACGCATTTTATTTTGTCCGACACAAAAATGCATGAACCGCCGTGCACTATTTGTTGTCTACAGAAGAATGAAGCTAATTTGTAACCGTTAATATTAACACATTTAAGTTTCGGCTCGGATAAAAAATGTTCTGATAACGCAAGGATATCGCATTTTAACTCATTACTCAGTAGCACTTCTAACCTCTGTGATTTTTTGTCCAATGACCTAATATTCTGATGACACACGACTATATTTTCACACTGATTACCGTGCAACTGAGAATCATACGTGCTGCATCTGCTGGTGTTCTTAGCGACTGGCGCGCTCCGACGAGGCACTGGCGATGCGGCCGTCCTCGGGTGCAAGCGATCCCCGCTCCAAGGTGCGGGGGGCGATGCGAAACCAGTCCGAGATCTTGATGCCCAGTGGCCATGCGTTCGCGTTACACAGGACATTGTAGTATGTTTCCGGGAAACCAATGACGAAAGCAGCGTGCTGGTCCGTTTTGATAGTCCGTTTTTCCACTACGTATTTCTCGCAGCTTGCTATCTTATTTATATGATTGCGGACTTGCTCAGTGGTGGTTTCCGGTCTAAACGACCATACAAGAGTTCATACAAGCATTGTATGAACTTCAGACGCTCTGCTGTCTGAAGTTCATCTCCGGTTTTGCCCGACCCTGTCAGAATTTGACGTGGTTTTGTTGGGCGACGTCCTTTCCGGGTAACTTGTTGCCATTTACCTTCGTCATTATTGTCAGTGTTAATCTTGTCATTCTCAGAAGTTAAGGTTACCCTACTAACAGGGCCATCATTCTCAGTGGTGATTGGTAGGCTTGTCATAGCGTGTCCTCTTTCTTCGTTGCACTCATGAGAAGCGGTGCTCCTTGTGGACATTCTCACCTTTTCACACACCGACGTCATCTTTTTTGCGGTTGACGATTGGGTAATTTTGGCCGATGCAGCTAGGCGCGCCCGTCGCACAGCCTTTGCTATTGGCTGCGCTGGCTGGATTGTAGCCGTCGACGTTTGCGACGTTGAAGGTTCCCTACCCTCAACTTGAGTTTTTAGCGTTTTGATAAGGTCCGTCTGGCCAACAATTAAAGCACTTTGCTCGATTACCTTGCCTTCCAGGGACTCAACTTTATCAGCCAGCACACTTATAAGTTTTTGTAGTTCGCGCACTGCGTTTTCAAGCACTTTTTGCGTCATTTTCTATTTTTAAAAGTGAAAAATATGTAGGAGCAACTTCTGTCTGCGTGCCTACCCGCACTAAGAAAATGGATCTCTGTATTGGTTTGGCCGTTTTTTATTGATGACAAAACCCCCCTACATGGGAGACGATTCACTCGATGGACCGACGACATCGTGGCGGTCGCAGGGAGTCGGGGAGGCACATGTCCAGCATTGGACGTGTATGGGCTGATATGATGATGTTTTGGCTACGCACGTAATAGGTTGCAAACAATTCATATTGATTTTGTTGCGTGATGTTTTAATGTTTAGTTATTCATGTTTGAGAGTTTGTTTTCATGATAGAGTTTACCATAATCTACTTACAACCCTATAAACGTTCTGAAGAAAAAAAACTCACAAATTAATTTCTTTTACAGAAAGAACGCAAAACGCACCCTGGAACTCTGGTGGTCCGGCCTGCCGCCTGCCATCCGCGGTCGCGTCTGGCAGCTAGCAATAGAGAACAAGCTGAAAATAACGCACGAGCACTACCAGGACATGGTCGCCAAGGCTACGGAGAAACTACTTGAGGCGCAGATGAAGAGGAAACGGCTCAAAGTTAACAGGTATTACGGAAATTAATAGTAGCACCATATTTCATTCGACGACCGATGTGGCGCGGTGGGCGAAGGTCCGCCTGCGACGCAGAAGGTTGCGGGTTCGATTCCCGCCTTGGGATAATTTCAATTTCAATCATTTATTTCAGACATAGTAGGTACAACGTTACATACACAGTCCATATCGACACACAATTTTAAAAACACACAGAAAAACACACAATGAAAACATTACAAGACACTTAACACATTAGAATTCAACATGAACTTTCGTCCTGCATGAAGGGAGAGGCTGTGTCCAGCCTTCCTGCAATGACCTGCAGGTAGCTGTTGGCGCTGCCGCGCACCCTGCGCATCAGCGACGCCGTTCTCTTGCGTAGGATCGCAGCGAACCCGTCGACCCGCGCCTCCGCGAACATGCCTGATGCGCTGCAGAAGTGCGGCAGCCCCATCAGCCACCTGAAGGCATTGTTATATTGGACGCGAAGGGCGTTCCGGCAGTACGCTCTAAACAGTGTCGTCTTTACCTGCGAACTGCAACGTGCAAACCTACGGGACAACATATTAGCTCGGACCGTTAACGCCCTCCGCTCCCTCTCCATGTCTACATCATCTGCGAGTGCCTCGGTGACCCAGTGGTCCAAGTACTTAAACTCTGACACACGCTTCAGCTGTTTGCCGTCGAGTGTAACCGATGGGACTGTGGCGTAAGTTTTAGAACCCGCCCTGAAAACCATCAGTTCACTCTTGCCCGCATTGTACTTGAGCCCATGGGCCTCCGCATAACACTCGCAGATGCCTACCAGCCTTCTGAGGGCACTGATCGATGGGCTCAGCAGCACCATATCATCAGCGTAGCTGATATTGTTCACGGTGACGCCATCGATTGAACACCCGATCTGGGTGCTGCTGAGCTCACGGATCAGGCGGTCTATGTATAGGAAGAAAAGCCTCGGTGAAGTCCCTCCACCTTGCCTCACGCCGCACTCCAGCCTATACACATCCGATAATGATCCCGCCCAGCTTACATTGTTGTTCTGATTGCCGTACCAGTACTGGAACAGCGAAATCAGCTCCGGCGGAACTTGGGTCTCAGTCGCGAGCTTCCGCCACAACCTGTCATACGAAACCAGATCAAAAGCTTTTGATAAGTCCAAAAAGCAAGCGTAGACAGGTGTGCTTCTGCTCGTGTAGTATTGGACGGTGTGTTTGAGGGTTAATACTGCCGTTTCAGTTGACAGTCCGGTCTAAAGCCGAACTGGGCATCGTGCAGATTGAGGCATTTCACTAGATGCCTATCAATCACACCGTCCAGCACCTTAGCCATGACCGTGGCGAGTGATATTGGCCTGTAGTTGTTCAGGCTGGATGAGTCACCAGTCTTGTTCTTAAGGATAGGAACAACCACAGTCCGCATCATCGCCGCCGGCAGGTACGAGTGCCCGACGCAGAGGGTGAAGAACATGGCGAGCACACCCGGTAGGTGGAGCCCCGCATGCTTTAAGTGCTCAATGCTCAACGCGTCATGTCCTGGGGACTTACCTCTCTTCATGTTCCTCACCACCATCGCCACCTCCTTCGCTGTGATCTGAACAATAGGCTCGCCCCCGCGCACCCCGTCCTGCTTCTCCCCCCCGGACGCTGGCCCCAGTGATGAGCGCACGCAAAAATGTTCCTTAAACTGGTTGGCGATCTGGGCGGGATCACTAATACCCTTCACACTCACAGGAATACTCGGCTTTCGGTTCAGTTTATTGGTTTGTTTCCAAAATTTTCCAAAGTCCTTAGATGTATGGAGTGATGCAATTATATCCATTTTTATCTGTGTCTGATTATTTTGGCACCACTTGAGCTTTGATTTAAAAACTTGTCTTGAATTTTGCATATTTTTGTACATGTTGATGATTTCCCGTATGACACCCATTCCTGAAACCAGAGCCGAGCCGATAAATGTTTGTACGATCTGCAAATATTTGTCTCCGGTGTTCTGGTTATTTTCTATGTATAATAAAAAATATCTATCTATGTAATATATTGTATTAAGTATATCAGTTATCTAGTACCCATAACACAAGGTCTGCTTAGCTTGGGGCTAGACGATGTTGTGTGGATTGTTCAACATTATTTATTTATTATTTATTATTTACCATATGCGTAAACAATATTTTTTATATTTTTTTATATGGGTAGGTAAGCCCCCACCATCTTGTTTGGGGGGTTTGTTCAGCGGTGGACTTTTTTGTGCTGATGACAGATTTCTTGATTATGATAAAACTTTTGAAACGATGATGGTTATCCTACTAATATTATAAATGTCAAAGTTTGTATGGATGGATGTATGGATATTTGGTACTCTTTCACGCAAAAACTACTGAACCGATTAGGCTGAAATTTGGTATGGGTATAGTTTAGGACCTGGAATAAAATATTATGCTGGCTATTTTTTATCCCGATAACACGCGGGCGAAGGCGCGGGCAGCAGCTAGTTCACAATACTAAAACATTTATAACGGGATATTTACCATAATTTCAGTTTTGCCCTCTAATATTTTTATAAGACAAAGAATGAGGGTAGATCGGTATGTTGCCAGTAAAAAATAAACTCGCAGTGACTCCAGTTGTTCCGTGATCATGGCGCATGAAACTGTCCCGACATATAGGAAAGCTCAAAACTCAAATCATTCTTAATTATGTTTTTGCGTGAAAGAGTAACAAATATCCATACATCCATCCTTACAAACTTTGACATTAATAATATTAGTACCTTTTAATGTTATCACTATGATTTTTTTGTATCAGGAGAGAGGGCTGTGCGTGTAAGAGTGAAGCCAAAATCGAAGATGGGGCGAAGACGGACGAAGACTGTAGGCCAGACGAGAAACGGATAAGTTTGCCGAGGAATTACAGTGAGCAGAATTTGAAATCTCATACGGCGGAGGAGGTAAAGAATTGATTACATATACCTAAAGCAATAATATTTTATTTACGCTCGCGTTTTACCTGAATAAAAGTAGCTTTCATGCCAGGTCATGTTAAGGCCTGTATTATGTAAGCTCACGAGGGGATGGTTCGAGAGGTGCACAGAGTTAGGGTCTCCCACTCTACGTGCTTATAGAGTGAGTAGGTACCAACCAAACCAACAAAATTGTGGGTGCCATCGTTCGAGAAATCGCGAGTCAAAGTCGGTACTTCGTTTTCGAGAAATCGCCAGTCAAAGTCGGTAGGCCGCTTATGTACTTGAAAGTTTCTCGTTTCACCACGACGCGGCGAGTAGCCTAGCGGCATGCGAGTCGAGACTCCCATCCAGACGGCTCTAGTTATTTTTTTTCTCAGTTATTCTAATATTGTGAAAAATTTATCTATGACTAAAAATTGCAAGAAATAAAAAAAAAAAAATCGTAAGTTTTGATTAAAAAGGTGCGTAATTTTGTTTTCTACTTTAAGCTACTCGTCGCAACCCGGTGAAGCAAGAAACTTTCCTGCACATAAGCTGCCAACTTTGACTGGCGATTTCTCTAAAACGAATCCGAGTTGGCACTTACAATTTTGGAATTTGGTTGATACCTACTCACGCTATAAGCACGGGAAGTGGGAGCCCGTAACTCAATACACCTCTCGGACGGACGCGCGTCGGCCGTCCGTCCCCTCGTCAGTTCCCGTTAGTTATCAGTTCTAGTGTATGGCATAAGCGTTACTCAACAGTAGATCGATGACTGAGGAAGCTTTAATACAGACAACTAAAACTTCATACATGCAAAATGTTGACGCGTAAACGTAACATCACATTGGCCGTGGCGTACGAACATCGACCCCTCCAACTCAACCCGTGGATGTCGTAAGAGCCGACTAAGGGAACTTACCAGAGGAAGGGCAGCAGCTTCCTACTGAGTATTTTCAAACACCAACACTGCGATCACCAATCCGCCTACCAAGCGTGGTGATTATCGCAAATCCCCCCCTACATGGGAGACCATCCACTCGATGGACCGACGACATCGTAGCGGTCGCAGGGAGTCGATGGATGGAGGCGGCTCAGGACCGCTATTTGTGGCGTCGTACGGGGGCCTATGTCCAGCAGTGGACGTGTATGGGCTGATGATGATGATGATGATGAAACATAACATCAATCTATGCATTTGGTCATACAAAGCAGTTCATATCCATGTATCCATGTAATTAAGACTTAACTTGTCTACGCTTTACCAAACTATACCCCGGTTCGAAAACCTGAATATTTTTTGTGTTGTACATTATATTGGTGGAAAATATTTAACGACATTGGTATCATCAAAGCACAGAAACTCGAAATAATTGTTGGTTTTGAAAGGTTTCGTTCATCATTCAATTGATCTCTCGTTCTAACAAACGTAGCTTTCAAAACCAACAATTATTTCGAGTTTCTGTTTGTTACAACAATATAACAAAATTGAGATTATGCATTGTTGAAGTTTGTGTTTTAGTTTGTAGTGATTTGCTTTCTATTATTGTAATCGGTTTTTGTTTGGTTTTCATACATAAATTGTTGACATATTTATGTTATATATCTTGGCTTCTTAATCAGAGTATAAAAAGAAGTAGGAGTTATGTTGTTTAGATATTTTGGTCGCCCTTTATTTAATCTTTGTAACTCTTAACATAAGATATTAAGTATATCAATTTTCCAGGTGAAGTGCTGTTCAAAAAGCAACCCTAACCTACTAGAATACAGCGACGAGTGTTCAATGGAGTTAATCCAGCTGGATATAGCTCGGACGTTTCCACACCTTTGCATATTCCAACCGGGCGGGCCTTATTTCAATGTGCTGTATCAGCTGTTATCTGCGTACGTGTGCTATAGGCCGGACATTGGCTATATTCAGGTAAATCCTAACGAATATTATGAATGCGAAAGTGTGTTTGTTTGTTTGTCCTTCCTTCAAGCCCTAACTAAACAACCAGTTAGTTGGAAGGATGGAGAGTAACATAGGGTACTTTTTTTCCTGGTAAAACATAAAATTCCCATGGGAGATTTACGGGAAAAAATACTTGTTTATCCCCCTAGACATGTGAAATTAGTATTTAACGCGAGTGAAATCGCGGGGAACGGCTAGTATACCATGATTTTCGTACACTTTGTATATATATTTTCGAGATGTGGTGCTGGCGGAAAATACTGCGCATTCCCAGGACCGCGCATAGAACCAATCTCTCTGTACTCAAGGAGCTCAAGCTAGAACAGAAGCAACGCTTATCAACGGTGTGCCTCCGCAGGATTCTCGAGTTCTTTGGTCTCATCATCACGGGAAAAGTTGAGGGAAAGACACCGAGAGGAAGGAGCCCAATGCGCTGGTCTGAACGGATCCGCACCACACTCGATATCAACATGTCAGTAGCGGTGTATGTTGCTGAAAGCCGGAGCAGATGGCGCGACATAGTACAGGAAAAGCTCTTACCATGATGGGTCACGATCCCCAGTATTGGGGAAACGACGCAAGGAGGAGTATACATATTCCAATTTACATCATGTACCAGGCCATATTTACGTTTGTGTTGAAATAGAGTCTACAACGCCACTCTTCCTGTAGAACATATTTTTTTAATAGTTGATAGACCTTCGTTTGACCACAATCTCACCTGATGGAAAGTGCCGATGTGGCCGACGGTGTATCACGCAGGTCTAGAAGACACATATGATAATGTATTATAGTCAATGGTTCAATTATGAAATACAGTAATGTCATCGCACTCAAAGAAACTCATAAAAGTTGAGTTTTAATATCACTATGTGGTACTCAGTCTCATTATGCAGAGATTTTACTCAATCAATCTGTAATTTAGTTTCATTTTAATTTGACTGCCCAGGGATGTGTTATTCAAGAACAGTGTGTTTTAGAGTCGAAAGGATTTTTACGTTTTTTTCTACTACCTCATTAGTTATTCTTTTAGTCAGCTATCCCATTATAGTCATCCAATTATAATAACAATTCACGGTTGTATTTCAGTGTACCAATTTACTTTTTAACTTAGCTTGATATATCTTTTTTTTTTTAAATCTTGTACTACATATGTACTTTTATAATGTATGTACTTTCACTGTTTGATATGTATATTTTCTTGTATGAAAAAATGAATCTGAATTTGTGTAAAGTCGTGAAAAATAGGTAAATAAAAGCACTAAATACCCAATAATACTAATTATAACGTATCAAGATCGCATAAGTTTAAAAAACTTTGTTCGGGTAAACCGACCAACGCAGCAGATGCATTTAGATGCGTATTTTACTATAAAAACTTTCGTAGTTTGATAAATTCATTATGAATGTAAGCGGGTTAACTACGAACCTAGTTTGTGTTGGAAGAACACCAACGTTTCATCCCTTAACGAGGGACTTCTTAAGAGTTACTGCTCGCGGTATCTAGGGACCTTTATGAATCATTGCGACCCTTAAACCCCACATCACCTAAAATCTATGGTCTACCAAAGGTCCATAAACCTAATTGGCCCTTACGGCCTATTGTTAGCCAGATAGACTCACCGATGTACAAAACAGCAAGATATATGGCGAACCTACTACAGCCATACGTAGGAAAGACTTCGAGCTATGTGAAAGATTCAACGCATTTCACTCAGCTTCTAGAAGATATCTCGCTGCAAGAGGACGAACGGTAAACGGGTGTATGGTGAGCTTCGATGTGTCCTCCTTGTTCACGAACGTACCAATAGCAGAGACATTACAAATCATTCAAAACATATTGAATACGGCAGGAATACCTATTGAGTACATGAAAGTGATAGAACATACGTTAACAAGCGGTTACTTCTTATGGCGAGGGAATTATTACCTCCAAAAGGACGGGGTAGCCATGGGGTCACCGATAACACCAGTCGTAGCTAACATCTACATGGAAAGCTTTGAAAGCACGGCGTTGGAGAATGCACCCGTGAGGCCTAGATATTAATGGTGCTATGTGGATGACGTGTTTGCTATCATACACAAAGACCATATTAGCACACTTTTGGATCACCTCAATGCATCAGGACTCAATCAATCAGGACCGCTATTTGTGGCGTCGTACGGGGGAGGCCTATCTCCAGCAGTGGACGTGTATGGGCTGATGATGATCACCTAAACTTACTCAGTTCGCGATCGACCGCCTTCGTAGCGAGTTCAAAGTTCAAACCACCATTATAACCATTATATACCATTTACCATAAGTTCTTACCTTAAGTTAACCAGTAATTACAGTAGTGTCTCGTGAATATAATAGTCCATACCATACCAGTGACTTTCCTTGGCACCTACACCAAATAACCATTCTCAAAGGGCTGTTTGGGGACCAACCAGTACTATCTAACACAACACCCAAGCACAACCCTTTTCAAACTTTAATCATTCAAAGGCTTGTATAATGGCCACATTGAGTCTTGCTAAGTTAAATATTTTCCTAAAGTTAAAGTAAGTTCTTTCTTTTTGTTCCAGGGCATGTCCTTTATAGCCGCAGTACTAATTCTCAACATGGAGGCGCCACAAGCGTTTGTGTGCTTCGCGAATCTGCTCGACGGGCCCGTGTTTAGAGCCGCCTTCACCAGGGATGGGGCTGCTATGCAGGTAAATTGAAATGTAGCTGTAAATTGCTGTTATAACATGAAAATTTACAGCAAATTAACATGATTTTTTTTTTTATAAGTTTGTCCTGTTTTTAACTGTATTGTTGTTAAAAATAAATGTCCTTGTTCTTCTATAATAACACGAAAATCCAACCTCTTGTAAAATTTATAACAGAGAAATGGCCGGTCAGTCAAAAAATTTGATAAAATGTTATTAGACAATGAAACGTATTTCTACTACAAAATCAGCTCTACCATGTCTGTGTTCTACTTTAACTACGTTGACAACCTCTGTGGTGGAAAATGCAAGTTCGAGTCTCGCCACGCCATATGTATGTATGTACATGTGTGTTATCAGACCATTATGTATGTTGTTAAAAAAATATGTAAGTAAGTATGTACCTGGTGTATCAGTCGTCTGGTAACTAGTACCTTTTGAAACTAATATAAGCTCTGGTTACTAGGGCTCAAAACTATGAGTTTTTTTTTAAAGTCGAGGTACCGTTTGACCACAATCTCACCGTGTCCACCAATCACAAGTGACGATATAGGCGACGGTGTGTCGCGTCACGAAGGTCTAGAATACACCTATTCACTCTTGTCTTGAAGAGGCCTAGATTGTAATTGGCCGGAAAAACAGGAGCAAGCAGCGAGCGAAAATTTTGAATAAAAAATAAACTGAATTCTCCAGACGGGATTTTTTTTACAAAATTTTAGTTGGCCATGGAATTAAATTAATTTCTTTATGCACGTTATTTTTCCAGCGATTATGGAAAGCCTACACCACATTACTCCGGCACAACCTGCCGAATCTCGCCGACACGGTAGCTCCCGAGCTATATCTTCTCGAGTGGCTGTACACAGCGTTCGCTAAGGCGATGCCTTTGGACGCGACCTGCAGAGTCTGGGACGTGTTTCTACGAGACGGGGACACTTTCCTATTCAATACTGCGCTAGGTATGTTCATTATATCAGATCAAAAACGTCCACTGTTGAACACAACGAAAAAATACGCCACCAATAGCGGTCCTGAGCCGCCTCCATCCATCGACTCCCCGCGACCACTATAATAAAGTTGGTCCATCAAGTGGGAGGTCTTCCGATTTGAGTATATCGGCATTATGTTGATTTTAGTAATAAATCTACATATCAGGGACTCAAAAACAACATTACAAAATACCGGAAAATGTTAGAACTAGTATCATGTTCCACATTGTCAAACAATAATATGGCGTGTTTTAAAAAACGATAAACCGACTTCAAATTCCCTTACTTTTACACTTATTTTAAATTTTGCGGGATAAATACTAATCCCCTGTGGATACAAATTTTGTGGGACCCCTTCGGGATTATTTTGTATACAATAGTGAAAGAATTTTCACCTTTTGAAGACGGTTAAAAAAGGGTTCCAACAAAAGTAGACAGTCTTCTAGACGATACACACTAAACGCCACCTCAAATCCGCCTGTTGATAATGTCACTATGGCAATAAACCTTTTAGTTATGAAAGAAACTTACGCCTTTGTATTCTAAGTTTGATTCTAAGTTCAACAATGCAGAATTTTTCTAAATCCTCTTATAGTAATACCTATTTACATATTTATAACAAGATTAGAATCATATCCATTCCTAAATTGGTTTTCATATTTTTGTGTGTTAAATTATCAATGTATGACGGATCTTTTCCTTTGGATCTACTATTTTTGTAACACTAGGGGGAGCGCATCTGCCTATATTACACACTTTTCAGTCTAGTTTAGGCAGATGAGGCTACATAATAAATAGAACTAGAAATTCTCCAAGTACCAACTTAACCATGCAAACAATCTACAGATAGCTCAACTGGTCCATATCAATACCAGCTGGTGAGTATCTGGCGCAGCGCATTAGCATTGCCATACAGCGAGGCAATGCAGCCAGCGTCTTGGGTACGCTTCCGACTGGTATTGATATGCACCTGTTGAGCTATCTGTAGATTGTTTGCAACAGTCTGCAGTTAGCCCAATTGTTTCAATTGTAAATACAAGTTTAATATGTTTATATTATTTGATTGTTATTTTCTTTGTCAATAAAGAATTTACTCACAAAGGAGTAAAAAAAAAACAACCATTGTCAGAAAAAAATATGTTAATTATTTGAAATTATTCTTTTAGCAATAAATTTATTTTATCTCTATCTTCTACCATTACATTAATTAACAAAATCATCTTTCCAGGCGTTCTCCATCTCTACCAAGAAGAACTAAAAGATATGGACTTCATATCCGCCGCGCAATTCCTCACCAAACTACCCGAGGACCTGGACCCCGAAGCCTTGTTCAAGAGCATATCATCCGTGGCGATGACTCTCGACGGCATGTCGTTTGAGGAGCTGGCCTCCGCCTGCAACGACTGCAGTCTGGATGATGATGATGATGATCACATCCGGTTATGATATACGGGTAGTCGGTTCTGGGGGCTGGTCGATGCTCTGGCGTTTAGAGTGAGAATGTGAGTAGGTATTGTCTCTATTTTATTCGAGGTGTAATATTTTACAAAGATATTGTGAAAAGGCTGAAAGTGAAGCTATTTTTAACCGACTTCAAAGGAAGGAGTTTATCAATACAGAATACAGATTTCAATTCGTCTGAATGTTTCTGGAAGTTGAAGTCGGTTTATAGTTTTTTAAACACGCCATATTATTGAGTGTGCTATTTATTATATATTGTAGTCATGTCGACCTCTACAGTACCGTCAGTGATCATTCAGTTAGGATTGTTGCTGATAAACCAATGTTTGACAAGAAATGGTCAAGTAGACGGACATTAAGGATCAATTCACACCGGGATGGCAGCGTCGCAAACTCGCAACGCGACCGCGCGACTTTTTCGATCTTTTTAAGCGATACTAGTCGTTTATGTAGGTAGATAAAGTTTAAAATTAATTGACACCAGTTTGCTCGCCGCGTCGTTGCCTGTCGCTGCCATTGCGGTGATATATTACAGCAATCACTATTAAAATTACGGCAAGCAATCCGTTATAAATTAATTGGGAGGCAGAGCGATTATTATATTCACAGTTATCTTGCTCTAGAATTAATGTCTACGCGTCTCACTCAAACTTTTTACTATGAAGCTGAGCTGTAACTATTATATATAGCGTGTTAGGTTATACAACAGGTGAAAAAAAAATATCCGAAACGTGAATTGTTATAAATCTTATTGTTATAATTTTTACGTCCAATATTTAAATCCTATCGAATATTTCAAATACTGTTTTCTCAATTTAATTACAGCTAATTCGCTTTAAATATTCCAAACTCCTTAATTGTACAAGATTATGCGGTTTAGATGAGAGATCTGCTGCTAAATATCATAAATATAACGCAATATATAATCGGCTGGGCCGTTATAATTTAAATCAAATCATGTCTCTTTAGTGTATTTTAATATTGTAAATATAGTCTAATAAAACATAATATAATAAAACTTTCAATAATTTTGAGAGTGCTGCGATTCAAGCGAAATAAAATGAATTAACTATAACTTTGTAAATACATAATAATAATTTAAATTAATTAACTAATTTGTTAAAAAAAAAAAATAGTATATTTGTCGCTCTGACTATATATATAAACATATCATATTCATTAAGATTTAGTACTCATGTTGTACCTGTTTCGTATCAATATTTATACCGTTTAAATGTAAATAACTTCGAAGCCGTGGGGCCGCGGCGTACGAATATCGACCCCTCCAACTCAACCCGTGGATGTCGTAAAAGCCGACTAAGGGAACATACCAGAGGAAGGGCAGCAGCTTCCTTCTGAGTATTTTTAAACACCAACACTGCGATCACCAATCCGCCTGCCAAGCGTGGTGATTATGGCAAATCCCCCCCTACATGGGAGACCATCCACTCGATGGATCGACGACATCGTAGCGGTCGCAGAGAGTCGATGGATGGAGGCGGCTCAGGACCGCTATTTGTGGCGTCGTACGGGGGAGGCCTATGTCCAGCAGTGGACGTGTATGGGCTGATGATGATGAACTTCGATAATTTCTTGATAATCATTATAATATTATTCGTAAACGTCCTCAGTGTCTATGTTCGTTGGAACGAAATAGCGAGTGTATTCTATTTAATTATAATGTAACCTATTTTAATTATACTCTAAAAAATAAATATGTATAATTATATTATTATAATAATTACATAAAACATAGAATTATGAAATTACTGTCATTTATGTGTGATACCTATTCTCTAGTTAACGTGTATAATACTTTCATGTGAAACTTATCAACGAGTAGTAAATCGGCCTAATAATTAATTGAAATACTATCGTAACTAATTAATATGTGATCTTAATTTTGTAAATACAAAATGGAGAGTATTATGAAATTATAATATTTTAATGTATTAGCTATTGTGAAAAGCTTTAAATAACTATATAAATAACTAATTGTTGGTTTTTATGTACATTTCTTGCCTGATTTACAAGCTATTTGAAATTTATATTGTTGTTAGAACTTGTATTTTGCTGTTTTTAATTTGCACTTATTAATAAAACACATTCGTAATCAGTAAAAATCAGGGATTTATACTTCTTTTGATAGATTTTTATTTTTAAATAAATGTAAAAATAGATACTATGATGTAAATATATGTACATATTATATACATCATAGTTAAAAGGGTAGGTAAGTATATTATAATAATTAAATTATACCGGGTTCTAATATTGTAATAACAAAACGTTTTTTCTCAACAATAATGATAATTTCAACACTAAAGTTAACGGGATATTTACCATGATTTGAGTTTTGAGTTCTCCAATATTTCGGCACAGTTACATGCGCCATGATCACGGAACAAAAAAAAAACTGAAAACTCAAATCATGGTAAATATCCCGTTAACTTTAGTGTTGTAAATAACCATGATAGTTTCAAAAGTTTTATAATGATAATTTCTTTGGAAGGAACATCCACAACAGCCGTTGTTGTTTATTTTCACATTCTACGTTCATATATTGACACATTTCATGACAAAAACATCTAAGTCTGTACTGACTCTATTCGTTGCAAAAATTTTTCGTTTTAATAATATAAGAATCCGGAATTAATAATATGAAACAAATATTCATTCGGAATGTGAAATCTACAGGGTTTTGTATTGGTTTATCATAACTAGACTTAACATTTGTGTGTTTAAGGTGTTATATTTATGGAAATCTCAGATAATATTGTAAAGTTCATCGATAAGATATTAATATTGATAGTTTAGGGTTAAATAATATAATATCTTTCTCATTTATGATTTCGCAGCTTTTCAACTTCTAGTGGTAATAAGTACCTTACAGAGTGATTCGGTAAAAAAAAATCGATGAAACTTATAAACAGAAACTTCAAAATCACAGAATTTTAATGCGTTGGCATTTGAAAGATCACACGTCCTTAATTATTTACTTCATTATGAGTCAAATAGTTGAAACTCTAGCATCGTCTGTGTTTAATGAATCACCCGGTATTATGTTAAATTACAGTTGTAAGATGGGACTGATATTATAATGCCATCTCGATTGTTTTAATAATTATAAAATATTTGTACATATAAATAAGCCCCAAATCGTTCGATTGATTATATATCTGATTATGGAATAAATATTATTTGCAAAAAATATCCAGATTTTTACTGTATAAATTACTAGCTTCCTGCGGCTTCCCAAGCCGGGGTAGAAAGTATTCTATACTAGCAACCGGCCCCGCCCAAGCTACATAGAGCTTATACATATTTCAAAGGGCGGCAGTGTTTGCGGTGAAAGCTACCAGGCCGCAACTTTTCCAACACTTCCAATAATTATAGTTATATTTCAAACAATCTATACAAAACCTCGACAAATTATGTATGTATATACCTTCCTCATACTCTACTGATTTGTGAAAACCGCATGAAAATCCGTTATTTATTTATTTAGTACAACCAACAGACACTTAAAAACACAAAAATGAACACAATGCATCACCAACTGTGACCCCCCAATTATAGGTAGTTACAGCTAACGTATAAAACTAGATTGGGTTGACCATGGTATAAGAAAACAGGTATGCTCTTCCGAGACACGATGGTCACGTGGGTGTCGCCAGGCTACGTCATCGACGCCATCGGCGAATGAGAAGACTCTGTTTCCTGGTGTTACCAGTAGCGTACAATCGTAACTACCCGAACTCCTGTATGAATCTGATAAAACTATGTGGTTTTGTATTTACTAATTATTTATCACATTGACTCGTGTTTAACTAACGCTGTTTTGACTGATCTAACAAATATAATTGACGATTGTCATTTTTTTATTGATTTTTCAATTGTCTCTTATCACATTTGTTTCCCAACTTCTACATTTTGTTGAAATGAAGTGGCAACTGGACAGTGACGTCACCTGGAGACACCATGGGGTTGACAAGGCAAAACACTAATAAGGATATTAAAAATAATATAAACAGAGTTATTGAGTTTATCGCGAACAGACAGACAGACGCGGCGGAGGACTTTGTCTTATAATATGTAGTGATGTTATTCCAGGTCCATCCAGGTCCGGAGTTCAAAATTCAGACCGATCCATGCAGTAATTCTGGTGATGTCTTCGGTAAAACATCTTTTACGAGCTATTGCGCTTATAGTATTAGTAGGACGAAATGCACCTAGGTTTATGACGAAAAACTCGTCAGACAACCTCATACAGCACAGCTGGTTTCTGTCAGCGCCTTTGTTTTTTACTTAGTTTGACGACTGGTGTGGCGCAGCAGGCCAAGGTCCGCCTGCGACGCAGACGGTTGCGAGTTCGATTCACGTCTTGGGACAAATGTTTGTCTCGGGTATTCTGGGTATTTTCTATGTATCATAAAAATTCTCTATCGATGTTTTATATTGTATTAAGTATGTCAGTCATCTATAGTACCCATAACACAAGCTCTGCTTAGCTTGGGGCTAGATGATGCTGTGTGAATTGTCCAGAATTATTTATTTACTTACGAAAGCTCTTCACAGTCTACACACAAAGTCTACACAGTCCATTTGCGTCATAGGTACGACTTCGAACTCCTGAGTCTGACGTAAAACGTTTGGGCGGGATACACGGAGGTTAATTTTTTAGGCGTCAAAGATACTAAGGCCCTGTTTCTTCATAAATAGGTATTTTCATTTATTGCCTATACCTAATATTATGAGTCCGAGTCAAAAGAGTAGTTATTCTAGCCCCAGAGTACAGTCAGCGTCAAATTGATATGAGCGTCTAGAGTAGTCAAAATGATCTGAAAAACATAAAAGCAATTTGATATTTAATTAGATAAGTACGCAGTTCGAATCATCTTATTGTTGTAAGCACCTAAGGTGTTCAAAATATCTTACTACTCATTGTTTCATATATATATGTATGAGCAGACAGGGTGTTCAAAATTATCTTAGCAAACAAAGTTCTCTTTTGAGTGAAAACTTGAAATATCTTACTATAAAAATTTCGTAGTTTGATAAATTCATTATGAATGTAAGCGGGTGCGGGGGTTAACTTGAAATATCATCTTAGAGAGCTTATTTGCTAAGATAATTTTGAACACTATACCTAAGCAGCAGCAATTAAAACTCAAAACCTCCGAACTGAACCACCTACGAGATATATTTGACTAAATCCATTGAGTCACCCTATTGAGAATGGGAGCACAATATTATACTTGAAACGAGACGGGTTTCTTTGTGTTTTACTGCAGTATTGTCTTAAAGTAAAGTAAAAGTATATTTATTGCATAATTACATGTAAAATAGATGGTACAGTAAAATAATAGTGAAACAATGTAATTTACCCTTTATGGCGTGCAATTTTTGGCCTATTACATGCATAATAAGAACTTGAAATAAAATATTAATAACAGATAAAGAAATGAATTAGATGAGTATATAATGTCAGATTACATAGGCAAAGTCAATAGAAAATAAAAATTAATTTGGTTATTTGTCAACATTCTTGTCATTTATAAATTCTTTAATCGTATAATAACATTTATCATATAGTAGTTTTGAGCTTTCTCTGAAACATTGTTGTAGGCAGTTCTCTTATCAGAAGCGGAAGTTTGTTATAAACTGATGGTGCCATAGCAAAAAAACTTTTGCGCAAAATTTCTTTTTTACATTTAAGGGTACACATTTTAAACTGATCGCGTCTATTCCGTTGTACGGCGTCAGATTGCCGACAAAATAGGTGCGGATTGTGTCTGATAAACATAGCCGTTTCCAGAATATACAGCGAAGGGAGAGTAAGTACCTTGTGCTTTTTAAAAAAGGGTTTACATGAATCTGTTACTTTAATACGGAACATAGCTCTAATACATCTTTTTTGGAACTTGAACACCTTCTCAACGTCGGTAGAGTTCCCCCAAAATAATAAACTGTACCTGATGTTTGAGGCAATCAGGCCGTGATATGCAGTAAGAAGGGTTTCTATATTTACTACTGAGGACAGTTTATGTAAAACGTAAACAAGGCTATTTATTTTCTTACGAACGTTTTCCACATGAGGCTTCCAATTTAATTTTCTATCTATGTGGATTCCTAAGAAATTGGTTGTCATAACTTCTTCTATTGTGTCATTATTATATTGTATGTCAAGATTTTTAATTGCTGCATTATCGCGTTGTCTGAAATTAATTATTTTGGTTTTATTTATGTTAATTTTTAAATTGTTATTGTTCAACCATTCTATTATCGATGTCAGAGCAAGATTAATGTCAGTTTTGTAAGTGGAGATATTATTACATTTAATGGTTACAGTACTATCGTCAGCAAAGAGGGACATGGGTTGTTTAGTTGCTTTAGGGAGATCGTTAATGTAAGTCAGAAAGAGTAATGGTCCCAGTACAGTCTTGTGATAACTTGACGTTAGGTTATCATGCTTGCAACACGAGCAAGGTAGAGTTAAACCAGAGTGTTTTGGGTTCTGTAGATCTTCACGCTAATATAAATGCGAAAGTTTCGATGCATATTTGTTTTTTTTTCATTTTTTTTTAGCATATGTATCTCTAAAGTACATACTGAATAACTCTCTCGTACAGGCTTAAACGCATAACAAAAAGGAATATTTTTGATCTCGGAAATCAACTTCTATACTCGAGAGAAGAATCTAGAATTCAAGATATTTTATGTCAACAAAAACATTTATGAATGAAAACAAGAATTCATAACTTTAACAGAAAACTAACAAGGTAGCAAAGTTATCACTTAAAACTAAAATATAAACTTCAACAACGCATAATCTCACATGTGTAGCAACAAAAATATATATTTCAATTCTAAAAACAACGACAGATCAATTATATGATGAATGAAATCATTCTAAAACCAAAAATCATTTCGGGCTTCTCTGCTTTGCTTCAATGATACCAATGTCGTTAAATATTTTCCACCAATATTCCTTGGGTTTTGAAACCACTTTAAAAATAAAAAAATATCTAATTTTTGAATCGAAGTATATAGTAAGATATCTTCTAGCGTAGAGTCATATTAAATGGTGACGTAACAGACTGATGTGCTCCTACTAATATTATAAATGTCAGTTTGTATGGATGGATGTATGGATATTTGTTACTCTTTCATCCAAAAACTACTGAACCGATTATGCTCAAATTTGGTATGGGTATAGTTTGGGACCTGGAATAACATATAGGCTATTTTTTATCCCGAGAAAACGTGGGCGAAGGCGCGGGCAGCAACTAGTGTCTTTATAAATCGAATGTCCTTAGCAGGCCTAGCATGAAGAAAGTACCGACCGGGACGAGATTATTTATGTCCTTGATATTTTAACTTCTCTTGTTGGTAGAACATACTCGTATAATAGAATATGCCATAACGCGGGATGCGGTAGGTTAAGGTTAGGGCATATTCTATACTCCATTATCTCTTTTTTTCTATTGCTTTGTTGTTCCCTACATTCTTTTCTTCTTAGATTTCATTAATGTATTTTTTTTTTATGTAAAAAGTCTAAGTTTTGTCAATCACTCTCTATAATGTGTCTTTGGCTGTTTATAGTTTAAATTCCTTTATCGCTATTTGTCTCATAATTTAGACTTTACAAGCGACCATGACCTGTTCAGTTCTGTAAAAAATGCATTTTCGCTGACTATGATCTTAAAATATCTAGGTACATTATAGTAACCTAGTTATTTAGCGAAATGGACACAATTGTCATTTTATAAGCAAATATGGGAGGGTTCGATTTGCTTACAATTGTTTACTGGGTTCCGTAAATAAAGGTGGAAAACGCGCGTCATAGCACTCGTAACTCAATTTATATTTGTTTGCATGTGTGGTGTTCGGAACTGAAGGAAAATTGGAAACCATATTTAAGGCTTTTGTTTATTATTGTGCGTAAAGACCTCGCACTCGGGTAAAACTTATAAAATTTTTATATCTCATAATCTTTTAACAGACTTCAAAAGAAGGAGGTTATCAATTCGTCTGTATTTTTTTTTGTATTTATGTTACGCGATTTCTTCGCCATTTATGGATCGATTTTTGTTTGACATGAAAAAATGATCCCTGAGGTACCATAAAATTTTTATCCCCAGGGGATTAGTATTTATCCCGCAAAACATAAAATAAATGTAAAAAGTAAGGGAAATTGAAGTCGGTTTATCGTTTTTTAAAACACGCCATATTATTTTAGACTTATATTAATAATTGCCTACATGATTTAACAATGGTGTATTGAGCGACTCAGTAAATGAATGAGAATGTCAATAAAATCGGTTGAAAGACTTATCCAGCTCAAGAAACATGATAACATGCCACATGCAAACAAATTCAGAAGTTAAGGCCAGCGTCCATTAATCAGTCAGCAGCACTACTTCATCTGTCACTTTACGAAGCTGAACGAGCTGTTCGGCACGTATTTAGGTGCATCATGCGCATGTTTGTCTCATTGGCAAATTTTCGCACACTTTAAGGACCAGGCGTCTAGTCTAATAATATTTAATTATTTTTAAATAATAAACATTACTTTTGCAGTTAGGCACAAAACAATGTGTCAAATCAAAATGTACAGTTTAAAGTTCGTTACCGCCTTGTGTAGGTGTAGCGACGACGTCCGATTAATGTACATTGACCATTAACCGACAATCGACACTAATGTGCGAGTCAGGACAACTTCCATAGGGGTACATACAAAGACAGCATTGTATGATCAGTAGAATAAAAGCAAGGGTATGTACCGTGCGCGCGGGACCCTAAAACAGCCATGTCTATTCTACAGATTAAATAATAAGCTCGCTTGAAATAGGGGTCCAGACTCGCGACTCAGAACGTAAAACGGAGGGAGTTACCGCGCATGCGCCAGGGGTGACAGAACTATCCACGCAACCGGAGCTGGAGTAAACATATCGGATTTGGATTTTATTGTTTCTTTTTTTCTGTGATTCAAAATGGGCGAAGAAAAGATTCCTGGAGAGAAAGGAGAGACTACGGGACTACTTGATAATAAAAAGGTAAGTGGAATTACGTTTTAGTTTATAATTTAGGGGTAGTGATGTAATGTCATGTAAAGGTCGTTGATTCAGGGTGGTTTTTGGAACGTATTACCTGGTAATAAGAGTCAGTTTGGTATGGCTTTTGTTAAGTTATTTTTAGAATTATGCTTTGGACTATACCACGTTGGAAAATTATTATCTCCTTCTTGATATACGTTGTATATTGCTAACAAGTCGTAATAAGGTGTCGCTTACGAGTTTTATTTGATTATCCATTAGCATATTGGCAAAGCTGTCAACAGTGGTAATTTCCACAATTATATCCTTTTTAAATTCCAAATAAAGCGACATTTGAGTATCTTTTAAACCTAAACTTATTTGTGTAAGTAGGTAAGCCTTGTTTGAAACAACTTCCATACCTAGATAGCCTACCTAGGTAACTAACCTAGGTACAATGCAATACTGTCTGAAACAAGCACTGGATACGACCTTTTGCCCTTTGCAGACCACGTCTATCTATAAAACATGAATAACAATTCAAAAACGTCTTTAGGGCCATCCCCGATATTAACTAATCTTTTCATGTCATCAAGGCATTTGCATAGAATTTTGACATATTTTTTGTACACTATGTCATAATTACCTACACTTGCCTTGTTATATGCTAAGCCTGGATTCGATAAGTATTTGAAATGGTCATCATTAGTCTACAATAGCTGAATATTTTTTTCTGTCGTATGTTTCCAACAGCACTAATTCGATTAAACAACTGCGGCGTCCTAGTTGTCTTAGGTCAGTTCATAGGTACTAATTTATTCGTAATATTTTTTACGTACCTATTCGTATTCGAAAGATGCTTGCTAGAGATGTATACAGTCACTTATTTAATGGGCAGTAAATTCATTTAGCAGATAAAGTCATGTGCGTTACCTAACGTTTTACTAAAAACTACTGCGGGCATCATCGTATTCCAATAGTTATTACAACCATATACTTCATTCCTAAATTACTTGAAACAACTGTTGTAAATTAACTTACTTGTTTCTCGCTCCTTACAGCTGAATGAACTTTGATATATTAATTCACGAAATATCACCTATATCCATTGAAACCGTAAGAGTTTGCATTAGTGTTTTATCTGCTTAACTGGGGGCTAGATGATGCTCCATGTATTTTCCAGCATTATTTATATCCATGTATTTGTTTATTTACCTATTCAGCACCTTAAGGTGGATCGTCACGGGTAGGCGCGAGATTAATTTTTTTTTTTAGTTTTTAATTTATTCTGCCTTCTTCAAGGAATAAAACGAGGGGAAAAGTAAGTTGGCGCAAATTGTGACCATTTTCTATTTACTTATGAATAAACGAACTTCGGCTCATTGGTAGTTATCGAGCAATTGAGAAAATAAGAGATATTGGGTTAAAAATCAACGTTTTCCCAAATGCATTATGAATGTAAGCGGGCTAACTACGAACCTAGTTTGTATTGGAAGAACACCAACGTTTCATCCCTTAACGAGGAACTTCTTCAGGGTGAGTGCGGTTCCCAAATGGTACCAAAATAAAATTATATCAAAGTTGGTTTTATGATGGGTACATAGAAAATAGTTCACGATTTGCGCCAAATTACTTATCCGTGAATTTTATTCTTTGTAAAACGCAGAAAAAAAAACACAAAATAATTTGAATCTCGCGCCAACCCATGACGATCACCCTTAACTGTAAATAACTCTTTAGAGTTACCGTAAAGATGTAGTGGGCGATGACCTTTACGCCGATGAAACATACAGTCTTAACTCAACACTCGTTACTTTACGTCATCATCATCATTTTAGTTGTACGTACACCCACACTCACAATCGTCTCTTTCTTGCCCATGGGCAACATTACCTAATCCGTGCCCATGGATCCAAACTGCTAATTGCCTGATAACTTTTTTAGAACTAGTCTTACACATAACAGCATTGAACAAATTGTTTATGGAGGCATGTGATTACGAATTGTTTTCAAGAATAACATGATTTCTCAGTAATTGGCTGAAAGGTTACAACCCCATCCAGTGATAACTGAAAATATCTAACAAGTAGAGATCTCTTCTTGAAAGTGTTCATTCGATACCCGACATCCAATTTGGCGCGGCGGACCGCATGCTACGCAGGAGGTTGCGGGTTCGATTCCCACCTTAGAACAAATATTTGTACGGTGTGCAAATATTGTTCATGGTATTTTCTACATTGACTAAAAACTCTATCTATTTAATAATCAGTCATCTATTACCCTTAATACAAGCTCTGTTGCTTGGCGCTAGATGATGCTGTGTGGATTGTCCAACATTATTTCTTATTTATTTATTATAAATACCGATATTAATTTTTCCACATGATTTTGAGGTTTATACCCGCGAGGCTATGTTTTTAGAGTGCTCTATGAGGTGGCCACGCTATTACCGACAAACGTTATGAGATTTTGATAAATGAGGTATAGGGCATGCAAAACCGGTTCCGTTTCCAAATTTCTGAAACCCGGTTCCGGTACGCTGTCAGAACTGGGGGAACCGGTTCCCCCGGTTCCAGCTAAAACGATTTAAGATTTTTTTTCGATGACAAAAAAATCATATGTTATTTGAAAAACTAATTAAGTTTCTGAAAACTGGATAACCGGGACTTAAAGTTCTTCAGAGGCTGTTCAACTCCATTATTTACGAATTCTCGATGGACAAACGCTAGTGGCGTAGAACAGGAGTGTGGTACTACCACACTTCTTTTCTGATTGTTCCATAATAATGGTGACCATTGTGAAAAAGCTCACCTAGAAAACTATAGGCCCATCTCACTGCATTTGACGGTTTGATGACTTCCAGCCTAGCATTTTCTGGATTCCGAAAAGGCTTTAGTACCGTAGACCACAGTCTTATATCCTCAAAAAATGATACAGAAAATAGAGGGGCATAATCGGTCGTTATATCGGGCATTTGTGGACTACGAGAAATCCTTTGATTCAGTCGAAACTTAGGCAGTGCTACAGTCGCTCCAGCGATGCCAAATCGACTACCGATACCTATATCCAAGTGCTGAAGTGTTTGGCAAGGCCATAATGTCTATCCAGTTCCAGAACCTGAGCCCAAATCAGATTCTCATTGCAAAAGGGGGTGAGCCAAAACTCAAAGTGCTTTATTACCTTCAGACCTTACAAGACTCATGGTGATCAATTTTAATTTTGTGGCGTAACAAAATTAAAATTACTTATTATAGTGTCCACTTTGTTTTTTTGTTCACTTTAATATTTTTAAGGTAAAGTAAAGAACATGGTACTTTTATTATATTTAGTTCTTTGAATTTATCACGTAGCGATTCTTCAGGACCCATGTTATAGATTGCACGAACAGCCCTCTTCTGCAGCACAAATATGGTGTTAATAACTGCAGCGTTTCCCAAAAGCAATACGCTATAAGACATAATACTATGGAAGTAGCTGAAATAAAAAAATCTAGAAGTATCAAAGTCTGTAAGATTACGGATTTTTTGACTGCATACGCTGCAGAACCGTCTCTTAGATATTTTAATAGGACAGATATGGCATCAATATCAGTATCAATTACAACACACACCTTTGGTTTGCCGACGATATAGTCAGTATAAGGCTGAATCACTGGAAGGCCTAAGCAAGATGATCGGAGACCTCAACATCCGACAAGTAGGTCTTAAAATGACCATGGGTAAAACAAAGATTATCTCGAATGACTATGTCTATTATCGAAGTTGTTAATTACTACGTCTACATAGACCAACTGGCCTAACTAGGGTAAATCCAACTATGATAAGTTGATCAGCCGATGAATCCAACTCGAATGGGAGCCAATAGGGCAGTTTCGCAATATATTCTCGTCGCAGATGTCGAAAAGCCTAGAGAAGAAAGTCTTCAATCAATTTTTGTTGCCACTGTTGCCAGGACCTATGGATCGAGGCGTGGTTTCGTACATAAAAAAGCTCAGAATTGCTCAGAGAGCTATGCTTAAAGTTTTTCTACTTGACAGAATCCAGAATGCGGAAAGCCGTATAAGAAAGTCACCGACATAGCTCTCAGAATAATATATTTCTATGTTTTTTTAGATAGGTAGTCATATATCGGTCTTCAAACCTAGTACCTAATCGACCTATTTTGTTACCGAACATATTTTCCTCAATTTACTTATGCGTATTAATACGTGAAATTCAACCACATGTATTTTTCAAAGGAATCGGGGGAACCGGATTTACTGCTTTTGGAACCGGTTCCATACATACCTTGCGAGAACCGGGTATACCCGGGTATCTCAGAACCGGGTAGAACCGGGTGCATGCCCTAATGAGGTATCATAATACTCCTCTAGTGTCCTATAAGGTTCTTAGCTGCTTAGAGGCCTTCGCCTTCGCGTGAAAAAGTAAGGACCGGTTTTATAGTTTTCAATTAATTACTTGGTATCTTCCACTATTTTTTACTGGTATTGTGTTTCACTTTGAAAAAGCCTTGTGTTTTTGTTTTGTTCTGCTAAACTCTCGACGGCGTCATAATCGCATGTTTTGTTTTTTTTTATACCACAAAGGTAGCAGTCAGCGTGCGGTCCACCTGATGGGAAGTGGTTACCGCAGCCTATGGACACCTGCAACGTTAGGGACGTTACACGCGCGCTGCCGACCCCGTTAATACTTTAGAATGCCCTGTTTGCCCTCATACGAGGCCATGTGCGATAAATCCCAAAATAAAGAAAGAAAAAACACGGACCTACAAGTTTTTTATCATTTCTTAAAGATTATGAACAACTTCGGTACTCTAGTCATTCATGATAGAGCTTTCCTTCTTCATGTCGCAGAATGATGGTCGCAAAGTCAACATAAGCAACTTGACTTTGCTTGCGACCATCATTCTGTAAACAAGTAAATGATAACTAATATATAATAAAAATTAAATAGTATTTACAATCGAAACAGTTGAGCCAACTGCAGACTGTTTTAAACGATCTAGCTAGAGGCCTAGCTGTTGATCCAAATCAATAGATACCAATCGGTAGCGTCTCCAAGACGCCGACTGCCCCGCTGCTGCTGGCAATGCTGATGCGCTGTATCAGATGCTCTGACAAGATGGATGATGATGATTTGTTAGTTAGATATTATGTAATTTTTTTATCTTTCTAGATCGGTTTGTTGGTACAACTGGGTACTTAGGTAAGTAAACATGGCTTATGTTTACTTACCGAAGTACATTTAAAAAAATCTAAGTCTATTTCCTTGGAAATACGAAGATACAAGTCAATAAATATAGGTAATTCAAGCATAGCTGATTGATGTACCGTTTAGATCTACCGAAATGAAACAATTTATACAAATATACCCTTGATTGAACGTAGGTGTCAAATGGGAGGCCAATCCCACGATAACTCATCTTTCTATTAAAACAAGCACCAGTTTGGATGTTTGTTGAGAAACTACTCCTTGACACCTAGTTCGGTACAAGTCCGGTTGACCGAACCAATGAGATAAAGGTATTTTATTATATCTCAAGAAAATACGACCTAGACTAGGGATTTGAACCCGCAACCACAGATAAGGTAATGTTATCGCAAACTTTTCGGATTAGTATGTTAATTCTAAGATTTTATCTCACGGTTCAAGCACATAAGCACTATAAAAGCAAAAACCTGAGACTGAAAAGTACAATTTAACGCGTTTATTTGCCCATTTTTCCCGACGTTTCAACAGGTTTACACACTGTCCTGATCTCTGGACGCGTGGTCCAGGGGGCCAATTCTGCGTATCACGTGATACTTTATCGAGTGATACTCATTATCACGGGATAAAAATATCCTGTGATAAATTGCATTCTCGTGCGACTTATCGTTCAACTCATCAAAGAAAAACCCTCGATAAATATCGAATTGCAGATTTTGCGAATACGCTTATTTATAACTCGATTTTTTACAGTTCTTTCGATATTTATCGAGTACATATATTATCGAATTGCCCTCCAGCTTATTATCAATATCACCCATGATAAAAGCCAATAAGGTGTGGGTAACCTACACTGAAAGTCTTAATCTAGGAACGTAATGAGGGGGTCGATTAAATCTGTCGGATCACTGGTGGGAACTTCGCATTATTACTTGCTTATCATCTGCTTAACGATTGCACCTTACATCTACAGCTTATAGTGATCCATTGCTGGACGCAGGCTTCTCCCTGATAAGAGTTTTATTGGCTTTCATCGCCTCTTACGACACCCGCGGGAAGAGTTAAACAAAACTTAAACCTAAACCAGAAAAATTAACAGAAATAAATAACCAAAAACAGGCAAAGGAAGTAAATTCTGCATTTGCTGCATGCAAGAAACATGCGGCGCTGATTTTAAATCTACTCCCCACGGGTAGGTGGTCACCGACTTGGGGTGGTGCATTCTAAGCACTAGTTGTACCTTATTTTATTAGTAACAGGTATTCCGTCACCTTCAAGTCACCGGTCCATCGAATACCGGTTTCCTTGAATGCTGTGATAAATACGGGTTTTACTTTATTACGAGAAATGCTTCCATTTGTAGATAGATCTTATAGTAACATAGTATCAATTATGCACCCTGCCAGGGCATTGCAACATGTGTGCTAGGTGGCAACACTAATTATTAGAAACATTATGCACTTAGATTACTTATATATCTATGAAAATTAATTAAAAATATAATTTACAAGTTAATACAATAATGGAATAATTTTTGTATATACTAAGTTATCAAAATTTTTGTTTCTATAAAATGAAACTGTTTTTTTTTATGTGGGTTCGTTTTTTTACTGTGTATACATACATGTAATTCTGGTACGTTTTTAATGGGGGATACATAGGTATATTCATGTAAATACTAAAAGCGAAGTCCACCGCGGACAAAAACGAAAACACCTACATATGTATGTATGTTTAGAGTTGGTAACACAATAGTAATCTTCTTAACGAGACGCATCCGGCTCGAGATCGGACGAGTTTGTTTAATGCGGGAATGATGCAGTAAATGTTTGATGGAAATCTAAATAAAGCATAAATTGTGATAAATGGAAGCATTATTACGTAATTTTCATGATTTATTCGGTCACGTAGTTTTTATGTGCAATTTGTTTAGGTACCTAACTATAACAAATTGATGATAGGAAAGATTGACTTTAAGACGCGAGTTCAACAACAAATTTTTGAGATTAAATTTTAACCCGTTGTTTTGACATTTTTGACACTAGTTTTTATACATTAATCGTCAAAGTTAACCGATGAAGCTGACTAATAGTTCGATTTATGCTTAGCTACTTAGGGAATGTTACCTTGAGCTGAAATTTGATCCTAAGACGCTCTAAGAATTACTCTGTCAGTAATTACTTTTACTTATTATCTGATCTAGAGTTATCTCATATTTTAGCTAGCTACTCGTATATTTACCAACGAAAAGATGTACCCACATATGTAGGTGCCACAGCTTAATCAAAGTTTTACCGAAGGATTTTATTGCAACTTTACTTATAGTAGTTTATTCTGTGGTATTTTCTACCTGGTCTACCGATTAGGTACCTACTTCTAACTTTGAAAAAAAAAACTTTTAGGAGTCTCATAATGACTCGTATCGTATCTCCAGAAGCCATAAATTACCTAATCTATTGTGGAAATGTGATGAAGATTGTCCAGTGAAATGGGTAATCGATGAAAGCGATAGGTACATGTTTGCAAATTGCATTCGCAATTCCTGGTACGAATTATAAAGTCGATGGTTGTGCAGGAAAGTTAATGATGTGTTTACGATGGGATGACGTCAGAGACACGTACCTACGTAGGCCTAGGGAAGGGAAAGTTTTCGTTTTGGAAATAAGACGGATTTATATGATTAAAATACCTTCGCCTGAAAACATTTTCATTGTATTATCAATTTATCATTATTATGCTAATATTATAAATGCGAAAGTTTGGATGGATAAATGGATTGGATCAGTTTTAAATCTTCACGCTAAAACTAACTAGAATGGATCGGGCAAAAAATTTGCATAACGAAGTACGCTTTTGCCAAATTTTTGATCGAACCAGAGTTCTTAAGTAATACCTAGTAACTTATAAGCTAGATACCTAATTTTATCCCGGATAAATGCATGCGCAGTCACAGGCAGAAGATAGTTTTTCTAAAATTTGGTTATTTTACTTATTCAATTTTTTTGAGTATACTAAAAAAATGTATGACCGTTTCCTGAAAAACTTAATTGGTGCCTCTATTTAAAAAAAGCGTACATATAGGGTGTTACAAATTTCACAAATCAACTGTATCGAAAGTAGATAAGGTAAGCACCTACTTACTTTACCTACATCTACTCTACCATGTTGTTTAGAGTGGAAAATATTTATGTGGTTTAAATTTTTAAACAAAGCCATCCTTTCTTTCTGTTTGCTAGAAGGGGAGGGTTTCCCATCACTAGTTAAGCAGAGGAACCTTCCTACATTACATGTATGTAGGGAAACTGGTGGTACGTCGTGAGCGGAGGCTTTCGGAGGCTCGCCCGACACACCCTTCGCTCAGGGACGAATCCAGGCCTGAACATTGCACCATTAGAGGTCATGAATCATAATCATGACGCAAATGTTGGTTAGATGTCTTACTGGTGGCTATTTTTCCTGTCAGCAAGGAAATATTTATCTGGCTACTATACATAATGCAGGAAAGAGGTGTGTTCTTTACGAGTTTAGTTAAAATAATTAATGTTCTGATGAACTTTGACTTATTTATCACCACCATCACTCATTAGTTTTTTTTTGTTGATATAGATTTTTAAATTTTACCTCTTTGAGAAAACCTAAAACGAAAAATAGACTGTGAATTTTTTATCAACATTTTAGTCTTTTTTGGGAGACCTTCGTCAAGTAAAATAAGGATTAAAACAAATTCAAAGAGATACTCGAGTTGGCCGTGGGGCCGCGGCGTAGAATATCGACCCCTCCAACTCAGCCCGTCGATGTCGTAAGAGTCGACTAAGGGATCCTACCAGAAAAAGGGCATCAGCTTCCTACTGTGTATTACCAACACCTTGACTGCGATCACAAATCCGCCTGCCAAGCGTGGTGATTATGGCGAACCAAAAATACATCCCTGCGTAACCCGATTGATGACGCTAATTGCACATGCACTGTGATCACTGTAACTGACCTCAAATTACCGTTTTTGCCATGTTTTTACCGCTACCTCAGATGACTTCGTAATCTCCAGCTGGTTGATGGTGAAATAAAACAGAAGTCAATTTGTTGGTAATTATTTATTTAAAATTTTCGGTTAGCTAGACAAATCATAGATTTTTATCTAAAAGGCATACTTCGAATATGACGGCATTGTTGTGTGTACTTTTAAATTTTTAGTTGTACCCACCTAGGTACCTACTACCACAAAGTAGTTACTAATCGATAAGGTCCACTTAACAATGAGTGGCCGGGATTTCCCCACTTCAGTTCGTCATCGCGTCAAGGTGGCGCACTTTCTCCGTCCTTGCACCTGCCCTGCATTCCGGTGCATTGACCAACAATGACTAAACCTGGGCCTTTACGTGAAAAGTACAAGGAATTTATCCTACTAATATTATAAAATTTCAAAGTTTGTATGGATGGATGTATGAATATTTGTTACTCTTTCACGCAAAAACCACTGAACCGATTAGGCTGAAATTTGGTATATGGTATATATAGTTTGGGACCTAGAATAACATATAGGTTATTTTTATCCCGATAAAACGTGGGAGAAGGCGCGGGCAGCAGCTAGTATAGAATGTATATAATTCCTTGGAAAAGTACTACCTCTCGGATTTTATTTGACGTGAGAGAAAAACAAGTAGAGCAATAAGCATTGGAGGTCTATTATGTCATATGTATGGTGTTTTTAATCATAAAGTTCTGTTCCAAATTTGAATGAAATACGTAACTGGACAAGAATTCAAAGAACCTGAGCAAATGAGTTTCCTAAATATAGAGTTGGGAATACTTAATACAAACGAGATCCTAACTCTATGTTCCTACAATATGGCGTATTTTAAAAAACGGTAAACCGACTTCATATTCCCTTACTTTTACACTTATTTAATATTTGCGGGATAAATACTAATCCCCTGGGGATAAAAGGATCATTTTCTATACAATAGTAAAAGAATTTTCAAAATCGGTCCATAATTGGGCGGAGATACCGCGTAACATACATATGTATATACCAAAAAATTCAAAAATCATACAGACGAATTGAGAACCTCCTCCTTTTGAAGTAGGAGGAACTTATTTAGAACTGTTGTAATGTAATAGATTGTTTCTTCAATTACTACATAACTGATTGCTCTACATAGGTAGGTACTAGAGAATCAGGAAATGTATAGACTTTATAACTATATCTTTCTTCATAACGACGACTGCCATAACAAAGAAATATTATTTCAAATCATTGCTATTTATTTGTTAGAATTATCAATTTTATACACACCCTGATAAAGTACCTAACGACTTAATTATGTGCTAGGTGCCTCTACATACCTACCTAGTTACCTATTTTTTTTATAGACTTTTAGAGGCATAATGAGCATGACCACTATGTACTGGATAAATAACGCAAAAGTACCAAAACGTGTAATGAGCAATCTCTAATAACGCTCATTCACTCCGTTGAATCGAAACTATTTACGAAGTTCTAAACGAATGTCTTTCCGAGTATGGTGTATCCGTAATGACGTAAGAGATGTTGTGTATAGTTCCGTATATTTCGCTATCGTTTTGTAGAATAGAGGCCCTGTACCATATTAATATCACCTTTTTTAATAATAATACTTAACTAGTGTTTTAAGAGCAGTTGGTAAATATGTCAGAAAGACATAAAATCTGGCATGTTAAGCGACCGTGAACTTAGTAAATTGTTACATAATCTAAGTAGGTACTTGTTAACATTCTGTACGTTGCAACGATTACCAAGAAGTGAAGTGAGTTTAGTCGCAATAGTTATAGAACCAATGTTAACCGTGACTAATTATTTTCCCAACAGTCTGAAACAATGAATTAAAACACGAATTAAAAATATTTTTATTTAGAGGCTTTATCGCTCGTAAAGATGAAGGGAATTAAAAAAACACAGACCATAAAAAAGCAACAAAATTAATATACGGACCGTTCGCCATAAGATGTGATGATGGCGTGATGTTGAAACTATGGCAGGCAGGGGACATCTTATAGTGAACGGCCTGTACCTACTGCTGGATCAAAGCTTATCTCATTGTCAGTCAACCTTATCAAAAACACTCAAAAAGGGTCGGAAAATATAGTTGTACAGGGTACCACAAAACTGATGCACTGAGCCGAAAAGGGGAGAACTTGGACCCAGGGGCCAACTTTGGTTTCACGATAATATAAATCGCGTAATATATACAAATATAGACGAATAATAATTTTTGTGTAAGTATATTTGTCTGATCTACTATTTATTTATTTGAAATTTCGCCAATAAAAATGTAACAAAAATGCAACAGTCTTGCAGAATAAATAAAATTTTATAATTTATTATTTACTATGTTTCTTATTTTCATGATCACGGGCCATATAGTGACCCGGTCCTTTGGGGGGCATTCGTGGAGCCGAAGCCAACAGCACAGAGGCCCTTTATGAGAATAAACATAGCGGACATCATCCTTGGTTGCACAATATGATACACCCGAAGAGATATCCGCCAGGTGTAGAGACTATTGAAAAGGAAAATGAAAGTAATAAAAAAAAACATGTTATTGTGATAACTGGATGGACTGGGTAATCGGGCTATGGGGGAGCTTACGTATATTATATTACTTACTATATTAATATATTATCGTGTTTAAATAATAAATGTACTTCCTAATAATAATAATTATATACTTGTTAGGCACTCTGCCGTCGTCACTCCACAAGGGCCCTACTGAAAACCAGCGCAGTATTGGACAATTATTTGCCCAATACTGCATAATGCTGAGATAGGGACCCTTTTTACCCCTTTTTTTAATAATTGTTAGTTAATAGAATTCTATGTATATATGTCTCCTATGTTAATTTTAAGCTGTCTATTTGTTGTTCTTGTTATTTAATTTGTTGGGTAAATAAATAAATTTTATCTTTATCTTTTATCTTATATTTGACAAAGAAAATAACAATTAAATAATAATAAACAAATTAAACTAGTATTTACAATTGAAACAATTGAGCTAACTGCAGACAGGTAGCTCAACTGGTCTATATCAATATCAGTCGGAAGCGTCCCCAAGACGCTGGCTGCATTGCCCCGCGGTTATGGCAATGCTTATTATAATTTAATCATGGAACAATCAATGGTCATGGTCAAATAACCTGAACGGCTACGCTAAATGACTGAAATTTTATCACAAGCACAAAGAGTTCTTGACTTCATACGTATAGTTTCGCTTCTCATTATTGGTATAACATCAATTGGCAAAACGAGAATCGGCTTCGTGAATTCAGCCACTTGTGTTTTTTCGATTACCTACCTCGTCGCCCCGTGACTATCGACATGCTCAGTTTACTTCGTGCTTGAATGAAAGGCAGTGCTGCTCCCGCGCACAGATTGTCAAGTTGACAACGGTTTTGGCGGGAGAGTTTTGTTTTTATTTTTTCTAATTTTCCTAGCAATTGACGGAATTTTATGCAATCTACGTTTTTATACGAGTAATATTTTTTCCTACGATAGGCAAGACATTAAATATTATAAACTGTTAGTTGAATACTGGATAAATCAGTGATTTAAAATGTCGCCGGGAAGAGTAAAAGACAAGGAGCAATGTTGCTACGACAACACAGGATTTGTGATGACCGAGCCCCGGGTATGGACGAAGGCTGAGCAAAAAGTGAGTTTATAGAATAAACAGATTCCTTCTTTAAGAAAATTATTTATCTATTTATAGCCAGTGTTTGTTTAAGTATTTTATAAATACCTAAGGATATTATCTATGTGTGAAAAAGTTCTATCAGAAAGTCAAAGTTATTCAAAAGTTAAAGTGATATTTCCTTAAATACAATAAATGTACACTTAGAAAATGTCACATTCTTAAAATTAAACTGAAATGGGAATAAAGTTATGTTTTGATTTCGGTCGCTTCGGTATGTAGAGTAAAGTAACATCACTTCAACAGCCTCTACTAGTCTAGTGCTGGTCATAGGCCTCCCTGATAAGCGCCCAGCTCTATCAGCCACAAAGATTTTACTACAGAAGTGAAAAAAATAAATAAACGAAATAGTTTTTTATACACCACAAAGTACTATAACCAAAGATTTATCTTTGACTACAATAACTAAAACTAAATTAACGAAGATTAACTGTAACGATTAGACTGACCTATATGTAAAATTCAGAAATACCTTCGGTTTTTTATGTTGCTCCATAACTGTGTAGTTTAGCATCAGCACACAAAGGCGAAGTTCATTGCTTTTTTATGTAACTTCAGTCTAGTTATACAAAGTAATGGTAAGACGTTAACACATAGTACATCAAAAGGTTTTCTTCGTTCTTTATAATATAACTCGCATTGCACTAAAAATTAAATTGTAAATACCTGAAAGCAAGGATTTGTAAATTATTAAAGTTAGCCCCGACCTTGCGTTTCTGCCGTCATGAAGCATGACGAGTGTTACGTGAATTTAACAGATTGATCAGAATATAACCTTATTATCTAGATAAGAAAAATTAAAAAAACAACCTTACAAGTACCTACCTATGAAATTATAAAAGGAATATGAAACCCTAGATTTTCTAGCTAGCTAGTTTCACTTACGTATTGACGTGATAGATAATATACCTAGACTTCAAGTCGTTTAACCGACATATAAAGAAAAAAAACTTTTTTGTTTAAAGGTTGCTAATATATCTAATACATACAATCATTGGTGCTTGCTTAATCCTCTCTACTTAAACAATAATAATTTCTGCACTAAAGTTAATATAAGGACTAATAAACATTTTTTCTTTTTTTTACGTTTGTTCAAATTTAAATCAAAAAGATCCAGGATGGCTTAGCCCCGTGCAAAAAAGGCTAGATACCCCAATATTTAATTTAAAAAAAATCAAATTACTCAACCTAATCAATAATAATACCTATCTTTAATAATAATAATTGATTAATAAGTCATTACAGCGACTGTAAGTAGGTGTGGATGTCGATTCTAATTTGTGCTAATCACGAAGTAGTTAGATCAATGTTGCAGAAGACTATGATTCCTATTGCGCTATCCATATCGCGTGTTTATTATTGTTTTATTAAATATTGTCTTATTCTTTTTGTTGAAGCATCTCGTTATGAAACCATAGAGTAAAAATCGAATACACTTGAATTTCCATAAAACTTATTGTTTTTTTTTTACAATATTTATGTTTTTTTTTTAAATCAAACAGAAACGCTTGTTCCTTAGTTTTTTTACTTACCTATGTAACTAGTAGGTATAAGTTTTGTGCGCTTTTTTTGGGAAGAATTACTACACACAAATTAATGCATACTTGCATTGTTAAAGTTACGGTGGCCGGTAATTTAAAACGTTCCACCAATTATTGACATGATGATAATTTGTGGAACGTTCTAAATTACTCAAAAAAAACAACTTCAAAATTGAAATGGAACGCAATTACCTAGTCCGAGAGCTCGAGCGATCTCTCCACGATTCTCGACCGGTTTCCCGCCAACTGACATTAGCAACCCGATGCGGCTTATTTAGATAATTTTCATGCTAATTCGAAAATGGTTTTACTACTTTTTTAAAACTTGACATTTATGTTTATTTTGTTTCCTTTGTCTATTTAATTATTTTTATGAAGCAGGTTTTCGGTTAATGTGCGTTTTAATTGTGGAAACATTTAAGATTGAATTGAAGCTAGAAAGAGGTCGTAGTAGAGAGATACGACTTAGTTAGGTTCTATAAGGCAAACTTGAACCTAACATGTTTGGTTATCTAACTAGGCCTAGATCTCAGTAGTACTTAGGCCCTAAGTAGGTACCTACTGTATTCAGAAATCAGAAAAACTTTTCCCATAATTTTATATGGCATCTTACATTTATTTACTTACAACTTAATTTAATTTTGTTTTCGATTGGTAGGTATAAGTAATAGCATCGATTGGCAACAAAAAAGTTTTTGGGTAGAATATCCACTTTCCGTACAAAAAACTCATTCTGTATAACCAGGGAGACATGATATGAGATCATTTTTTCCACGTATTTTCCATAGTCAATGATTTACTTGGACCGTATATTTTTCGCACATACATTAGGTAAGTAAATAAAAAAGGGATGAGTAGTACCTAGACGTGACATCATTTAATTAGGAAGTAAATTTATTGGTATTTATTTTAAATTATGTAGGCATTTATATATGTATATATAAAATTAAATTATTTCGGCATGCAATTATGTACCTGTACAAGGCACAGATTAAATGTTTCTAGAGTTAGAACAAATTTAAAATCACTAATTTACTTTTGCTCGAGCTATGTGGGGATTTCCGGAATATGTTTTCCGGAAATCCCCCAATTGGATGGCTCGATTTCATTTGGGGGATTAGCGGAATAATCCTTATAGAGCACTGATGCACTCCTAGCCGAATTTCACCACGGCGGCGCGGCGGCCGGTACGTACAACATATTATAGTGCACAAGTGTGTGCGCAGACACAGGTGCACTCTCTATTCCCTCTCATAATCCGATGGGACGGCAGACCACGACCGGAGAGAGGTCAGGTACAGGACCAACGGCTTAACGTGCTTTCCGAAGCACGGGGGTGTTACACCGCCAACTTCCTGACTCCAGGTCTGCTACTATGAATTTTTCTTGCTAGGAAAACCCCATTAGTGGATGTATTGGCCTTACCCGGGATTTGAACCCAAGACCTCATTATCAGCGGTTTAACAAGTTATCCGCTAGACCAACGAGGCAGTGCAAATAATAGAGGATTGTGCTAATTGAATCACCAAACCGCGAGTTCCTTCGCAAATAATGTGATATCTTGCGAGCGTGTGATAATTGCCTAGCTACCTACCCACTTATAACAAAACCACTTTGGCAAGAGCAGAAGTGAATTAATAGCTTCATAAAATTCATTAAAATTACTCAAAGGGCAACAGATAAATTCAATCGTCTCTACCAAAATATAAACAAGTATTTAATGTCACCGCTGCTGCCGCAGATTTTTTGTAGAATGGCCAGGCCGGTTATGAATCGAATGGGCCAATTTGTTTGGAATATCTAATTCCTTTCGTTCGACAACTACCTATTTTTGAGCGTTGCGTTGATCGTACAACAATCGGCATAGAAATTTAAGGTGATTGATCATCATTATCATCAGCTCGCATAAGTCCACTGAACATAGTGTGGTAATTTTGATAGCAGGTAAGAAGAATTTTTTGTGTTTGCGCACATTGTACGGTCATTTGCTATGAATCTTTGGTAAAACATTTGAATCAATTGTAGTTTTGGAGTATCGATATAATAATGATTTTAGTAATAATCATAATAACAGCTACGAATCATACAGCCTACATAGATTTTATTTCAAGCGAAATGGATGATGGACGGCAAGTAGATTCTGTCTATCTTGACTTTCGACGCGCTTTCGATACGGTTCATAATGACATCCTTTTGGTCAAGCTTTCTGTAATGGGAGCTTCTCCTCAACTGTTAAGATTTTTTGCAGACTACTTGAGGGACCGCAGACAGTATGTTCAGCTTAAAAACTACAGATCTCAGGAGTTCTACACAAGATCAGGCGTAAGTCAAGGCAGTACGCTCGGACCTACCCTTTTTTTAGCCATGATAAATGATCTTCCTGCAGCTCTACGTGGTTCAAAGTGTCTGATGTTTGCTGATGACCTTAAATTGTATAAATCAGTCACTGATGGTTCCGATTGCGTTGAGCTACAGCGAGATATTGATTCGTTGGACAGGTGGAGCCGACAAAATAAACTGGCATTCAATGTGGCGAAATGTAAGGTGATGACATTCACTAGACTTCAAGCTCCCAATATTCACAATTACTCTCTCGGAACTGACATAATGGAGAGAGTAGATTCCATACGTGATTTGGGCTTGGTAGAGGATACGCGCCTCAACTTTCGCAAGCATATTATCGGGATGTGCAAAACCACTAATAGAACTCTGGGTTTCATAATGAGAACTGCTTCGCATTTTAAGGATGTACGGGTAGCGATCATGCTTTATAATGCATTCGTCAGAAGCAAATTGGAGTTCAGTGCTATTAGTTGGGATCCACGGGAGGCCAAGTATACGATACTGATAGAGAGACTGCAGCGTAAGTTTTCCAGGTATCTATATAAACGAATTTATGGGTATTATCCGTATCTTTTTCCCTCTCTTTTTGTTAGCGGTATGGTTGGTTTGGATACACTAGAGTTGAGACGCAAACTGCATTTAGCCATGCACTACTGTCTAGTTCTTCGTAACAGAGTGGATAATCCTGTGATATTAGGTGCAATTACCCTTTACGTCCCTAATAATTACATTAGAACGGGACGCAGGTTCCATCGGCTCTTTGCTCTACAAGCAGCGCGCACGCAACACGCCGGTAACGCTCCTACACTCCGAGCACTCGCACTACTCAACGATTTCTTACAACAATTCCAACATGTGGACATATTTAATGATAGTTTAAGCCATATCTACTTAAGTTTAAGATCGTACCTTACTTTTAAATAAATTATCTGTTTATGTAACCTACCTATTTGTAATCTTGTTTTTAATTTTTTTTCTGTATTTTTTGAGTCTAGTAGTTAGTGCTTTGGTGTAGACTGTAAGCTAACTGCTGTATTTTATAAATAAATAAATAAATAATAAATAAATAAATAATTTATTAGGCCGACTCCAACTCAACCCGTGGATGTCGTAAGAGTCGACTAAGTGAACCTACCAGAGGAAGGGCAGCAGCTTCCTTCTGAGTATTTTTCAACACCAACAATGCGATCACCAATCCGCCTGCCAAGCGTGGTGATTATGGCAAATCCCCCCCTACATAGGAGACCGTCCTCTCGATGGACCGACGACATCGTAGCGGTCGCAGGGAGTCGATGGATGGAGGCGGCTCAGGACCGCTATTTGTGGCGTCGTATGGGGCCTATGTCCAGCAGTGGACGTGTATGGGCTGATATGATGAATCATTTATTTGTAAAATATACATATGTTAATGTCAGACCGTATAACAATTTTAGTAACGGTACCTATTCAGCCTGCAGGCAGGCGCGCGCAAGTATTGTGCGAGTCATATTAGAATTACTAGTAAATTTATGTTATTTAAATTTCTACATTATTTTACCTTATAGAGACATTTTTTAAGTAACCATCCGCTCAACTTTTCCCTAGAGATATTTCCAAAATACTTACATTCTTTGAAGTCTTCTGGGAATTTAATATAACGTTTTTTATATATACAGGGTGCCACGTAACATGGGTACTAAGCCGAAACGGGGTGATTCTGGACCCCCCGACCCTTGGGGGGTCCAGAATCACCCCCTTTCTTTTTGATCCCCATCAACAAGAACAAAAGTTCTACGATGTTTTAAATTTAGTTTTTTTTAATAGTTTTATTTTTATATTCGTGTTTTTTTACATCTATTCTGACATTATTATTAATGTTTTGAAATTTCAAAGGATTTTCATAATTTTTTGTAAAATGTATGAGTAAAGTTTTTGCTGTTTCTTACTTTTTGGTACTCGAACCAACCTCTCGGATCTACAAATTAATTTGTAAAATATCGGAGTATGTATGTACCTATGTAAAATATCTTTGATAAGATGCTAGAATTACCTCACCTAACAGCTGAGGTAGTTATCGGAGACGATATTATAATCACAAAATACCTAAATCCGTGTACTTATAAAGGTAGCGTAAGGCTATTTCATCATCATCATCAGCCTATACACGTCCACTGCTGGACATAGGCCTCCCCCATACGACGCCACAAATAGCGGTCCTAAGCCGCCTCCATGCATCGACTTTCTGCGGCCGGTTCGATGTCGTCTGTCCATCGAGTGGATGGTCTCCAATGTAGAGGGGGGTTTTGCTAATAATTACCACGCTTGGCAGGCGGATTGGTGATCGCAGTGTTGGTGTTGAAAAATACCTCCAATACTTCCTCTGGTAGGTTCCGTAGTCGGCACTTACGACATCCACGGGTTGAGTTGGAGGGGTCGATATTCGTACGCCGCGGCCCCACGGCCTTATTATCAGTCGGCCAGGCTATTTATCAGTAATCAATCATATTTCATTTGTCCGATATGGACATTTTAGGCTATAGCCACTCTAAGGCCATACTGCTTTGTCTTTCGTTGCAGTGATCATTAACAAAAATATAAAAAAGACCGTTCACTCTTCAAAACGTCATTTTGAAGCATCCAGTAAGTTGGCACGTTATATGGCATTGGCTATGGCAGGCAGGGGACATCTTATGGTGAACGGTCTGTAGTGAACGGTCTGTAGAAGTGAGAATGCCAATATTTTCAAATAGCAAGAAGTCCATTTGCGTGATTGAAACAACATTGGTACACCAAGCAAGTCTCAACAAACATCTTTGTGGTTTTGAACAAACAATATCTATGTCGTCGCTCGTAGTGTGCAAACTTAGGTCATTGAAAAACAAGTTTAGTGAATCGAAATGTACTAGCTGCTGTTCGCAGCTTCGTACGCGTCTTTCGGAGATAAGCTTATTATCTAGCGACATCTACATCTGAGTATACAAGATTCCCAATCCATTCCGTATTTTTGGCGATACCTACAGTACACAAGGTGACACATAATATCAGTACCTACTTAACCCTTAGACCGCCATGGAAGGTAATTTCAGAACCGTTTTAAATGAAAAAAAAATAATCATGTGAAAAATGTCATAGGAAAATACAAAAAGTTTATGTTCTTAAAAGGATAAAGAAGTTTTCAAAAGGATTATAAATGAATCATGAAGACTTGAACATATGGTTTTTCTTCGTGTCCTTTCGTGCCTAAAATCTGCACGGTAACAGACAGACAGAGATACTTTCACTTTATAACATTAGTATGGATTGATCCAATAAAAGATTTGGGTAGAGATAACCAGATAGATCCGCAAATAATGCAGAATATTGGGGAGATCTTTGACCGGAAAATGTAGGACACAAATTGGGGAAAAAAACAAACAACCAGCGCTGTTCCTTTTTTCCATTTTGTGGATAATATTAGCTATTGAATGAAGTTTGGGTTGTGTTTGATGATGACGTTCTTAATGAGGTACGTCGTGCAATGGAAATAAAACTAAACGTGGCCCAGACGCGCTTAGTTTTACTATAGGTAACCAATTACAACAACAATTACCTATAGTAAAACTTCATCATCAAACACAGCCTAAACTTCATTCAATAGCTAATATTATCCACAAAAGGGAAAAATGAAACAGCGCTGGTTGTTTGTTTTTTTCCCAAATTTGTGTCCTACATTTTCTTGTCAAAGATCTCCCCAATATTCTGCATTATTTGCGGATCTATCTGGTTATCTCTACCCAAATCTTTTATTGGATCAATCCATACTAATGTTATAAAGTGAAAGTAACTCGTCTGTCTGTTACCTTTTCACGCCTAAACGGCTGAAAGGAACATAATGAAATTTGGCAGGGAGGTAAAGAATATTACGGGGATGGACATAGGGTGCATGAAAAGCTAACTAAATGCCCTTTTACAGCAGCACTCTGAATTTATAATAATTATTATCTTTTACTTATACGACTTTAACGATGCTTATTTACACCTGTATGCTGAGTGTGAACTGCCATACTGTTTACTACAAAGTTTGCGTAACTTTATTTTCTATGGAATTCCTGAACAGCGCTCCAAGCGGGAAGTTTTAAAAATAGGAATTCCATAGAAAATAAAGTTACGCAAACTTTGTAGTAAACAGTATGGCAGTCACACTCAGCATACTGATCTATCTATTAATTTACCTTTTTTGTATTACATAAGTTCTTGATTCTTTTCCTATCATGTAAACACAAATAGACATTTTGTGTCAAATATCAAGTAAGTAATATCTGAGACAAATCTGAATGTATATTCTAATAGTAATTTCTTTTTATTTTTCTTAACAAACGTTGTAAATAGGTACAAAACCTGTTTGTGAGACTCTGGATAGGTTAACAACTTACAACCTGTGTTATCTACTAGACAAGTTTCGGCACGATTTAACTGAATAAAAAAATAAAATTTATTTCAAATAATTGATATTTTCGGAGTGAAGAAGTGGATAATAACAATATTCATTAAAATATTAGTTTTTATTCATATTTTATCCATGAAGGTCGACAAATTCGGAACGTCCATCTTGCTTATACTTATACGTAGGTTACTACCTGCATATACAACTACATACTACCTACTTATATAGTGTTTTAACCTTGACATAGACATTGTTGGCTGCAACCGGCTCTGAATGTCACAGTGGTTTATTAACATGTCCATATACACTGTTATAGGTGGTACATAGCCATTACATGTTATTATGTATGATACAAAGGTGTATGGTCATTCTTCGTGAGTACTAAACACGTGCTTCTGCTATTGTATTTATCTGTCCACGTGGTCCTAAAGGCTCTATTTAATTTATAATCTTAACTAATCAAATCAGAATAAAGACAAGCTGATGACCGATTCAGATGTTTTCGTGAGTGTATAGATCATATTATTTTCAACGTTCATTGAAAAAATTAAGTAAGTATTTTAACTAACGATAAGGTTTAAGTCTCACGGGGAGACAATACTATTATGTGGGACTCTAACACCACTGAAACTCTCAGGTATGCGCGACTGCGAATTATCTGACTAGTCGAATGATCTACAACTACTAATTTACTCATTCGACTTGAATAAGCAAATCTTAAAAGTCGAATGACAACTACTAATTAGTAATTACTAATGCCTCTACGAAAGGATCTTTCATGGCTCCGATTCGACTTTGTTAGTCGACGGATGGTTTTGAGTGATTGGAATGAATGAACTATTCGTCGCTCCTGCAAGGATTGAACGGATTAGTAACAATTTACGCCGTGGGGCCGCGGCGTACGAATATCGACCCCTCCAACTCAACCCGTGGATGTCGTAAGAGCCGACTAAGGGAACTTACCTGAGGAAGGGCAGCAGCTTCCGTCTGAGTATTTTTAAACACCAACACTGCGATCACCAATCCGCCTGCCAAGCGTGGTGATTATGGCAAATCCCCCCCTACATGGGAGACCATCCACTCGATGGACTGACGACATCGTAGCGGTCGCAGAGAGTCGATGGATGGATGCGGCTCGGGACCGCTATTTGTGGCGTCGTACGGGGGAGGCCTATGTCCAGCAGTGGACGTGTATGGGCTGATGATGATGATGATGAGTAACAATTTTTTTTTTGTTGTGCGGTTGATAAGTTTGTGTACATTTTCAGGTTTATTATTAAATTTTTAGCATTTAGTGTAAACTATAGTATGGTAGATAGCTAGGTTATTTATGAAGTGAAATCCGGTAATGTACCTATTACTATTATACTAACCAGCTATCTACCACTGTGAGTTTAATAATATATTTTATTTATGTTAATTTTGTCCAATTATTTTATGTTAATTTTCCTCAATTTATGGTTGTTTCATGTTGTAATATTTTATAAAACGTTCTTTTAATTTTTAATTCAACTTCTTGTCATTCACATGTACTTTTTTATTGCTTTTAAGTTACTAATTTACTTAGTTTTACCTGTGAAGCGTTGTGTGGCGGCGGCGAACGAACCCGCTCCCGCTCGACTTGACTATCCACGTCGAATAACGAATCGAAACCGACTCAGGCAGTCGAACGAACGAATCGCGATTACAAACTAAATTAGTTACTTATTTACTCTAGTCATTCGAATTGTTCGAGTGATTTGTCAAGTCCAATAATTCGAATGAAATCATTCACAGTCGCGCATCTTTACCCTCAGGGTACTTCACCTCTGCCGCTTGTAGTGGGAACGTGGGGACGCTTACGCTTTCTTCCACGATCCCACCGCTGCTGCCCGATATCAGACCACTCACTGGGGGTGTGGAATACTGATTACCCTACGTCTATTTTGATTTTCATTCAGCAGTATATGAAAGAGGCACAGCGTGGCGTGTATGAAGAGACCCCAAATTAGCCCTAAAATAGAGACGAGTATTACACTCCTAATATAGAAAGGAGTATTACACTCCTCTCTTTTATAACGGTTTGAAATTGCCATTGCAAGACTTAAGGCGCAAAAATAATAAAAAATCAATAAACCATTTAAAACTGGGATTCTTATTGTTTTTTGCTTTCTCCTGCATGAACGGTCAAAGAGGTTCGCTAAGTTTGTTGTAGATAGCCATGTACGAATTCATATTTCAAAACAACAAAAAAAAATGCAGCTTGATTTAAGCTTTCATTTGATAGGTCGGTATTTAGTGTAAGGTGTGAGTAATAACAGCGAAAGGAGCGAGCGTTTTTTCGAGACTATCCACTGCCGCGCCGCGCTACTGCAGCTGCCGCGCCGTCGCTGCCCCATGTGTAGTCGATCAGTCAGCGCGCCGACCAGCTACCAGACTGTATAGATAATCTGTTTTATCAAAACTCTCAAAAAAACATAGCAGTGGTGCTCTGAAGATTTCTACTTCTTCTAGGAACCGCAATCACAGAAAACCTTGAAGGAGACTACATTCTTAAGTACTGGACGGATAAATGATATGTTTACTGGAGAGTTTTAAACAGATTCTCCGGTCTGGTTGCTGGTCGACTGATAGAGACGGCGCGGCGGCGGCGGCGGCGGCGTGAGAAAACAGCGGCGCGGCGCCGGCGTGGCGCGCACGTCTACAGACTGCACACTTTTTTCACTTTTCGATTTCAGGTCATGATAGGACTATTATTTTTTCACAAAAATGTGTGCAGTTAGGTCCGTGCTTAGGTTTACTGGCAAAATACATAATTTTTAACTAGTACTCATTAGTGTGCGTGCTTCGGCATTTTATTAACGCACACATTCAAAGACAATGCCACAGTTTTTGATGTCAGGGCATATCTAACGATATAAATCTTTGGCTACAATACTCTGTCTATGACGTCATAGATGCACGAACATCTGATGATACAGAATGATCATAACATTTTGAAGGAGTTTTACCAGCTATTCTGTGCCTTTACATTACATATTGTGACGGCATGACGTCACAGTTATGTATTCTCTGATTGGTGTTCAACGTGTCATGGCGGATTGCTGTGTATTGTAGTTTTATTTTATCAAAATAATAATTAATCTCGATCAAAACATAACATATAATACGTTAAATACCTAAGTTTTGTGATTTTTAGCTACTGTCGTCATCCCTATTCACATAGCATTATCTACCTCCAAGCTAAGTAGAGGTTCGATATGTTTGACTCCCTTTGCTCGTATAGATATGCGTTCTCCTTTACCTGCAAGAGTAAACACCTACCATGACCACACACTTGAACTCAATTGAACTAGTGGCCTTTTACGGACAACGCACTTGAACATGTAGGTATTGCGCGATAATACTGCGTTTATCAAGGCTACCTACAGAAATTGATCTTGTGTTGGGTATTTGACAAGGTGTCTGAAATCTCTTAATTTCAGAAACCTTCTAAATACTAGATGGACTAGATTTCTAAGTGGGAGTATGATCTTCCTCAAATAACCAATTGATGAAAATAACCAATGGACCAAAATGGAGCTCTTCTACTACCACTTTTATCTCGTTTTTTCCTCTCCTTTTTTATTTTACTTTTACATTAATATTTATTCGTTCATTTTTGTCAATAGGTCAATAGGTAATGCACTTCTCATTTGTAGCACTCTTGTCAGAGTTCGGTCATGGTCTCCACCGAGTTTCTTGTTGAAATTCCACTTAGGAATACTAAGGTGCTCATTTGAATGTCAATGGTAGTCTGGTCTGACCCCGTATAGGGGCGAGATAAGACTCATAAAATTCTTTAATACTGTTTTCACATTTTCATGACAATTACCGTAAAAATCCGGTCAAGTACAAAAGGCGCACCTTTTCCGCTAATGTGACTGCACCCACTAGTGAACCTGTTATTTTACTGACAGTGGAAAAATACACAAAATTAACAATACTATGATTTACTCACTACAAAGAATAATTCTATAGCTCATTGTCAGTACGACAGGACTACAAACAAACAGAATAATTTCTTTATTAGTAAACAAATTCCAAGGGTTTTGTTTAGGTCTGGTGAACTCTGAGTTAAATGGTTAAACATTTTTCAAAATGAAAATACGATGTATAAACAGACTAATTAGGTATCAACAGGTGCCATCGTGTGTCACTCCGTACATAAAAATTATGAATCGGCTGAACTAACAACGATTGCTAACAATGTACAGGCTTTCCTTTCATCCTTTACGATGAATTGGCTGACTAGAGAACAAAGTACTTATTGAAACAATAAAAAAATATCATTATTATAGCTAGCAGTGTAGGTATGTTATCAACAAGCATTGTTCAAAGAGTTATCTATCGGTCGGTGTTGTTGTTGGGCTCGTTTCTAACGTTTGGACATCTTATCTAGGTGATTTACAGTCTCAGCAATTTATTAATGTTATAGATAAGTTATATTAGCTAAATAGGGGGTAATGTTGAGCGATATCAGTAAACTTTGCCGGCCTTTCACACACCGCTACAAACTTCTATCTCATCTTATCTATGGCATTTATTTCATGAAAGATAAAGCGCGTGCCTACTTTTTGTAGAGATACAACTGCGCGACTGGGAAACGCGCGACAGCATCACGACTGTATCGATGCAAACGCGCCACCGTCTCAGACGACATCGGGGGAACGAAGAGTGCAGTGGAGACAGGTGCTCACTAGTCTTGTGTAGTTCAGGAATAATGATCTAAAATGAATTAGTCCTGACCAGTGAACTAGTAAGAACGATTCAGATCAACTAGTTCCTAGTAGTTCACTTGCTCTTCAGTCACGAAATCTCGAAACCACTAAAAAAGTTGGCGTCTGAATCACTATTTTCTATGGCATAAAGTTTAAAATCTAATAAAAAGAACTGTTTGAGAATGTATTTCGATTAGTCGTTCCCTAGTACAATGTTTCTTTTTGTTCACTTTTACATGTGATTCCGTGTCAGACGGAACTAGAAGACAAAGGAATAAAATAAATTAAGGGAGAACAGAGATAGAGACAGGGCATATTCCGCGGTAGTAAGAGAGACGGAGATATGCATCTAGTTCTCTAGTTCAGTAGTAGCTTGTCTCAAAGAAACGAATAAGGTAGAACAGAGATAGACAGCGCATTATCCGCGGTAGTAAAAGAGACGGAGGGGTAATGAATGAGAAACTTTATTTGTTTGAATATAGAGATGAAATTGCCCTGTTAGTATTTTATGTTTGCAACTTTTGTAAGTGTAATATGTATGTACCTACTTGTATTATTTTTGTTGCATTTCAATATTTCGTCGGTAAACGGATATTTCGTCCGTTTTCGTGAATGTTTTGGTGAAATAATATTTTAATTAATAATCAGTAAATGTAAATAGTATCCAATCTAGTTTCTGACACAAAACCATCGATTGCTTATTTTGGAGCATTAAAATAGGAGGCCTTTAGTGATTAAAACGACCCGAAAGTTTTGCCGAGTGGGGTACTAATAGTACTAGAAGTCCGAACTAGTACATTAGTACGATTGTACTAGGACAGAGCGATCTCTTTACTGACCGAGCAAGAACAAGCCTAGTGCTCACGCACCACTCGCACCGCTCGTTCTCCCGATGTCGTCTGAGACGGTCGCGCGTTTGCATCGATACAGTCGGGATGCTGTCGCGCGTTTACCAGTCTAGCGCGCTAAGTGCGTTTTTTCAATACTCATTTCGTTTGGCGATAATGTGTACTACTAATATAAATATATACTAAGCCCACAAATAGACCTCGTAGTTCATAGTTCATTTATTCGTAACGATTATGGTCACTAAATATAAATTACATAATGTAATGAAATCTTCAAACTATACAATTTACTTATTTAATTATTATGGTTTAAGAAACTTTATTCTCATAAGAATAACAAAAATTCACATAAATGAGAACTTAGGGCTATATTATTGCTAATAGTTACATTTGGGTGACGATTTTTCACAATAAGTTATTCACAATAAGTACATAATTTTTATCCTAAAATTTATTAAATAGGTATTCATTTTAAAGTCGTGAAACTAAGTGGAATAATGGAGTGGTTTTCAAAATCGAAAATCGTTAAACAAACGTTGACCCCTTGAGGTCCGGGATCCCTTTAGGACGAGTAAGTTAGCCTACACAATATTTTGTGTCACCTTATATTCGAACCCAAAATCATTACCTGCCCAGCTTCACATCTTATTTTAGGATCAATGCGGAACAAGAAAGTGGTGAAAGCAGAAGGGACACTTAGGTAAAAAAAAAAAATACAACCACATGCAGCCCCAAAAAAACAAAAAATATATATATTAATTCTCTAAGCAGAAAAGAGCATTCTGCAACGCAGAACAAAGCAGTAGCAAAGGCATGTACGAAGTACGAAGTTAGTACCCGTAGGTAGTACTCCTCAAATGCCTTTGTAACGCCTGCTGACCATAATGACCAAACAACTTCCCGAAATGTTTACATTCCTGCCACGTTCAACATTGTTACAGCGTTATTCAGGTCTAACACCACAGACCATTGTTGCATGATTGTCGTCACGTAGGGTTTCCTTCTTGTCGCTTTTTGTTGTGGTTTTAGGAACACGCATCTAGGTAGGTACAATGGTCCAATATTTTTTTTATAGAATGACTAGCTGTATCCAGCGGTTTCAGCCTAATAATATTTTTTAAAAAACAATAAACCGACTTCGAATTCCCTTTCTTTTACAGTTATTTTATGTTTTGCAGGATAAATACTAATCCCCTGGGCATAAAAATTTATGGAATCCCTTCGGGTACATTTTCTATACAATAGTGAAAGAATATTCAAAATTGGTCCATAATTGGCGGAGATATCGCGTAACATACATGCAAAAAAAAAACGAATTGAGTACCTCCTTTTGAAGTCTGTTAAAAAAGTATTTTTTCCGTATATCTCCCTCCATGGGAATTTAATGTTTTACCAGGACAAAAAGTCTATGTTACTCTGCATCCTTTCAAATAACTCTTTGCCAAAAATCAAGTCGATTGGGCGTGAAGGAAAAAACAAACAAACAAACGCACTTTCCCATTTATTTAGGATTTCCTATGAACACCGAATACAAGGTTTTGTTAAGCTAGACAAGAAAAGAGAAACTTATTGTTACACAAATTACATTATTAAGGAAGTTGAAAGAATTTTTTTACGTATAGGTCATACGCCGATAATAATATATTAATTATTATTATAGTTTCTTTTTACATTCCTGACAACATCAATGATCTTTGTGGCGTGGCGCGTGAAGGTCCGCCTGCGAAGCAGGAGATTGCGGGTTCCAGCCTCGGGACAAATGTTTGTACGATCTGCAGATTTGTTCTGATGTTATCCATGCATACATAATGTATAATAAAAATATGCTTGGGGCTAAATAATGCTATGTGAATTGTCCACCATTATTTATTTATATGTACATATTAATTACTAGCTGTTGCCCGCGCCTTCGCCCGCGTTTATCGGGATAAAAAATAGCCTATATGTTATTCCAGGTCCCAAACTATACCATATACCAAATTTCAGCCTAATCGGTTCAGTAGTTTTAACGTTAAAGAGTAACAAATATCCATACATCCATCCATACAAACTTTGACATTTATAATATTAGTAGGATTATACTTAAGATTTTTTTGAATATTTTTACGCAGTAAGTATGTACCTAAGGTGTAAGTACAATTTTATAGTAGTAGGTATCATGGTGTATGTATAAGTAGTTACCTATGTAGGTAGGCTATATATACACTGGTTTACTGCGGCGCCAACCGACCACAACAAGAAGTACATGTGCCGTGGGCACTGAAAGTACTAACACGTGTTTTGTAGTGACGAAAACAAAGGGAGGAAACATCCAATTATTATAATACCTACCTACATTTACCTGCATAGGTGGCCTGGGTACCTATTTAGATTCAAATTATTAGATAAATTTATCTTAAGACTAGTGTTCAACCGAACGTTTCGGTTTCGGTTTCGATTTCGGCTAGGTTCGGCCGCGGTTTCGGTTTCGGCCAAAAATGGGCCACACCTTCGCCCACGCCGAACCTTTTTGATTTTCTACATATTGATAGTAATTTTAAATCTTTAATCAGCTTTATCTCTGTAAAAATTAATAGAAATGGTGGATATAAACAAAATATAGGCACTTGGTGCAGGGCTGCGGACGAGTAATTAAAACCAGAATTTGATTTATTCTTCTTCATTCGAAACATATAATTAATAAATCTGTTAAATGTACCAATACAAATAAATTTTTATATTAAAGACAGCTTATGAGTCTGTGGCAAAATTTGAACAAGCAGGAATTATAATTTTGATATCTATGCAAAGTTCCATTGTATGCCTATAATTGCTTCTTTACTTACTGTCTGTCTGTCTGCTGTGAAATTTTACTATATAATTATGTTTAAGAAGATCCGTTTCGGCCGAAATTGACGAGGCCGAAGATACGGTTTCGGCTGAAAATCCAGCTTCGTTCGAACACTACTTAAAACGGTGTGAAACTATACTTATCTTGTATATGCAAAATGAGGAAAATCGACTTACCTAAGAATGGGGAAGTCCGCGAATATTATAAATAACACCATAGATATTAGGACTTTATAGGTTATTCTTTCAGAGGGAAACAAACTTAAAATCGTAGGTATGAGGGTGTATTTAAGCACATGTCATACTAATATTATAAATGCGAAAGTTTGAATGGATATTTGTTAACTCTTCACGTCAAAACTACTAAAAAGATCGGGCTTAAAATTTTGCATATAGTTAATTCTAGGCCGGGAATATACTTTTTATCCCCCCAGTTCCCATCGAATAAAAATACCCTTTAAACGTTTCTATAGAAACAACGCATGCGAAGCCGCGCGCAGAAACTAGTAAGTAATTATATACCTAATAATAAAAAAATCGTAGACTGTCAACACAGCATCATCTTTTGTCAGGCTTCTGCTATTTATATTCCTAGTAGAACGCAAAAAATATTAAAAAAAAACGCTAAAATATTTGAATTTCGCGCGAATTTGTCAAATTCCGCTTCCGGTAACAGAGTTTCTGAATAGCCGTGCTGACCAATCCATGTACGTATGATTTTAAGATGTTGTTATTCATAAATGCTTCACCTGGCCAATACAATTAAAATAAAAACTTCAGGGACAACCGATAAATAAATAAATGGTACCTTCTGGAATAAACTCAAAATATAACACTGGAAAGGCCTCGAGGAAAAACTTTGGAATAACCCTGTGAATATATTCCACTTTGGAGCGTCCGTGAGCGCAGTCGGACTCTAGCTTTCGAGGCTAGAGTCCTTTCAGAAAATTACGGCTTTTCGCTTCAATAGTACCTATCAGTTATTCAAATTTCGAATCAGAGACAAAGAGAGTCTTTTTTCGGGACCGAACTAGAGATCTCTGTTTATCCTGCTTGGTATTACTCCTTGGTGGTACACTTGATGGTAAAGTCTTAACTTTGTTTTTAAACTGAGTGAACAAGTAATTTAAAAACGAACTTCCGTTGAAATCATGAAGGACAATGTGATTGGAGTGCGTGCCAGGTGGTTTAATGACGAGGTTTGTTAATTTTTATTTGGCTTTTCCCTGAAGAAGTTATCTTTAATGGATTCGGAATGAAACTAGCATTGTATTTTTTATTTATTACTACAATTTGGACTAGATAGATACATAGTATTTAGAAGACTATAAAATCTACTATTAGATGCTTACTTCCTATGCTGTCAGCAGCGCCCATTCACTCTTCATAAGAAAAAATATGAAAACCACCTACTACCTAAAAAATAATACGAATATTATAAAAACTTTCGTAGTTTGACAAGTAGTATGAATGTAAGCGGGTTAACTACGAACCTAGTTTGTTGACGTTGGTGTTCTTCCAATACAAACTAGATTCGTAGTTAACCCGCTTACATTCATAATGAATACGAATGTTGTTTTTTTATTTTACTGATAACTACCTACTTTATTATAAATTTTTGTTTTGTTTCTATGTTTGTGAACCAAATAAACCATTTATCGACCATAGATTTTTTATATTTAGGTACAAAATGATAAATTTGGTGTAAGAGGACGCGTAGCGCGTTTAAATCTTTTGTATGTAGATTTTGGTACGTTCGTAGCAAGTGGCGTAGCTCGCGCGAAGGCGGCTACGCCAGCCGCAGCGTATTATTTGTTTTTGTTACGTGATTAGATAATGTAATTTTTGTCTATGAGAGTGACATAGTTGTGTTGATAAAACTCTTTAGAATAAACATAAAAAAGAAATGTTTTTCGGAGTTTCATAAATATTGGCTATACGATTATGTCACCTTACGAATATTTTTAAGGAAAAATTCAATTTTGGTTTTGGAGATTCATTTTCATCGTCTATGCTTTTTTATGAGAAAAAAATAGAAAATAGTTATGACATAGGTACAATTGTACCTACCTTCCCAATAATAAGTTAAAATTTACCTAATTAAGACAGAAACTTTTTATCACACTTATTTTTGTCCTGAAAAATCACACAACAATTCAATATGATTTATTGTTGTTCAGTTATGTTTTTCCTTCATCATTGCGAATTACGTGGGTTCGTTACACTTAGGTGTGACTTTTGTTTACCTACATAATGATGGTTAAACATATATATGTATTTTATCATTGCACAAGCCGTGGGGTCGCGGCGTACGAATATCGACCCCTCCAACTCAACCCGTGGATGTCGTAAAAGCCGACTAAGGGAACCTACCAGAGGAAGGGCAGCAGCTTCCTTCTGAGTATTTTTAAACACCAACACTGCGATCACCAATCCTCCTGCCAAGCGTGGTGATTATGGCAAATCCCCCCCTACATGGGAGACTATCCACTCGATGGACCGACGACATCGTAGCGGTCGCAGGGAGTCGATGGATGGAGGCGGCTCAGGACCGCTATTTGTGACGTCGTATGGGGGAGGCCTATGTCCAGCAGTGGAAGTGTATGGGCTGATGATGATGATGATGATGATTTTAGCATTGACGTGTATGTATCTACCACAGAATTATACCTAATTAAAAACTATCTAGCTAGAATACTGAGAAAATTATAAAGAAAATATTTTTTTAAAGACTATCCGATTTAAACGATAATTGAAATTGATAGTTATTTAGGACACAAAATTATTAGAATTACACATCGGCCAAAGCTTCGCGGAAACGTTCTCTTGTTAGAGTACAATCCTGGAGTCTTCCAATCCAGAGGATAACACTTCTTTCTGCAATGGGAAAGCGTGCATCTTAAGCCACATCTTCACTTCGAAACCCAGGAACATTACCGTTGCCACTAAAAAAAATGGTACCTATTGAATGCAATGACCATTACGAATAAAAAAAAACAATAGAAATGAGAAAGTTTGGATATTTGTTAACCCTTCACGCCAAAACTACAAAGCGGATAGGAATGAAATTTAGCAAATTTTCCTGTAATAAAACATACGCAATATTGTTCAATACCGCAGAAACTAGTGATTTATAATAGAAAGACAAAGTTATGTTAACAAGTTAAGTCGATACGCGAACACGAGAAAATTATCTAATCCATGAAACTCAATAATATTTATTGATCCTGATTATCGCTATAATAATGATACCTAATCAATTATGTGATACCATCTACAAAAAAACCTAACCTTTAGTCAAATATAAAATACTAGCTGCTGCCCGCGGCTTTACACGCGCTTTTTATGTACCCTATGTCCATCCGGAATATTCTTTAACTCCCTGCCAAATTTCATTAATATCCGTTCAGCCGTTTAGGCGTGAAAAGGTAACAAACAGACAGAGTTACTTTCGAATTTATAATATTAGTTACAAAGCCAGCGTCTTGGGGACGCTTCCGACTGGTATTGATATGGACCAGTTGAGCTATCTGTAGATTGTTTGCAACAGTCTGCAGTTAGCTCAGTTGTTTCAAATGTAAATACTAGTTTAATTTGTTTATTTGATTTGATTGTTATTTTCTTTGTCAATAAAGACTTGTTACAAATTTACAGGATTACAATTACTCTTTATAGAGTTTTTTCATTATTTTCTTGAAGTTAAAAATTTCGGATATATCTAATAGAAGAAGTATATTATATATTATAATTAATAGGTATTTAAATAGTTGTTAATATAATATTAGTTGAAACTTAATGAAAAATACTTTTAATTCTACGTAAGAAAATTTTCAGAATCTTTGTAAAATGACCCTTTTGAAAATATGACGTGTTTAAACATTATGCAAAGTACGTATATAAATCAAGTTATAAGTACCGAATTTTATTGCTAATTGAAACCTAGGTATTTCCTGTAAGCGCGACAATAAATTATACCTACTTATATCGTTATCTACATAACCAATTAATGTATACTAATGCTTACATTAAACGTGTAAGCAAGGAAAATTTACTGACACTGAACTATGTCGACCTTTGATAAAATAATATAAACAAACAAACTTACAAAGTTTAAATACTATTTAGTATGAAATTAAATATATAAGTTTGTATTATTTTTGGTTTCGCATGAAATTACGGTTCTCTCATAATGATAATTTTAAAAATACTGAAATATAATTATGATCACAGGTCCTAAAAAGCGGGAAAATTGTGATCTATCTACCTAACAATGTTTTGAATTTAGTATTCAAAAATAATTAGAAAATACTAGAGAATCTATCTATATAAAACGAAGTCGTGTTAGTTACACACCTTAGGACTTGACAACGGCTGAACCGATTTTAATGATTTTGGGTCTAACAAGGATTTGCCTCCGTCCGGAATGGCAGAATATTAAAAAAATATATGGTTCCGCGCAAAAATTTAAATTCGACAGGGGCGAAGACGCAGGTACAGCTAGTATATAATAAATAATACTGAGAAAATATATCGCTTGAAAAAAACTACTAATAATATTTTTTCGTAGTTTAGGTATGTACTAAAAATGTTCGAAATTCCTGAAAATTATATAAAACAAGACAGGTATCCCATACATGTCCACTGCTGGACATAGGCCTCCCCCGTACGCCGCCACAAATAGCGGTCCTGAGCCGCCTTCATCCATCGACTGCGACCGCTACGATGTCGTCAGTCCGAGTGGATGGTCTCCCATGTAGGGGGGATTTGCCATAATCACCACGCTTGGCAGGCGGATTGGTGATCGCAATGTTGGTGTTTAAAAATACTCAGAAGGAAGCTGCTGCCCTTCCTCTGGTAGGTTCCCTTAGTCGGCTTTTACGACATCCACGGGTTGAGTTGGAGGGGTCGATATCCGTACGCCGCGACCCCACGGCCCATACATAACATAGTAGGTATATAGAATTTAAACACACTTTCGATTTTAGCCGTGTAATTAACATGATAATGGACTTCTTAAATTACGGACGGGTATGCTAAGTCAATGCTAAACAATGTTTTCTCATTTTCTCGACTTTCTGAAGGGAAATAATTGGTGCCTGCCTGTCACACTCCCATAATATTATATATTAGATTTAGATATCCACTATATTTCATCATCATATCAGCCCATACACTTCCACTGCTGGAAATAGGCCTCCTCCATACGACGGCACAAATAGCGGTCCTATATTTACTACCAATTTATATACCCATTCTATTTGAGAAATACCTACTACCTAATGAAAACCAATCTATGGATAATTTAACTAATGTACTCATATGAACGACCTCTGTGACACGGGGGGCTATGGTTCGCTTGTGACGCAGTAGGTAGCGGGCTCGATTCCCGTCTCAGGGCAAATGTTGGACGATCTGCAGATTCCAGGTGGTGGTGGGTCTGGATGTTTACTGATTTATTTCTTTTTTATCATATTAGATACATTATGTACCTATTATCTTATGTTGTTATATGTAGGGTCGATCAAAATTCTAAACATCTATGCAGCCATACACTTTGTTTGAAAAGTAAAACGAAACAAAACAAACGCAGCGAGTAAAGCCGGCAAACTACAACATAGACAAGTTTTACGGTACGCGCATGCGTCACAAATATGTCACATACATTTCCTGTAATAGCTTTGTTCAGTCATTTCCCCACACTAGCCGTCAGTCCGTCGCCGGAAATCAGGAAAATAGGCCGCAACCGGCCTTTGCCTGAGCGCGAAATCGAAATTTAAAAAAAGTTCGATAATTGAAAATTCCGCGGGAAAACAATTTCTAATCGTTGCCCGTCAAATTGTGGAAACAATCGCAGATTCTTTGAATATTAAAAACAATCGAAGTTAACTTGGTGAGTTTGAGTCTTCGTTTTCTCTAACAATTTTAATATGATTGTATAAAAAAAAAAATACATTGAATGGGTTATCATTAAATTTCATATAGTATCAGATTTTTTTTTTAAATAGTTACCATTTTTAAATAGGTTAGGAGGTTAGGAGTAGGTAGGTATGATGAGATAGATTTGCAGTTTGTTGCAAGCTCAAGTAGAAACGCTTAATAAGTAGAATAAAGAAAGAAAATATTTTTAACTTCAATCGCAGTATTTCGAGGTAGGTGGGGGGGCTAGGTGCTTCTTACAGACTAAGTATTAAGATCATCATCATTATCAGCCGCGGTTCTCTACCTGTCATGTTTAGGGGTGTTTGCCATAATCGCCCAACTCTTCCCGCGGGTGTCGAAAGAGGCGACTCAGGGATTTAACACCGGGGGACGTGCAACAGCACTCCCTGTGGAACAGACTAACCATCAGAACTGCGATCTCCAGTATTATGATAATTATCAGTCACGGAAAATACAATCTAAAACCTAAAATAAGTAGATTAGATAGGAGATATTCGTTTATGATTGAAGTTAGAAATAGGGAGCTCACTCAGCATAAATACTATGTGCACTGGTAGGGTACCAATGCATCTTACTAATGTACACTGGATTTGTATTACTTTTATATGTAAAGTTCATTAATAAAGATCTTTTAAAATTGAAGTGCACCTGACATTTATAATTAATTAGTCAAACTACGAGAGTTTTTATAATCAGAATCAGAATCATTTATTTGCAAAACATGAGTATTAACATGGTGTGAGCATGCAATGATGTTAGAATATAAGTTAGTTATGGCCTACATGTTTTGCCATTACTGGCATGCAAATAGGATAGGGCACACTGCAGATTTGTCACTAATTAAGGTGATATGTCTTTTCTAATTATAATACAACCATATTCAAAAATTATCAGATAAACTTAAAATTAATAAATTATAATTAATTATACATTATAATTGGTAGGTATATAAAGTCAAAATTTGTCAAGTAGAAAATTAGTATAGTAAAATAGCTACCTATTATTTTATAAAAAAAAAATATATTTTAGTGTCTATTGTTTTGATTTTGCCTAAACAAATTAACTAATACTGAACTAAGGAATGTTTGTTATTAATTATAAAGTAAATAATAATCCAAGTATTTTCTATATTTTCCGTTGAGCGGGCAATAACTCTCATAATCTGTTACGCGCTATTTACAGAGGAGAGATTATGAATTACGGAATTTTAATGACCACTTGATGATGAGCAGGCTGAAGTGGCGATGTGCAGGCCATATAGCTCGTAGAACCGATAACCGTTGGGGAGTAAAGGTTCTCGAGTGGCGACCGCGATGCAATGCGAAACGGAGTGTGGGAAGACCTCCAACTCGATGGACCGATGACATCGTAGCGATCGCAGGGAGTCGTTGGATGGAGGCGGCTCAGGACCGCTATTCGTGGCGTCGTTTGGGGGAGGCCTATGTTCAGCAGTGGACGTGTACGGGCTGATGATGATGATGATGAATGACCACTTTCTATGACGCAAGGAACTGCTGATGTAAGTTCGGTTCCCGACTCAAAACAACCCCGAATATGTTACATATGAATACCAGTTTAGCAGGCAGGTAAAAAAATCAGAAAACATCGACTTTCGTACCTAAGTATATAGACATAGAGATAGACTCGAATATGAAGAAATTAAAACTAAAATATTATAAGGTACCCTCAGCTTAATAAAACATAGGGTGTTAAAATCATAACCCTCGTCCTTCGGTAGTCGGGTAAAAAGAATAGAAAACATTGCCTAAGTTTTGTAGGTATAAAAAAAATACCTATTTTTCTAACAATAGATGGAGCAACTGAGACTTGCTTGAGTTATGGCAAATTATATAATTTTAGTGGAATAAAAGCTGATGTCTCAAGATAATGTTAAAAGTGGCTTTACAGTAATCTACGAGTAGGTTACCTTTTAAAAGAGTGGTCTTATCATTAAGGCTTAGGTATATTACCTACTTTTACCTGCTCAATGGCTTATCACGAGCAAATTATTATATGTCGTGTGGGGTGTTGTAGTTTGTTAGGGCCATAATTTTAGGAACAAATAATGTTTTATGTTACCTGGTAAATGGAATAAAACTGAGTTCAACACTTCTCCTCATAACCTTTGACCCTTGATTTGTCAGATATTATTTTATAACTAGCTGCGCCTTTGCCCGCGTTTTATTGGGATAAAAAATGGCCTATATGTTATTCCAGGTCCCAAACTATACCCATACCAAATTTCAGCCCAATCAGTTCAGTAGTTTTTGCGTGAAAGAGTAACAAATATCCATACCTACATCCATCCTTACAAACTTTGACATTTATAATATTACCTACTAGTTGGATTATTAACAGTGCTTGCAAATTATAGAATCATAGAAGTAATGTTGTAAGTAGGAACGAATAGAGGTTTAAACGAGAACACCTACTTAGTTTGACCCATGGCTAAGATATCCACAAGTGGATAAAAAACAGAGTGAATCCGTTATATCTATTGTATGTCTTATTCATAATTATTTGACAGTTAGCAATCTGTCTAGATTTATTAAATCTAACGGTCTTTACTTTTTTAAGGTGACACGGTTATTGTAAGAGCCATAGCAGTCTTGTTGGCACACTGACATTTAATTTTACAACACTTACACCCAAAGCACAGATAATAAAAACTATTTAGAATATATTGCAAAAAATAAATGTACAACACATTAAATTTATTTCCCAGTGTAAATACTTATCATCCAGTGAAAGCTGGCAAAATAACGCTAGGAATACCTACTTCTTTACTCGATTTTCGGCATTTTTTCTCGTATGGTTTTTTATTTTTCTAGATGTACTCTTTTGCTGTATACAATAAAGAGGTTTCGCATCTATCAATCTATCTAGTATTTTGTGCACATATCAAGTATTATCAAAATGGTACGTGAGGTAGCAACATAAACATATTATGTCGTAGGTAATATACGAGGCTAACAGAGATCTCAATTATCAATGTAAATGACGATAAAAGAAGTGATAAATTTGATCTAACTGCCAATAAGAAATACTGTGTGGCGGCAACTATCTAATCTCTGAAAGACTACAATTGTGATTACATATCATAACATTGTGTATTAACACGTTTGTATGTTTAGTTTGGTTTAGGTACCTACTTGTTTATGGTTCAATGACAAACGAGTAAAGTACTTCGGTCAAAACAGCTCGAAGTATTTTTTTTTGGTTGTACCAAAAAAAAATTCTGCTTCGTCAGGCGGGGGGGCGGCGGCGCAGCGCGGCTGCGGGGCGGGGCGGCGGCGCAGCGCGGCTGCGGGGCGGGGCGGCAAAAATCAATCTCGCGGGCTACGTCAGGCAAACCACCAAAGAGTTCTGTACCAGGAAAATTAAAAGAGTGATTTAAGGCGTCATGACTTTGATCTCATTCGCTTCTTGCTCTGAAAAGAAAAGAAGAAAAAACATTGATCTCAAATACTTGTTGCTCTGAAAAAAAGAAGACTTTGATCTCATATGCTTCTTGCTCTGAAAAGAAAGGAAAAAAAGACTGAGCTCAAATACTTGTTGCTCTGAAAAGAAAAGAAGACTTCGATCTCATATGCTTCTTGCTCTGAAAAGAAAGGAAGAAAAGAATTTGAGCTCAAATACTTGTTGCTCTGAAAAGAAAAGAAGACTTTGATGTCATATGCTTCTTGCTCTGAAAGGAAAGGAAGAAAACACTTTGAGCTCAAATTCTTGTTGCTCTGAAAAGAAAAGAAGAAAAGACATTGATCTCATTGCTTGTTGCTCTGAAAAGCTCTTCTGCAGCTCAATACACACATGTCAGTCACACACTCCAAATGTAGGCTTTTTTCGGAAATAGAGCAAATAAACATGAATATTATACCTAAGGGTTTATTATTCTCGCAGTCTGGTTAGCTACTCATGACTTTTAACCACGCTTTGCGTGACAATTTGAAAACATACTAGAAGTACCTACCTACCTACCTAAATTATCGTTTTTTACAAAACTAGTTGCTTGATACTTAAGAAAATTACGACAAAAAACTAAAATTGGACGTGGGACGAGAAAAAACCATGCTTAACAATAACTAGCTTGTGCCCGCGGGGCGGCACGCGCGTTTTTTCGGTATAAGACGTAGCCATAGGGTACGTTATGTTATTCTAGCTGGAATGAATGAACACTATTGTATCTACTAAAATTTACACAAAAACTCTTTTATCAAAAATACAAATAAAGACAGTACAAAAGGCGGCCTTATCGCTGAGAGCGATTTCTCCCAGGCAGCCTTGCTAGGTTCATTGCAAATGTTCAACCCGATTCATTCAGCAGTTTTGGCGTTGTTTTCGCACAGACATTTCGCAACGGAACAAACTAGAATTTTTAAATATGCCTACACTGTGGCCAGCATTATTTATATTACGTGGGAGTAAAATATGTGGGTATCAGAATCTATTTATTGACGCGCCAAAAAACAACCATTGCTACAAGCTCAATTACTTCCATTGAAAATACAACTAGTAAAACTTAGTTGTTCCTATTCTCTGACAAAGTTAAGTCAGTATCAGTTCATCATTTTATGTAAAGGTACTTGGGATATTCCGAGTTTGCGCCAAACTGTCTGTAGTTTAGGTACCTATCTACCTACCTACTCATATCTTCAAAATAAACTTCTTCAATCTTCAAATACATATGTATATTATATCTACCCAAGTACCTACCTACTGAAGTCATTTGTTTACAAAAATAAAATGTATGCAACACATAAGGTAAAGTATGGTAAAGCCCGTGTAAACCATGTAAAACAATCTGAAAAATGTTTTCAAAATGCGGAACAACTTTGACTTCCGGCCGGAAAAGGATGTCAGCGAAGTGAAAGGTCGACCGGTTTCTCGTTGCTGACAACATATTAAAACTTATGATTATCTAGGGTCCAACTTAGGGATGTCGTAAAATAATTAATACTAATTACCTAGTGTAAACAGGTAGGTATCTCGTCAAGATTTATGTTATGTGGATGCTATGGTAAACGTGTTGCTTCTGTGCTGCTAAAGATATCTTTATGTTTGCCAATTATTTCCTCCTTACATTACCTACATAAATTAGTTTAGTAGGTAGTTAATTTTCTTACTTGTTGTATATAATAATTAAAGGTTATTTTTTTAGGTCCAAGTAGCCACTACCTACTTAACTAGTAGTTATAAAATATTTAATACGATCCGAATAAAGTTGAATAATTTAGGTATCTACTTATTTAACAGATAAAAAAGTAATGATTATGATACTTTCATATCAGTACGGAAAACAATTTAGATAATTTACCTAATTCCTGAATATCACTTATGATATGGCACACGTGCGCGATCTCCTAATTAATGTTATCATAACAAATCTCGATTACTTTCCCATAATCTGATTTAGAATTCAAGATATTTTAAGACAACAAAGACATTTATGAATGAAAAATTAACAAAAAGTAATAACAACAAGGTGACAGCAAAGTTATCAGTAAAACTAAAATAAAAACTTGTTTGCAAAAAATTTTAAATTTGAATTCGAAAACGAACGAGGTATCAATTAAATAATGAATGAAAGTTCAAAACGAATAATTGTTTCAAGCTTCTGTGCTTTGCGTCGATGATACCAATGTCTAAGAAATTTAATAAGATCCCAAAATATTTTTAACGGCGCTTGAGACCGAAGGAATTCGCAGAGTTTTTCGACTCCTACGTCACTTGACCTCGTGGCGCAATCGGTTAGCGCATCCCGTACTGAGGGAGGGTTGCGAGTTCAAGTCCCGTCGAAGTCGATTTTTTGGCATCTTATTAAATTTCTTAGAAATTATCCCGAGTGTGAGGTTTACGCACTATAATAGCAAAAAGATACCAAAGTCGTTTAATATTTTCCAACAATATTCCTTGGGTTTTTTCCAAAACCTTTGTATAAAAAAAAATATCCAGGTTTTTGAATCGGAGTATAGGTTGTCTATTAACATAATAAATAAGTAATAAAAAAAAAAACAAAAATATTTATATTCGGGCGGTGGAATGAAGCGATTCTACCCCACACTTATATAAATTATGTCTTCAAGTATTTAAAAGTTTTGGTGGAATAAAATATCTCACGTTTGTAGATATTAATACATGGGTTCCAAAACATTATTCTCCTTTTTTGGGCAGTCGTGTAAATATGTCGTCGTTAGGTAGGTACCTATACGCCCACTTTTCGATAACCCATATTTTTTTGGTACGTAGGTACATTATCCAATAAATAAACGTTCCTTCTTAAAACTGAAACCAAACTATTTGGGTACCTACCTACCTTACTATTCTAAGAACTCTTCACTTTCATCAAGAGATGATGAAGACAAACCTATTTAGGTAGGTATTTACTTTCACAGCCTATCTTAATGTTGTTTTTCTTTAACTATCTCGGAGATTGATCCGTTGATAAAGTCAATATCTCAAGTTTACATTCGGTGGATTGCAAAATAACAAGATTAGTTCTCTTCCAACTCTTACGCAATGCTCTAAATTCGATAAAAAGATTTCGCAGAAACTAAATAAATCAAAATAGTTAAACGATAAGAAACCGCGAAAATATAAAAAGATTCAATCGTTGAAAAGCATTCATATTTTTATTTGTGGACATGTTCGGCCCCTGTCCGTCCTCGTTTGGAGGATCGAATACGCTGACAGCAGTAGCACCATGGATTTTGGGCCCAGGAGTTATCGCGGGGATAGTAACCACTAATACGTTTGCTACGGTTATGGTAATTCCTTTTTTTACCTAAAACTAGCTGCTGGTCACGGCTTCGCCCCTTCGTCGCTTGTACTTTTGGAGGATGAAAAGTTAGTCTTGTCCAGTCCAGATTTAAACTATATCCTACCTCTTAGGCTGGTGGTGGTGGTGTAGGCACCAGCCTTAGGCTGCCTATCGTAAGATCCATAATTTGCATGCATGTTCAACCGTTAAGTTTTGAAAAGTCAGACACTGCATTAAAAAAGTCATAACATAGCTCAGCTTGTTTTCTATAAGACGGTACAGGAATTTTGGACACGCCAGTTCAAAATTAAGTAGGTAAAGTGAGAAGTCTGTGGTAAGAATACATATAAAATGTGTACTAGGAAAAGTGCTCAGGGGTGGGTCGTCAATTAATCACGTGAGGCTCGAAGGGGGGGGCGATAATCACGATATATCAGAAAGCCCTCCCCCCCTTTCTGAGTAGTAGTTCTATGTCACGTGTATTTTTATTCAGTAGACAGATAATTTTATCACGGTGCTTAGTATTCCAGAAATAAATAAGATTAAACCTATGTATATTTAGAGAAAATATTCTGAAATGTTTATGATAATTTATATCTACAAAAAGATACCCGTGATTTTAGTTAGGGGGTAGTCTAAAGGTTTACCATGTAGGTACCACCAGGGGGAGGGTTAAAAAGTTGCTAAAAAAACATCTCGTGATTAATGGACGACCCCTCACTTGTGTGTGGTGCTGACAGTGTCGATGGATTGAAATTCAATGCACTAGGTAGATCGGCTATCAAGGAATTTATATACTAACGTAGTATATAAATTCTTTGACGGCTATAGACTAGGCTATGGAATCCAAGGAATAAGTTAGCAATGCCAAGTTGATTGCCTTACGCCTTGTGTCGTAGTTCACACGCAAACTAATCGATGCATAGGTACATAAAGTGCATAATGTGTAGGTATTGTATCGATTTGGTAATTGTTCTTTAAACTTGTCTTCAGATATATAATTCATGAAACCTAGTGACCCACGGAGTGGCTTTAAATATGTTTGATCTCACTCAGCCACCCGGTACCCGGGGCGGATTCCTAAAATACATCGCGTAGTGCCTTAGAACTTCTAACTTGATGTCCGTAGCACAACATAAAACTTATGAGCTTATCTTGAGATTTTGCTACTGAATCAACAAAGGCCCCGTATGAGGCTCCTTGGTTAATCTATTAGCAACCTCCCTTCAAAATAACAAAAATAAGGAGAAAAGTTTTACAAAGTGGCAACATTAGCATTCCAATTTCCTAGTGACACTGACAGTTCTCATCATTGTGTACGTCAGCTGATTCTTGTTTTGAAGTCTTTGTTTTGTTTACGTTTTCATTTCAACATTTTCATTGAACTCAACTCATGATCACGAATATTGCGAACAATACAGTCGCGTTGCTCGCGTAATCTATTAGATTTTATTCCTCCAAAATGAGGTCTTCCCTGTTTAGACATAGAGCAAGTCCTGGTGAAACAGAACCTCTTTTAGCCGCTATTCCTGCTGCTGGACCGAGCAGAACTTTCGAAGATGAGGTATGAAATAAGAATTCAAAACATTAAAAATTATTGTTTAGTGTTTGAGCGGAATTATGTATTACAAACGCGCAGTTGTTTAGAATTTTTTGCACCTTCAATGAGTATCCGGCCAAGGTTAGATTTTTATGATTAATTTCGTGTTGTATAAAAATATTTGATGATAAGATAGAGGTGGATAGGTAAATAAAGATAAATAGATAGGATAATTAAAGTTTTGGATAGATAGGTTTTAAATATTTATCCAGATACTCTTATCTAGTCACTGTCCACACTGTCCCGTGCCCACTGTTATGCTTGCCTAATGAAATAGGTAATGTGGGCAGGTACTACCTAATACTAAGGTAGATACCTAACTGAACTATCTCTAACAGGTAAGGTAAGTTGGGGTAGATGGCTGCGTGGTGAAGACTATATGAAATGTATTTTAACCGATTAAGCACATTTCGTAATGCTGCTAGATATTATGAAACACAGAAGATAAACAGTTTGATATGACCAATTCTTCTAATATTCATATGAACTACTTGCATGATATAGCAGTACATAATAAAAAATTCAAAGACTACCTGCTATTTTTCATGGAACCTTAAGTAGCCTATTATAGAACAGCAAAATATTGCAGCTGCCTATCAGTAAAATAATTTTTAAATTAGGCCAGTCTGCCGTACAAAAAAATACTTTTTAAATTGGGGCCAGGCTGGCTTACCTACGATTAAATCGCTTTGAAATTGGGGAGGCTTCCTTAAAGTAAGATTTTTTTTGAATTGGGTTATCAGTTCCATAGATTACACACAACAAATGTTTGTACGATCTGCAAATATTTATCTCATGTGTTCTGAGTATTTTCTATGAATGTATAATAAAAAATATCTGCCTATGTAATATATTATATTATGTATATCTGTCACCCATAACACAAGCCCTGCTTAGCTTGGGGCTAGATGATGTTTATTTATTTATTAACATTATTTATTTATTTATTTACTTATACTAGCATAATATTATCAGTACTTACATTACTGACATACTAGACAGGTTCACAATTCCTAACAAAGATGTAAAGATATGGCCTTGTGTTGGAATAAGGGTATGACTTCATTAGCATTAATTATGTATTACTTACCTGTCGGTAAATAGTAAATAATCACTGACTATGGATGGACAATTATAATAAAACTGATTATCCGCAACTAACTCTTTCCAATGGTTTCACTTGCCTTGAAAAAACATCAATAAATAATCAGATTAAAATTAATGGGCATTCTATGTATACATCAAGAAGCCCCAAAGGAAGCAGTTATGGGGACTAGAAGACTGATATACCTACATAACAAAAAACATTTGTCCCACGGCGGGAATAGCACCCGCAACCTGCGTCTGAGGCGGACCTTCGCACACTGCGCCACAAAGCTCGCTGGATGTGCATAGATGAATCTGGTCTCCTCTATCTCTCTTTGCACAATGTCTTATGAACTCTCTCTCATTCTTTCCAGCGAGCCGAAGCCACCAACGGAAAGATGGCGGACATGGGCGTGTCGTCAGCTGAGCTAGTGGAGGGGAGGGGAGGGGAGGCGCGCAAACTGCCGCAGTACGTCGCAGCTCTCTCAGGTGTGTAGACCATTTAAAAAGTCTAAAATAGTCATAACCTCAAAAGAAAGGTCCTCAGCACATACATAAATGTATATCCACTGCTGAATGTCCCTCCAAGGGGGGTTTTGCCATAACACGATACTTGGCAGGAGCTTTGGTGATCGCAGTTGAGGTGTTAAAATATACAGAAGGAAGCTGCTGCCCTTCCTCTGGTAGGTTCCCTTAATCTATTCTTATTATGTATATGTATGTATCATTCTTGACCTAAAAGTCGTAAAATTTTAGCACCAGGATGGTGCAGTAGTAGTATGGTAGTAGTAGTGCACTGTTATAGTACTTTACGCTCCTAGGTGTAAATGTAAAAGCTATGGGTGAGAGGGGAGAGGAAGACAAAAACATACACTGGCATTTGTAGCTTTAATTATTAATACCCGCTCGAAAACATACGATTTCTTCAAGTTTCAAGTCATTTATTGCAACCATATTGTACGAACAGATATTATATATTTTTAGTCTCAATTAAGAACCCGGCTAGGGCACAGCAGGATAAGTACTTCGTACTTAAGTTTTAAGCTAGGTGACTATTAAACTTAGGAATTGCTTAAAAAATTCGCTTTGAGAGCTAAGAACAATCTTATATCTAGGTCTTTAACATAAGCTGCGAAAGTAGCCAGTATTTTCTTCTAGCACGGCCCTATTGTTTGGCCGCTTCAGTGGGAGGTAACTAACTTTCAACCTTCCCAAATAAGTATAAGTAGGTACCTATAGGTACATAAACATTAAACTTACATTCTTAGAGACTGAGTAAGCAATTGTCCCATGTGATTCCTAAATAAAATTGTAATCAAATGATAGAAACAAATTAGAAATAGTACCTATTTACAATTGAAACAATTGAGCAATAAAACTTCTAGATTATAACGGGTTCTGAGTCCGGTTGACGATAGTGTCGAGACGTGATCGTGACGTCAATTTTTCCATAGGATTTGGTACAGCGCGTCCATCGTGCGGACAGGGAACTACGCAAATCCCATACAAAAGTTATACATCACGATCACGACTCTATACTAACGTCAACCGGACTCAGGAAAGAATTTTTTTAATACCATTAATGTAGGTAAGGGTCAAGCGTGCAGTCCACAATATAAAAAATATAGAGTATCTAAGAATAAAAATAAACATACTGTTAGCGCCGACCCAATCACTGACCGTCACGTCGTCCGTCGATGCTCCATAGAGCTCAATCACCATAGAGTACTGAGCTGCCATTCCTATTTTTTATACAAAAAATGGCGTCGTAAAAGCCTTTTTCAAAAAGATTAAAGTTTTTCTAACAAGAAACGTCTATATCTAACATTCCCACTCCGCGCTGCACTTCCTAATACATGCACTGATCGAATATCTCTCTATTCCAGCTACCCTTGGCGCCCTAGCTATGGGAACGGTACTGGGCTGGTCATCTCCGGTCGTCTTCGCGATCAAGCAAGAAAACAGCACCGACTATGATTTCAGCGTATCAGACAACGAAGGAGACTGGATGGCATCTATCGTCAATCTCGGAGCCGCCTCCATCTGCTTTCCCATAGGGCTTATTATGGACGCTATAGGCAGGAAGAAGACTATGTTAGCTCTTGTCCTACCCTTCACTATTGGCTGGCTGTTGATCGCCTTCGGGTCCAGTGTTGCCATGCTCATTGCAGGGAGGTTCATTACCGGTTTAGCTGGAGGCGCGTTCTGTGTAACCGCCCCGGCTTACACCAGCGAAATAGCACAGGATTCCATCAGGGGATCCCTAGGAGCATATTTCCAACTGATGATAACTATCGGTATTCTCTTCGCGTATGCTGTAGGAAGCTACACGCCTGTCTTCGTGTTCAATATCCTCTGTCTTTGCTTCCCGATTATTTTCGGAGTCGTCTTCTTCTTTATGCCGGAGTCACCTAAATATCTGGTGGTGAAGAACAGAAATGAGGAAGCTAAGGAGGCTTTGATCAAGCTCCGAGGCAGGAATTACGATGTGGATTTCGAACTGGACATTCTGAAACAGAAAGCTGAGGAGGCGAGAAACAACCCTGTTTCCTTCTCTTCTGCTATTACTAAGAAGACCGCGATCAAGGCGCTGGTTATCTGCTACGCTCTGATGTTGTTCCAACAGCTTTCTGGTGTCAACGCTGTTATCTTTAACACTTCTGAGATCTTCGCCGGGGCCGGTGCGTCTATTGCTCCTGCTATTGCCACCATTATCATCGGAGTTATTCAAGTTGTGGCGACATTCACTGCTTCTCTTATAGTCGACAAGCTCGGCAGGAGGATTCTGCTTCTACTGTCCGCCTTGATCATGTGCGTGTGTTCGACCGCGTTGGGAGTATTCTTCTTCTTGAAGGATACTCATGGTGACGATTCCTCAGTGGTACAAGCCATTGGTTGGTTGCCGCTGGTTTCTCTGTCTCTGTTCATGATTGCTTTCTCCCTCGGTTTCGGTCCTATCCCTTGGATGATGGCTGGTGAACTTTGCCTTATCGACATCAAGGCTTTCGTCGGTTCCACCGCTGGCACACTAAATTGGCTTCTGGCCTTCACTGTGACTCGCACTTTCAACGCTTTGAACACCGCTATCGGAGCCGGCCAGGTCTTCTGGTTGTTCGCTGGGATCATGCTGGTAGCCTTTGTCTTTATCTTCTTTGTCGTCCCGGAGACGAAAGGGAAGAGCGTCGAGGAGATACAATTAATGTTAGGCGGTGAACCTCCCAGAAATGACGAGGAAAAGAAATAGACAAGACTGAATCACAAAGTATTTTATAGACTTTATTTCGTTACTGATTGAGTTCAGTTTTTCATTAGCAGTTTTCATTTATCGGGTCAAGAGACCAAGATGAGATGAAAAGGCTATGGAGTCTAGTTAGCATGAATGTGGTTCATCCTTGCTTCTTTGGGGTAGCATGCTTAAGATAAGCAATATTTTTAAACCAAAGAATCGTCTGCTTTTTCCTCGATGTTTTAAGTTGAGCGTTAGGTTTAAGATACTGAATGTATTTATATTGAATGTTAATGTAGTGGCAACTATATCCTAAGTAATATTAAGTGGAGATAATATATCAACAAGCAACAATACAAACAAGTATATTCCGAAGAGAATATATCACGATTGTAATTTTATACAGTAGATTATTTTAGTAAAGTTTTAAATTATTTGCTATATATTAAATCAATTTTGGCCAGTAGAATTAAGACCTGAGCCCATATACCCAACACCGCAATCGCACAAAAAAAAAGCATAAAGAATGTATCTTTTTTCAGAAGCTTAGCAAATGTATTTAACTTAACCTAGTATGTATTTAAGTGTTTGCTTTTTTGTGCCAATATATTCATTTTCTTTCTTTTTTCAAATTAGTGGTCCGCGAGCTGTCTGTTATCTGATACCGTCAATTTAAAATACATTTTAATTTAACAAGTTTAAGCCCATATTGTCAGCCATCACTCACGCACCAAAGGTCCTACCAGAAAACTAGCGTTGCTCAACTTTCTGTAGAGCAACATTAAGCTAAGGCAGGACCTTTTTGGCTCACATGGTGGAGGCACGTTGTTAATTATATTTTCATCTTGTTAGGTTTCTCTAATAATACAATACAAATATTCTTTATCAAAATAATAAACAAAGAATATAAAAACAAAATGGGTGATTATAATAATTTACTAAAGTGATTTTGAAATTATGTAAATTGGCTCAATTAATTGATTGTCTTTCTTTCATATTTGAGTACTCATTTTTGTGTTGTGTTTGCGGTGTTGGAGGTGTGAACGCAAACCTTTAGGCTCCATCTAAACATTTCTAGGTATTGGTATTCCAATTGGACAATAACTACTATGTTTTTGGTATATTCATAAAGTATTGATTGTAGGTGATTGCCATTAATGCTGACATTATAGATAAAGTAGAATATAATTAGTATTATGTGTTAAAATGTTTTAATAATAGACTATCATGTGGTTTAAATATTAAGATATAAAAAAAATATAATTTCGAGAGCTAATTTATATCCAGCGACACAAAATGAATTTATTATAATAAAGTTTTTTATAAATATACTAAGCATTGACAGAATTACAGATATTTCGCTCAACGCTTTAGTTTTGTAAATTATGCATCTTTTAGGTTTGTATGTGCGCTTGCCATAATATCTTATTTATTTATTATTGTGAATTATTTAAAGATAATAAAATTAATTAAAGATATAAAGGAGTGTGCAATTTTAATATGTAAGTAGGTAACAAAACATTTTTGCATTTTCTATAACTAACTTTAGAAAGTATCATAAATGGTTGTTTAAGTATAAATTGTATTGATATACTGTATTAACATAGAAAATTACAATGAAATAATAGAAACAGATTAGAACTAGTATTTACAATTGAGCTAACTGCAGGCTGTTACAAACAATCTACAGGTAGCTCAACTGGTCCGTATACCTTGTATTGTTTGTTATTTATTATAGAAGTTATAGATTTGATAGCCAATATATAAATATAGTGAATTACCTACATATTAAACAATGTTTAATTTTACTAGAAACAACCAAACTTCTACTATTAGGTTTCCTTTGTATGAACATAACAAGGCCACCTAGCGTTGAACTGTAGATCGTCTGTTCCGTAGCTAAGCTAACACAAGCAAGCAAGGCATATTTATAAAAGGAATGATTTTGTTAATACTTACACTCTCCGTAGACCGAGACACGTTCTCGGTGACCCCGTTGACCCAATCACCGCTGCTAACACGAAGGTGACGGCAACCGATTCGCTTCCGCATAACCGACCCCGCCGGCTGCTGTGCGGTCGAAGAATTCCCCGCTTCCGCCCATAGGTGCATTTGTGAACCTAGGCGAAACCTTATCCTCTCCTTTATCCCCATCCGAGGCTCGCACCTAAGTGGTGGCCCTTGTGCGTATTACCCCAACCTAACTTTACCGGCGAGGCGCCCTCTGCGCCCGCCAAAAGTTCGGTAACGCTGTCATTGCCATCTGCGGTCAACAGCATTAGGTAGAATCCTTTCTAAAAAATGTATACACTAATAGGCAAGCCCGCTTGGGTTCAAATCCTGTAAATCAGTAGGTGTCAACTAGGTCACATAAAAGTTTATAAAATACAAATATACAAAAATCTTTATTAGGAACACTACAATGTACCTAGTGAGTCATAAATAAAATAATATATATAGTGAATAATATAATGGCAAGGTAATGCAGTCGTCAACCCCTCTAACTCAGCTCGTGGATGTCGTAAGAGACGACTAAGGGAACCTGCAGAGGGCAGCAGGTTTCTTCTGTGTAGTATTTTTAACACCTCGTCTGCGAACACCAATCCGCTAGCCAAGCGTGACTGTTATGGCAAAACCCCCATTGTTTGAGGGAGGCACATTGATTAGTTGACGTAGTTATGTGTGCTGACTGAGAAACCAAAAAGCTAGGCAAAACGTATAAGCAGAGATTGAAAGTAGGTATGTAACGTAACGGGCTATCAGATGACAAGGCAGACGATGGATGACGAATGGCTGCTTGGTGGAAAGGGTAAGCCCCGTACGGAGATAAACCCTTAAATTAAACTCGAGGTGAACCCCCAAGCAATACTTACTTACTTACACTGCCATACGGCCTAACGCGCGACTGTATCGATACAGTCGCGAAGCTGTCGCGCATTTGTAACGCTCCAATCGACTGCTTCAAGCTGCGACTGTATTGTGAACTATGCACCAGTTAGAGCGTTTTCTTGTATGTCAGTAAATAGAAGCAGGTACCTACGTACACATTTTTTTTGTAATTCACCATTCAGTCGCCAGCCCTGAATGCTTCAATTCATACAAAAGATTTGACTTATTCTGCTGAGTTTCCTGTATCTATTACTTTATGATAAAAAACCTGACCTAGATTTACTTCAAGGCTTTTGTCTAGACTAAGTTATACTAAGCATAACCAACAACAAAGTACCTACAGTACCTAACGACCTCGCATACCGAGTGATATTACAAACTACTGTGTCAATTGCGGTGATAAGCAAACAAAACCATGATTCATACAAAATATTTATTTATTCCTCTTAATAATGTAGGTACAAATAATTGATAAATATTTAAAATTATGCATTGAATATAAACTTAGTAAGTACGTAGAGTACTGCTTTTGCGTTCTTAGGTCTTTGTTTTACTTAATTTGTCGGTTTCAATTACCGATCAGATGCGTAACACTACGAAGGACCAGAAGAAAACTCTCATAGATTCCTCTTTGGTGATTAACGGTAACATTTATAAAGGCTTAAAATAACAAATAAAACCTCCACATATTATTATGCATACCACTGAGTTCTTATTCCATGCCCTTATTTAAATTGCGACACATTTAAAACGATATCTATTTCATGCATATAGTAAATCTTTGATTACGCAATGTAATTTCAACTTATACAATAAGACCATAGAGTTCATTTCAACCTTAGCTGCCAAAACAGCATTGTGAAAACACAAGATCTTATAACTATAGATAACACTGATTATTTATACGGCATCTGTTAATATTTACTAATTAAATACATAAGAGCCTACAGTAAATTAATTGCGGAGCCTCCTCCTATTTTACAGTATGCACTGCGGTAGAAATTACAACAGCACAGTGAATTCATCATCATGTTTAATGATGATGAACTCTGGGTTCTGTAAAGTCCTGAAGATACTTCTTCAAAACTTGCCTCACCAATAAACTGATGCAAATCACTCTTAGGAAAACCATCTTTATAATATGTCTTGATTGTATCATAAGCATCCATAATAACAGAAATGAATAAACTTAAAACAACATAAATATACAAGCTTATAAATGAGTATAAGTATACTCTGCTGAACCACCAAAGCATTGGTGATTTCTTTGACATTATGGAGAAGGTTGCGAACATGTCATCTCCATTTATTAAGGAAAATAGGCATTCAGAGGTAGTAGCTAATGAGCGGAACTTCATGTGGTATGGACCGAGTATCAACCATCCACAAAACGTAAATCCAGCGTACAGCAGCAGAGCACAAATTGAAAACCTGAATATTTTCGGAGCAGCTTTTTTCAATGTAAGTATTACAACATTGTAAGTCTTGAAGAAACCCAAGTACCTTAGTACTCCAAACCAAACTAGCAGGTTCCCTGTTCCTAAGAATAAAGAACAAATGTTCCATTGGTCATTGGTGAACTGGTTCCGTTCAATTTGCTCTTTTATCGAAGATCCCAGTATGATTAGGAGATCATTGACAATAATCATGATGTACCAAATATTGAGGAACTCCAGTCTTCCATCTAAGCTAAGTTGTTTGTTGTACGCTCGCTCGAAAAACTGCACAGTTAGCTCCTTTAAGAGTTGAGCTCGGTAGATAGCACGGCTGCACAATATAAAAGAGGCAGCACAGATGATTATGACCAGAATGTTCAAGATGCTTCTTAGTACCTGATTAATTTTATTGTCAGAAATGTAGTTTTGGTCTCCTCTGCAGGTCAATTTGAAAGGTTCAGCTTCTAAAGTTAGTGACATCTGTCCATCATGGTCCTCGTTGTCAAAAACTAATTCTACATCAAATCTGTAGCAGTCAGGAGGAGTGATAGGACCAGCTGCTCGGAAGTTAATCGTCTTTATAGAAAAAATAAGCTGAGCCCTCACAAGAGCTGAAAAACTGATACTCAACCCTGCATCTTCGAGGAAGCGCTGTGATTTAAACTCTTTACTATCTTTTACATCATTCAAGGTGAAGTTGATACAAGTTTGCACTATTTCTGAGTTGAACTCGTAGCTTTCATTAAAACCATTGATGATTCCTTGCTTATAGTTGTATTGACAGAAGATCAGGTCTGTTCTGTTGTTATCTTCATTGTTGTAGGAGTAAGGTCCAATGGCATTTGCGAGGTTGTAGTAACCAGCAACAGCATAGTCCAGTGTGTCATAGAATTCATTAAGCTTGTAGACAGCTAAGGGTCCAGCGCTAGGGGGGTAGGCGTTAATCTCTCTGGTGGAGTCCCATCCAAGCATGAACAGATGAGAAAAGGTAATACGATTGTCCCACGCGTAATTCACGTGATTGTACCTATTATGTGCGAACAGGCACAGTTGGAAAGTGACGAGGACGATCTTTATTACCTGAACGACGAACTTGTAAGGAAACTTGCGTTTAGCACGCCATTTTTCAATAGGATTCATGAAGAAAAACTGTAGTTTTCGCCTCATTTTGTCTTCCATTTGGTTCAACCCGATGAGGTTTGGTTGTGCGAAGCACTGCCCGCGCTCGCGGCCCACCCGGCTGCTCACGGGCCGCGGCTGCTCCGTCTCGGACCCTGTGTTCTCCTCCAGTGATGAGATACTACCCTCCATTAGTAGAACTTCTACGATGATTTCGACAGTAAACAAAGGTTGTGAAATGATTTACGTTTTCTTTGTCATTTGCGATTGATAACACTTACATAATTTTATGGAAACGGTGAACGTGTTGTCTTCACTTTAGACGGTTTTCTTTGTCTGGCTGGCTGGCTGGACACAATATCTAATTGTATAAATATGTACATACATACATACATAATGGATATTTATTTAATTTTCCACCACCATCACTTCTCTGATTTTTAGTGCTGCCAGATCACTATGTGAATTTCTCCCCAACTTTATTCCAAATTCCCCGAAAATTAGCTTTTTGTGAAATAAAGCCCGCCGAACACTTTTTAAAGGAGAAAAATAAGCATATTTTACTTTTCATCGAAACGAACGAACTTTGCGCGTACGTGGTTATTGGTGTAAACAAAATAAAGCTTTTTGTTACAAAACGATTCGACAAGTTCCAATAAAATTACAACCACACGTGCAAAGTTATCTTGCTTGCACGAACTCCTCTTACGATGAATGAACAATTGAATTAAAGTAGTATTTTTAGGGCGAGAATACACACGTTATGTAGGTTGTTACTAAAGTAGGTATGCAAATTATTTTATGTTCCTGGTTGAATGAATAAGATAGTCAAGAAAACCTCCATAATTTTGCCAAAGTTTTTTTACCCCCGAAAATCCCCCCAACAAATTTTTCCCCCCGAATCTCCAAAGTAGAAAAAACCCCGAATTTGCAGGAAATCCCCCCATCTGGCTGTGCTGATTTTAGCCGAGAAATTTATCTTGTATTTTATTGTACTGGAGAAGAACGCACAGTGCTGCCGGTAGTCAATATTAAAAAGCTCCAAACCGAACGCATATTTGTTCCGAAATATGACAAAAAGATCCGTTTAGTAAAATATCAGTATATTAGCAAAATCTGAAAATATAAAGAGTACAAGGCACCTCTTCCTTCTGATACTATCAATAAGCAAAAGTATACATGTATGTATATGTGTATCTTTGTTGGTTTTGAGCGTGAAAGACACTCAAAAGACTGAACGGATTTATATGAATGATTTAGTAATAGGATAACAATTTACATCGTGGATTATGTGCACATATATTCAACTTTTTGGACTGGAGTTCCTGTGTCGTGGGATGATCAAATTCAGCTCAACGCAGTTTACAATAATGGAGTTAAAAAATAAATAAAAAACGACAGGAGTTAAAAAAAACTTTATTAGGGGAGTTAATTTTTTTATTAGATTTACCTACAGAGGTAATATGTAAATTAATTTAAAACAAAGGGGACATCAGACGTGATCCCCAATTACAGCTTGCACATAAAGTTTTGCAGGCTTAAGAGTGGTACCAGGTTAGGGTTGCTGTCAAATGCCAATAAAACACAGATTTTGTTTATAGACGCACGCACGTCCAGTCGGCCCGACACTCGAGCTCGAGCCGAATGCCGCGCGCCCCCTTTTTAATACTCAGAACAGTATACTACTGACAGAAAAAAGCTTACGGGCAGACAACCCTTGATCTTTTTTATACTGGGTGGCCCCCCTAGCGCTGGACCCTTAGAAGATTCAATCCAGGGATACGGGTCGATTTTCGATGCAAAAAGATTTCGTGATTTCTGTTTGCATTTCCCGGGACTTTCGGGATTAATGTAAACAAAAATGATAAACTTAAAAGTAGAACAACTTCATAGCGGAAACATAAAAACATATGAAAAAAGGCAAATTCATTCATTTCGGTTGACATGGGCAAAGTTTTCTTGTAAATATTGCTATGAATATTCAACACTGTGTGATATTGACACATCAGCCACAGGCTGCTCATCTATAATCTAATAAATAAATATTTTTTCACTTCTCTTGCTCAAAAAGTGTATCATAATAGTATAGCTTAGCAGGTCTAAAACTCGAGTTTAATACCTCGGGCTAAAAATTATGTTTTCTTTTTAATTTTTGTCTAAAATCATCAGCCCGTACAAAGCATTCGTTCTCTTACATAAAAACTCGACTTCTTGGTGCTCCGTCAATCTTTTTTTTTGAAAATAGAACCGTCTTGATGATGTTTTATGAAGGTTGATTCTTCCCTTCACGGTAGAATGCAAACTGTTTCGTTGCGGCATTTAATTTTTAATAAAATATCTGAAAATTCGCAATCGAAGTGAAAAGTAGAGTGTTTTACTCGGGCCAAAACCACCCATTATTACTCGGTCTTGTCATCCTTCCTCGCTACGCTCGGGAGTATAACAAACTCGTATATAATGGGATGGTTTAGTCCCTTGTAAAACAATCTACTATTAAATAACTGGAATTAATATTCTTAAATTTTATTCATCTAAACTAACTTACACCATATTATTTTATTAGCTCTATAGCAAGCTGACTAGCTTATTAGTATTTAATCTTTTTAATATCAAACGATACCATTTAGGTACCTGTCACAAAAAAAAACCATTTCTAAAACAGGTTATCGACCACCTCCCGTTCGCGTCGTGGTTAAAATTATTGTAAAATTTAAATTTTCTCGATAATTATGACTTGATTTTTTGCTTGAAACAATACGTCAAACTTATCAGAAACACCAAAGATCATACTAACAGCCTTTTTGTCAATTATTTATTATTCGGTAGACGTTGTTTGGACGTTTGTCTGATACATAAGGTGCATGAAACCATGGATGAAAATTAAACTATAGACTGACAAGGCCCATTCAGACCGAGAACCGATTACTAGTTATCTGATAGAGGGTGAGATGGCGCCACGTGTAGCAATTCATTAAAAACAACCAATCTGTCCTATAATATCAATGTTTCAGTATTTCAAAAGTTTAACTATTCATCACCTTAATAGAGAAGTATTTATAAAAAAGTTGATTTTTAAAATTTTATATTGTTAATTTATGTTAAATTAACTTTGTGTCATTTAAGTTGATATTCACTATGTTATTGAAAGTAAATATTAGCTAATTTTCAAATAATACTTCGATTTTATTTACCTGTTACGATCCCGGGATCGGGTTTCACCAATCACAAAATCCCGGGATTTAAAATAAAGACCGGGATCGAATCCTCTAGTCACCCTGGGTGAGACTTAAATAACTAAATAATGCTGGACAATTCACACAGCATTATCTAGCCTCAAGCTAAGCAGAGCTTCTGTTATGGATACTAGATAAATGATATACTTAAAAGAATACACTACATAGATAGGTATTTTTTTATTAGACATAAAAACGTCCAGAACACCCTGAACAAACTTTTGCAGATCGTACAAACCTTTGTCCCGAGGCGGGAATCGAACCAAAAACCTCCTGCGTCGCAGGCGGACCTTCGCCCACCGCGCCACAGAGGTCGTCAAACTTGCAGGGGAACTACCAAGTAAATTTAACCAAGTGAGTGAACGGTGACCGCCCGTATTCGATGAATCTTGGTATATGAGTAGAATATTGAAAAATATATGACACGTGTTTTGTAGCGGCGGAAAAAATTACCCCTGCAAAACCACCAAATTCCAAGGGTTAGATGGGTTAACCTGCTTGTGGTTTGGTAGGTACTGGTGGTATTTAGGGGTAAGGTGGGTTAGAGGGTAGGTGGTTTGTGGTGGTTTAGCTTCATCATCATCATCAGCCCATACACGTCCACTGCTGGACATAGGCCTCTCCCGTACGACGCCACAAATAGCGGTCCTGAGCCGCCTCCATCCATGGACTCCCTGCAACCGCTACGATGTCGTCGGTCCATCGAGTGGATGGTCTCCCATGTAGGGGGGATTTGCCATAATCACCACGCTTGGCAGGCGGATTGGTGATCGCAGTGTTGGTGTTTAAAAATACTCAGACGGAAGCTGCTGCCCTTCCTCTGGTAGGTTCCCTTAGTCGGCTTTTACGACATCCACGGGTTGAGTCCGAGGGGTCGATATTCGTACGCCGCGGCCCCGCGGCCCGTGGTTTAGCCTACTTGAAGACAAAATAGAAGGACAGCTGACAACATTGTATAAAAACAACACTGGGAATTTTTTTATAATCTGGTAGTGCGTGTGAGTTGGCCCAGTAACCCGAGTGGTGCTAAAATAGCACCCCTTGGAGCTTGGCCACGGACCGTATAAGAGAGAATAATACTAAAACATCTAGACCCAGCATTATATCCTTGCTCAATCACACAGTACAAATATTCGTCTCGGAACGGAATCGAAACCACAATCTCAAGTGCTGTAGTGTGCCACCGCCGCCGCCACAAACAATAAAATTTGCGAATTTTAGTGCTTTGTTGGTAATACTGTACTTTTGCTACATCTCTTGTCAATGTCATCGTCATGACGGCTGCGGTCTGTCCAGGTCGTATTGGGTCGTATGGTAAAAAACAAAGTTAGATTTTGAATCCTATATCGGTCCAACACAACTCAACTAGAGTTGAGTCTTGATTTGTGATGTGTATGATTTGAAGTCGCTCAAGAACATTGGAGCAAAGCAACACCCCGACGGAAATGACATATTTGCACCACCATTTATAGGTATTTTGTATGAAACTGACTGCTATACTCTACCAGCCAGGGGCCAGGGGTGGCGAACCTTTTTGAACCAACGTGCCATTTTTTTCTAGAAAAAAATCTAAGGCTGTGGACCTGCCACCAAATAATTTTAACCAAATGATTATTGGGTGGATAAATAACAATACTAAATACCTACTAACAATTTTTAATTCTGTATTAACTGCCAAAAATACATTTTGCATAAGTTATGTTTAGTTTAGTGTTATTAAAATTAAAGTTACATTAGTGTGATTTCTGTTGTTGCAGTTTAGATGACAAATACATTTAGGGTTGTAAGATGTTACTTTTAGCAGAATGCATACTGAACTGGCGTCATCTGTATTTCTGTATTTTTGATTAATAAAACATAATCTAATATTATAATTATTCAGACACTCTAAACCAGAGAAGGTTTGTTTAGTGCCTGCGAACGCTGCTCAAAGGTATCTAAGAAAGTCTTTAATATTTTTCATCTCTGAAAATAATGACTGGCAGGCATAGGTAGATGAAAATTTGGTTAAATTGCATGAGCCAGCTTCTTCAAACAGTAGTAATGCAAAAGTAGTAATTCCATATTCCTAAAATTTCGTTATTGGCATTTTTACTTAGACTAAATGTCTAATCTTTCACAAATAAATAAATAAACTATGTATGAACAGTATGAACTATAAATCTTTCGTTTTAATCAATTCTGTTTCCTTGTTTCAATAAATTTTTAAATCCATTTTGAACTAAAAACGCGAACCATTACTTCCGTGGCGTGCCTTTAATATTATGTCGTGTGCCTTCAATGGCACGCGTGCCATTGGTTCGCCATCCCTGCTCTAGGCTATACTCAGCATGGCAAGCAAGAAGCTCTAAGCAAGCAAGGTGTCGAGATGTCAAGAAAGGAGGAGGTTTCTGATTGTTTGTAGACCTGTGTGTGTTGGTGTGTAAAGTAAAACAAGGAGAGAAAAGAAAGAAAGAACACGAATCATCACGACTTTATTGAGGATAGGAGAAAATGAAGCTTGAAATAGCTTAAAATCGCACTAGTTTTCTAGTAAAACTCCATATCGGTTGTGTAAATAGTGTCTAGAACAATCATGCCACTGACCGTGGATAAATTAATGAACGACGACAGGTAAATCACACTACGTGTATGTACTACTATCAGTTTTTGTGGAAAGTTTGTCGTCAACGTTGTTTTTTGACCATATCCAAGCCTGTTCCTTGCAGTAACTTTCTAAATGATGCATTAAATTCGATATCTTTAAGTGTTCAGGCAATTGTACGCCTGTTGTACGTTTGATTTTTTTTTGCTTTTAGTATTGCAATCTGGCTATTGAAACAGACTTGCCTCAATGACCTTATTGATAAAAACGTAGGTAAATCAACTAGAACGTTGTTTTAAATATCTGTTTTTGCATACATATCCTAGATAATATTGCATTCTTTAGATTTGTATGTCATACTACCTATACCTTATCCTAACTTGATGTAGTATGTTATGTATCATTTATTTATGTATAAGTAAATTATTAAAGTACTTACATACTTCTTTCCTTGATTAGGTGTACATATTGCAGGCACGATTTTAGTTTTTTATTGTACCTACTTATATATCTCTGTATGTTTATATAATGTAATTTTATGTTTTCAATATTTAAAGCACTAACTGCTGCCAGCAGCTTCACCCGCGTTTTATCGGGATAAAAAATAGCCTATATGTTATTCCAGGTCCAAAACTATAGGTACCCATACCAAATTTCAGCCTAAACTGTTGAGTAGTTTTTGTGTGAAAGAGTAACAAATATCCATACAAACTTTCACATTTATAATATTATAGTAGGAAACCCAGCAACCCATGTAGGTACTCTTTCCTCTGGGTGGTCCTATGATAAATATGTATGTTGTATTGACCATACAAGAATGACTAAAAGCACCTTCTATAAATAACTAGCTGACCCGCCAAACATTGTTTTGCCTTCAACCCTTATCACTTAGGGGTATGGAAAATAGATGGTAGCCGATTCTCAGACCTACTGAATATGCATATAAAATTTGGTAAAAATCGGTAAAGCCGTTTCGGAGGAGTACGGTAACAAACATTGTGACATGGAAATTTTATATTATCCTTATTAGTTCCAAAACAACACAAGTTTTCTATCCAAAGAAGTATATCAAAGTCTAGGCACGTCTCACGACAATACTGCTCAAAAAAATTGGAGTGAAGACAATTAAATAATACTTTATTTCCCATTCATTTAGTGAGTAGTATTTGGCCGAGGCTTCACATGAGTCCTTTCTAAGGAAACAATTATAGGTTTTTTCTATTCCATGGGAACTCATTTACGGGATAAAAAGTAACCTATGTTTGATTACATGCTTAGAGCTACATCTATGCTGCATTTCAGCTCAATCTGTTCAGTAGTTTCAGCATGAAGAAGTAACAAACATCCATCCATCCATCCATGTAAACATTCAAACATTCACAATTGTAATATTTTTGTATAATTTTAGTTTAAAAATTATTTGACCTTTACTTAATGCACAAGGAAATAAACATTATTTATTCTGAATCAGAATCAGAATCAATAACTTTATTTCTTTAGGCTTACAAAATAAGCAATTAGTGAAATTGTATACTATAAACATAGTTATTATTATAAAATAAGAAATAAGGTGTTCTTGATATTCTCTTCACTCAAATTTTTTGTCCACTAGTGGAAGAAGTGATCTGATTCTTGGTATTTAATGTATTACTAAATTTCAGGTTCTGCGGAGAAAATGTAATCCAGTTCCTGCTGTATTTGCCGTTTGGTATAATCCTGCTATGTGTCCGTACGGTCATGGCGTTGATACTGTGGGTGGCGGCTATCCTGCTGCCAAATAAATGGGCAATTAGGCAGGTGTTGTCAACGCTGGCTTGCTGGACATTTGGTGAGACTTAAAAAAAATATTATCACAGCCTGTATTCACTCTTTGACTTTGGTTCTTAATCAGTGGTCCCAGGACCACTGGTGGTCCCTGGAAGCATCTGAAGTTTTTTGCGGTGCCATTTCCCTACAAAGTATCAAAATTAACACATTGCTCGATGTTGTTTTTTAGTTAGTTATAGATCCTGTTACTTTTATCACATTGATAATAATTATCTTCAACTGAGCCCAAACAAGACTGCTAGTTTATTTACTAAGTGCTCATATACACGAGCGGCAAAGTGCAAATGGCAGAGGTAACTGTAGCCGTCGACACCTGTCGACGATAGCCCTCGACGCGCCAACGGCAGCTGTCAACGCGTGGACGGCAGCCGTCGACAGTCGACGGTTACAGTTATTGCTGCCGTCGGCACTTTGCCCCTCGTGTATGTGAGCACTTAAACGACTGATACGGCTAAAATGTTCGCAAAGGGCGGGCAACGCGCTTCTTGTCAGTGGTCCAGCCCGCGTCGCCGCCGGTAGTCTCGTCGACGACGACGAGGCGTCGTCGTATATATAGATAACTTTATTTATAGTCACACAAAATACAAGCAACACTATAAAGAGGAAGCCTATAATCGCATTCCCGTACTTGCATTCCAGGGTATCCTTCTCCTGACTAAGGACCGAAGCTGGTTGTTATATAACGAGCTTATAATTGGTTCCAGGTGTGTACGTAAAGCTAAAGGGCAGTAGAGATCCTCGCTGCAGTGTGCTGGTGGGCAACTACGTGTCTTGTTTAGACTCGCTGGCGGCCTCGCATGTCTTAGGAACTATTAGTGTGAGTACCATCTACAGCCTTAGTCCACTGTTGGACATAGGCCTCCCCTGAAAAGCGCCTTAATGTCTCATTTGATAAGGGGCTGATGAAATTATCCCCACGCTAGGCAGGCGGGTTAAAGATCGCAGTTCGGTCGTGGATCTGTTTTGTAGGACGGAGAAAAAAAAAAACCGTAAAATATTATTATTTCATGTTTTATGATAGTAACAAGGTTCAATGTTCAATGTTTCTTGGTTGATGGCTCTGCGTCTGATTGACACGATTCTGTCAATGTCCGTAGTGTCATAAACCTTTATGAGTTTACTAGCGGCCCGTCCCGGCTTCGCACGGCTGGACATTTTTTAAACATTAAGGCATAAACGTAGTAAATGTCCTATATTAATCAGGGATAATGTAGCATTCAGAGGGTGAAAGAATTTTTAAAATCGGTCCAGTACTTTTTGAGCCAATTCGTTACAAACATACTTACATACAAATCTTTCCTCTTTATAATATTAGTTTAGATTAACAAAGTTCTTTACAGCTCTCAAACTCGAAGCGTTAGGTAGGCTTTTGAACTGTTTTTATTGTTTTAGTATAGTGTATGTGTTATATTTAAGGCGCAGTTTTTTTTAAATTTGTACGCAGAAAAACGTCAATATTTGAAAAGTTCTTTCTCCTCTTCATTTTTGGGAAACGGGAGTTCTACGTGTTTAGCAAGTTTTCGCCAAAAAAGCCGATATCCGAAAAATGGTCACCTATTACACTGTACATATCAATGTCAGTGCATGACAATGAGCTGATCCTCGTGGTAATATTGTGCTTTAGAGTGGTTCGATTTCGATTTTAACCGAAATCTCCAGCGTGATAAAACCCGCAACATTCTGCGTCTCAGGTAGACTTGGCGGGGCGGTCCCCGAAATACCTTTTATCTCTCTGTTAAATTTTATCAAAATCTATTCATCCATTTAGGCGTGAAATGGAAACAAATAGACGGAATTAATTTATTTTTATTTAGAATGGTTGTTTGTGTACCCCGCCGCGCCACATCCGTCGTCCAATGTATGTATGCGTAACGTATGTTTTTCTTTCAGCTAAGGAAATGGAAGGTGCCTCCATTTTTCGCGTCGACTCTCGGAATCAGGAACGCTGCGCAGTTTGCGAGAAAGTAAGCTAGCACTTAAAATGTTCGACATAACTTTCAAAAAGTTAAGGTCTATCCTACTAATATTATAAATGTCAAAGTTTGTGAGTATGAATGTATGAATGTTTGTTCCTCGTTCACGCAAAAACTACTGAACTGATTGGGCTGTAATTTTGTATGGGTATAGTTTGGGACCTGGAATAACATTAGCAAAGGCTATTTTTTATCCTGATAAAACGCGGGCGAAGGCGCGAGCAGCAGCTAGTCGAATATATAAAAATCGTTTCAAATACTGGGTCCATAAAATGTATGATAACTGTTAAAATCAGATTTTGCCTAAACTAATCTGTCAGAACTTCAAATGTTTCCGTCTCTTTCATAACGAATGAAATGGATGGCATCATTTTTAGTACTGTGAAATAAGTTTATACTGAATTGACACCACTCTGTACTCCATTTTAAAGATCAATGTGTTTGCAGGCAGCATTTCGCGGAGTGTCCAAGCAAGCCCGTTTTGCTCCAGCCAGAAGGAGGCCCAACCAATGGGAAAGGACTGCTCAAGTTCACGGACTGGCCATTTCAGATGGGCAACCGGGTGCAGCCTGTGGCTATCAGTGAGCTCATTTTATATAAATAATGCTTTGCTGGACAATCCACACAGCATCATCTAGCCCCAAGCTAAGCAGAGCTTGAGCTATGGGTGACTGATATACATAATACAATACATAAGTACATGGATATATATTTTTATTATTACATAGAAAATACCCAGACACGCAAAAATGACTTGTTTCTGGAAAATAGTCCAGAAACAAGTAATACCCAGAACACTCGATACCAATATATTTTGCAGATCGTATAAACATTTGTCCCAAAGTGGGAATCGAATCCGCAACCTCCTGCGCCGTCGGCGGACCTTCGCCCGCCACGCCTCATCGGTTTCATATCTTTTTTGCATGGCTATTTTGCATCATCCTGTTAGGTGATGCAAAAAAGCAGGTTTTGAACTATACGTTTCAACGAGCGGTTACGCATTGCGTCCGATCCGAATCCGTAAAAATACGGATCTAGAGTAAAAAAACTCGGACCGAGAGCTACCTAGAGTAAAAAGAATTCGGATGTTGCTTACGCACTAATCCAATCTCTGATAAAATTAACATTATCCTTGTTAAATCAGTCTAACGAAAAAAAGAAAATCAATTTATTGGCGTACATCAAAAACACAGAGAAACCTTACAAGATAAAAATATAATTAATTCTAACAAAGTACCTCCAGCATATGAACCAAAAAGGTCCTGCCATTAATGTCTGATTATCTACTCCCACCAATGAGAGAGAGAGAGAGAGAGAGAGATCTGTAAAACAGTTGATATAATCTCAAAAACACGTCATGTTGTAAGAAGCTGGATTAATTACTAGCTACATTTATAGCGCTTTTAGGAAACAGTAATATTATTTACTTTTATGCATCTTCACTCCGCTCTAGTGACCCTTTTCGTAACTGTTACCTATTTTCCAAACAATCAAATATCTGTTTTATTACCACAGCCGTAGAGCGCCTATTCACATTCGTGACCGTCCACCGAGCGAGCGACGCTCGTGACAAGTTCCCCTGGTCTGATGCCCTCTGGTTCCTGTGGACTCCGCTGACAGTGTACACTCTGCACACGTTGCCGCCGATCGAGAGGCATGATGACGATGATGATGAGCTGGCTAGCAGAGTCAGGCAGAGGATAGCTGACGCGCTGAAGGTGAGTCAACTAGCCGTAGTGAGTCATGGCAACTATACTCATACTTCATTTTTTTTCATTTACTTTAATTCTTCTCAAATTATACTCATTCTTCTATTGCGCCTCTGAACAGAATTCAAACCTATTCAATGCGTAGACAGCGAATGGTACAAACTTCTGAGTCTCTTCAAGACAAGAGTGAATATGTGTCTTCTAGACCTGCGTGATACACCGCCGGCCACATCGGCACTTTCCATCAGGTGAGATTGTGGCCAAACGAAGGTCTAGCCACTATAAAAATTTCAACATTTCGTAGCCTTTGTTCAACCTCGGCTAAAATCGTGATACTAGTTATGACGATTCTTCTTTGCACTCAAGAGTAAAAGCAGGCATGAATAACTTTGTTTTCCATCCCCAGATAGAGCTAACGGACTTCACATGGGAGCAAGTGAACTCTGCTCTCGTGCCGGCGAGCCCGGCGGCCGACGGCGCCGGCGAGCTGCGGCGACTGGCGGCGAGAGTGCAGGAGGTGCTGCCACACGTGCCTCTGCAAGACGTTATTAGAGACCTGGGTATGTGACACTGACTAGCTGGATATCTATTCACAATGAATACTCGGTTAGGCTGCATCTGAGACAGAAGTCGTAGTGGACTACGTGGAACGTCTTGTGCGTGCTAGAGAACCGCACTGCAGACCCACCATACCCCTGGCGGTATGGTGGGACGAAACCATACCATATAAATACGTAGAGAGGATAGGGCTCGTTTAGCTCGTCACGCTCGTGAAAAGGCGCGGTTCTCTTCGCTCGTTACGCTGCGTGTAAGAAAATGCTCGCTACGCTTGCAAGGGTGTATGTGAAAGAGTGTGGTGAGCATTAGACTAATATTGAGCTCCGTCGAACGTGACTACTCTCACTCTTACCGATCAATGTCCTGCTGGTTAAACAACAGCGCGTGAGTGTTGTCAAATTAACTTCCGAATCCATCCTGCAGAGTACTATTACAGCGCCATTTATATTACTCATTACGTAGTAATGGCCACTACTAAGTAATGGCTTCTTACATCTTAGACGAAGTAATTGAATAATGTTCTTAGGTACAAGAAAGTAATAAACGATCTCGAAATTTCATATTTACGTTACATTCTGGGTTTTTGCAATTAACAAAACGTTTCTTGTCAAAAACTAAATCAAATTCATCCATAATTTAGGAGGTGAGTTGTCAGCATTTTACCCCCATGGCCACTGTACATTGTAAATAATGTACATACAGTGCGCGTCAAAATTAAGTATATCCTTGTCTACAAAACATTGAGATGGGGGGGGGGGGGGGGGGGGGGTACTTATTTGGGACGCCCCCTGTACCTACGCATTAAACTTAATAAATCTCTCAGTGTGTGCGTTCCACACGTATCTTATTTTTTGTTACGTTGTTGCTCCAGCGACTACCCGCAGCGTGGACGTGACGATAACCAACTTCCTGGAAGGCATCACCCCCTACACGCCGGAGCCACAACCTTCCACATCCACTTCACTACCCAGGTAACATATTACATTATTGTTTATTTACTTGTTGGCTTACTCTTAATTATCAAATATAGGATCGGAGTGAAAGAAGTATGAATTTCTAGATGATCAGACTTAGTAATGTTATAGTAAATACTTTAAAATGTTAATTTATAACTGTAGAACCTATTTTATCAATTTGCTACATCCTGACCACTACTGGACATAGGCTTCCGCCATACGCCTTCCACGATGCAACGATGTTCAGAGTGTTGCATCGTGGCCGCCACTCGAGAAACTTTACTCCCCAGCGGTTATCATTTCTGCGAGCTATATGGCCTGCCCATCGCCACTTCAGCTTACTAATTCTGAGAGCTATGTCGGCAACTTTGGTTCTTCTACGGATTTCCGTATTCCGGATTCTATTACGTAGAGAAACACCAAGCACAGCTTCGTTCATAAGCTAAGAGTCGCTCAGCGGGCTATGGAGGGCCGTAGCCCTATATATTATATAGTACCTCCTAAGAGTGTTAGAAAGGGAAAATGTTCATGTACCTATATACGATCATAGATGTAATAAACTACATAGCTTCCGAAGCAAAGCACGTTTGCACGTTCAGTAGTATCTAAGGTTGCTCGTTTCGTGCGATCCGTCAACTTAAACTTCGTACTTCGTGTTTCAAAGTAGGCCTCCTTTCTTTTCGTTCTTCGTTTTATCAAAGTGCCATCAAACAAAATTAGACTTTATTTTACCTAGATGTCGCCACTCGAAATATTAGATCATGCCAACGCAGTGTTCCAGGATTAAAACTACTTCCAAACCCATTTCAATAATTTAGGAATTTGAAGTAGTTTTAATAAAACAGTGTATTAAGGTGCATAGTGATGCGACACTAGCGCCACTCTAATGAAAATGCGCCGCGTACTATATGCTGATCTGTGTCACAACAGGTATTATCATTTGGCGGTGAGAGCTTTTGGTAATTATTTTCCATAACGATAATAGAAGAAAAAATAAAGAGTGGCGCTAGTGTCGCATCACTATGCGCTTTAAATCGATCTACCATTCTTATTCTTAAAACATAATAATAATAATATTTTTTCTCCTCAGATACGTAACCCCAACTCCAACAGCAGTCTTCCCCAAATCAGCGAAGGAACGCCAGCTTTCATTCCAAGAGAGAAAAGCAGAGATGATCGCTGAAGCCAGGAAGCGGTACCTCGAGAAGCATAGCCTCAATATGGCTCTCCACTGTTGACATTGACAGCAGCTGTCATTCACTGAAATTGACAGTCGCTGTCGTCCAATGACATTGACAACTCTCATTACTGTGTCGTGCGTGCTGCCAGTTGAATAATGCTAGCGAAGTTACCTACAGTCTGATTTTAGTCCCATGTTTTTAGACGTTTGTGATAACTTTTTCAACCTCTACTCACAGGCTCATCTACTTTGATTAAGTTGTCAAATTCATACAGTAGCGACTTATGAATGGCTACATATGTCACTATGATACTTGAACAATAAATAACTATGGGCAATAAATATCTAAAGTTTCGTTTTCACTCCTTCCACTAGTAGAAAAAAAATACTTTATTGATTGTAGAGAAAATTTATTGATACTTTATTTCGTATTTGATAATAATTTATAGTTTAAAATTTGACTTGTCTATTGAGCTTATTTTCTAAGAAATTTTAATAAAAAAAATATTGATTTCTGTACTATTGTTCCAAGTCAATATACGATGCTACCTTGAAACGGACAGAAGTAGAATTGTGTCATACTTGAGTTTTAAGAATGTTTAATTATTTGCTATAATCATGAAATTGAAATTTTAATGAGTCGAGATTGAGGAAGTTTTCACATCTAAGGATATGGGGAAGCGCTTTTAAAAAGCTATTCAAACCCCACCAGTTTACAAACTCAAATCACCAGAAAGGATGCGAAAAGCGGAAAGGAAGATGCAGGCGTTACGAAACTTTAAAGAAACTGAAATTTCTAGAAGAAACTGCTTTTTGGGAATTGGATAAATAAAATACTCTCCGCTAATCATCAACATCATCAGCCCATACACGTCCACTGCTGGACATAGGCCTCCCCCGTACGACGCCACAAATAGCGGTACTAATACTTACGCTTTTTCAGTTTCTGCAAAACAAATACGTTAATGAGACTGTAGACTGCAAAAATGGCTTTAGGCTCATAGTTATTATATTTGTTAACATAAACATAGACCTTTGTAAATATGCGCAAATCAACGCGAAGAAAGCAAAATGGCAGAATTTAAAAGTAAATCTCATGTCTTTCATAAAATGTTGTAAATCTAATACCTCACTTTTTAACTGTCGCTTGCCAAAGCTGTAAAATTGGCAACATTATTGGCAAAGGTAAAGGAATAAATAATTCTAAATGCTGTCTAAATGCAAAGCAATAAAGGTGAATATGGCATAAATGTGTCTATTTTGTTGGGGGCTTTAATTCAATGTAGATTATTTCCTAAGAAATAGTAGGTTACAGAAAAAAACACAAAAGTAGTGTTTGATTGAATTGAGGGTAGGAGTTTTATCTTTTGGTCTAATATTGGAAGCACTCGAACCAAAATTCAGGACGGAATGGATCGGTTTGTTCAAATCTTATTGTTTACTTTATTTCCTTGTTTTACCTAAGTAATTTGAAATATCTGACGTGTTCAAGAATCCTGTTAGGTCTAATCTAAAGGTAAATCTAAAGGTAAATAAAGCACTTGAATTTTGAAACTAAGTGGATAACAATAAAAATGTTGCCATATCTTTCAGTTTGTTAAAAAAGAAAGGGGCAGTGACATTTGAGTGCTGAGAAATTAGTTTATTTTAGTGTTATTCCTTGATTTCAATCAAATAGACACCATTGTTTTCCACAATCGGCACTTAAACAAAATATTTGAAATGGCGTGAGAAAACAGAATTAAAAGTACCTATCCACCCTTGGCACCAAATTATCGTACTGTAGGCCAAGCACGGGGTTTGTTCTCTAGGGTAGAATAGACAATGACATCGCATCGCCATACCTTGCGTACATTATTGAAGTTGAAGGAATGAATTTCAAATAATTTACGCTTTCAATGACAGAGTGACGTAATTTTCTCTATTCTACCCTAGACAACGATCCCCGTGCTTGCCCTACCAATAGCCATACCATGAGTGGAACGATTCATGTGACCAAGAGGTAAATCGTTTATCATTTGATATTTTAAAATCTTAGGAGTTATAGATTTTTACGCTTTATTAGATAAATGCAAGACTTTTTTATGAGAGAAGATATTTTAGTCACAAACATTGTCAAGTTATTGTGCTTTGGTAAGGCCAGGAAGCCAATTTGATACATTGTTAATATGTAAATTAGCGTATAATGAGATATTTTATGCGACTGGCATCGAAAATTATCGTTTTTAAGGTGGGTCGTCTCTCGTTAAAGCAATGATTGGATATTCACTAGCTGATTTAACTATTTACCCTCTCATAAACCTGTACTAAGAATTGATAGTGTTCTTCTGTTGACATAAGCCAAAATGAGTAGGTATCTATTGTAATTACAAAAAAATACTGCGGCGTTTAAACTACGAGGGTTCAAAAAGAAGCGTTGCGAATTAGTAACGTTTTATGTTATTATATATAAAAGTCTGAAATTTTAATTTATTTCACGAACACAATTGGTTTTTTTTTGTGCTACAACTAAACATGTAGTTTTTTGATTTTACATCGTGATACGTACCTACATAAGGGGTCGTCCATTAATCACGTGATGTTTTTTTCGCATTTCTATAACTTCCCTCCCCCGCCCGTGGTGATATGTCGTGAGGTTTAAGACTAACCCCAAAATCACGTGTATTTTTTTTGTAGGTACAAATAATTTTTTAAAATGAATATTATCTATTCAAGCTTATACGCCGTTTTTCGGTTGTATAGAAATCGCGCGTTCAACGTCAAAATAAATACACGTGATTACACCCTCTTCGTGATATTTCGTTATTTTTGTCGAACCCCCTTTCGAGTCTCACGTGATTAATGGACGACCCCTAAAGGGAAATAAATAAAACAATAATTAGTATCTATGTATTTTACCCGGATTTTGATGTTAGCAGCAGATGATAGAGTATTTTTTTACTAAAATTAAATAGCATTACATATGACCTAGTGATTTACTTTGAAAAACGATCGATGTTGAAGGATGACGTCGATCGCCCTAAACGAACCACCTTACCACCAAGTTGCTTCGGGCGCGTCGCCAACAGACGCCTGTTTTCGGATCTCTAAGAAATAAATCTAAAAATCATTTTTATAGTAAGGTCATTGAACGAACGAAACAGCCGTCCTTCGTTTTTCGTTGCGATCTACGTCATCATCATCATCGTCAACTTCGTTAAAAGTAGACCTCCTGTTAGATACAGTAACATCAACAGATAACAAATGACAGTGTTTACTTATTTACGTATTTATTTATTATCTATCAATATTACGTATAATTTTTGAGTTTTAAAATCTCTCTACTACTAGACATTCGCCCTTGGAGGTGATGCCTTATGTTATGTCACACACGTTCTCCCTCGTTCTTCTAAACTTCTTTCAAATTGAAGCGTTTTGTCTTATGTTTTAACAAAACCTACAACTCTTCGTTATTAACAGAAAATATTAGTATAAATTTTTTTAAACTTTCGCGATTTGTTGACATAATTAAAGATTATTTATATATAACAAAAGGTACGTGATAAATAATCTTTAAATATTAGAGGAAAGTAACCAAATATGGAATACCGTTTTGTTTTTCAGGCATAAATCAAACAAATATAAAAAATCAAAAACTTTTAATTATAATTATAAACAATCATATATTTGGTTTGTACGTGGTAACAGTCTTATATTATCTTTATTAATTATTCGTATTATAATTTCTAAAAAACCAAATCAACATAAAGGTATCTAATTATGGAATAGGTACCCCAAATATGGAACACTAGAAAAACTATCAAAAATCAACCTTAAATTATATGAAACTTGTTGGGAACTTTGGTCAAATATAAAATTAACTTAAATTATTTACAAAATTCCCAAATCCAGGTGTCGAACTCTGCACCAGCGCAATCAATGTGTGCCCAGAGCCCGCACATGAGACATTTGATCCAGGTTTCCCCTTGAGTATCATTCGAATAAAGCATATGGCAGAAAATACACTCCGCATCTTCTGAGTCTGGAGCTACAAATCCTATCAAGGCATCGGTTTCACTGTCTGAGTCAAACAGTACCATCTCGTGATCATCTGAATCTGCTGGAACATTCTTAGTCTTGGTCTTTCCTTTTGGTTGTTTGCCTTTTGTTTTGTTTTGTCTTTTAATTTTTGCCTTTGTCAAATCATTTTCTTTTTCTTCTTTCTTCTTATTTTTTTCTGTTAGGTCATTTTTGTAGGGTGAAGACGTGATGATTGCTGCAACAGAGGCTTTTCTTCCCCTGTTAGAGTTTGCTGTTAGTTGTTTATATGATCTGTGTTCCATGCTTTACGTTTTGCTTTTGAGTTTGAGGTTGCCATCCTGACAAAAAAGAAAGAACAAAAAATCAAATACCTAGTTCTCCGGTTTGGGATCCAATTATAGAATAGTCCATATTTGCACCCCATGACCTGTCCATATTTGGCATTTCTAACTAATTTAAACTTGTTTTGATACATTTATACTTAATAAACGAAGACTATAAAATTGCTTTATAACTTGCGAACAAACATGTATACAATACATAGAAACAATAAACACACAATTATTTGCAATAACTACGAAAAATACTTAATATTTACGTACCTGAGAAACTTTTCTCACAATGCCAAAACAAAACGCTCTCACCACGGCCGAAGGACTCGCCCGACTGACACGTCGCAACCTGTACGCGCGCATAGTGATTGAAAGAGATAGACGATCACAGCTCCCAGCGTTTAGGAATATTTGTTTGAGAGAAATGCCGGTATTCCATATTAGGGATACTATTCCATATTTGGTTACTTTCCTCTAGTATGTACATAACAAGTACTAATCTTTAGCTAAAATTTGAGGGATGTTTACAAAATTATACTACTATCCTAGTTATAATATTATAAAGCCGAATGTTTGTGAAATGTGAATTTATTTTGTTACCTAATATCTCCAATACTACTGAATAGATCAAAATGAAATTTGGCTTACATTTAGAACATAGCCTAACTAAGATAATAGTATACTTATTGTACCGAAAATACGCGCGCGAAGCCGCGGGCAGAAGCTAGTAAGGGCTTTACTTGACCTCTGTAATCTTAAGAGCTTACTTACATAACCAATACTTTAGTAGAAAGGTTCTGCCCATTTGGATTTTAGCTATGAAGCAATAACCTTAATGTGTAGATTTGTACTAGTTTTGGTGAGAAGGTTGTCATAAGTGCCTAATTTAGGATATTTTGGGTTTCCCCATTCGCAAGTTTTAGCAGAGTTTAAAAACGATAACTACATTCGCATAAGGCCTGCTTAGGCGTGTTTTTGTATGCAATCGATGAGTTATCAAATGTGAGGAAATTCTGCTATGCACAGGCTAGCATGAGCAACAGATAGGGATTTCTAGAGAGGATAAAATTGACATAATATTTTGTCGTTTATTGAAGTTGAAGCGTCCGGATACCTTGATCGTTGAAGCATCATCGTTGCAGGAATGAATTTCAAATAGTATAGACGGTGGTTGTCTTTGTCTATTATATTTTAGACTAGGTTGGTCGTGCTAGTCTGCTGTTATGAGATATTTATAATTTTTATGCGTCATAAGAGCTATCGAGAATAAATATATATATAAACTCAAGTTCAAAACTTTAGTCCTACCTACCTTACCTACCAAAGTGTACCATTTTACCATTTTATTCCATGGTTTTTAGCGTTTTCACCTGAACTCTGCACCATAGCTAGAATCGAGAACTAACAAGCGATTTGAAAAATTATGCTCGTAGATTATAAGGTGCTGTTAGTCAGCGAAATTAGCTAGGATACCTACCTAGGTATAACCTGCGTAGTTAAGGCGCATAGTAATGCGCCATTATAATCTATTTTTTGATACCTCTGTCATAGTTTTGTTTCATTTAGTATTACCAAAAAATGGTTTATTGCCACCATAAACCATTGAGACCAACAGAATTGAGACCGCCATCTTTCATGCTGTCCTGCTCAGTTCGAATCCGATCTGAGCAGGACGGCATGAGAGATGACGTTATTTTCAATCCCTTTCTTTAAATACGCAGGTTATATCACATTTTACACGTTAGCCTTTTGATCATTTCTTTGTATAGCGTACGCAATTTTCGCTTTTGAAGCTAGTTTCGCTCACTTAGGGTGCCTGTCCATTGGCGCGGAGCGAGACAGCGGAGCGCAGATTTTAAGCAATTCCATTGATCCACTGAAATAGAGCGAAGATTTTAAGTAATTGTATTGATAAATAATATATTCAGGCGTTACTTTGCGGAAATCTATTGCATAATATTAGAATGAAAAAATATTTAGTAACAATTCCGCGTATAACCTTCTCTGATAGTATTCATCAAAGTAAGTTGTCTACTAGTTTCGTCTCTCTACGAGACATCTTCAGGACACCACAATACTCGACCTTGACATTGAGATTGGTCAGCACAGCAACACCGACAGAGTCCAGCCAGTGATGTTGCCTCTCCGAGCTCCTCGCGCCAAGTCTTTGGTCTTTGTCAACTTGGCGCGAGGAGCTCGGGGAGGCAACATTAATAAATATTTTTTCATTCTCATATTATGCAATTTTATTGGTTAATATTGCAAAAATCTCCGATCTATTACCTCGCTATGTCTCTATGGACAGGTATCATTATAGGTCATAAATACGATTCACTAAAAAATTCCATGGAAATAAGTGGAACTAATAAATAATAAATATACCATACATTTCAATGCGACTTGTTGAACGCATAGTTTAAGATCTCAATATTTACTATACTCCAGCCAAATTCGATCTGATGTGTTTGTAAACAAACTTTCCATACTTAACCTATGATTATCTTTGGATTTTCTTTATTGGCGTATATTTTATACTCAATTTACATTCCCTGTTGATTTGAGATCCTTCAATAAATATTGCTAACAATTATATCTTAAACTCAGAGCCAACATGAGAATTATGTTCTGTTTGGGTTTATTTACGAACATTTCACATAGTATTTGGCTGAAGATAGATCCATCGCTCACATTGTGAATAATGTAAATACAATTATCATTACTAACCATTTCGAGAGCAGATAGTAAATAAAGCAATTACTTATGTAGATTTATTGAGATGCAAAGATCCTTAGAACCAGCTTAGAACCATGTCGCTTTAAAATTTCATTGTCCATGTAGGTACCGTATTTTAAATAGTTCTGAATCAGTTTAGAACCGTTAAGTTTGACATGGTACTTAGTACGGTTGCCTTTTAGAAGCTTGTAGGTATGTATTTATTTATATATATATACACACGGTACGTAAATAAAACCCTGAATGGAAGAGTAAAGCGAATTTTCACCTGTCTATAAAAATGGGGTACGAATTTGCGGGTGGGCTGAATGTATGGAGGAGTATAGATAGATCTGGAAAGGTTCTATAAATTTGCTTATTTTAATGTCTACTTTGTTAAAGGCTTCCTTACATCTACACTATATTATATTATTATTAAGTTTGTAATTATACGGGATGAATAAATAAAACTATTGTTTCAAATAGTTGATTTTATTTCATACAATATTGTTCACCAAAATAGACATGACAACATTCATAAATTATAAAATTATAAGATTTCATATCAACAATTTGTTTCAATATAGAAATCACAATTCATAGCTTATAACAGCTACTTTGTACTCTTCGTACCTACAACATTATTTCCATCTTATCTCCGAAGAGTAAGTTTTACTTAATTTCCTATAATAATAATCTAAGAAGTAGCTTGAGACCTTGACCAGGGCCCCAATTCCACCAAATTAATCGCTTAATAACTATGGTATGGTCTCAGAATGACATATTTTGGGATTTTACTCTTGATGAAAGAAACTGGAACTTGGCCGTGGGGCCGTGGCGTATGAATATCGACCCCTCCAACTCGACCCGTGGATGTCGTAAGAGCCGACTAAGGGAACCTACCAGAGGAAGGGCAGCAGCTTCCTTCTGAGTATTTTTCAACACCAACACTGCGATCATCAATCCGCCTGCCAAGTGTGGTGATTAAGGCAAATCCCCACTACATGGGAGACCATCCACTCGATGGACCGACGACATTGTAGCGGTCGCAGGGAGTCGATGGATGGAGGCGGCTCCGGACCGCTATTTGTGGCGTCGTACGGGGGAGGGCTATGTCCAGCAGTGGACGTGTATGGGCTGATGTGATGATGATGATATGATGAAAGAAACTAAAGATGGAACTACACGTAAAAACAAATGCGTCGCGAACCGCACTCACCCTGAAGAAGTCCCTCGTTAAGGGATGAAACGTTGGTGTTCTTCCAACACAAAACTAGGTTCGTAGTTAACCCGCTTACATTCATAATGGAACTACATGTATCAAAAGTGGCAAGGTTAACATCATTCTATCAATCTCTGCTAGCAAATAGCACCGCACGCACTATCTAGAGTTTCTTTCATCTATGGACGATTCTGTGGCGATACCATTGTCATAGTAAAGCAAATGTTTAGCAGAATTCAGCCCCAATTCATCACAGATCAGAGATTATCAATCAACGTCATAAAAAAACATGACGAGACACATATGCGTGTTTAAAATTGACATACATCCAACACCGCTACAGTACAACACAAAAAAGCATTCATTATCTTTAGTAAATTTGCATGTGATGATAAAGTGGCTTCCCACAAGCCTCAAACGAATGGCCCGCGTGCTGTCTGTTATCTCAATAGGTGTAAAATGCATCTAAATATTACGAGTTAAAACCTATTTTTGAATGCATTTTTATATTGTTTGTGCGGTTTTGGACCTGTGAGCGCCGACCTTTAGGCAAGTTTCCCTTCGCCCTAATAGCTCGGCTACACACTCAAACATTTGTGCAAACATGCATGCACAAACACAGTTTGCGCAAGCAAGATGGAGCGTGTGGCCGGGCTCATCTGGCTTGCGTAAACTGGTTTGTGCAATCACGCATGCACAAATGTTTGAGCGTGTAGCCGGGCTGTTATGAGCTTATTTTGAAGGCCGTTCATAGAAACGCGGCACCTAAGGAATACTTGTTGTTACCATAAAACTTGAAATTTTTTAAGGAACACTAAAAACACGTATCCCGATATTTACCATGGTTTTTAGTGTCAACAAGTGTCTCTGACGGAAGACCAGCGTTGATTGCTAGCTTGCTAGTCAACCAACTCATGCTGAGGCAGAGCCAATTTGTTACTTAAGTTACATCCTTTTTTAGAGTCCATATTTCTCTTAGTTTGTCTATTATGTATTTTGTGTAAGTTTTGTCAGAAATAAATATATTCTATAAATATCTGCATATCGTAAAAACATTTGTCCCGAGACGGGTATCGAATCCGCAAGCTTCATGCGTCGCAGGCGGATATTCAGCCGCCGCGCCACATCGGTCGTCCAGATATTGATCGTGGTGCATGCGTCTATCTCCAAAAAGGCATGACATATATAACAAGTAAATCATGGTAAATATCCCGTCATATATATGCGCTTCGGTCCAAGACATTGAATTTTGGCTCAATTTGCCTTAGCTGAGATCTTGCATGACTATTTAAGTTTTAGGTACCTGCGCACACTCGCTTCTAGAATCTTAGTATTTCCACTAACATTGATTGGGCTTTGTAACCCCTTTGTTTACATAGAATATCTTGGATCCTAGAACCGAGTATAACTCATTCGTTAGTATTAGCATATTCCATAAAACTACAATCTTATCTTTAGTGACATCTTCCCTTTAGAACCCCCGACTAGAAAGAGGTGAATCATAATAAGTAAGATGTTTTTGTATTGTCTATTATCCACAGATTTGTCTGTGTATCAATCATACTTTAGACGGATACACTATGGTTAGACGCCATGTTTTTGTATAGTCATGATCCGAAGTTAAATCGTCGATTAAAATGATTAGCGTTTTAAAAAGAATAGTGCTTTAAGGTTTTTTGTTATTATAGTGCTTATGCCTAACGGCGCTATAGTCCGTAAGTACCAAAGATTTTCGACAGGTCGGGTACTTGCCTCCGTGGCGCAGATGGATAGCGCATCGCCGTATTCAGGGGAAGGTCGCGGGTTCAAGTCCCGCCAGAGTCGTAAATTTTTGGGATATTTTAAATTTCTTTAAGAATAGTGCTTTGTAAAACCATAATATTTATAGGAATGTTTAGCTCTATGTTTTATAAAAACGGTGCAGCTTTTGTTTTGATGGTATTCTTTAAGTATGTATACCTACACGTGTCAATGTTGTTTTAGCTTTGTCCTCTATTCAATTATTTACTAAATTAGAACGATCGTACAAATTACCACTTACAGTAATTAATTAAGATTAAATTATATATACTGTGACGTCGTATGGGGGACGCCTATGTCCAGCAGTGGACGTGTATGGGCTGATAATGATGATGATGAAATTATATAAACAAAAATTTACAAATTTCAGGATTAAATACTAACAATGAAGTGTTAAATTAAAAAAATAAACTGATTAAGTATTAAAATAAGATCTCAATCAATATTGTTCTATAGAACAATATGGTACATGCTTATCAGGATGGGAACATGTGTACAAATGGACAGTTCTAACAGTACAAATGGACAGTTCTAACAGCTGTCATAGCAATATTTGTTCCGGTTGAATAGACCTATCCAACGAAATATATTTTATTGCTATTTGAGGGTGGTCCCAATCTGCTCATTGTAAAAATTTCATTCGTCGGGGGTTTTCATTGTTTTTAATCTTATCCTAAGATACTTCTTACAAATACATTCAAAGCCTAGCGAGGAACCGTCTGCTGAAGTAGCGACCTCATGAATAATTTGAAAGACGTGTGGCAAAAATCTAGAAATACACCATACCAGATGGTTTGTATAGCTACATTAACAAAGTTGGTAAGTCGGTTTAAATTTAACTACAATCCAAAAGGGTCCTTTCCCGTTTTTATGGATCTTCATAACTGAATTTACTTAAGCTACGCGTGGTTCATGCAAAGCTCTTGAGTAGCGACCACGTACCGGAAGGCGCAGTGTGGGTAGGACCACGCGATGAACCGACGACCTAGTGAAGGTCGCTGGTAAATCGCTGGATGCAGGCGGCGCAAAATCGGTCACTGTGGAGACTATGTCCAGCTGTGGACGTCGATCGGCTGATATGATGATGATGACCATATTTCTGGCGTCATCCCAGCACAGTCAGCATCCATCTAGGCGGTCTGCTTCTTATCTGCCTTCTTTACGAAAAGTGCAATAACTAGTGCGAGTTACCGCATTAGTTATTGTACTTTTCATAAGTAGGTCAGTTATGTGCACGGGACATCCTTTTCCCACTTCTGGGTATTTACACAAAACTTAATAAGCCCTCTAAAAGTGGTCCCGAATGCAGATTCCAAGTCACAATGATTAATGCCATCTCATTCTCAACCCTAAATACATAGCTTCAAATAGATTTCAAATAAGCGCAATGTTCAGTAATGTGATTTTTCGAAGGTTCATTAAGTATTGCGCAAATTCAAGGTTCCCACTATATCGTTAAATAATTCATAGAACTGATTTTTTTTTATCTATCAAAGCGTGTTAATGTTTCGGCCTTTTATTACATGTGGCTATTCTCTTCCCCTCAGATATGTTATTTAATTTACGATTCTTTAAAATTTATATATTGTATAAATTTTACAACTATTAAAATTCCTAACTCCCTATATTTCGCTAAGAAGATGTGGTGGATACGAACCTGCGAAAGCTACAAGCGGACGAAAGGTTGGTAACTGCAAAGAACTGACAAAACTGGTCGCTGACTTCGGGTCGCTCAGCTATAGTAGGTAGTAGGTTAGAATATTTCTAGAGTCCTAAGTCCGGTTGTTGCCACCGTTTGCGTGACCGTCACCCGTGATTTCACTTTTTACGGTTCATATTATGTCTTATTTACTAACCACGTTTGATTCCTCTTATATTTTCTATTTTAAATGTTTTTATCAAATCCGTTAAGTTTATAGTCCCAGGTAAGCTCTTCCGAGACACGATGGTCACGTGGGTGTCTCCAGGCTACGTCATCGACGCCATCGGCGAATGAGAAGACGACTCTGTTTCCTGGTGATACCAGTAGCGTAGAATAGTAACTCCCCGAGCTCCTGTATGAGTCTGATAAAACTATGTGGTTTTTTTATTTACCCATTTTGATCACATTGACTTGTATCATAGACTAATTACCTCTAGTTTGTTAGTCTATACTTGTATTTAACTAACGCTGTTTTGACTGATCTAACAAACCTAATTGACGATTCACATTTTTTTATTGATTTTTCAATCGACCCTTATCACATTTGTTTCCCGACTTCTACATTTTCTTGAAATAAAGTGGCAGCTTGGCAGTGACGTCACCAGGAGACACTCGCGGAATCGTTGCAAACCTGTTTTCTTGTATCATGGTATCATGTACGTGAAATGTGTAACATTACATGTACTTGGTGTGACTGGGTGTTGTCATCTTTCATCCCACTTTTGAGGGTTAGTTTTATGTTGTTCTATATTTGTTTGATATCTCTTGTCAACTTTGTAAATGTTTTTTATCTAAATGTTTAATGTTGTTTCTTAAGACAATATAAAATGTTTCAGGCAGAAGCCCATTAAAATATTAGAACGCATAGCGCCCTTCACAATTGCGTCTATAGAGACCACCAACCGACAACCGGGTAACTAGAGGGATGAGTCCGATTTACAATAGTATTGAGATATGATCGTGACGTCTCCTTTTTCTATAGGTTTTGGTACAGCGCCTCTATCGTGTGGATACGGAACTACGCAAATCCGATAAAAAATGTGACGTCACGATCATATCTCGATAATACCGGTTAACGGACTCAGGGCTCAGTGTCGTACGTTCCTGCCTACAGTCCCAGCCTAGCCGGCGTCCGCCTCGGCGTGTTGAGTCCCGGTGTTGCCACCTCCTGTGTGACGGGCACGTCCTCGTCGCGCTTCTTGCGGTCCTCCGCCATTTTGTGCTCGGCTTGCTTCATTTCATCCTCCATTCGTTGCAGATGGACGGCCGCTTCTTTGCGCTTGTCGCGATTGGATCTGAAAAGATAGAAATGGGTGTTATTTTACATGTTGCTGTGAGTCAAAGGTTTGTGATCTTCCGTTGTAATATGTGTTTTAAATGTCTATTTTGAAATTGTATGTTTAGTGTTATCCCGTTTACTATCAATGCACTACATATAGGGCATTGTGACGTTAACAATGACGTTCGTGCACTACATGTAGGGCATGCCACCATTACATATAGGGCACGTAAATCAAGCTATACTGAAACTCAGCTTTTTTCATGTCTTACGAGTACCGCATGCATGACATATCCCACGCAAATCAAAGTGGTGAGAACGGACCCTCCATTCTAAGGCTAAGGAGCAAATCGGCTGGGACAGTTAACGTGACTTATGGATAGTGGATATGACTCGCAAGAAACCGGTATGAACATTTTCAACCGCGACATCTTTGATTTTTGTAGAGGAACTACGCAGCCGATGTCCGAAATAGTTATGAAGGCGTTGAAATGCTTAATTAAATAACACAAAGATGGAGCCACTAGCATAATTTTTTTGATTACGAACTATGTTTACAAAACTCTGTGTTGTTCCGGTCAGGAAACAAAACTACTAGTGCTGTTTGTTCCCCCAACCACGGGTTAAATAAATTAGTACATATGTAGGTCGTAGGTCTTCTAGGTATAAAACTATTTTCTAGCTTCTCTACATAGAATTCAACAGTGCCTAAGTCAATTAGAATGCGACAGTGCCTAAGTCTTTTGGTAAACTGAGCAAACTTTCCGTCTTTGCAGTCTGATTCTAGTGACACTTACTTGGCAGTCTCCTTAACGGAGAAGAACATCGGCCCCAACTCCGCGAGCCAGCGTCCGTCGACCGCGGTGACGCAGTGCATGTACTCCTTGGTGGTCATCATCAGCTCGTGGTACACCACATAGTCGGGGCTGTCCCCCAGCCCGAAGAGTGCAGACGTGGGGTGCAGGTGGCAAGGCATGCCTGTGCGCGAGTTTACGTACTCGCCGATTCCTTTTAGACGGGCCGCTTGTTGGAAGTACGCTGAAATGGATTAATAATAATTGACATTTATTTATCCACTCACAATAAGGTTTTCTTAATAATATTTGTGTAGAATTAAATAAAGGTCCATGCCCACTGAACCTGTAAATAAAGTTTTGATTCTTGTAACACACATTGTCTTTATTTTTCCGACTTCTATGGTTGTAGCAATAAATATGTAGTTTAAATACCTACTGTATATACACTATCTTATTATACATATAAACAAGGATAATCCTAACCTGGATTACACATATTTAGATATCGGTTTCCTGGTAAACGCCAAACGTCTATCTCTGGCCGCGGTCACATGACCACTCCCGACTCGCGCCGCTTGCGTGTTCGATTACTCGGAAACGACAGGATACCTAGATCCTCAGGCATCTAGTTATAATGTATAGTTGTATATACTACACCAACCCTATTGTAATTACCTTAAGATGAATTGTTGCGTCCTTACACTTTTATACTTAAAGGTACATTTGCCCGTATTACCTTTAAGCTAAATACCACATAAGCTAAAACTATGTCATAAAATATATGTATGCAATTAATAAATAAACGATGAATACTAACTTTTATCCAGGAACGAAGCGACGGAAGGTAGGACTGACATAAAGAGCTTTTTAAAATTTTTAATAATTAAGAAAACAACAACGTTTATATCAGACTTAAAAAATAAGCTCATACTCAGACAAAGACAATTTGAACACTACAAATAAGTATCAAATAAAAATAAATGTTAATTGATTTTCTCTTCGCTTAAATTTTTTGTCCACTAGTCGAAGAAGCTATCATGAAACGTATTTAAATTGCGTATTTGCTAAACCTTACTTTGTTCAATTATTCCTGACTTTCCTCGCATATTTCCTGGCTCACCTGAACAGATACACTTCCGAACAGTGTCCCAGTCGGTCCCGCAGGAGACTAGAGGCAGCCTCTGTTGCTGCATTATGTCTTTCAGTTGTTGCCTCACTTCCCTGACTTTCCGCATTGCTTTACCGTGTACGAAGTGTTCGGTGCACCATTGGCCGGAGTAACTGGAACAAATAAATAATCAATAAATGTGCTGGACAAACCACAAAGCGTCATCTAGCCTCAAGCTAAGCAGAGCTTGTGTTATATACTCGATGACTGATATACATAATGCAAAATATACAGATAGATTTTTTATTAGGTAAACATAGAAAATACCCAGAAAACCCTGAATAAATATTTGCAGATCATACAAACATTTGTCTAAAGGTGGGAATCGAACCCGCAACTTCCTGCGTCATAGGCGGACCTTCGCCTGCCTCACCACATGTCGACATATACTATGTTATATACATTAATAAATACTTGAAACCGATAACACTAATAATTAAAGGCGGACGTTTAGCCCCCTACTTATAACTCTTACAATATACAGCAGTCGCACAGAGTCATTTATTTTCTTATGCCAGAATAAGACAAAACACTGCTTTGCAATTGCTTAGAGATCTTAAGGCGGTTCCCAGACCCAAACTAGCGCCGCCACCTATTTTATCGTATTATTCCGTTAAACAAAGGAATTTTCAAAAAACCCTTGGCCAGTTTGTGATACCTCAGTTTTTTTTAATGCCTCTGTAATAGTTTTATTTTGTAAAGCTTATGGGATGCGAAGTTGCACTTTTTGGCCACCAAACTCGGTTTTCGCATCTGCTCATAAGCTATACAATATAAAACTATTACCTATAGAGGCATTAAAAATAAGCTTTGCTTTTTTGGCGGTTCTTTTGACTGCTCACTGGCACGCACCAGAAGTTTCACAAAACACGTTAAACTATGTAGTGATACTTGCTTGTTGGCCTTCCACTGGTTGTAGAGATGCAGTAAGGTCAGATGGTCTGACTCCGGCACCTGGAACTTCTCTTTGACAGAGTCCGCCTCCTCCTCTCTGCCTTGCGGCCGGTAGAACACGGACGGGACGGATAGCATTGATACTGGAATATAGAAAAGCATTTCATTTACAAATGTTGATTATGGCAAATCCCCCCACTACTTGGGAGACCATCCACTCGATGGACCGACGACATCGTAGCGGTCGCAGGGAGTCGATGGATGGAGGCGGCTCAGGACCGCTATTTGTGGCGTCGTATGGGGGAGGCCTATGTCCAGCAGTGGACGTGTATGGGCTGATGATGATGATTACAAATGTTCTTCTTGAAAAATGTTTTTATACTGTGAACGAATGTTTGGAAATTTGAATTTTAATATGAATTACTAATACCATAGACTAACAAAGACGTAATTAGTCTATGCTAATACCTACTTCTGATAATACGACAAATACAATATTTGCACGTGTGTAGGCCAATGCAGGCTAAATACAATTACTATAAATTAATTAATATAAATAATATAATATAATATAATTTGTGGCGTCGTATTGGGGAGGCCTATGTCCAGCAATGGATGTGTGTGTATGGGCTGATATTATGATGATGATGAAATTAAAAACAAGCAATTTAAACGCAGCCTAACATTAAAAAAACGGCCAGTCCCGCTGGCCTATCACGGTCACTCATGGTGCTAGTGCTGTCCTTTTCACTTCCATACAATTGTGCAAGAGAGAGCGCCCTATATTAGTCTTCCTAAGCGAACAGAGTATAAATTAGTTTTAAAATCTGACATACTGTGTATAAATTTTGTATTCTTGCAAATAAACGATTGATTATAATTATGATTAAATGATTAACGCATCGACTGCCCAGCGTGAGCAGTGCGACTTTGCTTTTCTATGACAATACTATCGTCGCCTTCCTTTGTACTTTCTTTCATCAAATGTAAAATGCAATAATGTGTTATTCTGATACGATAGTAATTTTATCCTTACGATGAATCGATTTATTTACTGGAATGTGTCCCCCGGAAGGACTGAATGTTTTAATAAATACATTGAACTAATTGATAATCGCGCGGTTACATTTTAATTAACGGCTTTGACATAAGTTTTCATACGTTTATACGTCAAAGTTAACCATTGAAGCTGATCTTCCGATTATATTTCAGAGTCCTTAGAGGACCAAACAAAGTGGAGTGTTCGTTCCAATGTTTCTCGAACTATCATGCGATTGTTTCGGTTTAAAAGTTCTATACATATAAATAAAAAGTTTCTTTATTCAGATATTGTCCATTATGAGTAGGTACATACATACTAAAGATGCGCGACTGCGAATTATCTGTCTAGTCGAATGATGAATAACTACTAATTTCCTCATTCGACTTGAATATTAGTAATATACTAATCTTCAAAGTCGAATGAAACTACTAATAAGTAATTACTAATGTCTCTACGAATGGATCATTCATGACTCCGATTTGACTATGTTAGTCGACCGATGGTTTTGAGTGATGAATGAATTATTCGTCGCTCCTGCGGGGATTTAATCGAAACCGACTCAGGCAGTCGAACGAACGACTCGCGATTACTAACCAAATTAGTTACTAATTTGGTCTAGTCATTCGAATCGTTCGAATGACTTGTCAAGTCGAATAATTCGAATGAAATCATTCATAGTCGCGCATCTTTAATACATACATACACCAAACATTACAATAAAATATAATTAAAATCAAAATTGGTTCTACATTCTGAAATATCGCTGAGTTTTTCATTAGATAGACAGCTAACTTTAGAAATTCAACCCTATTCAACTGATTTAAACTATACGTTCATGCCAGTATAGTCTATAACTCACCAATAATAAGTACTTCATTGCTGCAGCCCATCTTGGCCGACACAATCAGCATGTGACACTGAGGGGGGTCTAACGGGAACTCGGCCATTTGTCGGCCCAGTGCAGTTAGCGCGCCGGTGCCGTCGAGAGCGCCTAGGATCCATAGCTGGTACATTGAATTTAGGATTGTGTCCTGGAAATAAAATTAATGTATTAAAACTAGCACAAGGAAAAGGCTAACATAAGGGAAAAATTTAAAACTGTAATGTACATATATATATATTATGTATTCGAGTGGACATAATAATAATAATACATGAAGATTTGGTAACGTAAGTAAAATAAATGCACTTGCTTACATACACTTTTTTCTTCGTAAGGGACCTGTTATTTTTCCACGCACACCCTATCGCCGTTCTTTATAAAAGGAGGAGACTGCTATCTTGCGAGTATTTCTAGATTCACCCCTGGTCCTTGGTTCCAAACGATTCGTTTCAATCGGTTTGATTGGTTTGGCTGTATATATTAGTCATCGTCGCGTCCAGTGTCAATTTCCCTAACCGAACGAATATAAACTAATACCTAGCTGCTGTGTGGTACCACGTAACGGAAGGCCTAACGTGAGACTCCTCGATAGAAGATAAAGCTATCACTCGCTTGGTAAAGGTCGCGGTAAACTGCTGGAAGTGGATAGTGCAGGATCGATAATTGCGGCAATCTTTGGTGCGACTAGGTCAAGCAGTGGACGTCTTTCGGCTGAAATGATGATAATACCTGAGGCGGCGGGTCCATGAGATGAAACGCCAACAGATAAGACACTCCCAAAGACTTGAACAGCAGCACGGTCTTGGCTAGATTCGTCCTCTGAATCTCAGGTACAGTCGCATCTGTCTCTCTATTATAAGAAACCATACAATATCGACCTAAATATAATATACCTGAGGCGGCGGGTCCATGAAATGAAACGCCAACAGATCAGACACTCCCAAAGACTTCAACAGCAGCACGGTGTTGGCTAGGTTCGTCCTCTGAATCTCAGGTACAGTCGCGGCCAGTAGCTCGTGTCCGTACTGTCGTTGTGTGTAGAGACAGAAGGCTTTCCCCGGTCCGGTACGACCGGCTCGGCCGGCCCGTTGTCGCGCGTTCGCTTGGCTTACTGGGTAGATCTGTAAATAAAACATAAATGTACTGAAAATTTCACTTTATTATAATAATCTAGTTGTTATTGACATGTATCTAAATCGCATTAAATTTATATTTAGATAGGCAAAATAAACATGTATTAGATACATAAGTGATATATAAATGTGCTTGTGGTTTCTTTTTCACTTCTTCCACTAGTGGACAAAAAATTTAAGTGAAGAGAATATCAATAACACCTTATTTATTATTTGATAATAATAACTATGTTTATAGTATACAATTATTTGACTTGTCTAAGTGCTTATTTTGTAAGCCTAAAGAAATAAAGTTATTGATTCTGATTCTAGTGACAAAGTAAGAAGATCTAGAAGCAGATAATAGCAATCATGAAGAATTTCAGATAGATCTTCGCCCGGTGTGGCATTTTTAGATTACAACCATAAACTTTGGCAACAAGCAAGGTCTTATTATACGAAACCCTGGGTGCGCGAGTCCGACTCACACTTGACGTTTTATTTATTGTATTTCTTACCTGTAGTGCGTCCATACCGATTCTAGGGTTGTAAACCTTCAGCTTGCAGTATCCACTGTCTATCACGTACATGATACCGTCCACGGTAAGCGATGTTTCTGAAAAATAATACATCATAAAAATACAGTTCGGTAAAAAGTTTATATACTTATCCTACTAATATTATAAATGTCAAAGTTAGTTTCGATGGATGTATGGATATTTTTTACTCTTTCATGCAAAAACTACTGAACCGATTAGGCTGAAATTTGGTATGGGTATAGTTCGGGACCTGGAATAGCATATAGGATATTTTTATCCCGATAAAACGCGGGCGAAGGCGCGGGCAGCAGCTTGTATTACATATATATGTATTGTATTACACACACACAAATATTTTTATTATACATGGAAATACCTAGAACACCCGCAACAAATATTTGCGGATCGTACAAACATTTGTCCCAAGACGGGAATCAAACCCGCAACCTCCTGCGTTGCAGGCGGACCTTCGCTACTAGTAGCTGCGCCACATCGGTCGTCGTTATGGCAGATTATGGCTAAACCCCCTTGTTTGGGCAAGACATGTTCAGAACTGGACGTATGTGTTAATATGAAGGAATTCCTCATTACACTAACAGATGTCGCTTACCAGCAATATTAGTAGCAACAATACACTTCCTCTGGCCAGGGGGCGCTCTCTGGAAGATCTTCGCCTGCAGATCAGCTGGTAGCTGCGAGTATATCGGTAGGACAGTCAACGGCGGTGCGCTGTCGAGATCTGCCAGTCTTTCTGTTAACACCTCACAGGTAACCTCGATGTCTTCTTGACCTGGCATGAAGATTAGGATATCGCCTTCGTCGGGTTGGAGGTGGATTTGGAGAGCCTGAAGAGAAAGATATAGAATTAACAAACCAAAAAAATACATCATTATTATGGGGGCTCCGTGATAAATAGCCCAATTCTGTCCTCACGCACCGTTTTAAAGATTTCTATAAAACTAATCTAGTAGGTATAAGTAATGATACTAATCACAAAATATGACCAATATCAGAGCTACACGATAAAATATTTCGTATAACAATAATAGGTGTAGTTTTATGATAAATCACTGTAGAAAATACAAAAAATGAGCGCGGGGTTTAAACCCTCACAGGAAACAGAAAACAGCAATTGAATAAAAACACATTAAAACAACTTATTACTTCAATGTCATAACTTTTCTTTACGGTGTTAAAGTTTGTTTGCTAATCTCCAGAATTACTGGTCCGATTAAAACAAATTATATTTCACTAGATGGTAGCATATTCATTGTCACGGACTATAATTTTACCAAGTTTTAATTTGAAGTAGATTTTTCTAATCTGTCGTCCATTTTGGATCGTTTAGGTACATTATATTTTTCAGGTTTATCTATCAATTAGGTATATTTTCTGAGATTTACGCATATGAATCCGAAGATCACTATTTGTCATCAATCTTTATCAAAGTAAAACCATAGGCAGAGAAAACAAAGAAAGGGTTATACCATTAAAGCGTATCTAAACACAAATAATCTACTAACATTGCATGTATACTTACGTCATCCGTTGACTGATAGAGATGAGATAGTTATGCTAGGTAAGTACTCGTTGATAAGTTCAATGGCCGACAGGTAAACAAGTCTATAAAGGGCTCTTAGGGAATTCCATCTAGCCTAGACGGGTTATAAATAATTCAATCTGCGTGGTTATCACGACAAAATCATTCTTAGTCTCTTACAATTTTGGCAACATCATTTTATTTGATTTTCTTTGTTTATAAATTTGCATAATTTCTTATTTGCACAATATTATTATTTAAGCCTGAATGGTTTATAAAAAAAGAATGAATATAAATAATCCAATAACATTACAAAAGAATACTTAACGTTAACGCCTTTCACATTAATCTTATAATGAGATCATCTTTGTTTATTCCAAGAGGTCGTTCCTCCCAATATAACTCATGAAATTGCAATCCAAAGAATTCAATTACAGTTCTACAATTTTCTATAACATAATGGATGTGTCATAATAATGTCTTAGTTGACGTCATGTTTATACGTTATGAATAACAAAGGTCATAAAATACGTCCTTGAGGTAACCTACATTGTTTGATCGTTATTTTATAGTCAGTCTCGACATTTTTTATTGAGCGAAATGTTCGATTTTATTTCTATTCAAATCTATGACAAAGGTGTCAGTGGGTCAGAAGTTGAAGGTTATTCATGGTGGGTGGATATTATCGTAAGCTTTGAACAATTCAAGTAAATAAACAGTGGTGAAAATACATCAAGGATAAAAAAGAACATAGTTATGAATATACAAGAATTGTTCACACACCGGTGTACAAATCAACCAAATTATAAATGCAGGAATAAATTAACGATTTGTTTTGTAAAATCTTTCTCAAGATATATCAAATTCAAAGGGCAATGATTTCAATGTCTGCTCATTTTACGAAACATCCACTTTATTTGTGTTTTCGTAAATTTTTGAAACAAATCATCATTATTATTTAACACCATTTACTTATTACGTTAAAGCGTCCCTAAGTGGTAGGTGCTTAATATCATTCCACTTAAAAGCTACCGTGTTATCTAACACTTTAATCTCATCAATATCGTCAGCTATAGCTATAAAACTGTCACCACCTATGATTGCTGGCTGTTAGAGCCCCACCAACTTATACATATGTATGTCTGAGTAAAAAAACAACTAAGGCTTCCAAATTAATATCTTATCCAGTCCATTGCTAGTCTAGTTATAGGCTTCACTTTGAGGGAGATACATGACGCCATTTTCAATGACGCAATTTAAAATAGTTGTTTTTTCATTTTTGAAAAAAATGGTAGTATCGTCTTTTTTTCGAAGCTTTTTCGATAAAGATTACGGAAAAAAAAGGTTTTAATTTAACTCAATTGACGTCAATTCACATATACCAGGGCCAACATTCTTTTCCACACCGTCATCCCACCTGGCTACAGAGCACCCGAAAATGCTTTTATCGAGTCGCGGTCTCCCCTCAAGAAACTTTACCCCATAGCTGTCAATTCTTCAGGAGATAAAGAAAATTACTCTTTCCGATTCTAATAAAGTATTGGTAGCACTATAAATTTAAGTATCAGATTGATGGCGTTGACATTCTGATTTAACGAGGTTTGAATGTGAAATCCAGCCTGCACTGGTTTACTTATACGGGCTTTCTTGAATAGTAAAAGTTTGTCGACTTTTTTACCTGCTGCGTCCGTAGCGAAGCTGTTTTTCTTGTTCTTCTAACAAAAAAAATTAAGATATTGCGATCACTATAGTAGTAGGTAGGTCATTTAATCAAGAACAGAGCATATTTGTCCACCACTTTTGTTATAGTTAGCAGAGCAGATGATGTTCTAGAATGTTGGTTTTAAATGGCTTCGAAAAAAGGAGGAGTTTCTACATATTTTCGGCTGTATGTAGATTTTTTTATGGAAGTATGTCCGTCGATTTATCCGTCATTTATGGAGCGATTTGGATGATTCTTTTGCAGGTGTATAGAGGATGAATTTGAGATGGTCCCATAATTTTATTCCCAAAGGTATTAATACCCAGAGAGAATTTATCCCGCAAAACTTAAAAACACTGTTTAAAACTACTAAGGGATTCGAAGTAGGTTTTTGGGTTTTCCAATACAATCAAATTATGTTAATGTCTAAGATTGCTGGGAGTTGACTCTTAATGAACTGAGAGTACCTACAGCCGAGGATTGGGATAGCCGTGATTAGAATATCTGGCCCCCTAGACGACCTCTGTGGCGCGGTGTGCGAAGATCCGCCTGCGACGCAGGAGGTTGCGGGTTCGATTCCCGCCTCGGGACAATTTTTGTACGATCTGCAGATATTTGTTCAGGGTCTTCTGGACGTTTTATATGTATAATAAAAAATATCTATATATGTAATATATTGTATTAAGTATATCAGTTATCTAGTACCCATAACACAAGCTCTGCTTAGCTTGGGGCTAGATAATACTGTGTGAATTGTCCAGTATTATTTATTATTATTATAAAAAAATTGCTCAATCATAACCCTAGCAGTTAAGTACTTACCTATCTCTTAGTTTGACCACCTAGTAAATGATTTCTTATGTGATGTAGCAGATCCTTCTCACTGGGATTGTTGTCTATGGTAGAATAGAAAAAAATGACATCACTTTGTCATTGAATGCGTAAATTATTTGAAATAAATTACTTCAACTTCAATAATGTACTCAGTGTACGACGATGCGATGTCATTGTTGTCTATTCTACCATATAGAACAATCCCCGAGGTAGGGGGCTGATATGTTTAGGTTTTTCACCTTAACATAATTATACTTCTTATCACGCTGTATCTATAGGTCAGCATAGGACGTGAACTCCCATGCACCCTATAAGCTCTCTTGATTGTTATATCAACCTCTTACAACCCCCAGCCTAACCAGTCACTAACCACACAACAATAAAGTGGTAGTTTAATTAGTGCGAGCCCCTCCCAAGCCATATAGGCTGACAAATGGAAAGCAAATGGATTGAATTGAGTGCCTTTCATTGCTATTTTCTGCCTGCGTCTTCAATCGTGTTTATTTATTATAATTGCAGCTGCTAAGCAGTGTTGTTTCTCACTCTGACTTATGTGAATAGAAGAAGAGTGAGAATTAGCAATGCTTTAAGTTAGGAGACTATTTTATCAATAGGGGGTATAAGTTTTTTAACAACAACTGAGCTCCTATTGGACAAATACGATCTGCACCAACACACGAGTCCCAGCTTAGCATTAAATGAACTTATTAACAACTGTGGCGCAGCATGCCATATTTGAAAGGGTTCTAAGCTAAGTTTGAAGGAAATTATTGACTTTTCTATAAGTTCAGCCAAAATTATAGCTGTTTTCAGAGAACTACTTGGTCGGTCTTTTTCTAGCCTTTTGAGACAAGTTAGCAAGAAAAAAATGCCTGCACAAAAATGAAATGATGACGCCTTGAGAAAAACATACGAGAATGCAGAAATAATAGCAGATAACTTGAAATTTATAAATGAAATTTATATTGAACAGGCCGAAGATTGACTTCATTTTGAAAAAAAGCTGAAAAAATCTTTATTTTTTATTATTAATAAATAAATTTATTATTTGTGATTTTAACCCTATCTCCAAAATCTGTCAAAATGCCCCCCCAAAATGGAATCCCGGATCCGCCCCATGGGGTATCGACAGAAAAGCGGTCGGGGTCGAAAGTACATTGACTCTAAAACCTCCTTGAATATAGCCTAGACAAGATTGATCTCATCACGTTGTAAGAGTTCGTAAGTACTTTGTAAGAGACAATGATCAATTCACTTGATCAGTAAGAAGTATTTAAACGTCTGTATGCACTTTATAGAGTACTAGCTGCTGCCCGCGCCTTCGCCCGCGTTTTATCGGGATAAAAAATAGCCTATACATATGTTATTCCAGGTCCCAAACTATACCCATACCAAATTTCTGCCTAATTGGTTCAGTAGTTTTTGCGTGAAAGAGTAACAAATATCCATCCATCCTTACAAATTTTGACATTTATAATATTAGTAGGATATAAACTGGGCTTACTGCTAAAGCATTTTGTTATCATGAGTATAATGGATTCGTTTCACTAGAACCATCTTATTAAAAGAACAGCCCCGCTAACACGGGCTTTTCATTTCTACTCTACCAAGACTAGAGAAGACAGTTTCTTGTCTTCATAATCTTTCTCTTGCTTGAAGATTATTGAACTCATAGCATATACAATACAGAATAACAGAGATTAATTTGGTTTTGGAGCAAACAAACAAACAAATTATGCTCCGATTTTTACGTTGCATTTGCTCGTAATGGCTGCATTAACTCGACACAAAAATCAAAGAGTATTATAATAATATAACTAAATATCCAAATAGTGAGAGATGCGAGGGAAGAAAGTCCTTGTCTAGGTCTGGAGAGGTGTAGACAATTTTAGAAGAAATGTCTCAAATGTCAAGAAATGAGTAAATTGATCCCCATGTTCGCATCGGTAGACTCATCTCTAGGGTAGAATAGAAAACATTTGTGGTTTAAGATAATTATTTCGCAAAAGAATTTATATTCACTTATAGAGAAACACTTAAAATTAGGTTTATATTATTGTGCCTTAAAATAATCTATTATAGTAATAAGTACCAGCGTGTTACAATATCATTTTACACACGATAGTTACACAAATATAATGTTATAGTTACCTATAACATTATATTTGTGTATTTATCCATTTACAGTGGTTAGGTAATTTTCTTAGCCACAGAATGCAAACCAAAATCTAGTTGGGGGTAGTCTTACTTAGCTGAGGCAATTGGCGGCGACCAAGTGCTTGCATTGTTCTTGCGTTGTTGTTTAAAGCCTACGCCACAGTGAAAAGAGGAGCTATCTTTTTAGTAGTTTAGATGTTTTTAATCATCGAAATGTCGTTTAAGATATGTATTTTAAGTAATCTTTTAAATTTCTTGAATGATTGTACATCTTTGATGTCTTTGGGTAGTTTATTATACATTTGTCCACCATCGTACAAAATACTTTTTTTCCCGTAATTAGTTCTAGGTGCTCGAGGAACAATATTATTTGCTTGTCTTGTTAATCGGTTGTGAAGTGTTTTATTCATTGTAAATATCATTTGCACATTTAAATCTTTTGTGAGTATTTTTCTTATTAATAAGCATGTATTATTATTTTATCTTTTGTGAGTATTATAGTATATATTTATAGGTTTGTTTAAGGTTCATTAACTTTGTCTGTTTATATATATTAAGAGTAGGTTCGAGATAGTCGTATCTAAATAAGGTTTTTATTATTTTATTTTGTGTTATTTGTAAGGTGTTAAGGTTTGTTTTTGCACCCCAGACTTCAATTAAATAGTCTATGTGTGGTTTTACCATTGAATTATAAATTGTGTAACGGGTTTCAATTGGGAGGCATCCAACAATACTACGTATAGCTCCTAAGGTCGGTGTCAGTTTGTTTTTTATGGTTTCGATGTGTGGTTTCCACGTGAGTTGACTATCAATGGTTATACCCAAGTACTTTTCTTTGTTGACCTTCTGTAATGTTTTATTGTTTATTTTTACTAGATTATGGTTTCCAATTTTCTTGTTCTTCGCCGCAAATATAATGTAGCTTGATTTAGATGCGTTTATAGTTAATAAGTTAGATTGCAGCCAAATATGTAACAGTCTAAATCGTTCTGTGCCTGTTCTATTAGTGAGTCTATTGAATGACCGGAATAAAATAAACTACACTCGTGAGCAAAAAAATCGACTCAGAACGCACGCCCGCGGTTAAAAAACTCTGGCAAAAAATTTGAAGTTTTTATTCTATTTCTGATTTTAACATCTCAAAGCTGTTAGTTTTAACCTTAAAATGAGTGGTCTACTTTGTTATTTACATTTTTATTTTGGTAATGAAAAAATATTGAATGAGAAGGAGTCTTAAGCAATGAAAAAGGGTGATAATTAACAGTAAAGAAAATACCAGCTTAAATTCGTCAAAATATTAATTTATTAGAAATTAAACTATCAATATTTAGTGTTGCCCCCCCTGGCCCTAATAACAGCTTCCAATCGCTTCTTCATGGATCGAATAAGTTTCTTTACTCGATCTTGTTCGATGCTATCCCATTCTTCAATGAGCGCCGCTTTGAGGTCCGATTTCGTGGCTGGTGCAGGATTTCTAGCCCGAACTTTTCGTTTCAGTTCGTCCCACATATGCTCGATAGGATTTAAGTCCGGGCTACGCGCTGGCCAGTCCATAGCGACAATTTCGACCTCCTGTAAATACTGCCGGACGGAACCTGCAGTATGGGCAGGGCATTGTCGTGCATTAAGATGAAGTTTTCGCCTATGAAACCGGCGTAGGGAACGACGTGATCCCCTAAAATCTCTTCGATGTATCGGTTCGCCGTCAATCCTCCCACTCGACCACCAGTTTCAATAAAAACCAACTCGGTTTTTGCCTCCATTGAAATGCCCGCCCACACCATCCAGGAACCTCCTCCAAACGCCACATTTTCTTTGATGCAGCACTGCGCGAATCTTTCTCCAGGTCTTCTGTAGACTCGTCCTCTTCTATCGCTACCATGCAAGCACACTCTGCTTTCGTCTGAGAAGAGGACGGAGCTCCATTGTTCGTCAGTCCAATCAACGTGTTCTCTGGCAAATCGTAGGCGGGCTGCTCGGTGGGCTGGGGTTAATTTGGGGCCAGTAGCTGGCCTTTTTGGCTCAAGGCTAGCTGCCTTAAGTCGTCTTCTGACTGTCCGGCCACTAACAGCCACTCCTCGCGTTTCTCTGAGCTCTTGTTGGACTTGAACGCCAGTGAGGGCCCGATTTCTCAGCGATGTACTGACAATGAAACGGTCATTCCTCTCCGATGTGCACCTTTTTCTTCCGGAACCGCGTCTTCGATTAAAGTTACCAGTCTCTTGGTAATGACGGTAAACTCTGGAAACAGCAGACTGGCTCATGTTTAACGCACGTGCCACTTCACGCTGACTCTGGCCTTGTCGCAATAGGGTGACCGCTTGAGCAGCTTCATCACTTGTTGTGTCCATTTTCAGGTAGAATTCTTGTTTGTTGATAACGGAGATGTGTATCGGTTGACGTTTGACGGCTAACTGTTAGGGGTGGGTCAGGTAGATAACCTTTTATATGGGTAAGTAACCCTTAATTAGCACTATTGTAAACAAGCTTAAAAAGGGTGGTTACTGATCACAACATGTTGTTGGGTTGTGTGAGCAAGAAACATTACAATATTTTATATCATTTTGAAGCTAATAATAGCAGCTTTATGATTTTACTATGAAAAAAATATTAACACGATCAGTTTATTTGCCAGTGACTTGCGACTGCAGGTGTGTCGCCTGAGTCGATTTTTTTGCTCACGAGTGTAGTATCGTCAGCGTACAGAGTAATGTCTCCATGTAGACCTATTTCGCAGATGTTATTTATGTAGATTAAGAAGAGGAGCGGCTAGAATCGATCCCTGCGGTACTCCATGCGTGATTTCCTGAGCATCACTCTGATATTCACCGATTTTTACAATTTGGCGTCTGTGATGTAAGTAAGATCGAAAAATTTCGAGTGCAGGTCCCTCGATGCCAGCATTTTCTAATTTAGTTAAGAGTATCGGGTGGCTCACTGTGTCAAAGGCATTTTTAAGATCTATGAAAACGCCTAGTACTATTTTCTTTTGATCTATGTTGACTTTGATCATTGTAATTAAGTCTGCAGTTGCGCTAAGTGTGTTAGATTTGGGTCGGAATCCATACTGTTTTTGGAAAAGAAAGTTTGTATTATCAAGAAACTCACTGAGACGGTTATGTAAGACTTTCTCGAAGATCTTAGACAGGACGGGTAGGACAGATATTGGTCGATAATTCCCGGGATCCATTTTGTTGCCTGACTTGAAAATAGGACTAACTTTAGCTAGTTTTAAGTTGTCTGGGAATTCACCTTTGCATAAGCACTTGTTAATTATGTTAGTTAAATCACTAGTAAGTAAGTCTTTGATGCATTTTATTGCTTTAGTACTTATTTAGTCTATTCCTGTACTTGTGTTACTGTCTAAACTAGTTATCTTTTTAATCTCAATTTCGGTAGTACGTTTTAAGTATGCTAATTTTTCGTTACAATTGTTTTCACTAGATTGACTTATATTTTTAAGAGTAGGGTTATTGTTACACATCTTAGGGATTTTGTTTGCTAATTGAGGACCTATATTAGAAAAGAATGTATTGAAATGCTTTGATATTTCTTTCGTGTCTGTAATTTGGCCTAGGGAGGTATTTAGTTTTGTTGTAATGTAGCTAGTTTTTGATTTATTACTTGCTAGACTATTTATTAATTTCCACATTTTAAGCGGATTTTTTTCAAATTTTTTAAAAGCGTCATGGTAGTATTTATTTTTTGTTATTTGTATCTTTTTGTGTGTAATGTTCCTTTGTTTTATAAATTGTTCTTTTAGTTTTTCGTCTGTAGGGCTTTGTTTTAGGTTATGCCATTTCTACCGCTTATTCTTCCGAACGCCGCCGTGTTTTCGAATGAAGAAAACTTTCTACTCTCTACACCTAAATGTCATTTTTACGTAAATTTTTATTTATTCTACCTAGACAGGTAGAAGCCTGTGCTAGCCCCGCAGATGAAGGAATGGGAGGTCCTGCATTGGGTGGAATTTACTACTGCAGGCTTGTAAATCTATAAATAAATAAATTAAATGTTTGATTCCAGGCCTAGAGCTACATTTACGCAAAATGTCAGCCCGATCGGTTTAGTCTTTATGGCGTGAAGAGATAACAATTAATTAGCTAATTACCGCCTAAGCTAAAAAACTTAGTAATTATGTATGCAATAAATCAATCTGAAGAAACATTCATCAAAACATCTAAGCATCCAAAATTCGCGTTTATAATATTACTGTGATTTCTGCTCGACCAAAGCCACGGGAAAGCACTACACGTAAAACTAAACAATGAAACGAAGGAAATCTGGGTCAATCATGCAATGGTTCGTTCAGTATCGAACAACGCTCAGCGAATTGGTTTTATAGTGTTTATGAGGGAAATGGCCTCTCTAGATTACCATAATGAGTCTAGCTTTAATGAGCCTACGCCCGCAGCTTTGCACGCGTTTTTCTGGAATAAATCGTAGGACATGTCCGGATATAGTCTATTTTTAGTATTTTTTGTTAAAGATCCGGATGATTAGTAGTGGGAACCGTGACAAGGGGTTACCTTTTCACAGCCTGTCTGTTTACACTAAGATATAGTCGTCTCATATAGAGTAACAGAGTTACTATAATGATAATGGTTTAAGCGCCGTCTAAAACGCTGGCTTATCGAGAAAACTTTTTATAGCTTTGACGAGTTTATAAGCTCAAAATGACATTTTGGTCTGATTTAATTGTTTTTTTTTATCTTAATTGTAAATGGATTATTTGTATTATTTATAAGTCTTTTTTATCTTATAGATATATTATTAAATGTTATTTTACATTATGTACCTACGCTTAGCTAAAATTTATGATATAATTGTTTAGCTAAGGTTGTAATCAGACATGTAACATCTTGTAATAAATAAAGTACTATTGAACCATTTATATGGTAACTCTGTTTTTGTGCGTCTGTACATATAATGCAACGCAACAACGGCGTACACTGTAGAGCACTTTAATAGATAATAAAAGGTTATATATTTTTTTAAGCTCTTCTATCTATATCGATACTACCTACTTTTAATTTTCTCTTATACGCTGTATGAGAAATTTTATTGTTTTGAATAAACTAGAAACCGACTTTGAATCCCTTAGTTTTAAACAGTTTTTTTAAGTTTTGCGGGATAAATACTAATACCTCGGGAATAAAATGAGACCACCTTGGAAGCATCCCCTATAAAACTGCAAAATAATCATCCAAATCGATCCATAAATAACGGAGAACATACATTAAAAAACATACATACAGCCGAACATAGAACCTCCTCCTTTTTTCGAAGTCGGATAAAAAATCAAAGTAGTATCGATACCCTGCGGCCAGGCAGGATGATCTGCAAAAGGCATCATCGGCAGAGATCATCCTGTCATCTGGCCGCAAGTTATGGGATGTCGCAAGCTGAAGACAGGGCGTCATGGCGCTTATTGGAGAAGAGAGGTCTATGACGAGCAGTGGCCCAACACAGGTCGAAGATGATGAGGAAAAATTGGCCATCAACCAACAAATATGAAATCCAAATCATGCCTTTGCCATGGAACGTTATGGGCACTGGCGACATTCCAAAGCGACTCCATTTATTACGTGACCCATTTGCCCGATGTTGTGTATTAAGTTCAAGGCCTGCTTCTGCTTGTATAAACTCTTGTTTATTACCGTGTCGCAAAACGAGTTCAATAGCCAGAATTATGATTCGCATTCGTTAGCCAAAGTACGTTTTCTATTGCCAAAAAGCACGGAACAATTGCAAGGAGCTTCGAACATAAATTGATTGTGCTGGATAATTTAAACAGTATCATCTAGTCTCAAAGAAAGTAGAGTTTGTGTTATGTTATGATTCAGATTCATTTATTGGTACAGGAAAATATCCTTCTAATATTATAAATGTGAAAGTTTGTATGGATGGATGTATGGATATTTGTTACTCTTTCACGCAAAAACTACTGAAACGATTAGGCTGAAATTTGGTATGGGTATATTTTGGGACCTGGAATAACATATAGGCTATTTTTATGCCGATAAAACGCGGGCGAAGGCGCGGGCAATTATGTATGTGTGAGTGTATCTTGGATTTTTGTAACTGAAGTTGTTTAAAACTGGAAACTGAGTATTTTAATAAGATTTTTGATAAGACCGCCACTTGTAACTTAGTTTTTTGTATTTTTGTTTTTTACCAATAAGTGGCGACAGCGATGCAATGCGAAACGGAGTGTGGGAAGACCCACTCGATGGACCGACGACGTCGTAGCGGTCGTAGGGAGTCGTTGAATGGAGGCGGCTCAGGACCGCTATTCATGGCGTCGTTTGGGGGAGGCCTATGTTCAGCAGTGGACGTATACGGGCTGATGATGATGAAAGAATTTTGTATCCATCTATATTTTTTATTATCATCATGCTATGCTCGGCAGGCACAGAATGACGTGTCTTGTATTAAGCTCAGGCTAAGTAACGCCCAAATGGCAAATACTGAAACGTATCTCAGGTAAGCAGGTCTCAAATGACGATTTTCAATGTGAACTGTCAAAAAATCGCGACTTGAGACGTCCTTATATGTTAGTGCGGTAATTATTCGGCGGTGAGTCATCTTTATACTTTGACTACTGCTCATCCCCTTTGGCTTAGTTTAGGTAATTAGTCTTCTGAGATATCAGAAAGAGTCATCGGTGAAGCTAGTTTGGACGGTAAATAAACACCTACTTAAACGTTGAGAATTTAGGTGATGCACTGTTTCGACATTGAATACACAAAACTGGTGGTTCTATTTATAATAGATGAAAATTGGAAAATAAGAAAACAATAATACGAGGCATTTGGCGGCTATCGAGATGTCTCATTTTTCAATAGGACTTGGTACACTACAGCGCCTCTATTGTGCAGATATAGATATAGATTGTACGCAAACCCCTTACAAAAACGAGACGAAACGATAAGGTCTCAATACTATCGTCAAACCAAGCACAGGCAGGCAGGTGGTCTTGCAGCTAGATAATTTTTCATCAGTTTACGACAATGTAAAGTTGCTAGATAATGCCTATTCCTTGGAATGCCGTTGACTTTGCTGAAGATATGAGTATGACTCCGTAAGTAACATACCTGCTTAACAGCCCCATCAACGTAATCCTCACAGACGTTCTTCGAGAAGAAAGTCTCAACGGGAAAGGTCCGTCCTGGGATGTTGAAGGTAGGCACGTTCCCGAAGAACGTGGAGAACTTGGACGAGTCCATGGTCGCTGAGGTTACGATAAGCTTCAGGTCGGAGCGACGAGCCACCACCTGGAAAAGGGAAAATGTGAAGAAAAGTGAATAAATTCACAAGACCTCTTGCCTCAACTAAGCAGAGCTAATCTCTTTATTGACAAAGAAAATAACAATCAAATAATATAAACAAATTAAACTAGTATTTACAATTGAAGCAATTGAGCTAACTGCAGACTGTTGCAAACAATCTACAGATTGCTGTTGAGCATATCAATACCAGTCGGAAGCGTCCCCAAGACGCTGGCTGCAATGCCCCGCTGTATGGCAATGCTAATGCGCTGCGCCAGATACTCACCAGCTCTCGGTTATTGCAGAGCTTGTATTTTGGGATCAAAATGATTAGTATGTAGTATTAGGCCATTGCACATCTCGCCAAGGTTGCCTGGAAGAGATCGCTTCTAAGCGATAAGGACGCCCATTGTACATGTTTTTGTAATGTATATTATTAATGTATTCTTGTTGGTGTACAATGAATAATTTTGTATTGTATCTCGCATCTGTGACAGATGCAAAGGCCATTATCTACGGGTCGCATTGTGGATGCTACCCATCATCTACCCAGCTCAAACAGGCGCAAACGGGGATGTGTGTCATGGGCAATGACAGTGTTAGCTTTAATACTTTCATTGCCAACGACGCTCAAGTAGTTGAGAGCCCTGCTATTTGCGCCGCTAACCGGTGGCACCGCATAGGCTGAGCAGTGACTGCGTTAAGCAGCATCGCAATCACATCATACAAGGTTGCGTGGGAGAAATCGCTCTCAGCGATAAGGCCGCCTTCTGTGTTGGCGTGCGCCGTGTAAGGCATTAAACATACATCGTGGCTTTTTGAGATGAGAGTGGATAGGCAAATTCAACACAGAAAAGTCGTGAAATGTCATGGACTTAATATATGAGAAAAGAAAAACTGCATACTTACTGTTTAAATATTTTTACTGATTTTTTATAGAAATAAACAAGACTACGAATAAATAGTTTATCCTCGAAAACAATAATTAATTTTTTTACATTGATGCTTGGTATATTCTAAATAAATTGTAAAAAAAATTGCCTGTTCCTTTCATTTTCAATAATGCATTTTTTTGCAAAGATTGATCCTCATCGCCAATAAAATCCGTTGGCGCAAAAATCCGTAAAATTTCCTGCATAAATAAAAATCTATCAAAAATCTCAATAAGCAGTTTTTGTTTTCATATAAATCGAAGTCATGGTTCCTTAATTTTTTCAAACTCTCATAGTTTCGGGTTCGGCCATCCACTCCATCTCAAAGTCCCTACCCATACATTCAAATAAATACATAATGGAACTGTTCTGCTACACGTGTGAAGCCGGGGCGGGTTGCAGGTAAGAGCCAATCCTATCCTACTAATATTATAAATGTCAAAGTTTGTATGGATGGATGTAAGTATAGATGTATGGATATTTGTTACTCTTTCACGCAAAAACTACTGAACTGATTAGGCGGAAATTTGGTATGGGTATATGTAGTTTGGGACCTGGAATAACATATAGGCTATTTTTTATTCCGATAAAACGCGGGCGAAGGCGCGGGCAGCAGATAGTGATTAATACGTTTCACTAGTGCATGCCAAGTAAAGGCAATAATACCGATCTTCAGCTATTAAAGTCTATAAAAGAATTGCAAAATCACTTTATTATTGAATCAATTTTCTGGCTGAATGCTCGGCACGCCATTTTCACAACACAATGGACTTGATAAAACCATTTCAGTTTTTATTTAGTTTTGGACAAATCCACTTTAATATAGACTAAAAAGTAGGATACAAGGTCTAATATAAGTCTAGAGAGTAGATTAACCATTTCAGACACACACTTGTTTATTATTTTTATCACTAGCTTCAGTCCGCGGCTTTACAAGCGTTTTTTTCGAGATAGTTTTATTACAGATCTTGTACCATAACTTGTACTACAATACCACACTAAAATTCTTTATCGTACATCAGAAAAATCATATTACAAAGAGATATTACATAAGACAAGTACAATGGGCGGCCTTATCGCTTACAAGCGTTCTCTTCCAGGCAACCTTTGTACTGCATCTATGCAAAATTTCAGCTTGCTCCGTTCAGTAGATTAGGCGATGTATTTGAAAACTTTTCTCATGATCTAAAGCTTCCGTATCGAATAGATGACTAAATAAACGATCGCAATTTCCATTTTGAAGTAAATAAGTTTACACCACGGATCACAAAGTAAACTGTTTTAGATAATCCTGATTTCAAAATAATGCTTTAGCACCTAATCTCGTCATAAAACTGAATATCCCACTTTAACGTAATAAAATCACCCGAGCCATGTAAATAGCTACGATAGAAAGGACACAAAATTCTGTTATCTACACCCACACCCTTTCACGAGCTGGTTGCCATTCCAATTTCAGCTCAGTATCCGAGAAATTGGTTTCAGTTTCCACTCACTTTCAATTTATTGCTTAGTGCTTCAGATATCGAATCAGTATTATTTGAATTGGATTGGCACTTCCTTATGGCGACGAACCTTTTAAGGACAGATTAGATTGCTTGTGGTAGGCGGCAGGAAAGTAGGTGGTAGCATTATTGTCGATATGGATGTGGGTGTTATTTGTATTTATTTTTTTGTTTTAATGTTTAATTAAAAACATCTGCAATAGATATGTACATCAAGAGTCTGATTTAGGTCAGTAAATTTTTCTTATGGAACTGGTGGACAATATATTTCTTATATCTTTAAACGAGCAATTCTTGTATTATACAAAATGTACATTATAATCATATATAATATAATCTGAATCTCGGAAATGGCTCTAACGATTTTCATGAAATTTAGTATACAGGGGATTTCGGGGGCGAAAAATCGATCTAGCTAGGATTCATTTTTAGAAAATGTCGTATTATTCGTGTTTTCAATTATTTTTGTTCGTTGATAACCAGCCGTGATATAAACTGAAATATATAAAAGCTACTCCAGCAGGTGGCGTTTTTAAGCAACACTAAGCCAATGAGTGTTGAGTGCTAGAGGTTAGACCAAGAAAACCAATTGTTTATTCAATTATTTGTGTCTTTTTAACTCACGTGTATACGAAACAAAGAAAATACCGGTCATCCAGATACTGTAATTAACACATTGAGGGCAACAGAAACACACGCTGATCTGCGACATCCCATTGCGGCTCTCCGGGTAGCATCGTTGAAGTTCGGTAGTGAACGAGTTAAACTTTTGCTTTTAACACATTCATGTCCTGTCATGTCTGTTTTATTGCTTTGAATTATAATATAAGCACCATTTATTGTAAACTATATTTTTTTAAATTGACGTATCCAAGTGTGCCCCCTGTGCTCCTACTGCGAATAAATGAGTATGAGCATACCTCACAAAGCACATGAATATGTCTGGGTCCTGTAGGCAGCGACTGCGCGGCCCTGCGGGTCGCAGCATCAAGGCTGGGCGGTGAATGCGTTAACACGAGTCCTCTTGGGTTCTTCAGTCGCCTTTGGCTTCGTTGACCAATGCATTAACGTAACAGTTTTCGTAATAATCAAACTGGTGAATAATGGAGACACCGCCATCGAAACGTGAGATAGGTGAAGTAAGGCCCGCGCTCTGTTATCTAAGGTATACTCCAATTAAAAAATCTGGATATTTTTGTATACAAAGGGGTTAAAGGATTATTGGTGGAAAATATTTAACGACATTGGTATCATCGAAGCAAAGCACAGAAGCTCGAAACCATATTTGGTTTTGAAATCTTTCATACATCATTTAAACGATCTCTCGTTAGTTAAATTGATTAAAATACAAACATTTTTGCTACACAAGTGAGATTATGCGTTTTTGTAGTTTGTGTTTTAGTTTTTAGTAATAACTATGTTGTTTTCCGTAGTGTGTAGTTTGTTTAGTTTTCATTCATAAATGTCTTTGTTGACATAACATATCTTGGATTCTAAATCGGAGTATAGTATAGTATCATTTCATTGGAAATAGTTCATCAGCATCCTAAATCTACACTTCGAGTATATGTATACATAGCTGACTCACACAACTGAAGACTTATTTGAATAGGTAGGTATGTAAGGTAGGACTCAATCAATCCAAGTGCAATAGCAATAAAAGCAATTGAAGCAAGTCGCGCATTACTCCCATTGGCTATGGCGGCGTGCGCGCACGTATCGCGGCATGCAACGTGCCATTGAGCTGTAGAGTCGAGGTCTGCCCTTGCGATTTATTGCATTGCATAAGTATCTGTTTATTTATGTACGTCTAAGATTAGATGAAGTTATGTCTTGACAGACAGACAGCCTTCGTTTGTATTCAAGTTACTGGGTATGAATTCTCTTTATACATTGACATATCTCAAAGAATTAGCAAGCTTAATCTATTGATCTTTGTGTTGACCGAATCAATAAACGAATTTAATTTAAGTGGCAATGGGCCGGGTTACGAAGAATAACTTGACGAAGAACCGACCAACTTGATAAATGAGTACTTGAGAAGAGACCGCGGCTCGAAAAAGTTGTGTAGGACGCCCTCCGATCAGGTGGAATGACGCGATGCGAAATACAGCTGGCAGATGCGACAAGCTGAAGACAGGGGTCTATGTCGCTCATTATGGGAGGCCTATGTCCAGGAGTGAACTAATATAGGCTGATGATGATGATTTCTTCTAAAATGCCATCCTTGTGAACTATATCACAAGGATGGCATTGCCGACGTGGTAGTCATGAACGCCGTCCACCATATACTACTGGCTGTTGGATGGGTACAGCAAAGCACCCTGACAGGTGGGTCCGTCTGATTTATTTATTTCATTTAGGGAAACCATCAGCACACAATAATAGCCATTTTAGCATCAGCAGTCATGTGATTACGAAGATTTCCTATTTTAGAGTTTGAAACATAAATCCCATAAAATCAAAAGCTACTCGTCAATAACACACTACAATATCTTTTTGCAACGATACCGTCACCAAGGTATTGCGATGTGGTTTCTTTAACCCCGTTCTTAAAGAAAGGGATTGAAAATAAGGGAATCATACATCATGCTGCACGCTGCATGAGAGATGACGGCATTTCATTATCACATACCTACTTCAAGTTCGCAGGTTATATGAGGTTTGATAGCACGCAATGCTAAAATGCGATATAGCGAAATTTAAAAGCATTGCGTGCTATCACTTGGCATAAAAAGACTGATGGATGCTCTGAATAAAAATTATCTTCATATCATCTTGTGTTATTTTCTGTTGTCACATCTATTTGCAGAAGATTAGACGAGTTTACGACTAACGTCATTGTAATAAAGTTTATACAAGCAAGTGGTATTTGATTGGAGTTCTGTAAAATATTTTTTATTTTATCGTTGACATTCATTTGTTCTTGTTAATATTACTTTTTTGCGAAGATTTCTTTCATTAATACCTTTGTTGACATAAAATAGTTGGTAGTAGGTATGTGAGATCAACGAGAAAGGGAAAGATGTCAAAGTCGGAAGACATAAAAGTCTTAAACAAGCGATCACCTATTCTCCATAGCATTTTCTTTTGATACTTAGGTAGTCGGAGGCACCCACCCCATATACCTAGGGTACAATTAGTAACAAAGGCCTCCGGTTACCTAAGTATCAAAAGAAAATGCTATGGACAATAGGTGAACGCTTGTTTAAGACTTTTATGTAGTCGGGTTTTAGTTTTTAACTATATTTTTTTACACCTTTTTGTTACCATACATATATCGATACATTTTTTTCATTTGCCCATTCCTAGATGACCCGTTGCCATGGTAACAAATAAATAGTTGCCATGCCAACAGCTCTCCATGGCAACGGGTGTGTCATCCTTCACTCATCACATCAAACTAAATTAGACTCAAACTGTAACTACATAGATGCCGTCTCTTGCAAAATTTTATCGCGCTATCGAAGTGTTCCAGGTATAATTTAGACACAGCTATCTCTTAAGACCCTCAATTTTGTCGGACACTCCGGTAGTCGGGTAAAAAATATACTGGCAGCGTCATAAGAAAAATAAATGCAGGCTTGAAGACGTACATTTTCTTTTTCTAACCGGCCAGTATTTTATCATACCTTTACGCCGCTCGCATAACGAAGGAGGTAACTAGTTCGCACGGACTATAACCCTTGATGCAACATCATCATTCATTAAAAATAGTAAACCGTTGCCGAGCCCCCAATCACGTGACCGTATTTAAAATTAAACATTCTAAAATCAAGCGGCTGCCATTGGACAGTTTGAATTTAGGTACGTTACGATGATGTCCCGGCGTCTAACGGTTATTCAACGTAATTGCTTTTCTAAGGAACAGACAATAGACATAAATCTGTTCTTTATTAGTTCTATTAATGGTTTAATTTCGCTAGTTATTTCATTGGTGTGCGTAGTAATTCTGGGATATTTGTTTTTGACTGAATTTATAAGCACTATTGACAAAGTATAGGTAGATTAGATTTGCAATGTAGGTCATAGTTGCTTAGCATTGATAGTACTTACCTACTGATGTTTTCATACGCAATAAACGAATTGATTCATCGAACAACACTAATCATCATTTATACAAGAAGAGTTTAGACGTAGGGTGTAGGAAATAATCTCATCTCTAGAATTTTTGAAACGATTTGAAAATTCTTTATTTTACATGATGCAAATTGCGACTTCTCTTGTAGCACATATTAGGACTTTTGCTGGCTGAGCCATTGAAGTTAGTAAGAAATATTAGTGGGTCGTTGACTATTTTTGCGTTAGCGAAACCGTTTTCTATAAACGGTCAACTAGTTGAAAAAACAGTTAACGTTGGTTGTAAACCAGTTGACGATTATTATTATTTATTTATTTCTTAGAAACGTAAACCGTAGTAGAAGGCGTTTAACTGTTAATGTCGTTGAATGAATTAACCAGTTGATAGAATCAACTAGTTTTGCGGGTAAAAGAAAACGGTTAACTGTAGAAAAACTGTACACTACTAGTAATCAATAGATTGCAACTTTATCCCTTGGAGCAGTTTAATTCCAGGCACCACGTGAGAGGCCCCGCGGGCTGATGCTTGTCTGAAATAAGTAAAAGCTATACGGCATTGTTTGCGAACCACCAAACCTTTTAGTAAATGGGCTGGCGGATCGCCTAGTGGAATTTGAACGTAGGTACTGACATATTATTCAAGAAAGTACTCGAATATTTGACGCGCTATCTCGTGTTTACCTTTTAGAATGTTGTTGTTATTGAGTCCAAGGCCAGGAAATTGGATTGATAATTGATTAACTATATGTATTTAGAGACAAAGATAAAATAAAAGAAATTATGATTCATTGCGACATGTCATTAAAATTTGTTATCCATAATTTGTAACAGAGCATTGAATAAACTCTTGTAATCAAAATAATATGTATAATGAATTAATGAAGCAATATATTTATCTCTTACGGCCATTATTTGATGAAATTGATTCTTTGACTGTCATCATGACCAGCTTATATCAGTCCGTGGCTGGATTTCCCTCAATATGATTGCGTCGTCTAGTACACTTCGTAGCTGAAATTTTTGAATCCAATTAAAAAAAATATGTTGTTAATTATATTATAATGTATGGTAGTTTTAATGTATATGTATGTATGGACCATAGAATAAGTTAGGTGAGATTTGAACTGTTCTAATGTTGTTTAAAAGATATGTATTAAATACAATTAATATGTACAATTTAACCTCCTAAGTCCTTTAAGAGGCGCGTCCCTAAAAAACGCGCGAAAGGCACTTACTATTTAACAAAAATTAAAGAACTCCCTTCATCGATAGACACTGCAAAAAACACAATTGCTTAACAGATGAGTCTACACTTTCACCGCGTGATATACATATATAAAATAATTGTTATTTTTCGAGAAAAAATTCAACAACATTGATCAAAAACATCGAAATCGACCTTTTCTATTATAAGTTTATATGCTATTTTGTTGTTATATTTGAAAATATTTAGGGTTAGAATGTCAGCAAAAAGTACAACCAATACATTCACCATTCAAGTTTTTTACTAATTCAAACAAAAAAGCAATAATGTAACCTTAAAGATAACTAATTGAGGGGCAGAAACGCAACTATCTGAAGAAAACAAAAACAAAATACTAATACTTATGGCAAGATCAAATTTGCTCCAGTACACATCAGATAGATTAAGACCAGTAAGCAAGTAGATGATCTAATAATGCTGATTGATGACTTGCATAGCAAGTGGCACAATAAGAGTCGAGAAAACGGCACAAATGGATCGGACATGGAGCACGATAGCGAATCCGTATCGGAACTGATTGTGGTAATAAATGAACAGTTAGACGAAACTGGAGCAGAGATAATGATGATTGAAAATATCATCGATGCAGTCATGATAGGGGATTTCATTATTTAACATGTGCTTAAGACATTCATGACACTAACAATATATTCTGAATATTCAGGATGATTATTTCGACAGATATCACCGCAAATTAAATTTCTGCACTTTAAATTACATTTCCAGAAGTAGTGGGGCATTTCTGAACTTTTGGGGGTTTAGTGATAGACTGGCACAGCTTCATGTAACAATAAAACATCACCAAGATGAGCAGTATTAATATATAACACAGAGAAATTCTTTAAAAATCAACTGTAATGAAGAAAAAAACAGCAGTCTTTGTGAATAATTTAAGGAACATACCCAAAAACAAGAAAATAGCATAAATTGAGGACATTATAATGAATATACGTACGAAAGTTGTTTGTAATGAATCTTGCAGCAGACACGCCTACAGCATTCTTTCACAGTTTAGGCTTGATGCGGGAGTCACGTGTTGACGTCGATGGTAGCAATTCGACATCATCATCAAACAAGGCGTAGCTGATGTTTTTGAAATAATTAACCGTGAAGACAAAGGTAGGATGAAAGCATAGTGGGTTGATACCATTGCAAAGGTAGCTAACCCCGCCTTTTTTGGAAAAACAGAGAACAGAGGGTATAGGATGCCTAGCTCGTGACTTAAAGATTGTGATCATAACAATAGAAGATCTTTAACTAAAATTTTATTTTTTATAAGGTTAGCAGCTATCAATTCTTAAAAGAAGATCAGGTATAAATAGCTATTTATACCGGATCATGTTTGCAGCTGCAAAACATCACAAAATACCACGCGGAAACCGAGGCCGCAATCAGTAGGAAAGTTACCTCGCTTCGTTACTCTCTATTGAAAACTATCCTCAGAATATCTGAACTACCTACTGAAATAAAAAATAAATCACTTTTAGATACATTTTTTTCTGAATCTCAATAACAATATTTCACATAGTAAACAATACTGACCAGACGACATAATTTGACATAGCGGAGGTTCCCGCTGTAAAACATTTCCAACTACATTATTTAAGCAAGCTTACACACACTATTCATTTCCGTTTCCATCTAGTAGGTTGTCTGGTCACCTTCAAAGATCGTTCCCCTATCATCCTCAACCTTTCCTGTGTCAAGTTCTTTTGAGATAACAATAATAACAGCAATATATCACTTTTGAATATAGACGTACTCATTATACATTGTTGAAGTAAAACGTATTTTAATACGAGGTTTGGCTATTTGCCATGACAACTGCTACTCGTAATGTTACGGACATTTTTGATCAAAACATAATTTTTAAACGCTAATTGTGGCTTTTATATTTTTGTATGAAGTCAATTCTAAATGCATAGCGAAATCATGAAATTTTAGCGGGACCTGGGTGTTATTTTTATAATGCCGGGACTTAAAGTAAGCTACATTCGCGTTTATTTATATAAATACATAATGTTGGACAATGCACACAACATCATCTAGCCCCAAGCAGACCTTGTGTTATGGGTACTAGATGACTGATATACATAATACAATTATTAAATAGATATATATTTTTTATTATAAATAGAAAAAACCCAGAACACCAGAGACAAATATTTACAGATCGTACAAACATTTGTCTCATTTAAGGTTGATGGTTGCGTAGATTTTTCACCTAATGCTTACTATTTAGAGTAAAAAGCTAATTACGACTTAAGTACCGGGCACTAAGCGGTTTTCCCGTCGAGCTACAATCTACTAGAGTAACAATTTCTAAATGACATTACGCATGCTGCTGCTGTTATTTGAGCAGGATATCACCGAGCACGAGACTTTGTAGGCGGATTGCGGTTGCCTTACAATACAACTAAACAAAAACTCTTTCCTGGTGCGTACATTTTTTTTCTGATTGTGACTCTATCATGGATTTAATAAGAACTTACGTACCGGACGCCGTACCTACAAATTCGTTGGACACTATAGATAGCTCGATGCGTTTTCCTCTACTTTCATCAATCGCACCGCTAAGGAATGGAACGCGCTGCCTACTAATGTTTTTCAGGCCAGTTACAACCTGAGTGTTTTCAAGACCTTTCATAATACAATATTGGCCTCATAGTCGCTTTCCATCACCTGAGATTGTGGTGAAACAAAGGTCTTTTACCTATCATTTGAAAAAAATAACAAACATAAGTAGAATCTCGTCTAGCATTACATAGGTCTACATTACCTTTAAGTCGTTTTATCTAAGAACCAGAACATATGTATAATACAGTGGCTCTCATGAAATAGGTAAAGAAAAAACATGAAGGCAACCTTACAGTGACTAGGGTGCTCTAAAATATACATTTTAATTGACGTTTTTGGCAGAAGTTTTCATACAAAATTATATGCTAATGTAAACTAAAGAAGTCGCTGATTTTCAGAGAAACCTTAGATGATGATGATGACAAACCAAATGAAGCAGTGGAACGTTGTATTGTCTTCAAAACAGAGCCTTTAAAGTAAAATGCAAATACAGAATCACCCTGAGATGAACGCACCCTCAAGGTGAATGGTGCAAGGGCGAGGGAGACGGCTCTAACTCTGAAGGTCCTTTGTAGGTCCCAAGGTCTTTAGGGTGGCAAACTGCGGGTGACACTTTCAAGGACGCTAGTGGTTTCACCGCTTTTTTCGTGACATGTGCTTGCTTGCTTTTATTGTTTCTTTTTTTACAAGATAAGATAAACGTTTGAACTGCTGTTCAAACACAAAATTACAAGAAGCAATAAATTGTGATTAGAACTATGTAGTTCGCATAGATGTCTATGAGAAATGTTTACCTGATTTGTTGTGTGTAGTTTTTGCGTGACACATATCTAAATATCTAAAATTGCACATAATAATATTAGTTTATTTATAGTTTCAAGTGTGATTGATTACCATACAAACCTACATACATACTAAAATTACTTCCTAGTCGATGTAAATAAAAAACACCAGTCAGGCAGCACTGGCTCAATCAGTATGAGAAAATTATCAGAGCGCCTGGTCGAAGCGACGCGTGACCCGAGAGCTGGTGAGTATCTGGCGCAGCGCATTAGCATTGCCATACAGCGGGGCAATGCAGCCAGCGTCTTGGGGACGCTTCCGACTGGTATTGATATGGACCAGTTGAGCTATCTGTAGATTGTTTGCAACAGTCTGCAGTTAGCTCAATTGTTTCAATTGTAAATACTAGTTTAATTTCTTTATATTATTTGATTGTTATTTTCTTTGTCAATAAAGGCATTCTTTGTATGAGAATATAAATATAATTATGATATAAACTCATAGATAAATTATATATCGCTGCTATAGCTTTAACTTTTTCAGGGTTCCGTACCCAAAGGGTGCAAATGGGACCCTATTACTAAACCGCTGCCGGTCCGTAAATTTTATCTCGACTTTTACTGTCGCTCTTGTAATCTCTTGAATTGTAATAAAAATTACTTTTTATTTTTAAATTTTATTTGAAAATTTCAATTATCCATTGTAGTAATAATTGCTGGAACTAATGGAAGTCAGTCATGAATAAGTTCTAGCTACATTTTCAAGGCATAAAAACACGTGTTGTTATACGTGGACGGACAGGCTGCGCCGGCGCCGGTGTCGCTTCGCTGACCACCCCCGACATTTGACACCACATCATGACTAGATAATTGTAAATGAAAAAATCTGTGCTAAAGCCGCGGCGGATGCAGCGTAAGAATAGACCCCTCCAACTCAGGCCATGGATATCCCTTGTTTGGGAGACGCACGTTCAGCATTGGTTCATTCAGTTTGAGTGCTTGTGAGGATGTTTATTGGTGTTTTATTGACCGAAACATCTATTGCGGCCCATTTATCCTTCTCAGGAAAATTTCAGCAACGATTTTGTCAAAACAGTTCCGGAATCCATCGCCTGAAATGGACTTGATCTCCCGCCGAATGTTCGGAGGACGATTAATCGGTATTCAGCTGAGAGCGCCCCAAATATTCGGTACCCGGCCAAATAACTATTACTTTGCATCTCTTATTCTTACGCCGCAAGAGCTCGCTACCACCATAACAGCCAATGCCCCCATTGGCCAACACACGATGCCCATTTCGTTTGATCTTCTATGATCAAACGAAATGGGCATCGTGTGTTGGCCAATGGTGATCGGGGGTTCCAATCTTTCAGTTGGACTGCATGTATTTTTAGAGATAATTTTGCCACAGTCTTTCCATTTTCAAATCGAAACTTGTTAAACGATTCAACTGAATGTTTTTATGACATTTTTATCAAATAGATGAAGTATCTATTCCCTGCGGACATAATATCAGACTCGTCTAGACAGTAGACCAGACGGCGGGATCTACTTACCTATCCATGTAAACATACGCATAACCTTCATCATCATCATTAGCGTATGTACCTACACGTGACCTTAATGATCCTAAATTTAATTTTTTAATTTTTCTGTGAAATTATTTGACATTGTACGAATATTATTGACAAATTAGCAATGTTATCTATTTTTATTGTTAACAACTACATCTATGCTACTACTTCAACTTATATAATCAAGCATACCTACTTTTACTTATTTTAATTCAAAATAATTGTAAAATAATTGTTGCGCCCTGACAGGGTTTTTATGCATTGTGTACCCACTAAGACTACCTACACCTAAGAACAATGCCTGTATGCATAAAATCACAATAAATAAACGATAAAAAAAAAGATAAATTGTAACTATATGATGCTTCACTGATTTGTTTTTTTTATGACAATCGATCTTGCTTATGAAGTATTTGTAATCGATTTTGTTATTGTTGTTCAACATTTTGTATTATTTAATAGATTTTATTCAGGCGTTAAAATGAATTTATTTTTATAGAATACAATATTATTTTGTTGTTTTATTTGCTACTTGTTTCTGTCCGCGCATTATGCTCGATAAAAAGTCGCTATATTTTTCGAGTCAACAGATTCGCAATTTCGCATCTCTATTCATGATAAGTAGGTAAATGTAATTCATTCTATGTTCATTCACTCACCTCCTCCTGTCAACAATTAGAAACCTACATAGTCGTGATTGTACCAAATATAAAAAATCGTGGGTATAGTTTAAACTTTAAAGGTGATATCAGACGGGTAATTACCCGACTACCGGAGGGTTATGAATTTAGCACCCTATGTATGTATGTACATATGTAGCCGATTTCTTTGTTCCCACGTAGCGCTGAAACTACTACTTCGATTTCAACAAGTGAGGTATCGATTGATTCGTCTCATTACCCCGATGGTTATAGGCTATATGGTGTCGGACGAAATTGAGGGTCTTAAGAGATAGCTGGGTCTAAATTACACCTGGAACACTTCGATAGCGCGATAAAATTTTGCAAGAGACGACATCTAGTTACAGTTCGAGTCTAATTTAGTTTGATGTGATGAGTGAAGGATGACACACCCGTTGCCATGGAGACCTCATGTTTACAGCTGCGGCATGGAAACTATTTATTTGTTACCATGGCAACGGGTCATTTAAGGATGGGCAAATGAAAAAATGTATAGTAGATATACATATATTGTATCGATATACATATGTATGTATGGTAAAAAAAAATATAGTTAAAAACTAAAACCAGACTACATAAAAGTCTTAAACAAGCGTTCACTTATTGTCCATAGCATTTTCTTTTGATACTTAGGTAGTCGGAGGCCTTTGTTACTAATTGTACCCTAGGTATATGGGGTGGGTGCTTCTGACTACCTAAGTATAAAAAGAAAATGCTATGGACAATAGGTGAACGCTTGTTTAAGACTTTTATGTAGTCGGGTTTTAGTTTTTAACTATATTTTTTTTTCGTTCATATTCGTCTTTCATTCGGCACCTTTCACTCGAAATGAAACGTTTGAACACAAAATGATACAATAGTGCCAAATGAATTCATCCAACGATGTTGGATATTTTCATTCGCATCTTTCACTCCCACTGCGAATGAACGAAAAATTAACAATCTGAACACAGAGTGAATGTTCTCTCGCATGCGGCCATTTTGTCTAGAGTCCTGTAGCGACATCATTTGATGACATCCTGAATGAAAAGAGGAGGTGAATATTATTTTCTAAGTCATTCCAGCTAAGCCGTGTGAACACGGAATGAAAGAAAATGAATCATTCACTCGAGTGAACATTCATTCGAGTGACCCGTCTGATATCACTTTAAGTTTTCTAAGGGCCGATTTTTCAATCCTCAGATAAATAACCATATAGCTTTTATTCGATAAATAGCAATATTTTGGGGTTTTCTATGGTCAGATAGTAGTTAACCGTCGAATAAAGCCCCTAAAAGAGAATTTTACACGCTAGATAGCTATCTAACTATAGTTATTCGACTACTTAACTAAGGATTGAAAAATCGGCCCTAAGTTAGTTTTAAATAGAATTAGTTAAGTTACTTAGTTACGTTAGTAAAGTTTGGTTTAAATTGAATAAAAAATTATTTAAGTTCATATTAATCAGTATGGAAATGAGAGGCGACATTATTCTCCATGAGTTTAGTAAAGAGGGGACGACTAATTTAGTCACGCTCCATTGTCTGGTGACGTCAGTAAGATACATTATCGAAGAAATCAGGACACGGCCTTGACATAAACGCACAGGCCATACTTCATGCTTGGCTAGCTGAATAGACTAGACTACAAGATATACAGTACAGAAAGACTCATAGAGAGATGGCAGTTAAGGGCGGCCAACCCGTCTTACTTTTCATACAAACGCTCGTACGTGATTATGGCGCTATAACAGATCTTTCTTTGAAACTTTTAACTAATAGGTAATCTTGTGCACTATATCCAAAGATGTAAATCGTTAGATAGGCCCTTACCATAGTGAGACCGCGCCGTTTTGAGTGCCACGCGAAATGAGTTCGCTCACTCATTTGTAATCAGTGTACATCTAAACACGGTGCTAGCTGGACCTGTTTAACTTTGGCATTTTTTGTTGAAAAGTGTCTCAAAATGCCATCGCGTGCATTTCGCAAATGCAACAATAAATAGATAAAATACAAATAAATCCAAAGGCGAAACATTTCACTCTTAGGATTGCGATATAATTAAATAACTATTATTTTGCCTTCCGCTGCTGTAGCGTTGCGACCGGACTATAAACAAAGTAAAACTACCAGCTAATCTGTGGTACACAGACTTAGACGTGCGACCCGACCTTAAATTTGCCGGCGGCGGCGCGCCGGCGTGGTTTGATTTTTTGTCTCTTATGTAGGTATTTAAAATTAAATAGTAGTTAGCCCCTAACCGTAACGTCGTGACTGTTTTATTTTGAATCGTCTGTTTCGAGTTTTTTTTAATATCTTTATTCATTAAAGAGGGTTTGATCAGAGTGATCATGTCACCCTCATAGTTTACAATAAATTTACTGTTCCGGAGCTACATATTAGGACGGTTTGAAATTGCCATTGCAAGACGTAAGGCGCAAAAATAATAAAAATCAATAAACCATTTAAAAATGGGTTTCTTATTGTTTTTTGCTTTCTCCTGGATGAACGGTCAAAGAGGTTCGCTAAGTTTGTTGTAGAAAGCGAGGTACGAATCCATATTACAAAACAAAAAAAAAATTAAAGCTCGGTCTAGGCTACAAGAGCTTTCATTTTATAGGTCGGTATTTAGTTTAAGGTACACAGTAATAACTAAGGATAGGAGTTATTGGATATTTTGGCTACCGATTATTAGTTGGGTATTTTGTTTCAATTCCGCTAGTACCAACTGGTACCCAATAACGTTACAGTACTCTATACCTGTCCTGATTTCTACACAATATATTTCTAACCGATTTGGTTAGAAATACCAAATACTTGTTGCAACTACATAACTTTACGGGTGAACGGTCCGCTAGTATCTATGCGTAGATGATAGGTTAGGTTAGTATAGGTATTGAAGCGTTGGGTAGTTATGGCTTACGGTCGGTTAGGCGCGATGCTCGCTTTGCACAGTTATTCCCTAGCAGTATGCGGATTTTACAATAGCGTTAGATATTTTAGGACCATGCTAACAGGTACTGAGTTAGTTATTGAATACCAGACTCATCTCTAGTAATAACAGCGAAAGGAGCGAGCGTTTTTTCGAGACTGCCGCGCCGCCACTGCCCCATGTGTAGTCGATCAGTCAGCGCGCCGACCAGCGACCAGACTGTATAGATAATCTGTTTTATCAAAACTCTCTAAGAAACATAGCAGTGGTGCGCTGAAGATTTCTACTTCTTCTAGCAACCGCAATCACAGAAAACCTTGAAGGAGACTACATTCTTAAGTACTGGAGGGATAAATGATATGTTTGTTGGAGAGTTTTGAACAGATTCTCCGGTCTGGTTGCTGGTCGTCGCACCGACGCGACTGATAGAGACGGCGGCGGCGGCGGCGTGAGAAAACAGCGGCGCGTGCCGGCGCGGCGCGCACGTCTACATACTTCAAAGACAATGCCACAGTTTTTGGTGTCAGGGCATATCTAACGATTTACATCTTTGACTATATCTAGGTTTCTATCGTAACAAAAAATCTAAATTTGGAGAAACAAATTCAGTATAAGCCACCAAAATCTGCGTTTTAGCACAAATTTTACGTGAACTTTGAGCGTCTATAATGTACTCATAAATTGTAAAAGTAAAGAAAATATTAAGATAGAAACCTTGCAAATATAATGGAGATTCTAAACGACAAAGTTTTATTTGACAAACTTGTAAGGTTTACTGAAAAACACGTATTTCCTGGAACAAGTTTTATGAAATTTTCGCACACTATTCGGTTACTTTCGCACTATTCGCGAAAGTAACCGAATGCCAACCGAGCGCTCAGGCGCTTTCTCTCTCTTTTCGCTTTGCCTCTTTTTCTAATATTGCGGTGGATGAAACAACAAGCTTTTCAATCACGCTCGCGTTGACGATGGTAGGACCGGGAAGGGCCCCCTTAAAGGGGCTCCTTCCCACCGCATCTAAAAAAGATTCCCCATCGCATCCAACACCATTTATTCAATTAAAAAACTTATTCCCACTGACATCCAAGACATTTTGTACAGTCAACATAAGCAAGGCTTCTGGGTTTTATTTATTTGAATTATGATGACGATACAGCCTTCAAGTTGCGAGTCTAAAATAATGCTTGGCTCTACCACAATACTGAATGTCATTATACGTAAGTACAATGAATTTAAATCATACATTCAGAATCAGAATCAGAATCAATAACTTTATTTCTTTAGGCTTACAAAATAAGCACTTAGACAAATCAAATTGTATACTATAAACATAGTTATTATTATCAAATAAGAAATAAGGTGTTATTGATATTCTCTTCACTTCAATTTTTTGTACATTCTAAAAAATCTTTTATGATTATTTCATATTTCATTTATTTTGCTTACATGTACATTTATACAGCTTAGATCTAAGTAGGTAGCTTATATCAATAGGTACATGCACCCTGTAAGGGCACTGCAAAAGAGTTCATATCTAATTACATCAAGGTCAAGGTTGTCTGGTAGAGATCGCTCGTGAGCGATAAGACCACCAATTGTCACATTTTTTTTTGTTCAAATTGTTTGTAAACTGTTTTGTTAAGTGTGCAATAAATTATTTTCTATCTTCTATCTATCTATCTACATTATTAAAATATAAATAATCAATAAACATAATAAAAAATCTAAATTCATGCAATGTTATAAAATATAAAAATGAATTATAATGTCATGTAAATATAAAAATAATCATGTCAGTTTGTCAGAAGCAAATTGGTCAACGGAGTAATAACATTTTTCTAATAAAAATAATTTAATTTTTTTACAAAATAGCGTTCTTTTTCCTCGTTTTTTATGCATTCCGGTAATTTATTATATATTTTAGATAATCTATGGTTTGGACATTTACTAGTTAATTTCATTTTTGTCGTGGGTATGGCAATTTTATTTTTGTTTCGCCTATTATAATCTTTGTTCAGATCATATTTTGTTTGGGAGAGATTTTTATATTTCCTAACAAATAACGAGGCTTGCAATATGTAGATAGAGGGCAATGTCAGGATTTTATTTTTTATGAAATGCGGTCTACAGCTATCCCGTTGTTTGGTATTCGTGTGAATTCGTGCAGTACCGTCAATTTCAGTAATATGTACACTGTTTTGTACCTTGTCACTTTATATTATAGCTGACTTAATGTCAGTTAGTAACAGGACCTTGGTATGACAAGGTACTAAAGTGTATATTAACTACTAAAATAATTCTGGACATTATCACTTAGGATCATAATATAGTCTTGGGGCTAGAAAATCAGAGCTTAAGCTTACGTTTTTGAAATAAGTACTTATAAAAGTTTTGATTATCTTTATACATATCTACCTATGTATGTTTTATTGCAGAGCAAATGGCTGAGGTCCTTGCCTGTGTTCAGACCACACACTCGGCTAAATTTGTTCTTTAAATCAATAGATATAATATGGAGATCCATATGTATATGCGACGACCGATGTGGCGCGGCGGGCGACGGTTCGCCTGTGACGCAGAAGGTTGCGGGTTCGATTCCCGCCTTGGGACAAATGTTTGTACGATCTGCAAATATTAGTCTCGGGTATTCTGAGTATTTTCTATGTATAATAAAAAAAATCTATCTATGTAATATATTATATTATGTATATCAGTCATCTAGTACCCATAACACAAGCTCTGCTTAGCTTGGGGCCAGATGATGTTGTGTGCACTGTCCAACATTATTTATATATTTATTTAGATGTACATTTTATATTTTCTATTTATTAGCAAGCATAGATAAATAAATAAACAGTCCAAGTCTAGACACATATGTAGGTATAAATACATACATATATAAATAGGATAAATAACGTATACCGTGCATTTATTGAAATAAATGAGTTCTATTTATAGAGAGGAAACAACAGATAGTAAATGCACTTCCCTTGTGCGCAGTTATTTGTATGTTAGTTTTCTCCTGCGACTTTGCATACGGACACATTGAACGTAGATAATGGGGCACATGGGGGGAATGGCTTAAAAATGCACCACCCCAATTCCCCCACCCCGCGGGTGTCGTAAGACGCGAGCGCGACTAACTCGGATATTCACCGAGGGCGGGTAGCAGATTACCCCATATGATAAAAGTCAATAAGGCGCGGGGTGCACTTCCGAAAAGGGAAAGCCGAATTTCGTCACCAAATTTGGCACACACGTTCCTTTAGGGCTCCTAAGACTCCCCTTAAAAGGATTTTCGGCAACCCGAAATATTTTTCAAATTATTGAATTTTTTGAGTATGCTGTTTAGCACGCTCTGGTATATATCTATATATATTTGTCGCCACGCTAAAGGTGATTATGTATAGATATGCACACACACATATATATAGTAATGCGTATACATATGTATATTCCTATGTACAAGGCTGTATATATAGACAAGATATATATATCTATACTTATAATAAAACTGTAACAGGTCCAATTCTGTACATTGAAGATATAGAATTTTTTTTTTGGATTGTAGTCTGTTATCGATACTGATGCCAAAAATGATTTTTTTTTACCATCATATCTGTATGTCTGTCCGAAACTACTGAACGTATTGAAATGAAACTTGGCAGGATTTGAGTTCATACTACGAGGAAGGACATAGGATACTTTTTATCCCGGATTTCAATAGGGTTCCCTTGGACCTCTTCCAAGGGAACCCTATTGAAATGAAAGTAAAATTTGTTGGCTGCGCATAGAGCCGGAACTACTGAATGTATTCATATAGGCATATGTATTCATATATACTGATTAATATAGGCTATGTCCTGCATTTAATGTACGTTTATGCGAAAATATTTAAAAAATATTTGTCCACCCGTGCAAAGCCGGGATGGGCCGCTAGTAAAATTATAAATTATAAAGAATAGGAAATATATGCTGTGTATGCTCTGCGTTCCCAATTTCGCGACCTGCGGGCGCAGCGAAACTGTTTCTAATCAAAAGTAAGCGAACTCAACTAAGGTGCAAGACCTAAGAACAAGAAAGAAGATGAGCCGCGAAGACAGTCAGCACAGACAGCAGCCTGTGTCGAGGCTGCTTCCAGGAAGAAGAGACTGTGGAACTAGTTGTAGCACAATGCACGGCCACAGAGGAGACCAGACGGAAAACAGGATTGAAGAGTCTCATGGAGACATCAAACCCGTCCACACCTTACAGAAAAGCTAAGCTGAAATAAAGTTGTCAATCAACAAGCAAGTCCTGGTCCGGTACCTAATCAAGAAGCTGGGCTTGTTAGGACCTAGTTAGACAGGGGGACAATGCACAATACACGATGTGAGATGTCAGTGCAGATCCCAGTTCCCCTACTTAGAATTAGAAGGTGCAGGGCCACTTAACGCATTCGCCGCCCCGCCGGCGCTAGACGTAGCTCCAGGAGAGCGAGTGTGTCGGGGGCCATGAAAGTGTTAATGGCTTGCGGGCCTCGGGTCGGAAGGCAAAGTACAGCAATGGCCAACAGAATTAACTCATCAATACAATACAAGGGATGAAGGAGCAGTACTCACATAGCATCTGGCAGCACGCCACGCGGCGCCTAGCCTGGTCGGGCTGATCACCGAAATAATATCACTCATTAAATGCATTGTTTTCATTGCTACTGCCAAACGGATTGTACTAGATTTTACTTCGCCTAATGTGCTTGCACTAATGGTTGTATGTATATATAGGAGAATTTGTAATGCCGAGTTCATTAATAAAGCGACTATTGTTTATGCGTTATCTAGAGATTGCTCGATGTCATATCGGATTAATACAAATACTTAGTTCGCTCCTATTTGAACCGTATACATATGTATTTGACTCTCTCTCATTGTTTTAAGACAAGTTTAAGTTGAGACAAGGTTTCAGCTACGTTCATTATATCAATGAATAAATATTAAGTAGGTACTTATGTGCATCTTAAGTAGAAAGGCATGATACCTGGCCAGTATTTCATTGGTACATCCTAAATAGGTACATACTGTGAATTATATAAACTCACCTAATCACTAAGACCTGATGAATGTATGAATGCAATAAATAATCGCAAATGGTTTCAGCAAGTTTACTTCAAAAATTGTACAGAAATAACATAATTATCAAATGAACATAATCAGTATTATCTTTAAAATCGTAATAACAAAATACACTGGGGTCCATTTGATGCTTATTGGAGCACCGACAATATTTTAGTCCTCTCAGATTCGAACACATGTTTTTATCTCTAAAACGACATCCAACTACAGGCAGAGCTCTATTCTCGACAGTCTATATTTAGAGTGGTCACATTATCTGGATACCACGGAGCCTGTCTGAACAGTGGCCTTATAGAGACTGCACTTAAAGCTATTTTAAACACCGAGAATGCTCCATGTTACAGGCGTCTATCTAAGAGCTTGGACAGGACACACATGTTTAATAGGTATACTGTTTGAATGTTAGTTGACTTGAACTCAGTAGAAATTAAATAATATCTCAAAAATTTACAACTCCGGCTGATCGGGTACTTGCCTCTGTGGCGCAGTTGGATAGCGCAGCCCCGTATTCAGGGGAAGGTCGCGGGTTCAAGTTCCGCAGGAGTCGTAAATTTTTGAGATATTATTTAATTTCTTTGAGATTACCCATGTGCAAGCACTATAATAACAAAAACCTTTGAACTCAGTAATTTGAAGAAAACCGGGTGTAATGTACCATTGGAGCATGAAACTTTACGCCGCGGTGTAAAGTTTTGTGTGCTAAAATCTGTCTCGTTGCTCGTTACGAGCGCCTTCTTTCCCCGTACTGATTGCATGAATGCTTGCTGTGATTACACAGCAAGCATTCTTCTTGCAGTCAGTATGGCGATTAGAACGTATTAAGGTGCATAGTGATGCTACACTAGCGCCACTCTTTATTTTTTCTTATATTATCGTTATGGAAAAAGAATTACCAAAAGTTCTCGCCGCCAATTGGTAATAACCAGTATAAACCATTTTTCAATACCTGCAGCAGACATGCGTGCAAGAGCATTTAGCAGAAAATGGGTTATTGCGTTTGGTGGCCACCAAAAGCAATAAACCAGTTTCTGCTAATACTAAATGAAACAAAACTATTACAGAGGTGTCGAAAAATAGTTTATATTGGGTATTAGCAATTGGCGGTGAGAAATTTTGGTAATTCTTTTCCATAACGATAATAGAAGAAAAAATAAAGAGTGGCGCTAATGTCGCCACTCTTTATTTTTTGAATGAATGACTATGCGCCTAATGTAACATTACGCCCCGTAACGCCAGTCAGTACCCTGCTTAAGGGCCTACAATACCTCACCATTGTGTGAAAAGGATCGGCTTGGGATTTCGCGTTCATATGAGCGGGACAGAGTAGAACGTCATAACCGCCAAAATAATGTTTTTGTTTTTTTACGGTAAAAATAATAGTAATTTTGAAAATCTAAAACACACACCGTCTGCTTTATACTCTGATTGTTTACTGTACAAAGTATCAAGGCTTATTTTAACGTATCTATTGAATAGCGACGGTTTAAAGTACAGTTTAGAGTGAACTTTGGATTTTTTTCTATAGAGAAAATTTCATGTAATCGTGTTTTCGAAACACTAGTGGTCTAGCATCAATCCTGAACTATAACATATTAAAATCTCAAAGTAAATGCTTCAGAATTGTGGAAGATATGATCGTTGAAAATAACTGATTTCAGATAGTATCAACTCTTAAGCATCCAATCCGTTTCCGGAGTAAGAATGATTGATCAAGACACTGCTCTATAAAACTCGTCAAGTTTTGTCAACTGATATTACAAATAGTACCTATTATTTAATATGTTCTAGGTAAAAAATAATTAATTTTCTTTTATAGAAAGTTCTAGGCACCAAAAATGTCATTCCTCAGGGTAAAGAAAAAGAGCAGGACCTTAACTCTGCAAAAGACCTTTGCAGAGTTGAGGAAACTATCAAATACAAACTAGAGCAAAGAGAATTAGGATGATGATGACGATGCAGAGAAAGCAGAAGAAATATTTAAAACAATGGTGGTTAATTAATGATAACACTAGATTAATTTAATAATTAATAAAGATATTTACAATTATTTTGATGCCCACATGAACTTGTCGCCTCGCAAGGGTATCCGTTATTTCGGGAGCATGCCGCATTCAAGTGTCTTGAATTATAGGAACATTCAAAACTCCATTAAATTCCGTACTCAACGAGTAAAAACAGGAATAACTAAGCCTCCGCAGTCTGCCATTCTGTTCGTCCACCTTTCAGAGGGCTGTATCTCATGCACCATAAAAGGTAGACTGTTGAAATTTTCACAGAATTTATTGCCGCGACAACAACAAATATTAAAAATAAAATATTTATTAAAATTTAAGTAGATACAAAAAACTTGATTTATTTGGCTATTTTTGTTTTACTTTTGTCAAGGCTGAAACGTAATGGGTAGATAGTTGGAATTTTGACAGGGTGTATACAACTATTGCCGCTATAACAATTTTTTTTATATATTTTTTATATAATGAGACCAACGTCTTGAGATATCGCATATTTAATGTTTGGAAACTCATGAGTTTCACAATACTCGTAAAACAAAAATATAAGTTTAATCAAAAAGGTTTTATTATTCAAGAAACTAAATTACAATTAGAAATCTAAAAGATTTCTAAGTAAAAAAAAAACTATCTTGAGTCAGATTAAACAGGGAAAAGTGACAAATGCCACTGACAAGAGTAGTTTTTTGTCCCAGGAGTTTTTAGGTGTGTTTCAATTTCTTGAAACATCCAGTAGCTCTGTAGCTACAAAACTTTTATAGATCTTTTAGATCTTTATATTTGTCTTTAGAGTTGCTAAATCACCTTCATAACATTAATCTGGTAGGAAAAACTCTCCAAGATTCAAAGGCATCGTTCTAGGCTCTGTTCTGGCATGGCATCCCTTTATGATCACTATTATAGCCGCAGAGATAGAGAAGAGCCTGGGAGACCATGGTTTCTCAGGCGCCATTGTAATGACTTCTATGCGATACCAACCTTGGATGTTCTTTCACAATTCTGTTTTGACGAGGGCCTAGTTTGAAAAAGACAAGGAAGTTTTTTTGAAACATATCTAAACTTTGTTCATTCCGATATTGACAGTCGTTATAATTCTTTATCATCTGCGATCTCTCATCAGTGGTAACGTTTTCAAAACATTATAGCCGTGTGCGTTTGCAATCCAAGCCCGTAGTGTGACTCTGCAGCCTCAACTCTTGGCAACTGCAGATAATCGCCCGAAATAATTACGTTTCGTTAAAAAATATCAGCTCAAACTATCGCACAGATGTTATTTGTAAACTATAAACAATGTGCTAACTAGCAAAATTACCAGCACAAAAAAATCTTCCCTGTAAAACTCCGACTACTTTTAATGCTACTTTTTCCATATATGCGATTCTTTTAAACGTCAAGAACTGTAAGACTAATTCGTTTTTTATCCTTTTGGGTTTACTATCGTATAGTATCGGAAATTCAAAATCGCATTCACAGCTTAGTTTCAAAGTTCGTCTTTTTCCTTGGAGTCTTTATTTGCTTAGTTGAAGAAGACGTCCCAAAATAATACAAAAATACATTATCTGCAAGAAAGCAGATATAACACTATGGAGTACAAGTCAGGGCAACAGAATCACTTTCAAATACAGCAAGCGTCATTTATACAATTATCCTTATAAGTCGTGCCTCAGTGAGCTATGACTGCATAATAGCTATAAATGGAGACTTGTTCAAGTATGGACATATACGGTATAACTGAGATGTATAGATATTATTTATTTATATATATATATTGAGTCATATTGAGTGCGAGATATTTTTAAGATGTTAAACTCTTTTGCTTTGCCTTATAATTTAGAAATTTTATATACTTTGTTTACCTAATATATTATTAGAAAACCAGCGTTTTGGTCTTTGAGTGGCTTTCGATAACTTTGGCTAAGTTATCGAAAGTCATTCAAAGACCGAGATGTTATCTGAAATCAAAACATATACTGCGTATATATATGCTGCGTACTGCGTAATAAATAACCATAGTACACGAAGACCTTCTAAATATAGGACTATTTCCGAGCCTAAGACCAACTATAGACTTGTCAATTGCAAAATATGTTTACAAAATGGTATTGGAACATGAAGTGTACTAAGCGGTGTATAAATAGTTTAGAAAGTAACATGCTGTACGAGTATAACGTGGTATGCGTCTGCCATGAGAACGAAGACCGGTTCAGGTCTCAGCAGTTAGAACATAGTTTATATTTATAGTTATATTTAAGTTTATTGCAAAGTGTATATGTATAATCGATGTAAGTGATTCTGATATAATTTCAAACATGGATTACTAGGATTCTCATTGTAGCTTCGGCTACGTTTACCCGAATGAAGTAGAAAAAAATAAGGACATACTTGATAAACTCAGTTGAGTTATTTGATAAAAAAATATATTCCAATTTTGGTTGCAATTTTTTGACAATATATGAGGAGATTGCGTGATCGGTAGGATCAGCGTAACTGATTTTAGTTTTCAACGATTATTAGCCAAAGAAATAATGCAGCCAGCATGAAGAAATTTTCTTTTTAGCTATTGTCAAGAATAATCTCGGAGCTTGTTTACAAGAAGATCTTATAATAAAGCTACTAACCCCAATAAACTAGTTTAAACGAATCGACCGACGAATACCATTGGTAATTGTTTGCCCGACTTCACCTTGAGTGCTTCGGTGCATCCTGGCTGACACATCCTAGTAAACATATAACGCTTAAAGGGGCTCTGTGAAAAATTTTCTAATTCTGTCCTCACCATTTTAAAGATTTCTGTCAAACTACTAATGAAACTAATCACAAAACATGACCAATAGCTGATCTACACGATTAAATATTAGATTGACAATATTTTGTGCAGTTTTATAATAAATCACTGTAACTGTAAAATATGAGCGCGGGGTTTTGACCCTCACAGGAAACAGAAAACACTAAATGAATAAAACAACATTAAAAATAGTACTTCAATATCATATACTGCCTTTAAAATATAAAGATTTTCGTAATTCTTATTAGATTAAATAGGAATTGCGGAATAATATAATAATATTCCTAGAATAATAATAAAACAAAAAAAAACACATTTGTAAACCGCCTTGATAAATAATTGGAGCAAATTTATATTTTTCCAAAACAATTTCAACCTTATTGGTTATAGTTTGATATGATATTGATCATTTTGTTTCATTACTTATACATTAGATTCGTTTTAGATAAATATTTTAAACGGTGCGAACAGAATTGGGCAATTTTTCACGGAGTTTAAGCCCGTACAGCAGTTAAAGACATTAACAATGAATAGAAAACATACAGTGAAAACCTAGTCTTAAATGATGTCGTTACTGACCTTAGTAATTGTAAGTACAATGCGAAGAAGATAAATGTTTATTGAAATAATATGAGAATATTTGTTTAGACAATTTCCTGTTTATTCTCTCAATCTTAAGAAAATGAGTTCAAGTATTTGGAAATTGGTATTAAAGTTTAACATTTATACTGTAAGAATTTAAATAAGACACTTACGATACACCATCATCAGGTGAGATTGTGGTCAAATGAATGACTATTCACGTCACGATAATAAAAAATCTAGGACGTCAGAGGAGAAAACAATGAGATATTTACGCTATAAACGATTTCCAGCTGAATATTAAACTGAATAATTGACCGAAATAGTAAAAAAGTTCAGAGACTATGGACAAGCTAATCACGGAGCGAGACGCTAGTATGTATACCATAAATGTCTTAACAGTTGACGCTAAAACAACAATAGCAATATTAAAGTTACACATTTTATACTGTAAGAATTTAAATAAGACACTTACGATACACCATCATCAGGTGAGATTGTGGTCAAACGAATGTCTATTCATGTCACGATAAAAAAAAAAGCTAGAACGTCAGAGTAGAAAACAATGGGATATTTCCGCTATAACCGATTTCCAGCTGAATCATAAACTGAATAATTGACTGAAATAGTAAAAAAAGTTAAAAGTTCAGAGACTATGGGCAAGCTAATCTCTGAGCGAGACGCTAGTATGTATACCATAAATGTCTAAGCAGTTGACGCTAAAACAATAGCAGACAAATCAGAACAAGACAATGCCAACTGCGTCGACTATAACGAGTTCAACAAAACAACACCGTCATAAATTCACGGCAACATACAAACGAACAAAATTTTGCAATGTAGTTCCCTAAATACCTCATCTGTGGCTGCCAACATGCATAATCGACTATTTGAATGACACTTATAACTAGTGCATAAGATTGGAATCATATTGCAGAATTTATGCGACGGTTGTTAAAAAAAAACTGTGACATCTATTACTGAGGAGTAAGGTTCAGTATCTGAAAATGTGCAGGTTACCTGTGACTGTGACACAAGCCTCCAATGCTTGACTGCGTACGTAAATCATAGCGTTCGTTTACTTACATACAGAGAAAAATCAAGATAACATTGAGCTGTTTCAATGAACTTTAGCTTGGTAGCCTGGACTTCTGCTGGTTAATTCAGGAGTACTGGGTATAACATTATTATTTTCGCCGCGCTCGTTGGCTGCATTTTGATAAAGAATATACAACAGAAAAAAAATGGACCAATGAGCGGCAAAAATAGTAACCATGTGTGATATGTACACTCACGAATCAGATTTCAAACGCTTTATTTCTTATGGTTTACAAAACAAGCACTTGGACAAGTCAAATCACTGACTTGACCCACCAGTTGGTCAACTCAGATGTATTCGTGAATGCTCTTAACAAATCAAAAAGGGGGTTGTTAGACTAGCAGAGGAGCTATTTATATGGGTTTAACGTAGGATTTCGTCACGGAAACGTCTCTTGAAGTGTCGGGAAGGTCAAGACTCTAGATAATTATCAGATCAATTGAGTGGGAACCGAGTAAGAGGACTTACGCACTATTATATCAAAAACCTCCGATCAATTGATTTTAACCGTAGAATAGCTTGCAAGTGTTGGTTTTGTAGGTTTTTGTATAATTCTGGGATTAAAATTTTAAATCTACTCTACATAATTTTTCGTTCACGAGATCGCAATCATGTAGAATAAACATTTTCAAGGCGGAAACTTACAAATTCAAATATTTGATCACCTCAAGATGCGTCTACCGTATTAGCCGTGCCAAATCTTCTTCCTGTGTTTGGGAAATTAGGAGTTTGATTTCCGTGTTATCGTGTTATAGCCTTAATGGAGACGGAGTAAAGTCCAAGTCGTCGTCGTCGGAATCCGAATCTTCTACCTATACCAGCTTTGTTGTGTCTGTATAATCTGTATATTTTAATTCCGCACGTTGTATCGATACTATAGTTTTTAGTGTGATTTCTATAAATACAATAGGGTGTAACAAAAAGTAGGGACCAAACTTTCAAGGGTGGTTCAGACACGGTCACAGAACTGAGGAAATATATTGAAAAAAATTACGATTTTCAGTTTTAGAAAAAAAATGTATATATTTAAGTAGATAATGTAACGGCTACGCTGTAATATTTCATTTAACAATAATTTAATAAACTATGAGACTGAAATAGAGATGGGCCTCACTTGCGAGGTGTGGTGAAAGCAGACGGACTCCTCGGGAAAACAGACGCAGTGCCGGCAGACCACCTGCTGGATGGGTTGATGATATTGTTATACGATATTATTAGCCAGAGGAGCTCCTTCCATTTCTTTTGCTTGTGAAAATTTAACCCCGTTCAAATGTTACGATGACAATGTATAATATGCACCTCAGTTCGGCACCTCAGTTCGGTTCAAATGCACATTCCACAATTAAGATTTTTATAATAGTTAATATCATAAGATACTGAGTGCCTTGGTTGTTTTAAATGTAAACTTTTATCCTCTTTAAAAAATATAAATTGCAAAGCGACATAGTTGCATGCATTACATATTTAGGACAACAGATACAAGAGCCAGATAAAACAAAACAAACTAATTAATATGTATGATTATGCGCAAGCGCAATGCATCGGCATTTAATCATGTTTGTTTTCGTTTTAATTAGGATACGGAAATATACTGTTGTAATGCGACTTAGAAATTGATAAGAATGTTTAAGGGGTCCAAAGCGTTCATTGACATTTGTTATATAAATTGTGATTGCATTAGGTACTAAAGCTAGAAACGCAACCCAGTGTCAGAAGCCGAACTCTCTCGTCAGTTCTATCCTCTATCGATCTAGCCTCCGCTCCATGAATTTTTACTATACTCCATTCCAATATATTTTATGTCAACAAAGTAAAGGAAAAGAATATTTATTGCAACTACATGTGAATAGAAAAATATGGCAAAACATTAATGTGTAATGTGTGCGAAAACAAAAACATTTGTGGCGTCGTATGGGGCAAGCCTATGTCCAGCAGTGGACGTGTATGGGTTGATATGATGAAACAAAAACATTTTTGAATGAAAACTTAACAAAAACTGATATGATAACAATAATAAAAATCCACAAAGTACTTACTTACTAAAACAGCAAGGCAATTAAAAAACAAAACGCAAACTGCAACAACGATCAAATGTTTAAATTCGATTTAAGAAGACGAGAGATGAATTACCTAATTGTCGATTGAAAGCTTTCAAAACCAAAAATGGTTTCGAGCTTCTGCGCTTTGCTTCGATGAAACCAACCTTCGTAATATACATATTTGCCACGAATATTTCTTTATTTTTGTAATCCCTTTGTTTACAACAAAGTTTTTCGTCGTTACTTTAATCATTGAAATAAACGACAAGATCACGAGCACAAATCCTAAGCCACAACGCGAATCTATAAATACTTGCGACCTGGCACACGCTAATAATATAGTACGATTAAACTATACTATATTGACGTATATATACGATAGTGTAATCAGGTACAGGGGCGTGTAAATAAACAAACCGTAGGCGTATTGCATAAAAACATAAGATGATACCTAATCGTACAATCATTCCTACGTCAGTCTTTAAAGTGGGTAATAGCTGCAATAACTTGCAGTTGTATGTGAAATTACAAGCAACGATAGAATGATAATTAAACGGGCAGATGCTTGACGATATGCTCACTTATATTATAATATAAGAGTTCCCGTATAGATGCAGGATAGTGAAGATTATGGAGAACCAAATGAGAAAAATGGCTGTGACAGCCGTCGTCGTCGGAAAGAACGATAGAGAGACGGAGAGAAAGTTCTGATTTTACCATTTGTAAAAAAAATGTATTACCATTTGAGCATTAAAATTTGCTGGAAACCTAAAAATAAAATCAACAAGACAAGGCCCAATGTTGCCTGGATGGATAAATTGCTCCCAGCGATCAGGTCTCCTTTTGTACTGTTTATTTTCTATTTATAAGATTTTTTATTAATGTTAATTTCTAGTATGTACAATTAAGTGCGTCGACTGTCGACGGCTGCCGTCCACGCGTCGACAGCTGCCGTTGGTGCGTCGACGGCTGCCGTCGGCACTTTGCCGCTCGTGTATATGAGCACTAAGGGTTCACTCATTCATTCATAAGATTTGTAGGTACATGTCCCATAATACAAGACTTTTTTATTGTCACACGAACTAGCAAAAAGAAAATAAGTGCGTGAACCGATCATAGCTTATGATATCTTCATGTCAAATATGGCAGCTGAGAAGTCCAATGATAATATTATGATTACGATTCATCGTCTGTTTGAGAGGTGAGAACACGTCAGAGGATATTATGTAAAACTAGATGTATGTGTTTAGACACGAAGAACGATGAACAGAGAATTTTTTGCAGTCTGGTATCAATGCTTTCGATTGTATTTACTGGGTCTCTTCATATGGACCACACCACTATTACGGGTCTGAAATAAATGATTTTTATATTATTTATTATTATTATCATCATCATCATCAGCCCATACACGTCCACTGCTGGACATAGGCCTCCCCCGTACGACACACTATTTATTATATATTATAATAATGATAATTTATCGCTTACCTTTTGTTATTATTTCACCTACGTTAAAAAAGGTACGAAATAAGTTCCCGATAAACAATCATTAATTATGTTAAGGGGCTCCGTGGAAAATTGCCGAATACTCTCCACGCCCCGTCGCCGTTTATTTTTCTTTTATCTAAATCGAATCTAATGTAAGAAATAAAACAAATTACAAAATATGACTTACTAGCGACCCGCCCCGGCTTCGCACGAGTGCAATGCTGATACTAAATTATACATAAAACCATCCTCTTGAATAGCTCTATCTATTTAAAAAAACTTCATCAAAATCTGTTGCGTAGTTTTAAAGGTCTAAGCATACATAGGAACAGACAGCCGGAAGCGACTTAGTTTTAAACTATTTGGTGATAAGGTAAATAACAATCAAATAATAGGTATATACAAATTAAACTAGTATTTACAATTAAAACAATTGAGCTAACTGCTGACTATTGCAAACAATCTACAGGTAGCTCAACTGGTCCATATCAATACCAGTCGGAAGCGTCCCCAAGACAAGATAAGGTTGAAATTGTTTTGGAAAAATATAAATTTGCTCCAATTATTTACCAAGGACCTCTACAAAAATCCAGTTTATACACATTTGGAAATATCTATGAATAGACGTATCCAGCAGTATTTATTGTTTTGGGATCTAGTCTAGTTATTATTCACATTTTCCAGGAGATGATATTTCTATGCGTCTGATTCAGACTGAAACAATTGGCATAGCTTATGAATTCTATGAGTGCTTGGAGCATTGTTAATCATTGTTTTTTTAACCTTTCAGTTAGACAAAGGACTATTATATGAGATTTGTATCAAATCATAAACGTAGTTTTCTTTGGTTAGTTATCATTATATTGTACTCTAACTACATATGATAATCTATTTTGTTATCCTGCTAATATTATAAATGTCAAAGTTTGTAAGGATGGATGTATGGATGGATATTTGTAACTCTTTCACGCAAAAACTACTGGACCGATTAGGATTAAATTTGGTATGGGTATAGTTTGGGCCCTGGAATAACATATAGGCTATTTTTTATCGCGATTAAACGCGGGCGAAGGCGCGGGCAGCAGCTAGTCTTTCATAATAAATCCTTCCTCATTCTCGAGTCATCAGGTTTACTTTATATTATTTTATCAGCTGATAAACTTACTCCGTGTTACACTGTTAAGACCACGGAAGAAGGCGATTCCTTCTTCCTTATACCATTATCTATCCATAGTATAGTAGGCATGTAGTATAGGGGCCGTGGGGCCGCGGCGTACGAATATTGACCCCTCCAACTCAACCCGTGGATGTCGTAAGAGCCGACTAAGGGAACTTACCAGAGGATGGGCAGCAGCTTCCTTCTGAGTATTTTTAAACACCAACACTGCGATCACCAATCCGCCTGCCAAGCGTGGTGATTATGGCAAATCCCCCCCCTACATGGGAGTCCATCCACTCGGATGGACCGACGACATCGTAGCGGTCGCATGGATGGAGGCGGCTCAGGACCGCTATTTGTGGCGTCGTACGGGGAAGGCCTATGTCCAGCAGTAGACGTGTATAGGCTGATGATGAGTATAGTAGTATCTTAATATACAATAAAGGTGAACGCGCACATGTCCGCGCCGAAGAAGCCGCACTCGCCGCAGTCATCGATTTTCTCATGGCCATGGCCGGCACTTGTCTGGATCGTACGCGCCGAATCGCATTCATTATTTTAGCAGTATTTCTGTTTAGAACTTACGTAGAACTCAAAATGATAGACAGAATTAATATGGATGATGTTCTTCACATCGCACTTGCCGCACGCATCAAACGCGAATTTCTTTGATTCAATCCGTATGCCTGCAGGATTATTTTTATTTTACTGAAATGCGGATTGATCGGTGTGGATAGGTGCGCGTTGTTGCATACATTTAAAGATTTATAAAATGCGATGACTGCGGCGAGTGCAGCTCATTCGGCGCGTTCACTTTTACTCGGTTCTGTGATCCAAGATATTTCCTGTAAACATTTTATTTAAGTGCTGTGCTAACCGATCTTAGTCACTATATTACCTGTTTCTACCTTTTGTTTTATTGAAATTAGAAATTTTGCGTCATTTCTAACAATTGAGTACTTAGCTGTCATATTTGACATATTAAATTTATTTCTATTATTTAATTGTAATTTTCGTTGTTAATAAAGACTATCCCCTTTATTCATAATAGTCTGCTATCTTAAAGCATTGCTAATTCTCACTCCGTCTTCTTCTATTGACATAAGTCAGAGTGAGAAATAACACTGCTTAGCAGCTGTTTTAAGTTAGCAGACCATTATGTCTTTATTTCGTCTAAAACTATCGAGTTGAGCAAAAGGAAACAAAATGAGCTGCACAAAAAGGGAACCCCCGTTGCGAAACTTTACGCAGTTGCGCAAAAGGGAACTCGCGTAATATTTGTGACACAACACCAAATCTTTTAAAAAATGTAATAACGTTATCTTGCCAGTGCTGCCAAACTTTAGAGATAGCTAAGCTGATAAGCGTTATCATCAGAATCCTATCGGTAGGATTGGACAGGATTATGATAAGTAACGGATTATCGAATGAGATATTAAGAATTGGAAAGTCCAAAGCGTTCAATTCCAAGCAAATAGCTTAATTAACGGTCTCAAGGACTGACTGATTTTGTCGCTTGTTTGTCGCGAACAAACAAGCGACAAAATCAGTCAGTCAAGTACAATTTTTATTCGCTTCTGCCTAAGTCCTCTCTGAGATTTAAATATATACAATTATACAAGTAGCGGCAGGTAAGTCTAGCGCTGAGCGATACGCGGTGGGGATAGCTACGCATGGGTAATGTACCACTAGCCCCGCCCTTATTTTTTACTTCTGCGCAATATCGGTCAGCGGTAAAGTTACGTGCCGCCGTATATCAGCCGTTTAGTTTTGGTTAAGTCATCTACAGAGTCAGGTTTATAGTAGTTTTTGAGTTGATTGCGTTTAAACGTCACGTCAGACAAAGCCCCCTGCTTTAACTTTAAGTTCACTTTAAGTGACTTCAACAAAAGGAGGTATTGTGTTCGGCTGTATGTTGTTTTTTCATTTCATTTATTTCCACCGTAGGTATTGCATAATATACACTTGATGTCGTTAATTTCTTATTTAAAATATGACTACTATTACATTCCATTGCGTACAGGGCCGTGGGGCCGCGGCGTACGAAAATCGACCCCTCCAACTCAACCCGTGGATTTCGTAAGAGCCGACTAAGGGAACTTACCAGAGGATGGGCAGCAGCTTCCTTCTGAGTATTTTTAAACACCAACACTGCGATCACCATCCGCCATCGGCCTGCCAAGCGTGGTGATTATGGCAAATCCCCCCCTACATGGGAGACCATCCACTCGGATGGACCGACGACATCGTAGCGGTCGCAGGGAGTCGATGGATGGAGGCGGCTCAGGACCGCTATTTGTGGCGTCGTACGGGGGAGGCCTATGTCCAGCAGTGGACGTATATAGGCCGATGATGATGACTATTACATTGTTATGTAGATTTGTTCGTCAATTTTGGACTAATTTTGATGATTCTATCAATATAAGATTATGATCCCGAGATAGATAGAAAATACTTTATTGCACACTTAACAAAACAGTTTACAAACAATTTGAACAAAAAAAAAATAGAAATGTGACAATTGGCGGTCTTATCGCTCACGAGCGATCTCTGCCAGACAACCTTGGAGATGGTCATATAAATTAGTAATTAAACCGCAAAACTTAAAATAAATTTAGTTTTGTCAGGAATTTGTAGTCGGTTTTAGTGTTTTCAAAATATTCAAATATGTATAAAGTGTTAATGGATGAGGATGTTTATTAAGCACTTGCTGAGACAATGTATCTAAGAGAACAAGAGTGAATAGTGAGTCAGACAGAATAAATAAGCATAAATTGCAATACCGGCTCGGAAGGTCGAAAGGTGTAACAGGTTTCATCACAAGTCACATTGACGTAAGATGTCGATAGACTGAGATCAGTCTATCGTAACATTTGTAACTCTACAATTCATCGAAAGCTGGGTACTCATCTGAATACCTATATCTGAATACTTTCGATGAATAATAATAATATACATACTATCTGTTCCTCACGGTTTCACCCGCGTTATTGTGTAGCTTCCCATATGTGAAATATCTTTTCAAATAGATTCAGGAGTTTCGGTTTTTACACTTTGGGTTACATTATTGGAGTTTTAGTAAGGATATCTAATTTTTTTGAAAAATATAGCCAACGTCACCCGGGGTAGTGTAGCTTCTCAAAAGTCAAAGAATTTTTCAAATCGGTTCAGTAGTTTCGAAGCCTATTCAATGCAAACAATCAAATCTTTCCTCAATATAATATTATTATAGATTTATTATACATCGAAGCACCCAACTATAATATTCTCGTGAAGGCATCATTTAACATGCATGGGATATTTCCTGTTTTTAAATTATAAATCAGATAAGTTTATAAATCAGATCTAACTGAAAATACTACTAATATGGCGTGTTTTAAAAAACGATAAACCGACTTCAAATTCCTTACTTTTACAATTATTTTAAGTTTTGCGGGATACATACTAATCCACTGGGGATATAAAAAACATCCCCTTCGGGATCATTTTCTATACAATAGTGTAAGAAATTAAAAAATCGGTTCATAATTGGCGGAGATATCGCGGAACATACATACAAAAAAAAACGTATATACGAATTGAGAACCTCCTCCTTTTGAAATCGGTTAAAAATTTACCGAAAATAATCTTAGAACAGACAGAGATCCTCCTGAGATGATTCCGATGACGTATAGGATACGGGAGTCATCTCAGATACGGGAGTCATCTCAGATTTTTTCACGCAGATAGATGCATTTGATGCTGATTAAATTCCCTGAACACTTAATTGTTTAAACTCTTTAGAATGGAATACTGTGTACATTTAATATGGTTATGTATTATATATTTAACATCAAAGAATGTACACTTGAATATACAAACTAAACTGCGAAAGCCGGCTGACATTGACAAAGCTGTAAAATAATGATCCCATATAAAATCCGCATTTTTACACTGTTGTACATATATAAATATCTATGCGCATAATAAACGACTTTCCCTATCATTCTTTCTTCTGTATAAGCTTATGGGTACTGGGTACTGGTTACAGAGACGACAACGGTCCCACGTCTACCAAAGTGGAGAAGAGAGCAGAGACACGAGTTTTGTTAGTCGATAGTATAAAGATGTCATCGTGACGTCTCATTTCTCTATGGGATTTAGTACAGCGCCTCTAGCGTGCGGACTTGGAACTACGGCTATGAATCTAACGTTATCCATCCAATTCATATCATCAACCATCTGTTACAAGCCTGGGCTACAGGGTCATATACAGCAAAGAATCCCCTAGCGAAAACGAACGTTCTAGAATGTTCGCAACCGGCCTCACTGCGGGCTTGGCGCTGGCGCCTTCGCTAGTCGCCAAACGGTCGTAACCAGCAGATGTTACACACTGTAGGCGCTAAGAGGTCATCCATAAATCACGTGACGTTTTTTAGTATTTTTTGTAACCCCCCTCCCTCTAGTGATACGTGCCCCCCGTTATAGTTCGTGATTTTTGTCGTACGAAGGGGGGAGCCCGAAAGGGTGGCCCCTTTCGGGCGTCACGTGATTAATGGACGACCCCTAAGCAAGCCGCTTATCAGTTTGACGTTGCCTTAAAGTTTGCTAAGCTTAAAATAAATAACCTTGTTTGCAAGCTAAATACATAAAAGGCGTACGTTATATACAAATGCAACGTGAAACAACGAAATTAAATGTCAGAGGTTGTTTGTTATTGATCCAGAACTATTAATAGATAGGTTCAGTCCGCGTTCAGTTTTACTGAATAATGTATGACAACGGAATAAATACGTGAGCATGACGTGAATTCGTACCGTTTCGATAGGTACGGATCAATGCGCAGGGAAAGTTGCTGCAATGCGGATGAGTGGGGTCTATTGGTGTTATTTTTGTGGTGTCTCTTAGATTTATTTGAAGTAAAGTGTACATCTTATTATATGTTAATTCAGGTATAGATTCTTTATTGACAAAGAAAATAACAATCAAATAATATAAAGAAATTAAACTAGTATTTACAATTGAAACAATTGAGCTGACTGCAGACTGTTGCAAACAATCTACAGATAGCTCAACTGATCCATATCAATACCAGTCGGAAGCGTACCCAAGACGCTGGCTGCATTGCCCTGCTGTATGGCAATGCTAATGCGCTGCGCCAGATAGTCACCAGCTCTCGGGTCACGCGTCGCTTCGACCAGGCGCTCAGATAATTTTTTGAAAACCCGGAGAGCCTCGGTACCCCACGGACCTAGGGTCTCGACTCCAAGGGGAGCAAATGCGTAGGCTCTGTCGAGACCTGCATATTTGCGCCTCTTGAGATCCTCGGCCAAATCTGCCGCCGAACCAGCCCTCACGGATGTCCTTGAAAGATGGGAAGGCGCAAGTGTGTCGACACATGTAGCGTCCCACACAATAGGCCTCCCCAGCTCCCAAGGGCCTAAAGTCATGCCGTCAGGCCTCTTACCATCGTCACGCAACAGGCCATTCGGTTCGAGAATAGCTGGTACGTTAGCGGTACAAAGGCCCGTCGGATGATGTCGTTAAGGCTGGCATGGCGAGATATCCGACCGGCAGCCCTAGTACACGATAATCCGTGATGACCAAGCTGTTCGACAACAGTACCGCACTGGCATTGATGAGGCGCGCAACACCTTGCACCCAACCGAAGACATGTTGCTATACGGAAAGTTACGGGATCCAATAGAGTGCCATTATTATACGAAGGAAGTGCTTGCAACCAATGTCCTGACTCCCATTTAGAAACGGCCAGGAGACGGGCACGATCTGCAGAGCTGGAGCACGTTTGTAACAAACAATTCCGTGTCAACTCACACAGAGGCCCGTCCCATTGCCGTTGGGACAAAAGAGATCTTGGGGGAGCAGCATCAGGGCAAGCACTATGCCAAGCCATTCGAGCCTCGTCTAAAAACGAAATTTTGAATGAATTTCCAGGTGAGACCAAAGACGGCTTTAAATTTTTTTCCACTAAAGAACTAGTCCTGTAGACAGAAGACAAGAACGCTGGCAGGGCGACACTTGAAATTTTGCGGATACCTAAGCCTCCCAATTTGACAGGCAGGGAGGCCTGCGACCATGCCTTGTCATCGAAACAGATATTCAAAACCGATGATAAAGTATTCTTTATTATGTTGTCGAAGCCTTCTAAGAGCTCGCTGTGTTTCCACAGTTGACAACATCTCAAAGAATACGTAAATTTAGGTACAAACAAGCAATACCGAATAATTGTAAAAGCCATATGGCTATTAATTTTGAGAAGTCTGTCCGAGGTTTTGTTGAAATTTTGAATTTTCTCATCTACAAATGACTGAAAAGACTCATCAAAAATTGGTGAACCAAGGAGGCGAAGTGAACATTTATCTACAACTGTAATGTTGGGAGCCAAACTATTGAATTTTATTATGATATTGTTTTTGTCTACACAAGAGTCCGAAATAAAAAGCTCGCACTTTGAAAAATTTAGGTCTAAACCTATTTGCCGAAATTCATATGTGATGATTTTTAGATCATTAAAAACTGTGTCCACGTCTCCCCCTATCGTTCCGTCATCTAAATACCAAACATTAAGTTTGGATCTAAGACGTTGAATTACTGGTTGGATAGCAAGGCTAAATATGGCCGGACCAAGAGGGTCGCCCTGCTGACAACCAACCGCGGACGAAATGACATTGTTTCTGTAAATTTGACGGTGAACCGTAGCATTGCCAGAGAAAAGGATAAATTTCTGGAATTTTGTCTTTAATTTATTTTAGCAAAAGCGCTGGTGCCCACGGCTATGGGTCTTATTCCGCCATCCTTCTTTTTTAGTGCGCCAAGATGCGCACCGTACAAGAGTTCTGTGATCTCGCTGTTGACTCGACCCTAGATATATGGGGTGGGTGCTTCCGACTACCTAAGTATCAAAAGAAAATGCTATGGACAATAGGTGAACGCTTGTTTAAGACTTTTATGTAATCGAGTTTTAGTTTTTAACTATATTTTTGTACTTAGGTAGTCGGAGGTCTTTGTTCCTACTTGTACCCTAGGTTTATGGGGTGGGTACCTCCGACTACCTAAGTATCAAAAGAAAATGATAAGTACAATAGCGAACGCTTGTTTAAGACTTTTAAGCAGTCGGGTTTTAGTTTTTAACTATATATTTTTTTTCAAAGTCGTAACCCTCGTCCTTCGGTAGTCGGGTAAAAATAAGTGTCTGAAATCTACTCTACGACTCTGTTTCGGCTTTGGCAGTACAGCTACTTTATACCATCTTGTAGACGCTATAGTTATTATCTTAGTAGTTCTCAGTCGCGGGTGGGGTGCAGCGACCCTCGCAGAACCGTTCTACCACCGAACTGCAAAGACCAGCCCCCATGGCCAGTGTGCGGATTATGGCAATACCCCCTGATGATAAAAGCCATTAAGGCCCTCATCAGGAGAGGCTATGTATCCAGCAGTGGACCAGTACAGATGTAGTAGATGTTGTCAAAGATTGGCAATGATAAGGTATAGCTATATGAGCAACATAATAACTTACCCTTGATAACATTATTATGTTTGCCCCAGACTGCATGTGTTAAGAGCATTACCACTTACCTGAAACAAAAACAATAAACAATTTGACATTTTTGGCTTAATATTTATAGGGATTCAACGGTGGAAGAAGGAAGTAGCCGCGGTGATCGCAACGTAAGAATGAACGAATGAATGAACACTGTATTGTACCTATTAAAATTACATATAAACTCTATCTAAATTAAAATAAATACAGTACAAAAGGCGGCCTTATCGCTGAGAGCGTAAGATATAAGAAAAAAGGCTGATATAAGAAGATAGAAGAATCACAGAACTGGTAAGAATCTACAACTACATACGCCCCATCACGGGAACAATAAACGGATCCAGTAAAACGGATGCTGTGTGTACCCTCGAGATTAAGCTATAGAACAAAGAATGCACCTTCAGGCATCAGCTCTACATTACGGAAGTTGTTATCTTTACGACCGCAGGTGACCACAATGCAGTAGGTATTTTCAATTCTGATAACAGGTACTAATGAACCTGAGTCTCGTTTAAAGTCCTCGTATGGATATTTATGATTAGTGCACTTGACAAAATATTTGATGCATGATTTACTTGACCTTGAAATAACTACTTGATACCTATCTATTTTAATCTAAACTTGCTTGTTATGCTTGTTATTTTATATAAATTATTTTGCAGTGCCTTACAGGATGCATGTACTATTGACCTTAGGTAACATTAAAAGCTAAGCTGTATAAATGTACATGTGAGCAAAACAAATAAATCAAATGAAATATTTAGATATCAATCAGTTAAGAAAGAAAGAAAATTATTTATTTTTTAGGTAGGTCTAACAGGTCCTGACTCAGCTTGGTGCTCAAACACAAAAACCTGGGTTATTTGTGAAAGAGCGCTGATTTTCAATCAGAACCAGGTAGAGTACCTAAGTGATAGACATGATCTGAGATCCAGACCAAGACATATGATAGGTATGTAAATAGAAAACAAACAAGGTGGCAACATTGGATATTTGAACCGTTACTAGTTCTAAGACGACTGTTGGATACAGGGTTGTTGCTGATGCCGTTTTTTGACACATCAGCGGATGCTGATGCTGATTTTTGGTCTTGATATCAGCGGATGCTGATGCTGATTTTGGCCTAGTGCGTGTCGGACTCCCAAACTGCGTAGTCTGCACTAATTGAATATAGATGATTCTACCAATCGAAATCGAGTTTTGCAAAACGATGTACTTTTTACCCAACTACCAACGGAGGAGGGTTACGAGTTTGGCACCCTATCTATGTATGTTTATATGTAGCCGATTTCTATGTCCTAGCGCTGAAACTACTTGTCAGATTTCAACAAATGAGGTATCAAATGATTCGTCTCAATACGCAAATGGCTATATGACGTCAGGCGAAGAACAATGTTATAATTCAGGTCCTAGGCTTATAGTTCGTTCCACATAATTCACTGATTACTTCGGCTTGCAAAATATGTAGATACAAAAACTATAATTATTTTTCATATAATTTTTCGTATTTTGGTTGCGTTCACGCAGAGCTTAGGAGTTAACGATAAGCAAAAAGTTTTATAACGGCAGTTGGCCAAAATAACAAAGAAGCTAAAGCAACGGAAAGGTGAGCGAAGCCAACATTTTTAGAGACATTTATATTCAGCAAAAGAGCAAAGACAGCTTTTTTGAGGTATTTGACGTCTGGGACCTTATGTTTTATTTAGTTTTTAATGTGGATGCCTCTCTTTTATGGAATATCGGGCTGCAGCCCAGCCCCAATCGCCTTCCCTGAATAAAGTTCTCCAATAAATAGACTTTAGAATGTAATTTTAATTTATATCGCAAATATAAACCTAATGATCTCGATCATCTGCATACGAAAACCTAGTTTTCTCGGCAACTTGCAACGTCATCAAATTGAAATTATAAATAATATATATTCCCAAGGGAGAGTGACAGGAATATTCGAATATAGGAAAATCAAAATATCAGGAATATTTTGGAATTGCTTCAAATTTAACACACAGGTAGAAAATGTCCTGTAATAGGTTATAGTATACTTTTATCAGAGTTCAAAATAAGAGGAGGTTCTCAATTCACGAGAAACTACGGAACGGAAAAAAACCTTTCGAATTTTACGCGGGTGAAACCGCGAGGAAAAGCTAGTATTAAAATAAACAGTGTACATGTAGGGGAAAATATAGCAAAAGGTAGCGATCATGGTATAAGAAAAGAAGGTAATTATGCTCTCGCAGACAAATCTGTTTCCTGGTGATAACAGTAGCGTAAAACCGTAACTCCCTAAACTCCTTTTATTACTTGTATAAATCTGATATAGACTATGTGGTTTTGTAGTAACCAATTACTTATCATATAGACTCTGAGAACGCTGTTTTGACTAATCTGACAAACATAATTTACGATTGTCATTTCTTATTTACTATTGACCCTTATCACATGTGTCTCCCAACTTCTATGTTTTGTTGAAATAAAGTGGCAACTGGACGGTGACGTAAGCTAGGGACACTTCCGTAGGAGCAGACCTTGTTTTCTTGGACCATGATAGTGATAAATACCCGTTAAATAATATGTTATGAACATTGTTGAATCTAAAATACTTCGCACCCCACTACTAATACAAGATATGTACTTACAACATTAAATACGAATACTTACGAGCTATGAAACCTGTAGGTATTTCACCTACCACGCTATCTGTATCACGCTATTATAAGTGTGATGAAAACAGGTTAGTGTTTGTTTAGGTTCAAATTTGACTCAAACATCAGCATCAAAAATCAGCATCGATCAATGCGGATGCTGATGCTGATCTTCAAAATGATGCTGATGATCAGCGGATGCTGATGCTGATATTCGCAACAACCCTGGTTGAATATGAATACAGATGGATATAGGATAAGAAGAGCATTAGGAGTCCCTTAACGAGCTCAAAATAAACATAATCGAGCACAATTTGAGTAGGGAAACACTGCAGGGTGGTTAACTAGGGAAACACTGCAGGGTGGGGAATCCTAACCACGTAATCGGCATTGTTATTGGCAAATCTATCGTAGTGGCCTCACAAGGCTTCGATGTCTCCTATTTACGTTGGTAATGGGTACAAGCAAAGCTCTAGACGGTTCTACTACTACACCTCGGTAGATAGATAGATAGATAGAGATATTTATTTAATAAAAAAAAATACATTTTTCTGTTAATAGCGTCTTAAATCCTAAGTTAGGTTTATCTAGACACTAGGGTTCTCTTAATACTACTTATACAATAGTTTGCAAGTAAGCATCGGAATGTATTGCAGTAGGCAGTCCCGTCCGCTGCATGGCTCGGCAGCCGCACACAGGCGATCTGCCAATCACGTGCGAGCAGTGATTCCCACGCGCTTGAGTTGAGTTCAACTACAGGATGCTCATTTTTCTGTAAAATGCGTGAAGCTCGAGAATAAAAATAAATGATCTTAGGATAAATAATATTTTATTAATATGTTTTTAATATTTTTTTGATTTATTTTATTTTTAATTTCCATTGAATATTTATTAGTAGAATATTTATTAAGGAAGGTACTTATTAGATAATGAGAGGTTCGCTTTCCATAAAAGATATTAGTTTTTGGTATATTTAGTTTTGTATGCTTCTGGTGACTGTAGTGTGGCTTTTGAGTATTTGGATATCTGTACGAAAGTACTGTTCTATGAGTAACTTCCACTTTTTTTTGAATTGGCAACACACCGCATTGTTTAAACAGACCATCAGGGTCACCTGAGTATTTCGTTTTTATTTTATGGGGCACTATTAGCTTGAGTAGTCTATACTGAATGTCAAAGATCTGATTTAGGTAAGTTTTAAAAGTACGGCCATAGCTACTTAGTCCGTATGATATGATACTTTCTACTAGTGTTTTATACAAGGTCAATAGAATGTCATTTGGAATTTTACATTTTATTATACAGAATTTGGCCGTTATGGCCCTAAGCTTATTGCATGTTTTGTCTATATGTTTCGCCCAGTTGAATCGGTTGTCTATTACTAGTCCAAGGTAGGTATGTTGAGTCACGTACTCGATTTGTTGACAGTCTTTGGTGCAGTTGTTAGAGTGTAGGCAATCGTGACAGTGGGATACCACTCTCACACTTTCTCTACCAGGACAATGATTATGACTGGAACGAACATGAATAAGCTTTGTTTTATCTCTATAAATGACTAGCCCTGAATCGTGTGACCACTTGCAAATGGCTGTGAAGTCATCTTAGATCTGGTTTTGTGCAATCAGCGGATCCCTGTCAGCAGCCATTAAGCAGGTGTCGTCTGCAAATTGATAAACGGTGCAACGCCTGATCATATTGTTCAGGTCATTAACATAAGTTAGATAATGCAGTGGTCTTAATACTGATCCTTGTGCTGTTCCGTCAGTAACGTTAATGCTGTCACTATATGCGTCACCTACTCGGACTTGGAAGCTACGATTCCTAAGATAGTCTTTACACCATTCTAACAAGTTGCCTCTTAGTCCGCTGCTCTCCAACCTTTCGTTTAGGAGGTCATGCTTCAGCGTATCAAACGCTTTCCCGTAATCTATAAATACTAGGATAACATGCCTTTTTGAGTTTAGATGATAATTTATATCGTCCGTGAAGCGGGATAATAGTAGGGTAGTGCTTTTATTCGGCTGAAAGCCATATTGTTGGGAAGACAAAACATCATTTATAGAATAAAATTGTTGTATTTTACCACAAATATATTTTTCCACAATTTTATCAACAACTGGGAGGATTGTAATTGGCCGATAATTTCCATAGTCATGCGTACTACCTCCTTTATGGATTGGGCGAACAATACCAGTCTTTAACTTTTTAGGGTATCGACCACTGGATATGCTAGTGTTAATAGAGTGCTAAGTAAATCAACTGTTTCTAGGTACAAACAAATACTGAAAACTTTGCACAAAACTGGTCTGAAAAGTCTCGTTGAGAAACTCCCAACACCGGTAGAGATGCTTAAACTTCGCTACTTGAAGGAGGTGGGCTGTCTAGGCTCAGTAAGGTAGAAGAATAATTCTTAATACATTATTGCAAAAAAAAAAACATTTAACAATAAAATTACTGGCAAAGCCGAGCTTAACCCTAAAAAGAGTTCTTTTCCAGCAAACCTTATTGGGAGAGAGAGACAAAGATAATATCTAGTAGTACTTTTTAAAGTGCTTAATTTCACTAAGTTACACCTTACAGGACTCATACGTCATAAATTTCGTACAAGTTTTATATGGCTCTCACATTGAAATTACTAGTACATATATTACTTACTAACACATAACACAAGCTCTGCTTAGCTTGGGGCTAGATAATGTTGTGTGAATTGTCCAGTATTATTTATTTATTTATTTAATTATAACTCACAGGGCTCTCACCCGACTTTTAGGGTAAAACGAGGTATGCAGATCTCATTTGAAAAAAAAAATTCAAATGCCTTGATTTTCGGATAGCTAACTTATCCAACTTTTTTCAGATTTTTATCGATAGTTTATTGTCTAATATCCGCACGTTTTGTTTGAGCAAGTTTCGAAAAAAAAAACATCGTATATAGCAGGAGCAGACAATAAATGTTGATACAACATACAGTGTTATAAACCTACCTCAACAACTAGTCAGTATTTTCTTACATCCCACCATCGAGTTAATGCATCCCACGCGTGTTTTACACACAAACGATACTAAACAACAATGTTTGCAATGTCAAATCTCACGTTTAACTATAACCAACTCTGAGCTAACAGCCTCAGATTTTAATATCCAACCAATGCCACTAAAGGGCTCGACGATGATGCAGAGATAAAGTAAAGATAGTTTTAAAAAGATTGAAATAAGGATCAGAATACGCCGAGGTCGCCGAGAGCAAAAGGACTCAGTACGCTGTTCTGCTTACGTGACCGTCTGCACGGATCGACGCTAACGTAAACACGTAGTTTTTGGCTGTCAGCTTTTAGGCATACGGGGAAAAGATCACGTAGATACTCTGTAATATTCGCATACCGCACTCGCAACCAGCACCAACTGGTGTCACTGGCGCGGTCCCTGACGAAGTCGTCGAAGCTCATGTTATGGGCACACAGGTGTACAACAGTGTATTAGAGTTTACCAGATGCAAACAATGGTATATTTAAGCGCCGCCTAAAACGATGGCTTATCGAGCAAACTTTTCATAGCTTTGACTAATTTATAAGTTCAAAATGTCATTTTAGTTTGCTTAATTATCTATGAATTATTTTTATTAATTATAATGTCTTGTTTATCTTAAAGATACAATCGTTTTATGTTTATTTTTTTTAATGTAAAGGTAGCTACAATTAATAATACTGTCTAGCCGAAGTATAATCTAATTAATCTTAAAGTTATCGACATTTATTGAACTATTTGAATTAAACAAGGACCTTAAAGGTGACACTACGAAAACAAACAAGTACTACCTAAATGTCTGTTGTTATAAATTCATAATTGAACCGATAACCTAATAAAACATATAAAGACCTTCTAAGTCAGACAGACGGGTTTACAGTTCCTTTGAAAACTATTTGACTTATCTATTCTATATTTTAACCTTTAAACCCAGCACAGGTACGACCATAGTGTAACAAACGGACTGAACGTCAGATAACAAATCAATAGGTATCACATTCCCACGCTCTGTGGGATAAAAATCCATCGTCTTCACTCAGAATTCAACCGTTGCCAGCATAGAAAACTAAATAATGACGATGGTAACAAATGCTGCCATATAGTTTAGGAATTCACCTATCAAGAATAATGATTCTACTCTTTCTTCATGGCGCTAGGGATAGGGTTTTGTTTCCTAATTCTGCTGACGACGCGACGACGGCGACGCATCACGTAAGCGGACGGCGGCGGAGCGGCGTACCAATACTCGACTCTGAAATTATTTCGACTTTGAAATTATCGTGCATCGAACTCCAAGGATCAGCATATTCTCCGCCCCGGAATCCGCTTGCTCAACGCGTCGTACTCACGGAGTAATATCAATAGAGGATACAAGACTAAAGTCACGTTTCCTGTGTAACGTAGATTTGCGTAATAGCAACGACACTGAATTTCCTGACCTCAACCGTAATTAACGTAAACGAGGATAAATAAAATTCAAAACTAACAAAAAAATTGTGTAACCTACATAGAACGGTGGTAGGTATAAGATATAATAAACTTATATGGGAATGTATGAAAACAGTGATACAAGAAATTGTGGCTAAAAAAAATACATAACGATCGTGGCGTGTGTAAAGTCTTTAATGTATTTATAGAGAATTCCATTCCTACCCCTTACGTTTACTACGATATGGGATTTTCAATAATACCACCCTGTTGGAAAACCGAATCAAAATGAGAAGTCGAAGTCCAATTTGTATGACATTCCACATAACATTAATAATCAACGATGAACCAAAATACGCGGAAATTGACAAAGGCTACAGAAATAGGAAATACCTACTATAAAGGATGAATCACGAAACAAAACTAGAATAAGCAATCTATCTAGTTAATGAGATATACAATGTACATAATGGCGCCTAACGTTGATAATAATATTAAAACGAGTGACCTGAGCGAATCCAACATATGTATGTACTAGCATGCATGGCTTAGTTTGCCTGTATTGCATGACGTATTAAATTAAGTCGTAAAAACGGCAGGCCTAAGCGGCAGGCATTCACTAATGCTAATGATTAGATAGATGAACAAATGTATTCCATGTACAAGGAAAATATCGATATTAAGCTCATTTTTCGAATAAAGCCGAATTTAATTCGCATACGTAAAAGATTATAATATCCACTAGATAAGAAGATGAATAGTGTTTTTGAAAGACAGCTTTATGAGATAAGTAGAAACACGTGTAACTATTACTTAACAAGATTGGAAAAATATAACCATATCATTTTTTATATAAACATTATACACCAAATTTGATAATATAACATAAAATTACGGTCCAATTATGATTTATGTTTCACTATCTAATCGAAATTAGCAACGAATAGACGCTGCCTTAGAAAATGCAGACGATAACATTCCAATCGTTTCTAACCCTTTATTGTTATAGATAATACTAGTTAAGAACCTTTGTATTCTTATCTTCATATTAATACCAGAAGATCGTCTACTTTTCTGGAAAGTTCATAGGTAAAAAGTAAAAGCAAATTAAGCCTTTTTTGCTATAATATAATCACTAGGCTTTGCAGGCTGATTGGTGATCGAACTAAAGGCACTTTTGTTACGGACGTACTCGTATAATGTGCTGATAAAGCCTTTATAAACATTCAAGTCATAAATGAATCTCAGAATTCTGTGATATGTTGAGTACGTAAGCATTCAAGGACCTCAATATAAAAATCAATAACAAATGATTCAAATAACCTCAATTTATTCTGGGCACTTGTTTCCTTCAGAGAAAATGAGACGTATACCTGAATCATTCAACTCAATGAATTGTATGAAGTATTAAAAACAATACCTCGATAATCTTATCATGTCAATAAATATTAAAAGAATTCTGATATCACTGATTAGATTAACCAAAACAGAACAGGGAATAATGCAACTAAGTCAATTAAAGAGGAAAATATTGTGTAATTTAATATTAAAGCCAAGATACCTAAATCATCCACACCAAAAATGGGTCACGTAAAAAAAAAACTATATTAAATCAGAAGTAAAGTTGGAAATAAACCTAAAGAGAAGTAAAGTAAAGTTTACATGATGTAAAAAAAAAACACACAAGAGGCGTATGTATCAAAAATAAATAAAATTGTGCACGGTTCCTTCAAAATGTAAACACGGGTTGCCGCGAACATTTCAGAGCCATTGTAAAATAGTTATAGAGTAGCTAATTCTTTTAAGAATACGCAAACAATGTAATGGTTAAATAATGGTTTACAGATAAAGTAGTATGCGTGAAAGTCACGTCAGTTATAAAATCGCATGTTAACCATTGAGTTCATTACCCGTGTTATTTATATGTGTTTAAGGTAAATGATACCTGCATAAACATAGGAAACGCTGAATAATGAGCTTAATTATGACTAATCTAACCAAATAAGCTGTGTCAACTAATTAATTAAAACTTAAGGTTTAACTTAGGTTATATCTACGGGAAATCCAGTTATAACTCATGTGAAAGACACAATTGCTTGAAAAAATCGTTTTATGATCTCACAAGTTGATCGCGTCTATAAAACCTGTTTTTATAACATAAAAATTCCATTATTTGAATTTGCATTGAATCATCTTACTTCAGTATCTTTGACGCATTTACAATATCTCCGTCAGAGATTTGATCTAGATATGTAGATCGTGTAGATCAATATCCTGCAGAAATTTCTAGATGAAAACATTGTTTTCATCAAGTTGTAAACAATTGCGATACTCTACGATTATCACGCGAACGGACAGTTTTATCTCATTTGATTGATCGCAGAGCTTAAATCTCTCGGTAACTTTCCGTTTGAAACGGAGACGCACCTTGAGATTTACAATAGATAGTATATTTTATTTTAAACGACTCTAATGTATGAATGTCTAGAATATGAATCATGATGAATGAGTTGGGGAAATCGACTTGACTCGCAACGATCACTGTAGGCAGTGTATTATACATAATACGAGTATAAGATAGAATATTTTATCATTTATTTATCGTGATTTCATGCATACGGGTATTATTCTTAGATGTAGGTAGTCTTAATGGGTACACAATGCATAAAAACCCTGTCAGGACGCAACAATTATTTTGAATAAAAATAAATAAAAATAGGTGTGCTTTTAAACGATCTTACCATCTTGTTATCACAATGCTCAGTTTTCTAATAGTATTTTATAATCCACTAAGCTTAAACAATACAGTGGATGGAATTAGTAAAAGTAAAGTAAATGAAGTGTTTATCCAAATCCGCAAGTGTGCCAATGAGTACAAGAAAGAAGAGACAAGCGAAAAGTGAACCTTGTGGTACACCGAAGTTCTACACATAAATTGGGCATAATCCTCAATGGATATTATTTTTACAAATTGTCTATCTATTCACAGGCGGTATCAATTGTTGTTAAATTATATATTAATGGAGTTCTCACATTGAATATCAATATTTCGTGTCTATAGAAACGAAATTGCCTGTATTGAATTAGACCGAATGACGTACTCGTAGACGTTACATGTGCAAACAGTACTAATGTCATTAAAAGAGACATAACTAAAGCCTTACTGTATGCCAGATCAAATAATTAGTTACAGCAGCGACTCGCACAGATAACAGAGTTTATAAAAAGAACAAAGCTATATTCTAGCCATTTTTAATGTAAAATGTTTGTAAACAACTCTCAATCCAAAATTCTCTTTATGGCAAGGTGTTCGAAAAAGTATTGTTAGCTTTGTAGGAAAGAGCTCAAATTGACAAATAGTGTAAATTCTGTCCGAAAATTGACAACAAGTGGTTTTACGGTTTTAAGTATGGACCTTAGCCATATGAGTAGATAAAAGCATAGGTAGAGCGAACACTTCTGCCCCGGACCGGCTCAAGCTTGCGACAAAATACGCAGTCTATCTCAGTCGCGCTCGCGGGCGTCGCCGACAGCCCAACTGAGATAGACTGATATTCTGTTTAACGTCTAGCCGCGACCTTGAGCCGGGTCCGGGACGAAAGTTTCTGCTCTACCTATGGTCTTGTCTACTCACATGCCTTAGCCACTTAGCCAGAGTATAGATTCTGATCATGCTTTAGGTAGTTAGACAATATGTTGCTATTGCCTGAGACATGCATAGATGCTTATGGTTTAGCTTACCCAAAACCCGAGCAAATATTTTGTCTGAATGGAACATGGTGCTGAATGGATTGTAAGCTTTAGAAATCAGAGCTGAGCATTTTGGTGCGGAGTGTGGAATTCTTCCCTATTTTTCTCTGAGAATACTGCACACACTAATATAGGCCTTACCTATACTCCGATTCAACAACCTGGTTATTTTTTGTATACAAGGGGTTACAAAACCTAAGGAATATTGGTGGATAATATTTAACGACATTGGTATCATCGGAGCAAAGCACGAAACAATTTTTGGTTTTGAAAGCTTTCATTCATAATTTGATTGAGCTCCTGTTCTTTTTCGCAATTTTTTTTACTACATATGTAAAGTTATGCCTTGTTGAAATTTGTGTTTTAGTTTCAGTGATAACTTTGCTGTTACCTTATTGTTTTCTGTTATTGTTATCAGTTTTTATTAAGTTTCATTCATTATCTTTATGTCTTTGTTGACATAAAATATCTTGGTTTCTAAATCGGAGTATAGTATTATTTGCCCGTTACGACTCTGTCTCCTCTACAAATTAATAGAGCCTATAAAAAACTGAATAGATGCCAATGCTTTCTTTCAAGTCCAAGAGTATAGTGTTACTAGCTGCTGCCGGCGCCTTCGCATGCGCTTTTCTAGTAGCCTATGCCTGTCCCCGCGATACGATTTACCCCAAATTTTAATAAGATCCGTTCAGCCGTGAAAAGAACAGACAGCCTTAGTATTTATAATATTATTACGGATTTTGGCATACAATTTTTTATAACAGAGATGAAATTCACGACCTTCAGATTTCAGCAGTAGAGCTAGACCAATACACCGTAAAGGTGAATTAACAAGTACAAAAATGTTTAGTAAGCCTTTCGGTTTGATTGCATAACAAAGTATACTTCTCGGTAAACAGTAGATTCATCGAGTAGATTCAAGTTGAATTGATTTTACTTCACGACTATTTTGAAACGTAATTTTTTCATCTACCTTTCAGAATGTATTTCACATGAATTTTGTATCCGTTCTATCCAACTTTCTTGAAACTTATGAAGCTCCTTTTCATTCTTTTACGGATCCTGTAAGGACTTTAACCTCTTGTTATATTGTTAAATGAAATTTTCAAGACGTTTAGTTAACACATTTACGACGTGTCGGCGCAAAGCTGACAAGTAGAGTTACTTCCTTTATTAGTGTAGTATGTGGTAGAAATAAGGTCAATAACTTCTGCGGGATATATCCAGAATGATAATAACAAACACTGCGTCGCTGTGACCAACCTTGAAAACAGTTTGTTGTCCTCATTGCGTAACGTATGGGACGGAAACAGATTTAGGGCACTTCCCTCTGAATTTATCGGTAATACTGACGCAGAATAAACTAAAGCTACAACAAGAAATATCAAGGCGTCGACAGAGTGACTAACTATACGTGTGAAGGAATGAACCATCGTGAAACGAAATGAGGTAAGATCGAAAAAAATATGTTTTTTATATGTAATGAATGGGACATGCATAGGACACTTCAAGCATTACTCAAATTGCTTGACTTCTGTGAACACATATTAGACAAATTTTTCGACACTCCGCTTTCACAGTATCTCAAAAAGGCCCACAAAAATTTGCAACACACCTGGACCCTACAATCGAATAAGAATGCAAATTTCTCAGCGGTTTCATCCGGTTACATCTGGTTCACGATCCGGTTCGTCCCAGCATGTTTGGAAACTTGATCTTTTGTGGATTCTGCTTAAGCGCACACACGAGAATTTCCTTTACGAGAAACGCATACGAATTAGAGACTCATAACATAACTTGAACAATTCTACACTCTTTTTAAAAGTTCGCTTAGAATACAACCAGTTTTTTCGTATTCGTTTGACGTCAATGAAAAACCCAGACCATGTTTCAAAGGTTCGGATAATAAGAGCTGCGAACGTTTTCAACGTTCTATATTCCAAAAGCAAATCTGTCAAATCAATATGAGTCTTAGTTTTTTCCACCCTCATTTGATTTTATAGGCCCGAAAATGTGTTGGACTTGGACTAGACTGAATAGTGGCACCAGTGAGTTTTTATCTGTCTTCAAATGTATTTTCAAACCAAACAAAGAAGGACAGCCTATTCACTGATTCATTAATCAGCCCAAATTATGAAGATTAGTCAAGTGCAGATGGACGTAAGTAAAATACTGAATAAAACAGGTTTTGATTGACTACATTAACTAGAAACATGCATGGGAGTTACCACACACATGTCTCGCCTCCTCGCAGGCGTGTTAAAAACGTGGTATCGAGGCCGCCAAGAATCAAACCGTTTTTTGTGAGCCTTTTTTTTCAAATACTTTACAAGGTCGAGCGAGTAGTATCTTTGTGAATGGTGTACCGATGACACAGTATTAACATAGTAAACGCTGCAGCTACGTCATGTGAAAAATAAATTATTATTAGCTGCATTATTAGATGCAGCTGCGCTTGATTGATTTTTATAATTGAAAATTGAGCGAACTCACCTGTGATGTTCGATTACAATTATACGAGGCGTTAACGAAGGATTGGTATTTGATTGGTATTTACCCATTATTTATCACATTGACTTGTATTTAACTAACGCTGTTTTGACTGATCTAACAACAAACATAATTGACGATTCACTTAATTATAGATTTTTCAATTGACCCTTATCACATTTGATTCTCAACTTCTACAATTTGTTGAAATGAAGTGGACCTGGACTGTGACGTCACCTGGCGACACTCCCAGAAGAGCAGACCTATCCTCTTGGATCATAGAATTTTCTATGTAATATAGGAATTGACCATTTAGGTACAATTCTTGACTATAGGCACTCTATAATTTTCAATGTAATATAGAAATTGACTATTGAGGTACAACATGCGAAATATACTCTCGCAAAAAGAACGAAACTCAAATATTCTTCGTAAATATATAAATATTCCAAAAATGTATTTATATCAGTTTCATATCATAGGTGATAATAATTTCATAGATAGAATAGAAAAATTAATAACAAATAAAAAAAAATATATAGATTGGAAATAGTGAAATAGATAGGATTTTTTGTTTGAAATTAATAGACATTGCGATTTTCTTTAATTATGTATTTTCTTTCTTCTTTTTTTTAACTGAACAGTCTACGTTAGACATAGACTTTGTACGGTATTGTATGGCTCAGCAAAATACGTTCCGTACAACATGCAAGTAACGACGCAGCCTTGGAAGGCATACGTGGCCTTCATATGCGTACTTAGGTGAATATGGCTCCTTTTTAAAATGATCAGTTTAAACGATGAATTTCAACTATAAATTAACATAATAAACCCTATGTTTGTCTTAACGAAGTACCTTAATGTTCGTATAGGTACCTTAATGTTCGTATAGGTAGGTAATAATACAATATATATTTAGAGATGCAACTTTTTCTCAACGCTATGAAAACGGAGAAGGATGAAGTAATAAGCAGACGCACGACGTAAGTACCTCGACGTAAAAATCTGAAATTTTATTGCATTTTGTGGCAATAAAGACACTTTAACTTTGCTACACAAGGGTGTAACAAAGTTACACCCTTATAGGGTTGTCATGGTCAACTTGATAACACCAAAGCGGAGGATTAAAATTATTGTTTACAATTTTAAAATCTCGTATGTACAATAATTTTAATGCGATAACGTTGTGTATCATGTTAAGAAGTCTGTTTAGTTTTAGTATAACAATTTTCAAAGTACTTCGCCATGTTAATTTCTTAGTTTCATTCAGCCTACATGGCTCATATTTTGTTTGAAGAATAATTGTAAATTTCCTTGGAGATTCGAACCCACTTGCTGTTCAACGTGTTGGGTCTTCACTCAAGCCGTAGGACCAAGATATAATTTATTTATATACTTTGCTATGTTATTTACAACGTGTTTTTCATTTCCGCAATCTTAGGCCGAATCCGAGTGCTTTGGTAGTCAATATGTATTATTTTTATTATTATATATTAATTAGTAGCCTTAAACACCTCACAGGTGGAGGTAAACACTAGTAACCATTATTGCTACCCCAATAGGGTGCTTGGTTCATCTCGACACTATACGAGTGGAGGGATACAGTGGTAACCATTAGTGCTACCCATATAGGGTGCATGGTTAATCTCGACACTTCACAAGCGGAGGTATACCGTAAGTGGTAATTATTGCTACCCATATAGGGAGCATGGATGGTTTTTCTCGACACTGCAAGTGGAGTAAAAAACCATTTGATAACATTAAATAGTAGCCATTATTGCTACCCATATAGGGTGCTTGGCTCATCTCGGCACTATATACGATTGGAGGGATAGATACAGTGAAAACCATAAGTGCTACCCTTATAGGGTGCATGGTTCGCCTCGACACAATCACAAGTGCAGGAACACATTGGTAATCATAACCACCCATAAAGGGTGCATGGTTCATCTCTACACTATAAAAGTGGAGAAGGGGTTTTTGCTATCCATATAGGTTATTGTAGTAAGCTATCCAACATTTAGGTAAATGGCAATTATAATCTCGGACGAGTATTTTTGAATGTTTCGGATGATTTGCGTTACACATTATAGTAAGAAAAGATACAAACAACTTAAAAACAAATATATAGACGGTACAAATGTTGATCATGATATCAATTAATAAAGGTTTGAGGTAATCCATACCTTTTTGTCAACCAGTATTGATCAAAAGTCGCACATTGTGACTTCGACAACACAAACATAAATAATGACAAGTGAAGCTGGCTGTCAGAGACACATTAGGTTACGGGCTAGTTAGTGGCTGTATTCTGCCAGGCGTAGGGTAGAATATTAATTTATTTCTTTCAGGTCAGCTTTATATGTGTGACAGAAGCAGACATTCGTAGATCGCTGCAATAAGTTATAGAATCCTTCGTTAATGCCGAAGTATAATTAATTTTAGCCACGATAAAAGTTTGCTCTCGCTTCGCTCTCCGCAATTGTTGGTTTGAACAATTGAGCTATGTGAACGGATTATTAGTTCAGAAGCTATAGGCTATGATAACTTGTCAATGAACTATCGAATTAAAAAAGTTCTGAGAATTTAAGCAACTCTTATTTTGTACGATTCATTTTGACATAATGTAGGTGGTATGACAGAATTTTCACAAAGTGTATTTGAAAGCGTTTCGTTCATGTGTTTGACAATTCGCGAAATTTTATGTAACAGCACGTAGCCTCAAAGCAGGGCTCACAGAAATTTAGATAAATTTCTGTGGTTTGGTCTATTCTGTATATATAACGTATATTGAAGGGAAACCTATATTAAAGCTAAAGCGACACTAATATCACTGGGGCGACCTTGTAAGCACGTTTCATACGAGAGTATGATAAGAAGCAATGTCAGATAGATCGCGTGATGAAGATATTATAGCATTATGAGAAGTTAAATAAGGTTCATATTGTTGTTCATATTTCGTCGTCTGTCTTCATCGACGATTTCTGTGGCCTGGTGAAGGTTTGCTTGAGACGCAGGTTGCGTGTTTGGTTCGACTAGGACAAATGTTAGTATAATTTGCAAATAGAACCATTTTCTTTTTATGCTTATTATTGGTTACCTAATTTTGAAAGTTCTTGGTTGGTAAATGATAGACATACTCGCAGATGGAATCTCATATCAATTGCATGGAGTAAATATATAAAAATCGTGATATGAAATATCGAGGACAACCACTTAACTTCCGACAGCGCCATCGGAAGAGTTTCTTAGGCAGGTTCTACGAAAAAGTTACATGTTACTTAAAATTTGTTGCTTTTAGCCGATACAGTACTTTTGTGTGTTTATGGAGAAATTAAATAAATCTCTTCCGACTTCCTGGGACTTTTGAATGAGTTTAATGTGATGATAATTTCCATACTGTCGTTATTTTCGTGATTACCTATCACAATTTTTTATCATCAACAAAATTATTTCTTTATCACACGTGCTGTCTTTTCTGATACCGACAAATCATTACATATTATAAAACAAAGTTTTCCGCCGCGTCTGTCTATCTGTTCGCGATAAACTCAAAAACTACTGAACGGATTCTCATGCGGTTTTCACTAATCAATAGTGTAATTTATGAGGAAGGTTTAGGTATATAATTCGTCAAGGTTTTGTGTAAATTGGTTGAAATATAACGATATTTGTTGGACGTAGTTTGTAGGGTTGTAAAAAGTCAAGCCGCTTTTATCAAAAATATTGTCCATAGACAGCGTTTTCGCTCTATAGTCTTCATTCATAGACTGAGGATCTAGAGGTATAATACCTCTATGTTACATACAGAGTGAAAGTCGGAGGTTTTATTATTCCTTATAACTGATTTACGGTACCTAAACGATAATTGTTGGATGTGTCGGAAATAGTCAAGTCGCCTGGGAGCTTTAATCGAAAACGCTACCTAATGAGATAGTTATAACAAAACAATGTATGGTGGGATATTTCTCCCACGCGGGTGTAGCCGCGGGCGGGTCAGCTAGTTAACAATAAAATAATACCTTTCAATTTAAACAATCTTGTTTCAACTTTGCTAAGTGCGATAGGTAATTATTAACTTTAGATAGGGCGATTAAAAGTTACTTTTTGCAACATTTTGTGATGTGATGAATACATTGGTATCAATCAAACAATGAATTAAGACCACTATCCTTCAAAATAAGTAAACATATGTAGTTTCCTAAAAACAAAACCTTTTAGCTGCATTTAGAAAAGCCCTCAAAGAAGACAATTTCCTTCCACCCTATATTTTAATTCCGGAAAAGGCGTGCGAAGCCGCGGGCATACGCTAGTACTTTAATATAATTAGTAGTTCTTAATTGTCATTAAAAGGGCGAATGAGTCGAGCGTAGCCTAGTTATATTATTCAGCCGGTCGGCGCGGCGCGGCGCCGCCGGTATGTAGCGAGGGGAGACGGGAGGTTTTAGTAAGAGGGGTGCGGGGGAAGGCAATCAGAGGAGAGAGGGGTGGGGGAACGAGCCGCGCGCGGGGGTGCCAGGGAGGTCAGACCGGTGCATCGGACTAGGGATGGGATGAGCTGTTTTTTGTTTTTGTTGATTTTAGAAACTGCGCCTGTTTTACTTTTACTGGATCAGTTGAGCTACCTCTAGATTATTTGCAACAGTCTGCAACTGTTCCAATTGTAAATATAGTTCTAATTTTACTATAAAAACTTTCGTAGTTTGAATGTAAGCGGGATAGTTCGTTCTAATTTGTTTCTCTTCCTAAATTGTAATTTTCTTCGGTTTTTAAAGGCTTTTACAGAATTTACACAATCTCGGGGTAGGTATTCAAGTGAATGGTGAGTAAGTTCCACTTTCAGTTTGAAGTTTCTTCTGGTAAAACAAGCCACATCTTCGGTTATTGAAGTGAGAGTATGCGAGTTTTATAAACCGTTATTAACATTGATTCTGACTGATATTAATTACTAATTTGCATTTACCTAATACTTTCAGGCTTCTTCGTTCGAATTCTTTTAAGATCTCGAAGGCCTGGTTGAGTCAGACAAAGATCTTGCAACCTTTACTTAAAATTATTTCCGGATTCTATTTATAGTTTTGAGTTAAAGTAAGGGCCAACCACGCTACGCAGTTACTAATTATACGAACCAAGGTTATCCGAAAACCATGAGGTTATCTGAAATATTACCGGGTACATACGTTACATAGGTTAGGTAGTACAGTTTTAAGATATTTAAGGCGATGATTATGTACGTAAGTTTTATGAGGATTTCTATACGTAGTATAACTTTTAAGGTAACAATGTTATATAAGTGCACAAAAAAAAAACGGTGCGAGCGAACAGGTTCTGATAAAAAAGAAACGAAATGTCCTTCGACAAAAAGGTGATTTGGCGCCGCCACCACAGTTTTTATCATCGCACAACACTAGTGAGGTCAGACGTAACCGGCGGCGGGGCCCCCCGCAGCCCACGCCGCCTCCCGCTTCAGTATAAAACATTGCCCCCACGCGCGCGCCGCGTCTAACGTTACAGCGCCACCGTATAGCTCGGTCGCGCCACGATCGTGAACACACGCGCTTACAAATTGTGAAAGTGTCAGTGAGAGTACTGCGCCAAGCGAGAATCTCAACCAAGGCGAGGAAATTGTTTCGTGAATTCACCAACTAGTGGGGTTCAATGGAAGCGAGATTCGTTACCTGCCGCAGCGCCCAGCAGATCAAGCCGCCTGAGAAGAGCCTCGCGCCGCCGCCGACGGTGAAAGGCCTCTTGTCCCGCTTCGGGAGTCAGGCCCAGGCGCTATTCGCACCAAAGAAGCCCCGCTTCGGATCCTCGGTGGCCATCCACAAACTACGCGAGAGCAAGTGGTTCAAACACGATGAACAGAACATTCTGTGCTCGGTTCTCGAGTCGGGCTTCATCCTCGAGGTTCGCGCCGAGGACAACTTACCGCAAGACTCTACCCTGTCTCCCGACTACCACATGTACGCAATCGCCATGTGGAAAAAGGGCAAAGGTGAGTTTCGATAACTAGGCATTAAATTGTATAAGTGAACACGAAAAGTCGTTTATCGTCGCAATGTACGAGTAGGACGTGTGATCGGTCGGGGCGAGACTAAATAAAGTTGGCGAGCTACCACGGACGTACGTAGGCAGTAAGCACCCGAGTTCACAATAGGTTGTAAGTAAATAATTATTCTATACACCCACCCATATGCATACTTTTCAAACGGGCACAGCGCATGAATAACGAATCAAGAAGGCGATTCGGCGCCAGTTAAGATTTAAGAATGCGATTTGAAAGGGCGAAGGCCTTGATTTGTAAAGCAGTTAAGCTTTCTCAAGGACCAAACAAGTCCTAACAGGTTCTGATGAATCATGCCTAAAAAATTCGCAACCATTGACATTTCTAATGTGGTAATTTTGTCGGCAGAAAAAACAAAGAACCCGGAACAGATAGAAATCTACACGGTACAACAGAAAGGTGTTAGAAAACGTGTTATTAAAACCACAATGGGTTCTTTCTGGAAAAAGGACTCTGTGATACGCATCAATAATGTGGACGACAAGCAGGAGACACCAAACATCGAGAAGGACATCAGAGCTAAGGTAACTATCGACACCACGGGAGATACACTTGGTTTCCAATTCAATCATAACTTTCCCAAACTTCCGAATAACTTTAATTGCGTAATGAGCACTCCCATGATTGATTCCATGATCAGTAACTTTCGAAACACTTAATTCTAGTAGCAATGACATAAGGCCTTCGTAAATGCACAATCTGCAGCTGAATGGCTAGATTTCTTTTTGTCGAATCAGTTCAACAGTCAAGACCTAAATTGTTCGTTTTATTCTCGTAGACTTGCTACATATACTGAGATTCATTAAATCAACGACCTCGATTCGATTGCAAATCGCTGTCCCAATTCAGGAGTTCGACAATTTGGTCTTGATTCTTCTAAGCACTTCCTATCAAATTATCATTCCCAATGCATAAAGTTCGAACCTTGATGGGTTTCTTCTCTATCGCGTTTCTTCATAACCGTAGGTTTGCGTCAGAATTGGAAACTCTCTTTACAGATAGCGAGGGTCGTTAGACTCTCGTTGTTGGGCAACTGTGGGCACAGTTGAACAGTGGAAGCTACTAAGGAGGTTCCTACTGATTGCAGCTGGATATGGCAACTAAGTCAAGGTTCGAGAGGAACTGGCACAATACCCTGCACTTCGTCCACTGGTGCCGATATGGAGAGACACCACAAGAAGCTCGCATGAGACAGGTAAGAACAATCATTCTAGACTCTAGAAGTTTTTATACGCGATGCGTTATTATGATTCAACGGAAAATCCTTTCGACTTTGTTTTCTGTTTTAGATTTTATTTTTATCAGTTCAATTGCATGTTGCGTGTCATTGGCCGGGAAGCAAAACTGCCCTTGCATTTAATGAGTCGTGTGATGGCAGTTTTAAATCATTTACAATTTACGTTCTAAAGAATCCAATCGTAAATGCATTGTTTCATTGGCTTTGTGTCTGTTTGCCGTTCATTGTATACTTTTCTAAGGAGGCATTGGGAAGTGGGCACATAATGGGCGATCATGTACCGCATGGGGCAGTGGGAGAAGTACCAAACGATCGCAAAACGAAGACATTTTGTTACAGATCAGCTTAACGACGTCGAAAACACCCATGATTATCATATTTTGATGGTAATTTGAGGCGCTTTGGACTATCAGCTGGCGTCTTAGTACCGGTGAGGTTTTTTATAATGTACCGGAGTTCTATGTTCCCCATTTTGTGTCTCTTTACTAATGTGCTGTGTACGCGTTTATGTAGGTACTGATCATGCTGAACTGATATAGCAGCGTTAAACCCATCAAATGAATTGCGGAAGATGCAAGTGCAACTAAGATACTATACCGAACCAAGTCGTAGATTGTTTGAATTCAAAGTCCGTTCACCTTGCCTAATTGACCGCGAAGAATTGCAAAATATTTGGTAACATTGCGTGTCTGTAATTATTTGTAAGAGCGATGATTATCGTTATTTAAACTTGAATATACGACCGAAATTACGTCGTGTGTAACATCCTAGAATCAAAATATATTTGCGGGCTAAAGTATAATAATATGTGATTGATTGCCGAACGTGCTCCTTTTAGTTTTTCTGAGTGTTCTTATTCAATTATATCTAATCAGTGAGGACATGACCGCCTTCTGTTAATATTGATTTATTCTGTAAGAATAACATTCTTGGCTTCGCAATGCCACTTCGACATACTTTTATTTGATTTGACTCATTGCTTTATGTTATGGCGTGTTTAGTATTTCAATGCCTTCAGGTGCCTTCAGCTAAGTGTCTAGTAAATAATCATTGTCGTTGTAAAGTTCTGTCGTTTCTCTAGCTGCTTATAATTCATTTTTTTTGTATCATTTAGTCATAGTTACGACGAAACAAAAAACCAATGCTTTCACAGTTGATCTCTGATGATAACAGAAAATTAGATCATCGTATATTGTATATTAGTAAGAATATATAGAAAAAATAACCAAACTTTCGATTCCTTCGAATTATTTATTTAGTAGCCTTTATTTTGAAAACGCTAAGCTGCTAAAATGCTTAACATTATTCCATTATCAGTGTTACATTGAATAGGTACTTTATTCTCAAGTTAATATTCACTAGATCGAAGTCAAAGAATAATAAGTAACTAGTTGTTCTATTTTATAACAATAGAGTTATACTACTGAAAACCGGGTTTCAGCGATAAGCCCTACAAACTGTACCCATATATATACCTATATTACAAACAGTAGATAAGTAATTCTTACGACGACACTTCTACTACATTATAAAATTGTATGAAGTTTAATCACGGCTGGTCTTACATTATCAACGATTACCTCTGTAACCTGGCACCATGAGCAGTATTGAAAAAAAAAAGATATGAATATGCACTTTTATCGTATGTTTGTAGATATAGTTCGGAATGCATACCTACCTGAATTATCAGTATAATTCGTATTGAAACGTGACCAAAGTCGACCTCAAGCGATACAGGCCTTGGTTGTGAGTTCACGAATTTAAAATTCCTGAGATCTGGCACGTAGATGATACGTGTCTAACTTATAGAAATGATCGCATTATAAATGCTTATAAAACAGAAAATATTAATGCTTTTATAAATGCGGATGATATCAAAGGTGGTTGGAATATGGATAGTAGAGATAGATCATATGAATCAGTTGAGCTACCTCTAGATTGTTTGCAACGGTCTGCAGTTGGCTCAATTGTTTAAATTGTAAATTAATTCTAATTTATTTGCATTCTTTAAATAATTTAACTAAGTTTTAGGTAGTGCTCAAAATAAAATTTATTGGATTACATGTCACAAAATTTTTTTGAATTCATAGTTTAGATTCAATTGGGTTTTTGATAAATATACAACTAAAAAGTCAATCATGTAATTATGGATTAAGTATACAAGTTTCTCGAACCTGAAATAGCAAATATGTAGGGAAATAAAATCAATGCAAAGTTGCCAATAAAATAACTTTTACCTAATAATATAATTATAACATTTGCACATTTACAAATGTCCTTTTGTGCAATGAAGTTTCAGAAGACTTTATTTATTTACACAATAAGCTCTTAGACAATTCAAATTTAAAACTATAAATTATAACAGATAAGAAATCAAGCGTTAATTAATTAAAATCTTAAGTTTGCTTAGTAGATAGCTAAATTTCAAATTCCTTGTTACAGATAAGCGAATCGCTGAAATGGGGTAACATCGGAATGAGCATGGGCGTTATGCTAGTCAACCAGAACCAAGTTCGGGAGAAGGCGCGCTCGGTCTGAGTGTGGGCATCCAGTGGACCCCCTACCACTGGATACAAGTGCTTCTGCTTCGGGCGGCGATCGCCTGTCGACCATGTTTAATTCTAAGCAGAAGTTGAAGGGGATTTGACCGTCATCTAAGCATAAATTTATGGCGATTTGACCGCACTCTAAGCATACGATGATAGGGATATGACCGTCATCTAAGCATAAATTCTTGGCGATTTGACCATGGTCTAAGCATAAGTTGATGCCGGATTTCACCGTCATCTAAGCATTCGATGGCGATTTGACCACCATCGCCTATCCAAAATGTTGAAAAGCATACTAAATTGTTTCGATATAGACTTTACCCCATGTTTTTTGTAAGCATTCTCTAATTTATTCGGATAAAGACTTTTTGATTATTGACAGATTTACAGGTTTCAATAGCCTAGCTTTATTTTATAGTTGCTTTTATTTTCTATCGATTTGTTATTTTTTTTCTGATGATATTTATTGATGATATTCCTTTCTTAAAATACTATCGAATGTTCAAGATTTTTGATTCAAGCTATAAAATATTTAAACCATACTTCTAACTATCTATGCTTTGTCTTAAAATATTTCTAAATGTATTCAAAATTGTGATGTTAAGGAATATGGAAAGAGCTTTTGCATAAAATTTGTGAATATTGATACTGTTTAAAACATTCCTATATCTTAAACAAAAGACGCCCTACGGCTGAATATATTTAACTCTGTACTCTTGTAATATGATATTAATTAAGGAATTATTGAGAAATCTTGTTCGAGTGGCACCTAGTCTGCAAGTATTTCCCTTTTCTGATATAAAAAGACTGTTTTCTGATTTTCTGTGAAAATTATTTATAGACTACGAAATTTCTTTCGGAATTCGTTGTCAGATTCAATGTCACTAGTATTGAAATGTTATTTGACAATAGGGTTTCTTATCCCAGATAGGGTCAAATGTGAAAAAGTATTTTATTTATATATGACGATTAACGACCTAATAATTATGTAAGACAGAAAATGTGTTGACTGTTGTGAAATATCTAATAGTACATGTGTAAGTTTTAATGTTCTATTTACAATAAAGCATTTTTTTTTATAAATGAATAAATGAAATTATTGAATGTTTTATTTAACCCCGAATATGCAGGAAAACCTTTGTAAACAAAGTCAATTTCATGAATATCGGTAAAAAACTTGAAGGATTAGGAAAAAGAAGGCAATTCCGGTCCGAAAGGTCTTATGCTATATATTACAAATATGACGTAAGGGTTCTTCGGTTTATTATTTACATTGAATGCCAATATACTTGTCTGACACAAATTGTTTAAACTATAAAGACTTGAAAAAAGCATTTCGTGTAGAATAAAACAATAGCATTTAGTTTCGAAATTGTAGTTTGTAATGTATTTGTTTATTTTCAAAACAGTATAGCTTATTGTCATGCAAATAGATATAACCCCATGTACAATCCAACAGTCTTATCCATTCAAGGTTGTCTGGGAGAGATACAATGGCCAGTCTTATCGCTCTTGAGCGAAAATTGCTTAAACTGAATTTGAGGGGATTTGCTATTGATAATGCAACATTAACTCGATTTTATACTTTTAATTTTTTATTACCATTCATTATTTTAGTGATAACAATTATTCATCTATTATTTCTCCACCAAACAGGGTTCAATAATCGAGCGATAAGACCGCCCATTGTAACCGTTAATTATTATTTATTTTATAAATTATTTATAAGTCAAGTGTGCAATAAAGTATTATTTATCTATCTATTACTGACGAGGCCAGCAACCCACCCATTACTAATAATGGGTGGGTTGCTGGCCGCGATGATGATGGCTGAAAGCGCAACGCAGTGAAGGTTGCAGCATTGCAGTCCTTGATGGACAAGCTGAAATGAAGGCCGAGACCGTAGGTCGAGGGCTTTATAGCGTGGACAGCGAGGGCTGCAATTATGACAAAACTTGAAGAAGGCAGAGACCATAGCAAGCTTAGCTTGAGGCCATCATAGCATGACCAGTAGGGCTAGGGACAGGCTTTCTTGTCTAGGTAGAATAGATAAAAAATGACGTAAAAATGACATTTAGGTGTAGAGAGTTTTCTTCGTTCGAGAACACGGCGTTCGGAAGAATAAGCGGTATAAATGTTGTCTATTCTACCCTAGAGATGAGTCTGCCGATGCGAACATGGTGATAAATTTACTCGTTTCTTGACAATTGAGAGTAGAAACATTTCTTCTAAAATTGTCTACACCTCTCGAGACCTAGACATGGTCTTTCTTCCCTCGCATCTCGCAATATTTGGATGTTTAGTTATATTATTATAATTTGATTTTTGGGGTTTTTGTGTCTAGTTAATGGCCCCGCAGCCATTACGAGCAAATGCAACATAAAAAATCGGAGAATAATTTGTTTGTTTGTTTGCTCCAAAACTAAATTAATCTCCGTTATTCTGTTTTGTATATGCTATGAGTTCAATAATCTTCATTTGCCGCCTTTGCCAGAGACAGTATTTCACCGAAACATTTTGTGAAAAGATTTCGGTATTTCTTTAGTCCACTAAGAGAAAAAAAAGAAAAATACATCTTTGAACGAAAGAAATTACCCTTCAAAACATTGTAATTGACATTGACAAATACAATAAAGTGACATTTTGCCATTTTTCAATCAAAAAACGTTTCGTTTTACGGGCTCAGTTTTCTTTTTAGCGATACGGCTGGTTTTATGTTGATTTTCTTGGTAATGAAACGCAAAGAACGAACTTTTTACAGCATTTATATTTTTTTCTGTGGTTTGGTTCCCGTTGATATAGAAAGCGCTTCTCTACGAAGAAACTGCATTCTGGGGTTTGTTTCTCGAAACGGCATATTCGGGCAAGAGAAAGATTATGAAGACAAGAAACTTTCTTCTCTAGTCTAGGTAGAGTAGAAATTAAAAGCCCGTGCTAGCGGGGCAGCAGGGGAGTCATTGCGGACCAAGGTAAGCCCGAAAAGTTAACTTTGTTTAAGACGAAGTGAACTCAGTTTTCCGAGACAAGGACGAGCGAACACCGCGTGGGGAAGGCGAGAAAGGAAGGCAAGAGCCGCAGAACGGCCGGCGCGCTATAAGACCGATTATTTTTTAAATTTGGTTTTCCTCTCAAATAAAAATACCATAATCCTCTAAAGTATTTATTAGGGAACACATAGACGAAATTTCATTGTAATATGTTAAATAATCAGCAAATGAAACTGGTTTTTCCTAAGGAGTATCTCTGGAAAAATTAAGATTTAGAGGCAACTTCGTGATTTTTTTGTATCGAGCCAACTTTAGTCAATCGTGTTTCGGCTCCCATAAGTTACTAACTAGAATCCTAAACTTTATAAGCTCGTCAAAATTACAAAATATTCAATGATTTCATGCCTTAAAATTGATTTTCCTTACAGTCAAAACGTGGGTTTTGGGACTCACTTCACCTTAAAGGTTGTCAAAATAATCACAAGATTACATACTGTTTGAGTAAATAATATTTAAATTAACAAGATTAGGTATGAGGAAGGATATTTAGCACTTGACAACATAACGATAAGATAACTTTAAACAAAAAATTAAAACGTTTTTCCTCGAAATACTTATCAGCTAATTGAGCTATAATAATAAACACAAGTCTCGAATTCTCTAATAACTTGATCTGTATATGAATGGAAACTACCACTGCCTGGTCAAAGCGATAATTAATTTAGTTGATAACTATTTATAGATTCACAGATAGAGTGCAAAGTTTAGTTTTGTACCAAAACAATGTGTCATAAATAACCATAACTAATTTAAATAGTGTAAGTTACCGTGGCGGAGTAAAGGCGTAAGAATTGACCTCCAAATTTTGCTCCAAATCCTCCAAATCAGCACGTGGATTTTTTAAGAGTCGAATCCTGCATGGACTTTACTTAAATTACTATATTTGTTATATACCTTCATGACAAACTCGACATATACGTATATTTACCCGACTACCAGCGGAGGAGGGTTTATTTGCATACCGATTATATTGGTCAAACGTGTTGTATCATATAAATTAACTACCATCTTTGTTTACGTACATCATCATGATCATATTAGCCCATACACGTCCACAGCTGGACATAGGCCTCCCCCATAAGACGCAAAAAATAGCGTAGCCGCCTCCATCCATCGACTCCCTGCGACCGCTGCGTACCGACGACACGGTCCATCGTCTCTCCGTTTCGCGTTGCATCGTGCCCGCCCCTCGAGAACCTTACTTACATATCTTTTTGCAAATAAATTATGTTTATCTTTATCCACTGTCGAATAAGGGAACCTACCAGAGGAAGAGCAGCAGCTTCCTTCTGTATATTTTGAACACCTCTACTGCGATCACCAATCGCAAAAGTTTTGTGTAAAAAAGGAATAAAAATCCATGGTAACTTTCGTATTATAATATGCGTACGGTGATCGCTCATGTGCCTCGTCCATGGTCATACATAGCGCATTGTTCTAACTCCGTTTCTATCATTCAGCTTTCATGTAGGTAACATTTTGCCAGGTGGTTCGACTATCGATGAAAGACTGCAGGCATATTCCGGACACAGCAAGCTGAAGACAGGACGCTATGGCGATCATTAGAAGCAGCCGATGCCGCATCCGGAACAAACTCCATACAGAAGACAATCGCAACTATTTCTAACGTATAAGATCAATTCATGAATTTTAAGTGCGTGTGAGATTTTTAAAACGAACATCATTGGCGCGATTCAAAACACTGCGTTTTCCTTTGGACGTCAATTCGACCTCGATACACGAGGTAGGTGGATGAAGAAGCTCTAAAAGGTGAGAGACGAAGTGTGGCTTTTCTATAATTGTGTCCAGTAATATGCAGAGAGCAACCGTTCAATAGTCACTTTAGTAGTGGACGCGACAAGTAGTGGATATAGGCAGATGATTGGACACATTCCTTTTTCATTTGACTTGTCTAAGTGCTTATTTTGTAAGCCTAAAGAAATAAAGTTATTGATTCTGATTCTTTCAGACCCTCGCACCGTAGTACTCGCACCTTCTGTCATTATATTATATTATTTATTTTGATTATATTATAGACATGTAACAGTCTGTTATATAACACCTACCTCTCTCAGAAGTCCAAACATTGACCGTTCGTGCGCCTCGTCCATGACGATAGCGCGGTATTGTTCCAGATCTGGCTCTCTCAGTCCCTCGCGCAGTAGTATACCTTCAGTCATGTACTATTTATAGAAATATCACTCTATCATGTAACACCTACCTCTCTCAGAAGTCCAAACAGCATGTCAGTGGATAGTGACCGCTCGTGCGCCTCGTCCGTAAAGATAGCTCAGTATTGTTCCAGATCTGGCTCTCTCAGTCTTTCATGCAGTAGTATAACTTACGTCATGTAACACCTACCTCTCTCAGAAGTCCAAACAGCATGTCAGTGGATAGTGACCGCTCGTGCGCCTCGTCCATGATGATAGCGCAGTATTGTTCCAGATCTGGCTCTCTCAGTCCCTCGCGCAGTAGTATACCGTCCGTCATGTACTTTATGACCGTGTTCGGGGATGTGCAGTCTTCGAAACGGATCGCGTAGCCAACTTCTTCCCCTGTTGATAATAATTTGAACTTAATTGTCTACTATGGGATTTAAATTAACTTTAGCAATTGTGATTTTACTGTTGGTGAACCTACCCGAACTTAATTTATAAATATGTATCTTTGAATGAATATTGAAAATACAAGACAACGTTGCTTTCTGCGATTGAAAGTTTCAGTCAGTTATCTGTTGAAATAATTCGATACCAAAACAATAGATGGCGTTATGACTTATTTTTGCAGATCATAGAAAGAATATGTCCCGTGACGGAAATGGAAAATGAAACACTCAACCATACGCATCCTGTCCGGATCTTAGTCCACTGCGCTACAAAGTCGCTAACAGATAACGAACATAATTATTTTGTTAAATTGTTGTTATTGGTGATTGGTGTTATGCTTAGATCTGCACTTAGGACCCTGGCGCCGCGGAAAACCAGCGCTGCATTGGCACCCGTGTCAATGGAGCATTTAATGCTGAGCCGGTAGCCTGTTTTTGTTCTCGTATATATATATATATATGTCTCTCTCATACAGGTTGGGCCAAACACGGACGTCCAAAAAAAAGTTTTTGTGACATCATCCTCACAAATTGTAATTTCACACATAAAACAATCAGCTTCCCAACCTTGACTCAAGTTACAATAAAATTGACCGAAAGTTAAAGTTTTACCTTTGAGCAAATCAAAGTTTGATTTTGTAAAAAAAAACTTAAAATCTCAGAATTCAAAGACCAGAAGTAATTTTAAAAACTTTGCCAGACTCTAAACTTTCAAAATAATACAAAAAAAGTGACACTTAATAGGGCATAATTAGCTGGATATGACTTTCAAACGTACTAAGGTAGAATGTGTAATAAAGAGTCTGTTATTAGTAACATAAAAACTGTTTTTTATTTGGCCGAACCTAATTTGGTACTGGCCATCAATAAAGCCATGTAATACTTTTTATATTATACTATTACAACAAATTTCAATTTAAATTTGTTCTTCTTGTGTCTTAAGAAAAGAATCACGTCTTTTATTGTCAAATAACTAATAGTTAATGTTGTTATAAGTTACTTCTGCTCTCGTTACGTTTAATTTCTGAATTCTTCTCGCTTTGTTAACTGGACTCTGATTGATTTGCCTTACGACCGACCTTTGACTAGTGATTGAATTTACTTTCGTGTAGCAACATGAACTACACTCTTAGTGAATATGCAGAGATGCATTATTATTATGGTGTAGCTCAAGGCAACGGACATTTAGCGGCAAGGCTGTGCCAGCAACAATTGGAGCACAAAATCGAGTCAAGGTTGGGAAGCTGATTGTTTTATGTGTGAAAGTACAATTTGTGAGGATGATGTCACAAAAAAAATCACGCGTTTTTTCTGAGTGATTTTTAACAAAAAAAAGTTACATGATGTTAAACTGCTCGGCCCGAAAATTCTTGAAAAAATCTTTAAAAATTAATTACTCGAAAACTACAAAAAATCGGCCAACATACATGGGGTATATTCGGATAGCCCCGGAAGTGAGGCATCAAAATTTTTTTTTTGGACGTCAGTGTTTGGACCACCCTGTATATATATATATATATAATTGACCGAAAGTTAAAGTTATTATATAAGTTAAAGTATATATATATATATATATATATATATAGTAATTTTGGGACGCATTTAAATATTTTCTTATTCTATTCTTTTAAAGCACACTCACCTAGTTTACAGTTCATTTCGTCCGACACGCGCTTCGCCACCGACATCGCGGCCACTCGACGCGGTTGCGTACACCCGATCATTCCTAGCTTACTGTATCCTTCTTCGTGGAGGTACTGAGTAAGTTGCGTGGTTTTACCACTTCCGGTTTCACCTGGAATTTGATGTTTAATGTTAACAGGTTAACTGTCCGTGTATTACCATGCATTTTTGGGCTGGCTATGACGTTCGTGCATTACATGTAATGCATTAGCCAAATGCAATTGAACCTCTCGTTTCCTGGGTTGGACGTGACCACTAAATTTTCCAAAATAGATGGGACAACAAACGTGTTAATTTACATACATTACACAATGACATATCTGAATGCTAATGTACAAAATAAGCCTTTTTTACTGCGCTTGTGCAATTATACATTGGTTCGTGTTTAGATATTATCTTGCTGTTATTTTGTTGTTGTCTGTTATTGTTATAATTTTTTGTGAAGTTTTCATTCATAAATGCCTTTATTGGCATAAAATATTTTGTATTCTAGAACTGAGCTTACTTATTAGGTACTAGCAACCCGCCCCGGCTTCGCACAGGTAGTAGCGCATATATCTCAAAAGGATTAGGCAGCGTTTTCGATGAAAGCTCCCAGGCGGCTTGACTTTTTCCGACACTTCCTTTTACTTATATTTCAACCAATTTACACAAAACCTTGATAAATTATATACGTAAACCTTCCTCATGAATTCGACTGCTGAAAGCCGCATGAAAATCCGTTTAGTATTTTTTCAGTTTATCGGACAGTTAACAGACAGACAGACTGGCGTGGCGTACTTTGTTTTATAAAATGAAGTGATATCTACTCACCAACAATAATAACGACGCTGTTCTCCCGTATAACTTGCATGAGCTCTTCCCTGACCGCGAACGCTGGCAGGAACCGCCTCTGTTCGGCTATCGTCTTTTTGTTCACAAAATCGGACTTGGATTTTGGTTCTGCTTCTGCTGCCTCTGAAATATGTGAGGATTAAAGATCAAAACTAACTGCTGTTAGAGCAAAGGTGTAAGCTTTCGTCTGGGCGCAGATTTTATAATAACAGTCCTAGTAATCTGGGCAAGAATAGAGTAAAATTCAAACACTTCGTAAAAATGTTCAAGTTTAACGAACGAATATGGGATAATTTAACCATTCAACGGCATTCTCGTGAAAGTTTTATAGTTACAACACATAAACCATAGCATCATTAAGTTTCAGTTTCTTTCTATTTATAAAAAAAAAAACATGTACCGTAAACTCAATCTCTGTATGCTGAGTGTGAACTGCCATACTGTTTACTACAAAGTTTGCGTAACTTTATTTTCTATGGAATTCCTGAACAGCGCTCCAAGCTGGAAGTTTTAAAAATAGGAATTCCATAGAAAATGAGGTTACGCAAACTTTGTAGTAAACAGTATGGCAGTCACACTCAGCATACAGATATTGATACTATCTTTGCCGTCGTCCATTAATCACTTAATGTTTTTTTAGTAACTCGTATCCAAATAGAAAACGGATGAAACCGGCTTATATTTTAACTCATTTATTGGTTGTTATAACGGCCATAGCAGCAGCATTACACATTAACAAATTGTCTATCTATTTAGGTTCTAAACATACTACACTACGACAGACCAATAGACAGACAGTAGAGCTTTAGTATTAAGGTCCCGTTGGCACTCTTTGGGGAACCTTATACATATAATGATTCCTGTCTCATGTAAACATACCTTTATCAAGATGCTCTGCATATTTGTACGCTTGCTTCGTTGGACCATCCTCTGTATCTTCTTGTTCTTTTTGGATACCCATTATGTTACCTGAAGAAGAAAAGTTATTTATTACATAATTTCACACTAATATTTTAAATGTTTGTGGATGAAAATTTGTTAATAATATTTCACTTCATTTATTTATTTATTTCTGAAACAATTTACATTGTGTCGAAAAGTTCAAACGTTATTCAGGTAAGTAATTATATTTATAGGTACCTACATTGATCTGATACAAATGATAAATACCAAGCAAAATTATATATAGATTAATAAGAAATATAGTACAATAAATCAGTTTTATACAAAAACCAAATAATAGAGAAAACAATAATAGTAATGAATATTCAAAATGTCACACGAAAAACAATTAATTAAATCTTTCAATTTAAAATAATTCTTCAGGACAAATTTACTGAGACGATCGGGCAAGTCGGTTTTTTTTATTATTACTCGACTACGAGAGGGTTTGGAGAATAAAGGAGTTGTAGGTTCCTTATTCTGATGCGGTTGCTTAGGCCGATTAAAGTCGGTACATCTAAGATATTTATTACTGATTTAAAGCCTGAATTAGATCCTGCGGAAGGCGGAGATGAAATACCTATGAGAGAAACGCTGTTTAAAGGAAGGCAAATCACCTATAAACTGTCTTATTATAAGTACCCACCTCAATTCACAATTCGTCTCGGTCGTTCGCTGCGGGATGTCTCTCCTGGAAACTCAGGGGGGATCCGACGACGTCACAGATAGAAGAGGCAGAAGTCCTTGGTGCTAGAGTAGCAGCGGGTGCGGTCGCGACACGAGGGTTTTCCAAAATAACAAATGTGACCGGATCGCGGGATGCAAAATTATACGCGTCCGTCGTTGACTTGGATGCATCGTAGACTCGCTTGTCACTACCCCAAGCGTGGGGCGTGCGGAGACTTTCGACTCGTTGCTCACTTCAGTAGGGAAATATAATAAAACAGTCTTCCTTAGGTGAAAGACCATCCAAAAAACAGCGTATGCTACCCTTTATTATTATACATATTTAAAAACGAGCGTAACCAGGGTTATTATTTTGACACCCTATGTATGTAGCCGATTTTTATGTTACCTCGTAGCGCTGAAACTACTGGTCCGATTTCAACAAATGAGGTATCATATGATTCGTCTTAATAGCCCGATGGTTATAGGCTATGTGACGTCCGATAAAAATGGGGTCTAACGAGATAGCGGGGGTCGAAGAAAGTGTCGAAAATTTCAATGTTAGTAAATATGCTCGTGTGTGGTATCGTTCAGAGGTCTTTGTTTGTACTTTCCAAAACCGTTTTTCAAACTTTTGTGAGATTAACGATTCTCAAGCTATTAGCAAAAAGGTATAAAAAAATATATAGTTAAAAACTAAAACCCGACTACATAAAAGTCTTAAACAAGCGTTCACTTATTGTCAATAGCATTTTCTTTTGATACTTAGGTAGTCGAAGGCACCCACCCCATATACCTACGGTACAATTAGTAACAAAGGCCTCCGACTACCTAAGTATCAAAAGAAAATGATAAGGACAATAGGTGAACGCTTGTTTAAGACTTTTATGTGGTCGGGTTTTAGTTTTTAACTATATTTTTTCATGTTCTATTCTCATCTGCCATCATTATTTTGCCTATGAGCAAATTCATTGCCTTAAACACCGGTGTATTTTATTGAGGAAAAAGCCGAACAAAGCCTCATACAGAAGGTAGCTTTTCACTTCTTCCACTAGTAGACAAAAAAAAATAAGTGAAGAGAAAATCACTTCGGTTTATTTCTTTTTCGATAATCACATAAAGTCGCTATTCGTGGCGTCGTTTGGGGAAGGCCTATGTTCAGCAGTGGACGTGTACGGGCTGATGATGATGAATCACTCACAGTTAAAAATTTGACTTGTCAAGGAGCCTATTTTGTAACCCTAAAATAATACAAGTTATTGTTTTCTGATTTAGTACTTATGTCTACATCATAGAATTCGTCTGCAAAACCTTTCAATTGCTTTTTGCTAAATCTTACGATTTGATTTGGAACACTTTTCCAAAGGTGATTTACATACTTCGATGAAAATGTTCCTAATATAAAAAAGGGTCGACAATTGAGTGTAGTTAAGCAAAAAGCGACCAGTGATCAAAAACTTTCTTGGTCGCTGCTCAATTTATGTTTGCAATTCATGAGTTATGTTATGAGTCACCCTGGCCGACCGGCGTCTTTTGCCCCATCCACTAAATTTCTTTCTTTAATATACACGTTGAAGGCGGTACAAGAAATGACAAAATTCGAAACCTACCAATCTTAGTCCCTTCTAGTTTCCAATGTTTCTTCTGTGCTTTCCGTCTCTCCTTCTGTTCTCTGAACGCCTTCACTAGGGCCGAGCCCTTACGAGCGTTTATCGCCATGTCTGCCGTCGGATCTTTCACCTAAAACGTAAGAAAATAAGGTTTAAAATGTTTATCACAACTTACTACTTACGATCTCTATCGTGCAGTGATCGTCTAACTTTTAAATAATGTTATTACCGCTGCCCGCGCCTTCGAAGCGTTTTATCAGGATAAACAATATGTCAGTCAGCATGATGGGGATTGTTAATTAAGGAGTAATAGAGAAAAATTACGTCACTTTGTTATCGAATGCGTAAATTATATGAAATTCATTCCTTTAACTTCAATAATGAACGCAATGTATAACGATGTGATGTCATTATTGTCTATTCTACCCTGGAGAAAAATTCCCGTGCTAGGGGGCGCAGGTCCCAAACTATACCCATGCCAAATTTCAGCACAGTCAGTTCGGCAGTTTTTTCGTGAAAGAGGAACAAACATCCATACTCACAAATTTTGATATTTAGAATATTAGTGGGACTTACTGGTATAACTGGTTCCGGTTGTTTGGTGAATACGATTCTTCCGTCGAGGAAAGGCGGCACTATGTTGTGCACCAAAAGGTGAACTCTGTCGACGCTTTCCTGAAAGTGCAGATGTATTAGGCCCTTCTCTCACGAACCTATTCAAATGCTATGCGACTGAGATGCAAACCATGATCGCCTACTGGTATGCTACTCCTCTCCGCACACGGGGTGCTACGCAAATGACACTACTTTTTATCATTTGAAGAAAAACATTCGTACGATGAGATCTAGTGACTCTAGCGATGAAGACTATGTTCTTCTCTATTTATTTTACTCTGGCAGCTTATAATTAAACAAATATGGATAATTATCCACCTCCTGGGCCTTAGTTGTACGTAGTTATAGTAAAATTTTGTTTGGTAGTAACCTACTTAAATAAGTTTATAAGGATAATTAATATAACTAATAATAAGCGAAGTAGTTTATTTTTGCATGTTAAATTTTTCTTTGTATTTTTGGATACTTCCAAAAATAGCTCTGAGCATTTTTCGTTTCTGTTATCCTGTGTTATATATACATACTAGCTGACCCGCCAAACGTTGTTTTGCCTTCAACCCTTATCACTTAGGGGTATGGAAAATAGTAAGTAGCCGATTCTCAGACCTACTGAATACGCATATAAAATTTGGTATAAATCGGTAAAGCCTTTTCGGAGGAGTACGGTAACTAACATTGTGACATGGAAAATTTATATATAAGATAATAGGTAATATAACAACTCCAATCTTGAAAAGCTTGTTTTTCCATCAACTTCCGTATTTTAGCCAACTTCTAAAAAGGGCGAAGTTCTATGTTCGGCTGTATGTTCGTAAATTTCTCCGTCAAACATGAACCGATTTTAATGATTATTTTTGGTTTTGTATACATACACATCACATCGCAAAACTTATAAACTATAGGTGAATTCGACGTCGGAACACCTATCCACCTATTAGTTGTTATTCATACCACATATATTACTATATATAGTATACATATACATAGTTCATACCTCATCTAAATCATTGTTAACGTTGATAGAATGCACCACGCCACTCGTCAGCATTCTGTTCCGCTCCCACAGTTCGTTGTCCTTGTCTATCTGCTGGCGTTGCGCGGATACCTTACGGTTCCGTCTCTTTTCTATTTGTTCTTCTTTCTTCGCCACGTACTCCGCGCTCGCGCCGCGGAAGGGGTCTGATTCGTCGGCTTCGCCTAGAATATAGAAAAACATAATTATAATTCATGAAATTATGATGGTAAGTCTGTCACCAGGTTCGCGCTATTTTGGGAATATTCGCAATTTCATATAATGTGCGGCAGAGACAGGACGTTCTTAAAATTGACGTGTTAAATAAATAACGCTGGACAATCCATAAAGCATCAGAATCAATAAGTTTATTTCTTTAGGCTTACAAAATAAGCACTTAGACAAGTCAAATTTTATACTATAAACATAGTTATGTACGAGTATTATTATCAAATAAAAAATAAGGTGTTATTGATATTCTCTTCACTTCTATTTTTTGTCGACTAGTGGAAGAAGTGAAAAAGAAACCACTAGAACATTTATATATCACTTATGTATCTAATACATGTTTATTTTGCCTATCTAAATATAAATTTAATGCGATTTAGATACATGTCAATATTTCTATAAAGCTAAACAGAATATTGAATTTCTTACATACTACTGCGGAACGGAGCGACATCTGGCCAAGCATTAACATCATCTAGCTTACGAAAGAAGAGCTTGTTTTATGTTTTATGGTTTATTTTCACCTACTAGATAACCGACACACATAATACAATACACATATTTTTATTTTACAAAACACCAGCCTTGAACAAAATCATAATAAATCAGGGAATCATAAATATCCCGTTACAAATGATTCCTTTCTGCCCGTAGCGTCGCAAATATACTAAAAAAAGATTTTTTATTTGTTAGACGTGAAAAGGTAATATTCAAACAGAGTTACGTTTGCATTTATAAAATATATATAGTACTAGTACATATATATATTTAGTATAGTGTTATAAAATCTGTGGTTATAGTATGGCCTATTTATTGCGTAATTATCACGTACCTTGAATTTTTATTTCCCTACCTTTCCATCGCGTTGCAATGATCGTGGTCACGTATGATGGAAACTTAAGGCAATAAAAACACATGGTAAGTAAGCGATAAATAGAATCTTTAAAAATGGAATAAAATGATAAATTAATTATACAAATAGTGTAGAAGACACATCATTGTATGTTTTTGCACATTAGTTGACGTACGGTACCTGGCTTGCACACGTATTTTCAGAAGTAAAACTCGGGATACTTCGGGATATTTTAGGCGTGCAAATCTACGAGTTTAAACTCTTTTTAAAGCCTATACTATCCCACACCTGGGCAACGGCTTATCCATAAAGCGTATATACTAAAATTCAAAGAAAAAATACTGAGGTGTCTTGTCTTGACTGCTTGAGTCTGGAAACGCATGATAATTCTGATATTGGATCAGAAAAAAAATTGTGAATTACCTTCGCCCATGTTGTACCACTCTCTATCAAGTTTCTTCTCAGCCTCCTCCCACTCTGGATCATCAATGTCCATGCCACGCCGTGAACTTGCGAACCTTGAAATAAATTTATTTTAAGATTAACAATATAAGCCCTTTGTTCAGACATTTTACAATATGCAATACTATTAATCATCATCAGCGTCCAACAACAGCGATCAACGTCCACTGCTGTTTCCCCCAAACGACGCCACGAATAGCGGTCCTGAGCCGTCTCCATCCAACGACTCTCTACGACCGCTACAATGTCGTCGGTCCATCGAGTGGGAGGTCTTCCCACACTCCGTATCGCATTGCTTCGCGGTCGCCACTCGAGGACTTTTACACCCCAACGGTTATCGGTTCTACGAGCTATATACCCTGCCCATCGCCACTTCAGCCTGCTAATTCTGAGAGCTATGTCGGTAACTTTGCAATACTATACTCGTAGGTAACATAAATCTTCCTCGACATTCGACTGCGTGCCTCTTTGGACAAAGGCCTTCTCCAATTTTGAACATCACCTCTGTTGCCAGGTAGACAAAAAAAAATATTAGGGAGAGACCCTGCTCCCTTCATGGTTCTTATATAATCTTGAGATATTGGAGACATCTTTTATTGTAAAGATTATATATAAATCATCATCACTTGCAGCTGGGTATAGGGCTCCCGAAGTTTGTGCTAAACGCGGTCCTATACTATCCGCATCCATTAACGCCCAGCATAGTATAATGTCGAATCTCGCAACTGAGCGGCCAGCGCTTCTTTTGCCCATGGTATAAGAAAACAAGGTATGGTCTTCCAAGACATGATGGTCACGTGGGTGACACTTGCCGTCATGATCGCCATTGGCGAATGAGAAGATGATTCCTGGTGTTGCCAGTAGCATAAAATTGTAACTACCCGAACTCATTGTATCACCTGTATAAATCTGATAAAACTGTGTGGTTTTGTATTTACCAATTATTTAACACATTAACTCGTGTTTGACTAACGCTGTTTTTACTGATCTAAAAAACAATTGATGACTGTAATTTTTTATTGATTTTTAATTCCCCTCATCACAAAGTTCTACGTTTTGTTGAAATAAAGTGGCAACTGGACAGGGACGTAAGCAAAAGGCACTCCCGGAGGTCCACCTGACGCAGGAGATTGGTTCGATTCGCAGGTTCGATTCCCGCCTCGAGATATTAAAAATATCTATCTACGTATGTAGTAGCATTGTTCTTAACAAGCATCTGTGCATGAACACAGAGGAGACGGCCGCGCATGCGCTTGTAGAGTGCAATAGCGTAGCTACTCAACGTTACTAGTCAGCAACTACACTACCTCGGGACACCAAGAACGCCTAGGGAGGCATGCACCGACGTCAGCGCGCTGCTGGCTTTCCTGGAGGACATCGGGTGGTTAGACTAGCAGCCCCCCACCCGACACGCAAAAGGGCCCACCTGTGGCCTTGTTGCGGAAACCAGTCCAGAAACTAAATGCAAGTAGGAGGATTCATAAAGAGAAGCTTTCCACAGATCATTATCACCATCAGCTTTTTTCAACGGATAGCTGGGCATAGTGGCCTCTATATTAATGCCCTTCAGTCTGAGCCTGGAGTAGTAGGAGGATTGCCTTGCATCTGCCAGTTTATCGCCCAAATAAATAGAACCAGAATTCCATTTCTGTATGGGAAAAAACTTACTTATGTGGAGTAGCTCTAGGTGTGAACTCGTACAGCCTTCCCTTATTATCTCTCATTGGCTTCCGAAGCAGCGGTGTGGGGAAGTCCCAGCTCGACTTACGGACCGATGACTTGGGGTCATCATCATCATCATCCCAGGCTGTCTTGTCCGTTGGTTTTAATGCTTTCATACTGAAACAATATGAAGAAGCAGTATTATAAATTCAAAAGTAAATCTATCTACCTGTCTGTTACCATTTCACACCTAAAGGGCTGAACAGATCTTAGTGAAATTTGGTAGGGAGGTAGACTGTATACCACGGATATAGGCTTTATATTCCGGTAAATTGTATGCGAAACTACGGGCAGAAGCTAGTGGCAATATAAATGTACTTATAAGTGGTTTGGTAGGTTTCCTGGTTTTATTTCAAAGTTTTACAGAAACACATAACTTTAAAAACTTCAGTTTAGTACAATAACAAAAAATTGTTTCATTTAAATGTAAGTTAGTGCTTGGAAATAGGATAAGACTTGAGGCATGCTATAATAAAATAGAACTTATAAAAGTATTGATTGCAATTTAGATTATTAAGTGTCATTGAGATTTTAGTAGAAAATAATTTATTCTGAAGTAGTAGATGCAATAAGTTGCAGATCCTCTGATTCATTAAGATGAACAACACTTTTTTAATGTATGATTTCAAAACATATAATCACTCATTGCAAGGTTTCTTTTTCGCTTCTTTACTTAACCTTAAAAAGATTGAAAAACAAAAAAAGGCAAAGTGATCATTATTTCCTAGTTTTAAGTACTTGTGTAATTTTAATATGGTGCCATATTCAAGAGTCCTGTAAGATGTAAAGGAAATAAAGCTCTGATATTTGAGTAACGTAATTTTGAAGAAGGTTGTTTGCACTTCTCCTTGCGGTAGCAATGACAGTATATCTTTCATCAGGTATGATGAAAGATATACTGTCATACATTTATAATTATAAATGCCAAAGTAATTCTGTCTGTTACCTTTCTATGGCTGTATGGATCACAATAAAAGACAAGGAGACAGATTGTATTCTAGGGAAGAACACAGGCTACTTTTTATCAAGGAATCAGGTGCGAAGCCATGTGCAGAAGCTATCTATCATTTAATCAAGAAATTTGGGAATATGTGAATTGATTGTTTAATCTTCTTACCTCGGAGTCCTTGGTTCATCTTTGAACCGTGGCTCATAGTAACTCCTCCGAGAACTATCTCGGCTCCTATCAGACCTGTCACTCCTTTCACCTCTTTCATTTCTGTCCCCTCTGTAACTTCTATCTGACCGCTCATCTTTCTGCCGTCTATCAGATCTGTCTTTTCTATCCCGTTCTGTGCTTCTGTCTTTTCTGCGGACATCGTCATATTTTCTGTCTTTGTCCCTCTCACCTCTATCATAGCGCCGATTGTGAGGATTACTCTCTTCATCTTGAGCTCTAGCTTCTTTTTCTTCTTTTGTTGAATTGTGGACACCATTTTTTTCTTTTTCTGACCTACGCAAAATAATTTGTGTGTTTAAATTAAAAAAAACCTTCAGTTTCTATTCTTTGATTGTAATTTTCTTTACAAAAAAGTATTGAAAGTTACTTTTCTACTATTGCAGGAAAATAAGTAGGCAAGTAAGTATGTTACTTGTCCTAATATTTTTTTTTTAAATAATATGATAGTAAAATTAAGTTTTAAAAGTAAGTGAAGTAAGTGAACGTATATTATGTTCTTTGAGAAATAAATCAAAGTGAAATTAAGGTTATTATGACACAATCATTTTTATCATTACCTACTGGTATCTATAATATTCTAAGAGCTATTATACAATTTGGATAGATTTAATCTAAGTTTTTTTACTATCATAATCTTTAATGTTATCTGGTTGGATATGATATAGGCTGTGCAAATCTTTATGAATTACATATGCGCATGCTGTTCAGAACTACAATCAAGTTTGAGTGTAATTTCACATTGATAATGTCAAGTACATATTTCCTTTATTGTTGTTATCTCTTCATTAATCATATGTTGTAGTGACAGACAGTTGCAATACTGAAGATATGTACGAATATTTTATTTCACATATGTATGTTCACATGAACATAGCCTCGAATGCCAAAGTGTGCTTGGTGCAGTTGAGTATATAGTCATTACTGTAAGAGATAAAATTTGTTATAGGACCAACATACCTACCCAGGCAGTGGGTAGGTGCGTCGGTATGTTCGTTCTTCTCATTGCCTGCCTACATGTGCAACATATAAAGAAGTCAGGTAGATGCCTAAAAGTCCTAAATAAAGTAAATAACAGGAGTTAACATAAAACTAATGCATTTATGTATTTTTATAATGGAACTACACCTTCCTTCCTGACTAGATGAAGGGCTTTAGGCAGGACTTTATTAGATGAAAAATAAAATATTCATACATATCTTCAGTATTGCAACCGTCTGTCACTAAAACATATGATTAATGAAGAGATAACAACAATAAAGAAAATATGTACTTTACATTATCAATGTGAAATTACACTTGAACTTGATTGTAGTTCTGAACAGCAATGCGCATATGTTTCGTATAGGAACGTAACACTCACACTATCTCATGACGTTCACCAGGAGTGCATTGGTGTAAGCAAGTCAACCAACACTTGCTGAGGCAGAGCCATTTTGTTACTGGACTTACACTTCAAATCTGTCCTTTTAGTTTAAGTTTATCGTGTATTTTGTGTGTCTTTTAACAAATAAAAATATACATATTCTATATATACATAATGTTGGTAGTATTGGAATGACACGGGGAGCCCCTTGTCATTCTGCATCCCTCAGACACCTTATATAATGCTACTGCGCAGCCACTCGCGCATATTTATAGAATTCATAAAGATTTGCGCGTATTAAATTTATCAACAGAAGGATCCAAATGAAAAAATATTGAAAATTTACCTTGCAAGCCTCTCCAGCATCCTTTCACGCGCTTGCTCAGATATCCCACCAGTATATGTTGGGGTTTCCTCGTTATGCCTTCTATATTTCCTCTCTTTAACATCCGAAGCGTCATGTGAAATACCTGGCTCCGTCTCTTCAGGATCATCGCTAAAAGACATCAATCGGTTCTGACGTTTGGCAGCAGCCAGCTTATCCAGCCCGAGTAGAGAAGGCTTGGCGAACTGAAATTCGCCAGGGTTTTCTTTCTTTTTGATAATCAAGCCGCCTGGAGCATCGCCCGAAGTACCTTCCAGGCGATGCAAGTTTTCATCGCCGTCGGTCATGGTGGACGCATATGGTGTATCTCAAAATACTGAAACACTGAGTTTATTCATTATCATACGAAAAAAAATGCCAATGCAATAGCTTACAATGAAAAAGTAAGTACATATATCTATAATTTTGAGGTGAACAAAATAAACAACCTCACACACAGACAGCTTGCAAATCTAACATACTGATTGCTAGCTTACTGACACTTGACACTGACAGCCAGTTTACAACAGTGTCAGGTCAGCGCCATTGTAATGTTTCCACACCTAAACTATTAATGCCAAATATAGCTCAAATTAATCAAAGCCCTAAAGTCGAATCGTGGGAAATTGACAAGACTTATGTAACTTTATGAAATTATACATATATAACTAACTCCTAAGCAGGGTTACGCATCGTTTTTCCGGGATAAAAGTAGCCAAGGTTATAGCCAATGTTAGGCTACTAATGTCTTCAGCCTGGTATAGCATGTATCTGTTCTTTTCACATCGTTATCTTGAATATCAATCACAAATCTAGAATATTTATTCTATGATATTTATTTTCAAAAACAACATGTAGCTCCGTAGCTACCGTGTAAATTGACATAAGTCCCCGAAAAAACCCTCCAAATTCATTGTTTTGTGCTTACATTTTGTCTATTAAAGTAGAGGTGCCCGCCGCAAAAGCAGTCAGTTACACACTTTGTGCCAAGTAGTTTTGGTGTAGGTATTAGAGTATTTTTGAGTTATTTTTATTTTTGGGTATTAAGTATAATTCTTAAATTAATATAACTTAGTATAATTTTTTTCATATTTTATTCTACCAGGGTCTCTCCTATGTCTGGGTCATACCATTTAAAAACATGTTTTTATATGAATGGTTTATTTCGTAAGTTGTTTAGTAAATAAATCTTTAAATTTGATTTACTAATTTAAGGAAAGAGCTCATAAAAGCTAGATAACAATAATACACTTATACAGACACAAGCCACTTTTTAGTTTGGAGCTGGCAGCCCACCAAATTTCAAATTTGAGATTAGTGAAAACTGGTGAAAACGATCGATTCTTTACCCGCATTTCACATGGCCGAAAATGTTGAAGACCCCTGATGATGATGATGCAGGTTTTTTTGTCTTTAAATAGATTATAACGGACAGACTATAGCCGCTTAGGGCATAGATGCATTGAACAGCGCATCCCGTACTGAGGGAGGGTTGCGGGTTCAAGTCCCGTCGAAGTCGAAAAAAGTTTGGGATTTTATTAAATTCATTTCTTAGAAATTATCCCCAGTGCTTACGCACTATAATAGCAAAAACCAGTATTGAGAGTATGTTTATGGCAGGCGTCCATAGTTTCCCCCATAGCCCAATTACGCAGTCCATCCATTCACCACAATAACATGGCTTTTTTTGTTATTTTCATTTTCCTTTGCAATAGTCTCTACACCTGGCGGATATCATCTTCGGGTGTATCTTAATGTGCAACCAAGGATGATACTTGCTATGTGTAGCTCTCGCCTTTAGATTAATTCTCATAAAGGGCCTCTGTGCTGTTGGCTTCGGCTCCACACATGCCTCCCAAAGGACCGGGTCACTATAAGGCCCGTGATCATGGAAATGAGAAACAAAATAATATAATAATAATATGTACCTATACTTAGTACTAACTAACGTTACTTTAGTAACTCTTAAACTAATTTGTTATTATCTGTCTACCTATTCATATAAGTGACAATCTTCAGTTCAGGGACGAGGTCGTCCCTGCTTCACTTGATATTTTGTTGATTTGCACTTTGCAGTTGGTAGCAGACTGACTTTATTTCTAAATTACTTACAGGAATGAACTGTGGCCCTGACAATGACCACGACACGCGACATTATTTGCTATTGACGAGCCTTTAGCTACTACTAAAACAAAAATAGACTACAGTTGATACCTACCTACCTACCTACCTATCTATTCAAAGCTAGTGTGAAATGAATCGTTGATGGCACGAACGTACGCCGTTCGTTATTTAAATCGTGTTTCCCGCGATAATTTTGCCAGTGCTTGATTTCCGGTCAGTTAGTTTTGTAATTAATTAAACATTCCAAATATATTAAAAATGTGACTTGAATAACTTTGTTGTGTGTGATTGATCGAACATAGAAATAATTTTAATTAGATTGATTTTCATTTTGAGTTAATTGTTGCTAATAAAATACGTAAACTAGTGCTTGTGCATGAACATGGCTGAAACAGACTTGAACCCGGGAATGGAAACCAAATTGGCGGCAGGTCTGTAATTTCAATAATTACTTGATACTTAAGTAGGTACCTACCTAATTAGGTATGGTTAGCGAGATTTTATATAACTTTTGGGAATTTACGAACTCAGTCATAGAGAAACTAACTAAAATACATTGAAGACCGATGTGGCACGGCGGGCGAAGGTCCGCCTGCGATGCAGAAGGTTGCGGGTTCGATTCCCGCCTTGGGACTAATGTTTGCACGATCTACAAATATTTGTCTCCGGTTTTCTGGGTATTTTCTATGTATAGTAAAAATATCTATCTATGTAAAAATAGTATATTATGTATGTATATTAGTAATCTAGTACCCATAACACAAGCTCTGCTGAGCTTAGGGGCTAGATGATGTTGTGTGCACCAAATTCCGAGACGTTCTGGCGCAAAATAAGAAAAATCAATTAATGTTTAAAAATGGAACTCGGATTGTTTTTTTGCTTTCTCCATAATCTAGAACGGTCAAATAAAAGAGATAGTTCCAAACAAAACAAATGAGAGCTCGATCTAGAGAGATCTCATTACGTAGAGATTCGTAGCTCGGATCTTTGTAGGTCTTCTAAAATGACTGCACCGAGTACCTATGCACTGAAATACTATCCGACTAGATACGTAATTTATTTTTCACTTTTGCTCAAAAAGTTTATCATAATAGTGTAGCTCAGCGGGCCTAAAACTCGAGTTTAATACCTCGGGCTAAAAAGTATTTTTTCTTTTTAATTTTTGTCTGAAATCATCAGCCCGTACAAAGCATTCGTTCTCTTACATAAAAACTCGACTTCTTGGTGCTCCGTCAATCTTTTTTTTGTTAATAGAACCGTCTTGGTGATGTTTTATGAAGGTTGATTCTTCCCTTCACGGTAGAATGCGAACTGTTTCGTTGCGGGTTAAATAGAGATTTTAAAAAAAAGATGGTATTGGCGCTAAATCTCTAGAATTTCACACACATTCCAAATCACAAACTTTTACGTTTAACTTCCTGACTTTTACTTCCAAATTGTGAACGTGAAAAATGTCATCAAGACGTGATAGTGAAGATGCTAATATGCAAATGGAAGAAAGGGGCAAAGAAATAATTATGAATCTGTTGCCGACAAAATCACGTGGAATATATTTAAAGAGTTACGAAAATTTTATGAAATGGAGAGATGAGAAACGTGTGGATTCTTTTACAGAAGGGGTTTTTCTCACTTATTTTGATGAATTATCGAAAAAATTCAAATCGTCGACTCTTTGGAGCACATACTCAATGTTAAGAATGACCTTACAAACGAAACACGACGTCGATATTAAAAAATATGTAAATTTAACGGCTTTACTGAAGAAATTGTCCACTGGATACAAGGCAAAAAAATCTAAAGTCTTGACGACACAAGAAATCGAAACATTTTTAAATAACGCTCCAAATAAACAATACTTGGCAACAAAGGTAACCTACTTATGTACTCTACTCAAACTAAATAAATAGATACCTACCTACATACCTCAATTATGTACCTAGGTTATTACGATTATTAACACACTTATTTTTTTGTTCAACAGGTTGCTTTAATTTATGGAATCAGCGGTGAATGCAGAGGAATAGAGCTTGCCAATATAACGCTAGAAGACGTAGAAACGGATACAAACCTACAAGCTGTGAGTCTGCCGAACACGAAAACAAACAAAGAGCGTAAATTTGTCATCAATGGAGAATACCTTAATATAGTTAAAGCCTATCAGGAGTTACGTCCCACTAATGTTTCAACGAGTTTTTTTTTTCTAAATTATCAAAATGGTAAATGCACAAGGCAAGTCATAGGCAAAAATAAATTTGGTAACATGCCTAAAGATATTGCCACTTATCTAAATTTGCCAAATCCGGAACTCTACATGGGCCATTGTTTCCGCAGAACATCCGCTACTCTGTTGGCGGACTCTGGTGCGAATATAACGACATTAAAACGGCACGGTGGATGGAGGTCCGATCAAGTGGCTGAAGGTTATATAGAGGACTCTATACAAAACAAGTATCACGTCCCGCAGCGGATCACGGAAGGAATCAATATTCTACCAAACATTACAGAACCCCAAGCATCTACATCGCGGGATTGGATGAATATGTCAACTCAGCTGAAGCCGCACTCAGATCTTAATAATGCAGGAAACTCAAGCATGAGTCGAGTCTCTCCAACTTTTACTCCACAACAATCAACTCAAAATATTATCACATCCCAATCACAGAGAACCGAAATAAAATTGCCCGGGAAAAACATATCACTAAACCTTCAAAATTGCTCTAACTGCACATTTAATTTTTAATAAAATTTCTGAAAATTGTCTAATTTTGAATTGTTTTATTTTCTCGCAATCGAAGTGAAAAGTGGAGTGTTTTACTTGGGCCAAAACCACCCATTATAACTCGGTCTTGTCATCCTCCATGTGTATGTATAACAACCTCGTATATAATGGGATGGTTTAGTCCCTTGTAAAACAATCTACTATTTTTTAGTCGATATACCTACCTTTATTTAATTGTTTTTTTTTTTCATTTTATTTCTTTTTGCGTAGGTAGCTGGCCGTGTGGGTGGGTGATATTGGATGCTATGACACGTTTTCGACTGGGTTCAACGAACGATGACTTTATTTGCAATAGGGGGCGAAAGTTCAAGAAAAGTTTTCAGAGATTCGTTACGTACCAAATATTTTAACATCATATATTCTTGCAGCAAACCAACAAAGTTTTTTTTTTTAATCTTTTATTATTTTTATACAGGGTTTTGATGATATGACACCCTTATGAATTAAGTCTTAAATTACTAAACAAATTACGATCTTATTTTAAGAACACCAACAAAGTTACAATGAGAATTTGTCAGTGTGGATAGATAATGTGTACTACATAGGTACATACAAAACAGAAAAAAATATATGACGACGCAAAACCGCTTGAAAAAGGAAAAATTAGAACTATGTCTTTAAATAATTATGACTATTCACTAATGTACTGATTGGCTTTCTAATTTGTTGATTTTAATTTAATAATTATGCAGGTTATAACAGTTTTATAAACCTAAGTCAATATTGATATCAAATTTATCCAATTAATCAAGCTAATTGTTTTACAATTGATTTTCATATTTGTAAACAGTTATTAATTTATGAGGTTAATTTATAATGCTAATGTGGTACTGTTTCCAATGCTTTGTAATTGTAACACAAATCACACGGTTGTTGTTTGAATAGCGCGCTGCGGAAGTGACGCGGGGTTCAAGTAACAGCCATTAATGTTTAGACTAAATTGTACAGCTAAACAATAGATTACGAATAACTTTATAAATAACGTTAAGATTTACTAAATCAAAATTGATTTGAAAATGTTTAATTGCGCGCCACGTGGTTTTCGAAAGAAGACAGCGCGCGGCGACTGGCGGCGAGCAGTGATGCCAGATTAGGCGAATTATCGCCATTTAGGCTACCTTGGGGGGTCAAATGGCGACCAAAAAATCCAATCGGCTACCAGTAGCCATTTAGGCTACCTAGAAAAAAAAGAACGGGCGATCTAGGCTACTTTAGGACTACACCAAATTTACTATTCTTCGTAATTATATTATGCACGAAAATATAGATTTTGGATCGTCTTTTAAATCGTTGGCCCAAAAACTTCCTGCGAATAAAACTTATGAAGTTCAAAGAAGATGCACTGGGGTCCTTGTCAAACTTTGCCAGGAAATTGTAAACAGACAACCAGCCAATGTAAATATTGTACAGAACCTTACTTAGTGCATTCGATGTTCAGAACACATTAAGTATTGGATGTGTCAACAAGCCATTGCCGTGGGAGCTGGCATCTTCTACGGCAAATAAGACTGAAATAGAGAGACAAAGGAGACTAATCAGAAACTATACCACTGCCGACATCAGTGAGCAGGATTTTGATAACAGGACGCCAGAAAAATTGTGGATAACTTTGCTTGAAAGGAAGAACGTTGGTGGCCAATACACAGAGCAGAGAGTTGGCCGAGTTTGCTCTACGCTCCTTGTCTCTCCTAATTAGTAATGCCACAGTAGAGCGTGTATTCAGCATTATGAAAATAGTAAAATCCAAAATGTGGAACCGTATGCAGCTGCCTATGATGCAGGCGATTACTCGCATTCGTTTGCATTTTAGTGTGCGAAAAATATGCTGCAATACATTTCGCCCTACGGACGAAATGATTAAAATGCACAACTCAAGAATGTTGTACCAAAGAAGACAGATTGATGCAACCACCACTTCTAGGAATGAAGATTCTCCCACTAAAATAGATGGTGAACTTCTGCAGGAAGTTCCGGAAGAAGTTCACCGTCTACCTACAAATAAATAAATTAATAAAATTGTTTTGCTTTACGTTGCCTTTTTTACGAGTCTTCTTTATTTGAGCTAAATATAGGCTCCTTAGCTCAAAATCTTAGGCGAATTAGGCTACTTGTAAGAAAAAATATATTAGGCGATTTAGGCTACTCGGTAGGCAAAATTAGGCGAATCGAGTTAGCTTTTATCTGGCAACCCTGGCGGCGAGTGGCGCGCCATGCGCCATTACTTTGCGAACCTTGGTCGAGGAAGTTTGTGTCTTGTAGAAGGCACAAATACTTGGTCTTGTGAGTAGGTACTTTTGTAATTCTTACTCCAGATATAGCTACTTAATTTATGATAAAAATAAGAGATTGTAAAATAGAAAACTAAAATAAAAAGTGCAAATGTTAAATAAATGGTTCTTTATTTGCAATGAGTGATCCTGGTGAGAGTGGTGACGTTGGCCGTGCTGACGCCAGCTCTGATGGTGGTAGTTCGGCCGACGTCACTGTTTCGAAAAATCCCATTAGGCTTGATACTCCGATATACATATACATAGAGAATAATATTAAATAAAATAAAAATCTAATCTACATACAAAGCTTACATAAACTACAAGAACGAAAATACCTTAACTACATAAATATGATATATATCATAAAATAATAATCCTACTTATGTATAATATATATATATATAACTGCTATGACTAGCGAGAGATAGTGCTCTTTTACCTTTGACTTAAATACACTATGTGAAGGACTGGCTTGTATTGAGTGGGGAATGGCATTCCAAAGTCTGGGTGCCATCACAGTGAAAGAATCATGATAGCGGCTTGATCTATGCGCTGATTCCGATCTCCGATTTAGAATACAAGATATGTTATGTCAACAAAGACATTTATTATATATTTATTTATGAATAAAAACTCAACAAAAAATGATAACAATAACAGAAAACAGCAAGGTAAAAGCAAAGATATCACTAAAAACTAAAAGAACGCATAATCTCACTGTGTAGAAAAAAATGTTTAAATTTGAATTCAAAAACGAACGAGAGATAGGTAAATTAAATGATGAATGAAAGCTTTCTAAACCAAAAATTGTTTCGAGCTTCTGTGCTTTGTTTTGATGATACCAAATGTCGTAAAATATATTCCACCAATATTCCTTGGTTTTGAAACCCCTTTGTATACAAAAAATAACCAGGTTTTTGAATCGCAGTATAATTGAAAATTGAAAAATTGAAAATTGTTTATTCGTATAAAAATATGTTTCTTACATGCTAGACAGTTGTAAGGACATCCTTTTAAGTATGTAAAAATACTTGGGCCAGGATATCCTGCTCTTCCATACAGTACATGGAGTATAGGTAGCAAACAGGGCTGCGGCCCTCCTTATGGCAGCATAAGCAGTTATCGCAGCCAATGTATGCCTGTCAAAGATTTACATCTTTGATGCCTGTAACATCATGAACATAACGCGCGCGTTACCGATCCTGTGCCTATCTATGACTCTTTTTGAAGAACCCATGTTGTAGGTATTATGAGAATGTCTAGTATTATACAGAAAAGATAGATAGATAGATAGATAGATAACTCTTTATTATACCACACAAACACAAAATACAATACAGCAGGAAATGCTAACAAACAAAGAAGTACAAAGGGCGGCCTTATCGCTTTAAGCGATCTCTTCCAGGCAACCTTGATGAAAAGATCTTCTAGACATTTTATGAAGTCTGTAAAAATTTGCTTCATGCGAAAGAGCTAGACTAGTTGGAGTATTGACTAGAGCTTGATAATTTCGCAGTATTAACGAAATAAAGATACTTAGATAAAGATAATATTTTTTATTTGCAAAACATGCGAAAATTAAGGTAACAGAGTAAATATAATTTGTGAATCAACATGCTTGACCGTTGTCGAGTGTGCAGTTGAACTTGACGAATATACCTAACCTACAGTAAAAAAAATAAGGCTTGACGAGAATGCAGTCTTGAAGATTAAGTCGTGAATCAAAATGCAAGATAGCAACATAGGTATGAATTAAAAAAATAATCAAAAATGAATCTGGTATCTGCAAATAGGGTGGGAAATTATTATCGTAGGTAAGATTATGTGTGATCAAGATCATCATATCAGCCCATACACGTCCACAGCTGGACATAGGCCTGCCCCATACGACGCCACAAATAGTGGTCCTGAGCCGCCTCTATCCATCGACTCCCTGCGACCGCTACGATGTCGTCGGTCCATCGAGTGGATGGTCTCCAATGAAGGGGGGATTTTGCCATAATCACCACGCTTGGCAGGCGGATTGGTGATCGCAGTGTTGGTGTTGAAAAATACTCAGAAGGAAGCTGCTGCCTTTCCTCTGGTAGGTTCCCTTAGTCGGCTCTTACGACATCCACGGTTTGAGTTTGAGGGGTCGATATTCGTACGCCGCGGCCCCACGGCCTCACCATTATTATGAGGGTGATCAAGATCATGAACCAAGAAAACAAGGTCTGCTCACCCGAGAGTGATACAAGGTGACGTAACTGTCCAGTTGTCTATTTACACAAAACACTTTATTTCAACAAAACGTAGAAGTTGGGAATTATTGGGAAACAAATGTGATAAACGTTGATTGAAAAAAGAAATTTGAATCGTCAGCTGAACATCAGTAAAACAGCGTTCGTTAGAAACGAGTTAATGTGAAAAATAATTGGTAGAGACAAAACCACATAGTTTTGTCAGATTTATGCAGGTTAAGGGAGAGGGGGAAGACAAGGAGTTAAGGGAGTTACGATTTTACGCTACAGGGAGCATCAGAATACCAGATTCGTCTGCACATTCGCTGATGGCCACGGTGACGTAGGCTTGTGTCACCCACGTGACCGTCGCGTCGTGTCTCAGAAGATCATACCTTATTGCACATATACACGAGCGGCAAAGTGCCAACGGCAGAGGTAACTGTAACCGTCGACGACAGTTGACGGCAGCCGTCGACAGTTGACGGCAGCCGTCGACTATCGACACCGTCCACGCATCGACGGCTGCCGTTGGCGCATCGAAGGCTGCTGTCGACACGCGCCGACAGCTACAGTTATCTCTGCCGTTGGCACTTGCCACTTTGCCGCTCGTGTATATGAGCACTTGTATTATTATACCATGTGTGTGATTTTCTGTTTTAGGTTTTGATTCCCCAATCACGTTCTCAGATCACTGTTCTGGTATCTTTATTTTCCGTATTATCTTTTGATTTTTTTAAACTCAGAAATTTTTATTATACTTAACATTACGGACATTGGCAGAATTATGTTGACTTGAGATGTAAAGCCATTAACCAAGAAGTCATGTCAAAATGATCTAGAGTGTGCGAAGCCACGGGCTGAGGGCTTGTTAGTTGGTATTTATGTAGCAGACGTAGTTAGTCGACAGCTATCTATGTATACTTTATACACTATTGAGTTAGTATTAATAGAACCTTCCTATATTTTATAGAGTAGCAGGTGTGTGAATCGTGTCGACAGATTGATCTAAACACGCCAAGTCGGCAAAGATCAAAAGTACGGACTGTTTGAACTGATTTTCAGGTGCCTACTACATTCATCACTTTATTAGGTTTACTCAATAGACGGAAGCCATCAATATTTTACTATACACTAGCCAAACTTGATCTGAGCTTTAATTTGGCGTACTTATGTAAGTTAGGTAACAAAGCAATGTTATGGTACCATCATCGACTTGATTGAGAATGGAGACAGAAGTTGGCCATCGGGATACCTAAATGATCGTTTCATTTAGGCATCCCGATGGCCAACGCAGCGACGTAACCCCATAGAGTTTGGGTTCGTTGGATTTGTTGTCCCAAGAAACACTATGGTCCTGGACGATATCATTTTTTAAATGGACAAAAAATTGAAGTGAAGAGAATATCAATAACACCTTATTTCTTATTTGATATTAATAACTATGTTTATAGTATAGAATTTGACTTGTCTGAGTGCTTATTTTGTAAGCCTAAAGGAATAAAGTTATTGATTCTGATTCTGAAATATAAAAGAAATATTTGTGTTAGAATATACACTTTTGTGCAATAAATGCACAAAAGTTGTACATAGGCGAACATAATGCTAGATAGCATTTTCTACCTGCTAACCTTTGGGTAGTGTAGACAATTTAAGATAGCTATCGATTGGTTTATATTTAATTTTAATTTTACATCTGTAATCTGCTTAGTTAGGAGAGAGAGAGAGATAATTTATTTACCCAGAAAACATAGATAACTTATGAACTAAACAATACTTAAATCTAAATAGTTGGTAACACAGAAAAAAATATGAGATGATAAGGGTAAAATGGGTCCCTGCCTCAACGTGTTGCAGTATTGGAGCATTTGCCCAATACTGGGCTGGTTTTCAGGTTAGAGGTAAATGATGCTGTGTAAATTAACACAACACAAATAAATAACATAATGCTGGACAATATTGTGTATAGCATGCGCCTTGAAATCTGTGTAGCGTCGTAGTAACCACTACAATATATTATTTTAAAATACAGTCCTCAGCCGCGTCTGTCTGTCTGACCACGATAAACTTAAAAGCGACTGGACGGATTTTATGCAGTTTGCAGCAATTGATAGAGTGATTCATGAAGAAGGTTTAGGTATATTATTTGTCAAGGTTTTGTGTAAATTGGTTGAAATAAAACGAGTTGGAAGTGTCGGAAAAAGTCAAGCCGCCTGGGAGCTTTCATCGAAAACGCTGCCTTAATCCCTTTGAGATTTAACAAACCAATGCATGGTGGAATATTCTTCTTAGTCCACGCGGGCGTAGCCGCGGGCGGGTCAGCTAGTTATGAATATAATATTGGGAAGGTACGGGAGGGATGGGGAAAGAACTGTCCATTACGACAGAGGGTCCACATTGGAATTTTTTATTCTGAATACGCTATTTTTGATTAATAAATGTTCTAAAAAATATAGTTAAAAACTAAAACCCGACTACATAAAAGTCTTAAACAAGCGTCCACCTGTTGTCCATAGCATTTTCTTTTGATACTTAGGTAGTCGGAGGCCTTTGTTACTAATTGTACCCTAGGTATATGGGGTGGGTGCCTCCGACTACCTAAGTATCAAAAGAAAATGCTATGGACAACAGGTGGACGCTTGTTTAAGACTTTTATGTAGGCGGGTTTTAGTTTTTACCTATATTTTTTTTACACCTTTTTGTAGTTTGAGAATCGTTTACCTCACAAAAGTTTGAGAAACTGTTTCGAAAAGTACAAACAAAGACCTTTGCAACGATACCACACACGAGCATATTTACTAACATTGAGATTTTCGACCTTTTCTTAGACCCCCGCTGTCTCGTTAGACCCCCATTTTTATCTGACGTCACATAGCCTATAACCATCGGGCTATTAAAACGAATCATACGACACCTCATTTGTTGAAATCGGACCAGTAGTTTCAGCGCTACGTGGGAACAAAGAAATCGGCTACATACATACATACATAGGGTGCTAAAATCATAACCCTCCGGTAGTCGGGTAAAAACCTTTTTTTAGTACAGTCTCTATTTTGTTAAAGTATCCAGTCAGTCAATAGTTACAACCAGTTACAGGTGGTCCCTCAGACGTGGCTCCGAGATCGTCATATCTCATTAACTGATCAAAGTAATATATTTGAATGTGAAGAAAAAGAATTCATCTCTTTTTAGTGTAGACCGTAACTGTGTACGTCTTCTAGTTAAAGAGATTTAGGGAATGTAGTTTGTATTAGGTACGTAGCAAGCGGGTGCGCGTTGAAATCTTTTGTATGCTACGAAGGTCCTGTGTAGCGTCGTAACTGGGGCTACGAAGTCCTACGATAAAAAAAATTATCGTCATAGAAGAGGAATGGAGTGGGGTAGAGGAAAGGGAGATATTTCAGAGGAGAGATGGGATACTCACCTACCTAATGTTGACTTCCCCAACTTTCAACAACCTCTTACTTCAGAGATACATCGTTTTCACGAAATTATATTTGCGTTGTCGTGCAACTCTCCTGATCGTAGATAATCGATACTCCTTTAGAATCCAAGATAATACAAACTTCAACAGCGCATAATCTCACATGTGTAGCATAAAAAATTCAAACTTTAATTCGAAAACGAACTAAAGATAATTTAACGATTAATGAAAGATTTCAAAACCAAAAAAAATATTTGAGCTTCTGTGCTTTGCTTCAATGATACATATATTTTCCACCAATATTCCTTGGGTTTTGTAACCCCTTACTACAAAAAAATATCTAGGCTTTTGAATCGGTGTAGGTATAGGTTCCCTCGCAACATAAACCTAAAAATACACCATCAAAGTCATAAAACTACGTTAGTACCTAGGTAATTTGGTGACAATCGGGCGCTTTGCCAAACATGCATTAATTGGAGGGATCACTAGCAAAAATAATGTGTGTTTCCAAACTCACATAAGACTACAAAAGGTAGGCACTATGTACATCGGTACCTACCTTACTTCTTAGAGGTTTTTCGGTTTATAAAGTTTGGAATTGAACAGACACAATAAGAGAGTAATATTGTTCTGTGGACACAATACACATTTCAAAATTAAAACATTACTATTTATTTTCGTCAGGGGTTAAAATAAAAGTTAACGGTTTTCTAATGAATAAATAATCATCAAGTTCATCAATTCAGCCCCTCTTGGCATAATCCTGCAAACTCTTGTGCCACTCCTCACGATACTGCGTCAGTCTCATCAGGTTCATCCGGCTATCTTGCATTCCCCCGCTGTATGGAAATACTGATGCGGCACCAAATGGGTCGTAAAGTCGTAATATACCATATTATGGTCGAAGCAATGCGGGACCCGAGCGTTGGTTGGTGAGTAGTCGAGTACCTATTTGGTACTGCATCAGAATCAGAATCAATAACTTTTTTTCTTTAGGCTTACAAAATAAGCACTTAGACAAGTAAAATTTTATATTATAAACATAGTTCTCATTTCCATGATCACGGGCCATATAGTGACCCGGTCCTTTGGGAGGCATGCGTGGAGCCAAAGCCAACAGCACAGAGGCCCTTTATGAGAATTAATCTAAAGGCGAGAGCTACACATAGCAAGTATCATCCTTGGTTGCACAATATGATACACCCGAAGATGATATCCGCCAGGGGTAGAGACTATTGCACAGAAAAATGAAAATAACAAAAAAAGCCATGTGATTTTGGTGAATGGACGGACTGGGTAATTGGGCTATGGGGGAAACTATGGACCCCTGCCATAAACATACTCTCAATACTGTTACAAGCGGCAGACGGTGGCTGTTGGCATAAATGCCGGTAAAGGAACAACATCGGTGCAAACGACTAAGGGGTGTCGAGAGGTGCGGCCCCGATTTCACCATCACGAAGACACGTGAGCGGGTTTCCTCGTTATTACACCATTAGAAACTTCCACCCCCGAGTCTACATCCTAAGATGCATCTCTCGCGATTCCACTCAGACCGGCCAATGAAGGCAAGCAAGCGGTGGGGAGACGAGAACCAGGAGCTTCCCCGGGAGCACTCCGTATACTTAGTTATTATTATCAAATAAGAAATAAGGTGTTATTGATATTCTCTTCACCTAAATTTTTTGTCCATCAGAATTTCCATACAGCGCAATGCAAGGCAGCCGGCGTCTTGGGGCCGCTTCAGGACGGTATTGATTTGAACCAGTTGAGCTACCTGCGAATTATTTGCAACTACAGATAGCTCAACTGTTTAATATGAACTTGGCAGTGTGAATACGTCACTCTAGAAGAAAATCAGAGTATATTTATACTCTTATTTCCTTCCACTGTTCAAGTCAGATCCTTTTAGGTCAAATTCTGGTTACGACAGATCGTTTTATGATAGACTAGCTGCTGCCCACGCCTTCGCCCACGTTTTATCGGGATAAAAAATAGCCTATATGTTATTCCAGATCCCAAACTATACCCAACCAAATTTCAACCTAATATGTTCAGTAGTTTTTGCGTGAAAGAGTAACAAATATCCATACATACAAACTTTGACATTTATAATATTAGTAGGATTCGTGTGACGTATGAAATATTTGTGGACAGTACATATTTGTACAGTTGACTATATAATTTTAGAGTGGCGGGTTCACACTGCTGCTGAGTTCCACAATGATGGGATGGGGGAACCTATCAATATCATCCACGGTCTACCAATCTAACTGCTGGACGATAGATTTACGGACATGCCATTACCAAACGACATCTATTTTAGGTGGTGATTCATTAGATATACTTCCTAGGACATTATTTATAGACGGTTTACGGTGTGACGCAATTTAAGAGCACATGGGACCGGCGGCGGTAAACACCGGAAATGAAATTAGTATTTGTATTTTCCGCTCTTTTTTCTGGGATAGAAGCATTAAAGTAGTTCACTGCAACTGCTTCCATGTCGATTTATTCAGGAGATTTGACGAGAAGAAGTAACAAACAAAAGAAGCCTGTCAGGAGGTAGGTTCATATGTGTTAGAATTACAACTCTAACATGACAAATAATACAAATTATTTTTGCTGGGTAGCTATGAACCCAGTTTGTTTGCATTCATAATTAATTCGTCAAACTACGATAGTTTTTATACGAAAACTAGCAACCCACCCCGAGTTCGCACGTATAGTAGAGCATATTATGCTTCCTTTTTTGAAGATTTCCCCTTGATTTTTTTTTGTTATATCTCAAAGGTCAAACATAATAGCCCAGCTACACGCTCAAACATTTGTGCATGCATGATTGCACAAACCAGTTTGCACAAGCAAGATGAGCCCGGCCACACGCTCCATCTTTGCTTGCGCAAAATGTGTTTGTGCATGCATAGTTGCAAAAAACCGGGCAGCGTTTCGATGAAAGATCCCAGGCGGCAAGCCACCTGTCGGAAAAAGTCATGACTTTTTCCGACACTTCCAACAATTATCGTTATATTTCAACCAATTTACACAAAACCTTGACAAATTATATACATAAAACCTTTCTCATGAAACACTCTATCAATTGGTGAAAATTGCATCTGAAAATCCGAACAGACAGACAGACAGATGCGGCGGAGACTTTGTTTTATAATATGTAATGATGTCTAGATGGTGTTGTAGAAATATTTTTTCAATTTGTACATTAAAACAGCCGAGCCATGACCTCGACCAATTTAAAATTCTCGAAGTTGACATTTTCCGTACAAACCGGAGTTTACAAGAATATCGTTCAAGTTCAAAAGACGGTTGGACGGTTGCCAGTAATAACTATCTCAAAGTGTGTCTTCTGTTTTGGCGGGTATTGATGGCGTTTGACAGTCTTCGACATTGAATCCACGCGTGCATTGCCATTTGCCAGGCTTCAGCCATCCGAATACTTACCTAAACCTTATCTAAACTCGATGTAGAATGTTAGTAAACAAACCACGTCACAAATAATTAAAAATCAATTGCTTGGCGTCGAGTTTCAGATATTTTGTAAGCAATATTTATTGAAGGAAGGATCTCAAAGCCACAAGTAATGAAAATTGCGTATAAAAAGGCTCGGCAACAGAGTGAATTTTAGGTTAAGTATGGGCGGCTTGTTTACTAACATTCTAAATCGAGTTTCGATAAGGTTATAGTTGGGACTATTAGTATTCTATGTGGAAGGTAGTAGAATAATTTATTATACTAGCGATTTCTATAATGATAATATCAATTAATGACCCAGATAATGTACTAGTAACAGAAATCACAATTACATTTTATATATTACAACACAGACAGTGGCTGCCGTGATGGTTGTGACGACGTCAGAATCGATCCCTTCAATACAGCCTGTGGATGTCCGCAAGCAAGGGTAGCAGTTTCCGTCTGCATATATTTAACACCTCTACTGCGACCATCAATCCGGCTGCCAAGCGTGGTGATTTCGGGTGGGCTCCTGGGTTTTGCCAAAATCACTACGCCATGGACCATGTTAACATGGTCCAATGCTAAACGCATTCTCACCATAACATAGTCCAATGCTGAACATATTGAACTATGTTATGGTGAGGATGTATTAAATTTCAGTGATTCACAGAAATTATTTGTTCAAAGAACAACCACTCACACGGCTACTCAGAACGTTCACAGATTTATAGTAGTACAAGATATTAGGGTCGTCGGCTTCAAACTATCCTTACTAATATTATAAATGCGAAAGTAACTCTGTCTGTCTGTCACGTTTTCACGCCGAAACTACTGAACCGATTTAAAATTTGGTACACATATACTATAGAGCCTGAGAAAGGACATAGGCTACTATAAGGGGTTGAAAGAGGGGTCGAAAAGTTGTATAGAAGTATCGTCATTTTTAAACCTAAAGACTTGGAATTTATTTTTGAGGCTGTTAATTAGATAGATGTAAATAAAAATGACAATTAAAGCTTCTACAAATTTTACCGGGTATAAATAGGGGATTAAAGTTTGTATGAAAATTACACTGTCACTATTCCACGCGGACAAAGTCGCGGGCACGGCTAGTAATAAATACAACGCTCAAAATATAAAAAGAACAATAAGCTCTTGAATTCGAAAATATATAAAAACTGTTCACAGAGGAATAAACAAACATGAAATATTAGTTAGGGCAACAATCCAAAAAAATATTGTATGTTATTTTATATATCTAGCTACAGTCCGCGGCTTTGCACGCTTTTTCTCGGGAAAAAAGTAACCTTTGAATTATTCCAGGAATATGTTTGTAAATTTTAGCCTGACACGTTATATTATATACTAGCTGCTGCCCGCGCCTTCGTCCGTGTTTATCGGGATAAAAGTAGCCTATATGTTATTCCAGGTCCCAAACTAGACCCATACCAAATTTCAGCCTAATCGGTTCAGTAGTTTTTGCGTGAAAGAGTAACAAATATCCATACATACATATATACAAACTTTGACATTTATAATATTAGTAGGATTGAACGGGTTAGGCTGAAATTTGATAGAATTTGATAGATGAACGTTAAACGTTTGTTACATATTTAACAAAATAAAAATTTAGGTAAAGATTTATGGAACTTTCATCCATCTATCCATCCAAAATTTCTCCGTCCACGCATTATTATCTTCGACTTAATAAACGATTGAAAAATTTCATACACACGTAATCTATCAGCTCGATAAATATCGAACTCTCGTTAACCCCGATATTTTTCGAGCCGATGATTGACTCCCACATTTTATATTCTTAAAAAGAATCAGATTATATAAAATATTCCGTTTTTTCATTCAGTCAAAAGAAAATTAATGCATGAACGGAGCATATAATCATGAATTACTGTTAAGGTAATAAGTTAACCAGAAAAAGGTTGAATGAAATCGTCTGATGTTATCACAGAAACTAGATTTAGATCAAGAAAGCTGCAAAGTGTGATATTGAAATATCCAGAGGTTTTTCACGCTCACTTCCCACGAATAGGATTTTACTCTCATATCTTTACTTCGTCCGCTCCGCTGCTTTATAATGGACGTTAACCTTTAGGGTGTATTCACATAGCAGTTGGTGGTTTGGTAGTCACAATGATGTACCTTATTTATTTTGATATACATCGGTATTCGGTACCTATACTCCGATTCAAAAACCTTGGATATTTTTTGCAAAGGGGTTACAAAACCCAAGTGATGTAGGTGAAATAGTAGATTGTTTTACAAGGGACTAAACCATCCCATTATATACGAGGTTGTTATACTCCCGAGCGTAGCGAGGGAGGATGACAAGACCGAGTTATAATGGGTGGTTTTGGCCCGAGTAAAACACTCTACTTTTCACTTCGATTGCGAGAAAATAAAACAATTCAAAATTAGACAATTTTCAGAAATTTTATTAAAAATTAAATGTGCAGTTAGAGCAATTTTGAATGTTTAGTGATATGTTTTTCCCGGGCCATTTTATTTCGGTTCTCTGTGATTGGGATTTGATAATATTTTGAGTTGATTGTTGTGGAGTAAAAGTTGGAGAGACTCGACTCATGCTTGAGTTTCCTGCATTATTAAGATCTGAGTGCGGCTTCAGCTGAGTTGACATATTCATCCAATCCCGCGATGTAGATGCTTGGGGTTCTGTAATGTTTGGTAGGATATTGATTCCTTCCGTAATCCGCTGCGTGACGTGATACTTGTTTTGTATAGAGTCCTCTATATAACCTTCAGCCACTTGATCGGACCTCCATTCACCGTGCCGTTTTAATGTAGTAATATTCGCACCACAGTCCGCCAACAGAGTCGCGGATGTTCTGCGGAAACAATGGCCCATGTAGAGTTCCGGATTTGGTAAATTTAGATAAGTGGCAATATCTTTAGGCATGTTACCAAATTTATTTCTGCCTATGACTTGCCTTGTGCATTTACCATTTTGATAATTTAGAAAAAATCTTCTCGTTGAAACATTAGTGGGACGTAACTCCTGATAGGCTTTAACTATATTAAGGTATTCTCCACTGATGACAAATTTACGCTCTTTGTTTGTTTTCGTGTTCGGCAGACTCACAGCTTGTAGGTTTGTATCCGTTTCTACGTCTTCTAGCGTTATATTGGCAAGCTCTATTCCTCTGCATGCACCGCTGATTCCATAAATTAAAGCAACCTGTTGAACAAAAAAATAAGTGTGTTAATAATCGTAATAACCTAGGTACATAATTTAGGTATGTAGGTAGGTATCTATTTATTTAGTTTGAGTAGAGTACATAAGTAGGTTACCTTTGTTGCCAAGTATTGTTTATTTGGAGCGTTATTTAAAAATGTTTCGATTTCTTGTGTCGTCAAGACTTTAGATTTTTTTGCCTTGTATCCAGTGGACAATTTCTTCAGTAAAGCCGTTAAATTTACATATTTTTTAATATCGACGTCGTGTTTCGTTTGTAACGTCATTCCTAACATTGAATATGTGCTCCAAAGAGTCGACGATTTGAATTTTTTCGATAATTCATCAAAATAAGTGAGAAAAACCCCTTCTGTAAAAGAATCCACACGTTTCTCATCTCTCCATTTCATAAAATTTTCGTAACTCTTTAAATATATTCCACGTGATTTTGTCGGCAACAGATTCATAATTATTTCTTTGCCCCTTTTTTCCATTTGCATATTAGCATCTTCACTATCACTTGATGACATTTTTCACGTTCACAATTTGGAAGTAAAAGTCAGGAAGTTAAACGTAAAAGTTTGTGATTTGGAATGTGTGTGAAATTCTAGAGATTTAGCGCCAATATCATCTTTTTTTTAAATCTCTATTTAACCCGCAACGAAACAGTTCGCATTCTACCGTGAAGGGAAGAATCAACCTTCATAAAACATTACCAAGACGGTTCTATTTTCAAAAAAAAAAGATTGACGGAGCATCAAGAAGTCAAGTTTTTATGTAAGAGAACGCATGCTTTGTACGGGCTGATGATTTTAGACAAAAATTAAAAAGAAAAATACTTTTTAGCCCGAGGTATTAAACTCGAGTTTTAGGCCCGCTAAGCTACACTATTATGATACACTTTTTGAGCAAGAGAAGTGAAAAATATTTAACGACATTGGTATCATTGAAACAAAGCACAGGAGCTCGAAAAAATTTTTGGTTTTGAAAGCTTTTATTCATCATTTAATTTGTTCTCTCATTTGTTTACGAATTCATTTTTAAAAATTTTTTGCGATCCATTTCAAATTATGCCTTGTTGAAGTTTGTGTTTTAGTTTTTAGTGATGACTTTGCTGTTACCTTGTTGTTTTCTATTATTGTTATCAGTTTTTGTTAAGTTTTCATTTATCAATGTCTTTGTTAACATAAAATATCTTGGATTTTAAATCGGAATATACATAAGGAGGTTAGAAAAAAAATATCACACGGGTGCTTCAAAAAATCTGAAAGAAGTGATTTGAGCCATCACAGGACTAAACTTTCCTTGAGAAGAATTAGAAACAAACAATATTGAAGTGAATTCCCATGACTAAAATATCAAAACAAACTCAAAACACCACAAATCATTGCCGTTTGACAGAAATGTATGACAAGAAAACAATATCTACTTGTTATGACCGACCTCTCATATGTGGGAATAGGGCAAGAAAACGATGATCCCGTTTTTTGTACCTCTATATATATGTTTTAAATAGAGTTCTTACAAACAGGCATCTCCATTTTATGACGACCGATGTGGCGCGGCAGGCGAAGGACCGCTTGCGATGCAGGAGGTTGTGGGTTCGACTTTCGCCTTGGGACAAATGTTTGTCCCGGGTGTTTTGAGTATTTTCTATGTATAATAAAAAATAAATATCTACATATGTTATGTATTGTTATATGTATATCAGTCATCTAGTACCTATAACACAATCTCTGCTTAGCTTGGGCCTAGATGATGCTGTATGGATTATCTTACATTATTTTTATTTATTTATTTATTATATTAGAGTAGTATTATAAACAGAACAAATTATAAATAAGCTTCTGTGTGAAGGGACCTTTGACCCGCTCAAGCGCGGTCAATTGTCACCACTTGCGGGGACAATGCAAATGTGCTTTATTGCGAACTAGCTGACCCGACAGACGTTGTCCTGTCATTCAGCTCAAACTGGAATCTGTCAAACAGCAACAGCTTGAGCGGGTCAAAGTTCCCTTCACACAGAAGATTGGATATTGAAGCTTGTCTCACTCAGGCATCGCGTTGAAATGGGACTCCTGTTTGCGATGTTCGCTGCTACAACAAAAGTTCAATTAAACTGCATTGCGCTTGACAGTTTCTTATCAAATTGACTGTCAAGCAAGATGCCTTCTATTCTGAAAAATCCAAAGTACTTGAAGGTACGGCCTTCGGCGTAAGTACTTATTATGTCCCTGGAAAATTCAGACGTGCGTGAGTTTTGTCAGTGTCTACTGTATAGTATCCCTTACTACATAGACTTGAGTAAATAAGTGCCTAATAAGTTCTAATTTATGTTTACCCTTTGACCACCACTAATAATTAATACAACTAAAAAAAGATACAAATATCACATACAAGTCACAGTAAAATCTATGTAGATTAAGACAATAAAAAAAAAAACAATAAAGTCAATTTAAAATAATACAATTAAAATTTTAAATAACTATTCTACAACAAAGATTATTTTTCAAAAATAATATGTAAATAATAAGACTATGACGGTCAAAGGGTTAAACCCTGCAAAAATGCATGTAAAACTGTGACCAAATACGAGTCGTGAAAAATCTACGTTCATCATAGGAAGAGGCCAAGATCACTCTACAGCGCCCCCTTCCGATAGAGCAGAACAATTTGCTATTTATTTGTTAGGATGGGGCCATTATATAGTTGAACTTGCAAAGGACGATTCAATGCCGAGTTAGGAATGGAAGAGATATTTTTGTTGCTATGCGTAGATCCTTGTCCAACATGGGTGTATTTTCTTGCCGTTTTAGTGCTTCAGCAACATGGTTCTGCTCTCGTGGCCAAACGTGCTGTTTCTAGCGGTTTTGATGTTTCGAGGTTGTAGGATTCGAGTAAGGAGTATCAGATTACCATATATTTTAAAAAGTTTTACCACATACCCATTTAAATTAAAACATGGAAAACAAATAAGTTTAAGGCCATAATTTAATGCTCATTCGTTTGCTGTGCGGTAGCGGTTCTGGACGTGTGTGCTATGTCCCTAAGAGCTCTTGGGAATGGAATCTTTTATAAAAAAAGGCCAGTTTGTTCGAACACTTATAAATCGAGAACGGCGGGACCGACTTTAATGATGTCTTCATCCTGAATAGCACAATAATAAAAACAATAGGGTTCCGCACAAAAATTTAATTTCTATGCGGGCAAAGCCGCGAGCAGAGCTAGTTACATATAAATAACTAAAAGTAGAGAGTTTAGTTGTTTCTATCGATCAAAGAACAAAGCTCTGTGTACCTATTCATTTGCCAAATCTCAACTACTTTGTACTGTCAAAACAAATCCAAACGTTCACGCGGAAAATTCAGTAAATGAGAACTTTTGATGATTCTTTTGATTTAGATTCAGATTAATTATTGGCAACAAAGTTACAGGTTACAGGTTTGCTGTTCTATATTCTAATATTTCTTATGAGACGTGTATGGGAAACGTAGATAAAACCTGATCAGGGTGTTTTTTCTTGTCAGAAAAGGTTTTGCACGGAATCGTTACTAATTTATTACATTTATTATATTTTGCATTGCATGCCCGCAAATTAATGCCTGAATCCATAAGTTTTATTCTTATATGGACTACTATTTTTGTCTTGTGACATCAATGCCAGTAACATAGAAGATTTTCTACAAGCGATTTCACTTTTGTTTTTATTAGAGAGCAGTTAAGTCACGAGCAAGAAGAAAGTTTTCAGTGTTAGGAAGTTGGTCGGTTTCGGATTCCGTTTTTTGATTCAGTGGACGACTAACTTGACCTAAATAAACAAATTTTTATTCGATTTTACTACCACATTTATCTTTTGCAAAATAAACATGTATTAGACACATAAGTAATATTATAATGTGCTAGTGGTTTCTTTTTCACTTCTTCCACTAGTGGACAAAAAATTGAAGTGAAGAGAATATCAATAACACCTTATTTCTTATTTGATAATAATAACTATGTTTATAGTATACAATTTGACTTGTCTAAGTGCTTATTTTGTAAGCCTAAAGAAATAAAGTTATTGATTCTGATTCTGATTCTTTTATCTTCTCGTGTATCAATGTCCCTTTGACAAATTGTGTAAATAAAGAGGAAGAGCACAAGATGCGTTACATAGATTATCTCGTCTACATCGTTTTACTGACTCGAGATACAGATAAGATAAACAATAAAACAGTAGCGAGATTGCCTGTCGAAAGAGGATTTATCGATTGAATTATTTGATTAAGAGCAAATCGAAATCAGAAAAATTTACTGCTGTCATCGTTAACTGCTCTGATTTCAATATCTTTGTAGTATATACAACTATACATTGTAACTAGATGCCTAAAGATCTAGGTATCTTGTCGTTTCCGAGTAATCGAACACGCAAGTGGCGAGAGTCAGGAGTTGTTATGTGACCGCGGCCAGAGATAGACGTGTAGACCAGGGAACCGATAACTAAATATGTGTAATCCAGGTTACGATTATCCTTATTTATATAATAACATAGTGTACACGACAATCTTTATTCGATATTCGTTTTTGCCTTGCAGTTTCGACTCCTACGTATTTGCCACCCCTCAATTTGAGCGCCGATTGAAAGTAAGAAAGCGGGCTGAAATATCGATCACACCCAAATGATTGTTTATACAGCCCATTTCTGAAATTTTGTTTTTGTAGAAGTTGGTGATAATCTAACGTAGATTTTGACAAACTTCTACAGCGAGCGTAGATTATCTACGAAGTTAACACTCGCCCATTAATTAGCCACATAAAGTCTCTATGTACTGTACATAGAAAAATTTATGAAAAAACTAAGCTAATTAATGAACATTACATATGTAATGTGCTCTCGGTGCAAGTAGATATAACCGAATGGTAAGGTTATCGGTAGGTTTTACATACTGAGCAAGCAAGATTAACGATCGCGGAATATTTACGAAAAAACCGGTGGTTTACCAAAAAAATATGTTTTGACCATAAAATCAACGCAATAAATCAATTTTAGTGTTTTCGGTAGCAATAATAAATGTCTACTTATGTTTTAGTTTTAAAAACGGTATTACCTTCTTCTACCACACGTGTAAACAAGAAATTCTTTTAATTTAAGACTCTGATATTTATAATTTACGGACTTAGGCCACGTGGATGATAATAAATACATACTTAATTATGAAAAATCCTGATGTAGGTACTTTATTTAACATTGGCAAGTAATCCCATGAGGAAACCTTTGTGAATTAATAATATTACAATTGCTATGTCTAATTACACAAACAAAAATTTCTAGGGATTACTAATTGACGTAAAACTTCATGGTAAATACATTGATATTCATATATATATTATATTATATACACATGTAGGTATGTATAGTATTTAAACACATATGTATATTAGTTAGTAAATTACAAGAATAGAGACAAAAAAGAGATATTACCTACTGTTGTAAAAACAGCTCGTTTTTTGTTTGTAAAATTATTTATGTTATTTTATTACCATTCAAATTATTATTTTATTTCTGAATATTTAAGGTGCATTGTCGTGTACCTATAGAATAAAGTAATTGAAAAAACGCGTGCATAGTATAATTTTTGGGTACCAGAAGTATAATTTTTGCTATTGGCTTTGCCGTTGTGTAAATAACCAGGAGAAAGGTCCCAAAGCTTACATCCATAAATTGTATCTGACTTGATGAGTCTTCTTCTGTGGTGACATTGATTTAACAAAAGCATTTTCCTGTCGAATAAAATTATGACGATATTTTGAGATTTACGACCTGACTTGACGTCAATACTTATCCGGTTTTGATGAGATTTTTATGATTCTGATTAGACGAGGCAAATGGGTTTCGGAAATAATATTACTTTGAGTTTGATTCCATTTTATGCGTCTTTATATGCAGCATGAAGACGTAACAGGCATCCAACTAAACTTCTAAACATCCAAACTTTCTCACTTATAATATATAGTTCTTTCACTTTGTTTTACTTTGATCATCTAAGAATGGAACACCCTGTAGATGTATATCCAAATTCCTTTGTTAAAATAATAAACACCTATAAATAGCTTATTTTACTACTTCCTTCCTTGAACAGCTTTCAACTACCCAAGGTGTAAGGTAAACCAAAGTTTTACTTACATACATTATTACGAAGTGAAATAAATAAATACCATAGTCTCCCCATAGCCCGAGTACCCAGTCCATCCATTCACCAGAATAACATGGCTTTTTTTGGCATTTTCATTTTCCTTTGCAATAGTCTCTACACCTGGCGGATATCATCTTCGGGTGTATCATATTGTGCAACCAAGGATAATACCCGCTATGTGTAGCTCTCGCCTTTACATTAATTCTCAAGGGCTTCTGTGCTGTTGGCTTCGGCTCCACGCATACCTCCCAAAGGACCGGGTCACTAAGTGGCCCGTGATCATGGAAATGAGAAACAGAGTAATAATAAAATAAATAAATAATACTGGACAATTCACACAGCATTATCTAGCTATACTACAAAGCTATAGCTATGGCTAAAGTTGGTCTTGACCATGATCCAAGAAAACAAGGTCTGTTCCTCCGGGAGTGTCTATTGCTTACGTCACTGTCCAGTTGCCACTTTATTTCAACAAAACGTAGAAGTTGGGAAACAAATGTGATAATAAGGGTCAATTGAAAATTTATAAAAAAAAAACAATCATCAATTATGTTTGTAAGATCAGCCACAACCACGAGTCAATGTGATAAGATAAACAATTGGTAAATACAAAACCACATAGTTTTATCAGATTTATACAGGTAATAATACAAAACGATTTTACGCTACTGGTAACACCAGGAAACAGATTCGTATTTTCATTCGCCGATGGCGGCGATGACGTAAGCAACAGACACCCACGTGAACATCGTGGCTCGGAAGACCATACCTTGTTTTCTTATACCCTTGTTCTTGACGATCAGCGAAAAACAGCAGGCAGATCCTGATGCGGCAAGCTAAAGACAGGGCGCTATGGCGGTTAGGTACGGTACCAGCGGTGGACAAGCTGATGATGGTGATAGGATCGGCGGATAAACTTCCGAATAGCTTATGCCTTCGATTTGGTTTAAATTTGGTGCAGACCTTCTCTTCGACGATACAAGCAAGTGTGCCAAGGGATTTTTGACGCATCTCAATATTATTCAAGAAATCGAATTTTGAAATTGACTAGTGACTTAGCTGCTCAAAAACTGTGAGCAAAATCAGGTTTTGCGGTGGAATAAAGGATATTATTTAACTTTTTGAAAAAAGTAATTTAAATTCAGAATGCTACTAAACTCCGATGGTGTATGGTGCATGCAGGTTATTGATAGATAGCTAACTCTTTATTGTACCAAACAAATACAAAATACAATACAAAAGAAAAGTTGACAACCACGAAGTACAAAGGGCAGCCTTATCGCTTTGAGCGTTCTATTCCAGGCAACCTTGGGATGGACTGGACATAAAAGAACAATATAGAAAGTGGTGATTTGATACTGGTAGGTGTTCTTATTCGCCGAAGGAGCTCATGACGTCCTTTAATTCTTGAATACGTCAATTTATAATACAGGTCACAATAAGGTCCTTATATCAAAGTGCTTATGTCTTTTAGACCTTACTGGACTTACTTGGAATCAGAATCAGAATCAATAACTTTATTTCTTTAGGCTTACAAAATAAGCACTTAGACAAGTCAAATTTTATACTAGAAACATAGTTATTATTATCAAATTCTTCATAATGGACTCTTGGACACGTCACTAATATCAAATAAAACTGGGAAATAAAGTGATCATTAGATTTTTTGTTCACTTCCATGTTTTTAAGGTAAAGTAAAAAAGCTAACAAGAAGCCTTTACACTGTTACGTTACGTTACGTAATATTCGATTTGGGGCAAAACTCGTTCCAATACGATTCAAAGCCAAAAAACAGACAAGAAAGGAAAACAATCAAAGAACTTAGGAAATAATGAACATACTCGTAGAATCAGCCCACCAGTAACCCATCCATCATCAGTTTCATGAGCAAGTAATTTTAAACCGTGAAATACATTCGCATAAACAAAAATACCTACGCCATGTTTGTTTTAATATCAGGATTAGAACTGATATATTAACGTGAGGTTATTTTTAACTAGCAATTTAAATAAATCACACATACCTTACGTACGTAGAAATATAAATTACTAGCTGCTGCCCGCGCCTTCGCCCGCGTTTTATCGGGATAAAAAAATAGCCTATATATTATTCTAGGTCCCAAACTGTACCCATACCAAATTTCAGCCCAATGAGTTCAGTAGTTTTTGCGTGAAAGAGGGCCATCTCTAAACTTTTCTAATTTTATGTTTACATCTAGGTCTACAATCTGGTTCACTACTTGTGAAAACTTTTAATAGGCCTTCCTTATACATATTTATATGTAATATTTTTGATTCATGTTTAGCCGTAAGTTTTCCTAAAATTAATAAATAAATAAATACTGAATGAATGAAAGATTTAGAATGAATGAAAACTACTGTAACTCTATTATTGATTGTATTAATTTGATTGTAAACCGCTTTGTAAACTTATTAAGTATAATAAAATAAATAAAAATAAATTTATAATATTAGTAGGATTTGCAACTCACTAGCACCCGTAGACAATAATATATGTATGTAGTTGAGAGTCTCTCAGAGAGTACCTCTCAAATTGAGAGGTATAATACCCGTGCTATGCTCGGAGTTTCTCTACGCGATAGGGTCCGGAATACGGAAATTCGTAGGAGAACCAAAGTTACCGACATAGCTCTCAGAATTAGCAGGCTGAAGTGGCGATGGGTAGGCCATATAGCTCGTAGAACCGATAACCGCTGGGGAGTAAAGGTTCTCGAGTGGCGACCGCGATGCAATGCGAAACGGAGTGTGGGAAGACCTCCCACTCGATGGATCGACGACATCATAGCGGTTGCAGGGAGTCGTTGGATGGAGGCGCCGCTATTCGTGGCGTCGTTTGGGGGAGGCCTATGTTCAGCAGTGGACGTGTACGGGCTGATGATGATGATGAATACCCGTGCATGGGGTTTTCTCCTCTAAGTGGAATTTATGTATCAAGGGGGAAATAACCCGATATTTGAACCTTGTGGTGCCAGCATAGAATTTGCACCGCCCCAACTCTTTCAGCCGGTGTCGTAAGAGGTGACTAAGGACACCGGGGGGTGCGCAGCAGCACATACTGTAGATCAGTTTTATCACCGAACTGCGATCTTCAACCCGCATGACCAGTGAGAGGGGATTATAGGCATTACCCCCAATCAGATAAAAGCCAATAACGCGCTTATCAGGCAGAGGCCTGCGTCCAGCAGTGGACCAATATAAGATGTTGAGGTTGATTGAGGTATGGGATCTATGGAATCGAAAAGTAAAATTACGTTGGTAACGAAAATTTAAAACGGCAATCTCGAGCGCATTTGTGTTGGGAGTTAATAAAGTTCTGAACAAGAATACCTATGGCAGTTGGTAATTATACAGCTGATGTAAAAGTAAAAGTAAAAAGATTTTTATTTACCATAACAGATGAGATACACCAAATTAACATTAAATATAAAGAAAAACTGTCAAATCCGGACTCCACTCAGCATGTGCTATGGTAGAGCAGATCATAGCGCTGGTCTTCCGTGGTGATGCTGTGTGGATTGTGTGTTGGACCTCTGATGCGCGGCGGGCGAAGGTCCGCCTGTTACGAAGCAGGTTTGTTTCCCGCCTCTGAACAAATATTTGTACGATCTGCAGATATTTGTTCTGGGTGTTCTGGATGTTTTCTATGTTTAATAAAAAGAGTCTATCTATGTTTTATATTGTATTAAGTATATCAGTTATCTGGTACCCATAACACAAGCTCTGCTTATCATGGGAGAATGCTGTGTGAAATTGTGAATTGTCCAGCATTATTTACTCATTTATTCGATACCTAACATCATTCTATCTCCTAGTTTTATTTTGTGCCTCTTCTCTAGGCCAACGGAAACAAATAAAAGAAACACAAACATAATGTATCACTGTAAGATAAACACATTCATAATTGCCGGCTTTTGATCTCGTAACATAGATCATTCTTACAAGATGCAAGATGGTTTAATTGCTTACGAGAAATACTTATCTACCTAGGAAGTAGTACTTTTTTTTGGTTCGGTATACGGATCAGCGTACATACCTCCAGGTGCTGTACCTACGTTTTTTTTTTTGGGAAGGCCCCCCTCAAAATGTGGTTTTGCATAATCATCACGCTTGACAGGCCGATCGGTAAAATTTTTATTCGGTACACTTACGTAATTTTTTTAATAGAAACTTATGCGGTACTACACTAACAAATATTAACATTCTAAAACAAACATTCTCTACATCGAGTTTGGCTGGTGTATAGGTCAAAATTGAGCGAATTAATTGTGTGAGCTCAAGGTCGACGAATGAACGAACACTTTATTGTAAGTACTTGAAATTAAAATTAATAAAACAATTATATGTATCTAAATAGAAAATAAACACAGTAGAAAAGGCGGCCTTCTTACTGAGAGCGATTTCTCTCTGGCAACCCTGGAACAGCTAATGTAAAATTATCTCATTGAGTGATTTACGCCGATCGTTGGTTACTTTTCTGCGCGAAAGCAAGACAATTACCGGCGTAAATCGTATGACGTATAAGCGAGTCTCACTGAGTCTTATAAATACACAGGTCTTCACGAAAATATTAAGACATAGAGCCATGCTATCAAAGTTTTATTAACGTATCGCCCGAGGGTTTTCTTTTTACCTCAACTTGGAGCCCTATTCTGGCCAAAGGAACTAATCGCTTCATTATGACAGTGTCATAAAAAAGTCACAAAAAGCACATTTTGGTAATCTTCTTAAATGAAAGTAACGAACACGTCAAAAGCGTCAAGGTTGAAATCATTTCATATCACTATCATCATTCATCATCTATGGATTCTATGAGACTATTCTAGACGATACGATAACACTGTCATAGTGATGCCGGCTTGTAGAGTTGGGCTCCTGAATGTCCTCATTAGACTGTCTAAGTAGGTAATTTTAAATGTTCTAGATTAATTCGACATCGTCTCGACGACCGACTGATTTTAAGTAAGAAAATCTACTTAAGTGTCGTATCTCCTTAAAAACCTTCTTGCTTGCGAACTTTGAACTGAAGATTTGCCGTAGGTATAATAGGATAACCCTTGAAGATTTAACTGATAAGCTGTTCAGCCATCTTGCTGAAAGTTTCTAAGAATTTTATTAATACCAACAGAGTAGCAATTTAGGAAATGTTAAATCAGTAGATTCGAGATGATTTGGTAGCAAGAACAATGTGAAATCGGTTTTAATTTATTTAACTTCTATTAAATACATGATTTTGATAATTTCTAAGAAATTATTGATGTTTTATAATATATTAGAACTCGCCTTGAACATTTAAATGATTAGATCACACACGAAATTACGAATATATGTACATATGTCTTAACGAATATGCAACTATTAATAATAATATGTTAAAAGGAAGTAAACAAAACCTATTGGTTTTGTTTACTTCCTTTTAACTCTCATTTCAAGTAGTGCTTTATTAAGCACTACTTGAAATGAGAGTTTTCGTCCATAATATCCAATAGGTATTCGTTTACGAAAATAAAACATTGGACGTCTTACGATTTTAAGTGTTTTATAAGGACCAAAAACAATGCCGAGATTAATTTGAAACTGAAGATCTTTGAAAGTATAAAAGGCACATCATATGTTATGAGTAAATCGTATAACCACGCTTCTGAAGTTCAGGCCTTGCCCTTCTATCATTAAATTTTCAGTGTCGGTGTCGACTCTGTCGCGAGCAGACGTGTCGCGCGTTCCAATTTACCCTTACGAAACTTGCCGGGTATAGTATTTACGTGTTTAGTTTATGTTCAAGTGTGGTTTTAAGTTATGAAAGTGATATAAGTTTTAGTTTTAATCAAGATGAAGGTGGTTGAGACGGATGAGGAGAATATTGAAGGTATGTTGATATGAAAATATTAAGGATTGAAATAGTTTGTGGTTTATATTTTGTGTTGATTATTTTAATGTAAATAGAACGGGAGCTATTTGAAAACAATAAGTATCTCTACACAATACAAATTGTGGCGAACCAAATAACTAAGGATGGGAGTTATTGGATATTAATTTAGACTTTACTTAGATTCCATTTCAATGAGTATTGTATACAGTCTTGACCTCTAAGATCTTTAAGGATCAAATATCTAATAACAGAATAGTTTATTGAGATATTAACATAAAATATTGTAGACATTATGTTTTATTATAGGTATTCTAGATTTGGAGGTACTCACGATTCTAACATTTTATTCTAGACTTTTCTGATATTAATTTGATGCTATCCCGTTCAATTCAATAATTCTTGCTAGTGACTCAGCCATAATAAGCCTGTTATGTAATCGATAAGGATGTAAATAATATAGGACAGTGCATATAACAATATCAAGGGCAGCCTGAACAATATGCAATAGTCATTTGCATGCACTATGCGTATCGAGCCATAATCTATGTCTACATTTTTTTTCCTTCTAGGTAACTATTACTAACGCTCTTTTTTACCATAGATATTGTATCGAAAAATACTATAAATGGAGTTTAGATTTTTCGAATTTTCCGGGCAACTTTTTCCAATCTTTTTCGTGAATCGAGATCAAGTGGCTTAAATTTATGTTGAATTACCCTTATTAACCGACTTCAAAAAGTATAGGAAATGATCCCGAGGTGGACCCATAATTCTATACAATAGTGAAAGAATTTTCAAAATCGGTCGATATTTGCCGGAACTATCGCGTGACATAGATACAAAAAAACACAGTGAATTGAGAAGCTCCTCCTTTTTTGAAGTCGGTTAAAAATATATGTACTTGCAGAGGCTAAATAGTCCTATTTATTTATTTTTATCGAAACGGTAGCGTACTAAATCTTATCTTAAGATATACTTATGTAAGATACAAGTATATTTACGACTAGCTGACCCGTGCCCACTTCGTTGGGTGGTAAACATTCCTAGTGAACCGAACCGAACCGTGAGACCGAGTCGAAGATCAAAGTTGTATCCGTCTTCGCCACGACAGTAGGTATATAAGCGAGTGGAGACTGAAGAGCATCAAATACTTGGTGCGTTACGCCAATGCATTGCAAGCGGTCATCCCGGTTACGCAGCACAATGTCCCGCCTGTCACAGTGCTGATCTACCAGGACGACGACAACATCATTGGTAGCGAGAGCTTTGTACAAGCCGGATGCTGTCTAGTAGGTCGTTAATCGGCACTAATAACAATTTTGCAATCATTTTGTTGGCTTTGGGGTATGGACTCGTATGTTATGTCCTTCCTCGTAGTTTGAACTCAAATCATGCTAAGTATCATTCGAATCCATTCAGTAGTTTTTGCGCTATTTTAGGCCGAGAAATTCACCACTCCCAAGGGAACTTTAACGAATACCAGGATAAAAAATATTACATGACCTTCCTCTTAGTATGAAATTAAATCATGCCAAGTTTCATTTGAATACATTCAGTAGTTTCGGCGCTATGCGCAGCCAAGAAATTTTACTTACATCCCCTCTCCCAAGGGAACCCTATTGAAATCCGGGATAAAAAGTATCCATGTCTTTCCTCATAGTATGAACTCAAAGCCTGCCAAGTTTAATTTGAATACATTTAGTAGTTTCAGCGCTATGCGCAGCCAAGAAATTTTACTTTCATCCCCTCTCCCAAGGGAATCCTATTGAAATCCGGGATAAAAAGTACCTTATGTCCTTCCTCATAGTATGAACTCAAATCCTGTCAAGTTTCATTTGAATACATTCAGTAGTTTCGGCGTTATGTGCAGCCAATAAATTTTACTTTCATCCCCTCTCCCAAGGGAACCCTATTGAAATCCGGGGTAAAAAGTACCTTATGTCCTTTTTCATAGTATGATCTCAAATCCTGCCAAGTTTTTTTTCAATACGTTTAGTAGTTTCGGAGCTATGCGCGGCTAAGATACAGACAGACAGACAGACAGACAGACAGACAGACAGACAGAAAGACAGACAGACATGATGGAAAAAAAATAAATTTTTGGCATCAGTATCGATAATAGAGTGCCCTCCAAAAAAAATTCAAAATATCTTCAATGTACTGAATTGGACCTGTTACAGTTTTAGTATAAGTATAGATGATAGTGCTGTGGTAAGATGAGAAACAATCTTGTCCACGATATCCTTTTTGAAGTTCCGTATTTTAACCGCGAGGAACGCTTGGTTTTTGTTTTCCGAGTGCTTCTGTGTAGGCGGACACTTTTTACCTCCAAGCATCAAAACGGCTAATGCGATTTTGAAAAATAAGGTATCAAAATACCCATCTGGTCTCTATGATTCTGAGCTAGTTTTGAAGGCAGTCGTCCTTTCATAAAGTGATAAAAAAAAAATCAAAAGCAACGACCGAGTTGGGTCTTTTATAGTTTTCTATTAATAAATTGTTGATACATACATATACATACGTACCAAAGAATTATGTCTCATAGAGTCGAAGGATATTTATATATTGACATAGAGTCGAAGGATATTTATATAAATTGTTCGCCATGGGGCCGCGGCGTACGAATATCGACCCCTCCAAGTCAACCCGTGGATTTCGTAAGAGCGCAGACTAAGGGAGCCTACCAGAGGAAGGGCAGCAGCTTCCTTCTGAGTATTTTTCAACATCAACACTGCGATCACCAACCCACCTGCCAAGCGTGGTGATTATGGCAAATCCCCAAATACTACATGGGAGACCATCCACTCGATTCACCAACGACATCGTAGCGGTCTCAGGGAGTCGATGGATGGAGGCGGCTCAGGACCGCTATTTGTGGCGTCGTATGGGGGAGACCTATGTTCAGCAATGGACGTGTATGGGCTGAAATGATGATGATGAGAGTGGAAGGATAAAGAATGGTCTTGGTAAGAGGGACTTCACTTAAAAGGTTTAAGTAAATAAAGATTTTTATTTATGTATGTTATTTTTCAGGTATATCTTACTATGGACCTTAGAATAAGTTAAATATGATCTGTAACTGTTCTAATTTGTCTGAAATAAATGAGTTATTATTATTAATAAAATAAAAATATCGAATGTCTTAATTGTTTTCTTCATGAGGTACCTTACCTATCTTGTGTAAGATGAACTTTAGACTTGGCACTTGAGCCTCAATTGAATAATCATCTACTTTTGGATCATCAAATAATCATCTGTAATAGTTAGGTATTACAGTTCATTATTTGATGATCCAAAAGTAACCAAAAGTTAGTCGGTTTGTAAGTCAGTAGTTTGTTTTATTGTCTCCAAGGTGAAACTTGTAATAGGTACTATATACCTAGAATATGTACCAAAATCCGCGGTCATTGGCCTTGGCGTCTTTGGCAAAAGACCAACTGTTGCGCGCCTCTGAAAATTACTACCACTCTATTTCAGGGTAATTAAGGCCTAATTTCCTTAAGCAATTGCTTTGTTTTGACTAATTGAACGTATGGTTTCGTTTTTGGCAGCAGTGAGAGGAAATAAAATATAGATATTTGATTTTTTGATCTGATAGTTTCATAATTTGTGGTAAATTTATTATTTGTTATTTTAGGGTTCCTTAGATACTCCTTGTCATACTGTTACGTGTTGTCCGAGTCCCGAGTCCGAGGCATGATGATGATGATGAATGGCCAACTTATACGTGAAGCATTGAAAACAGTCTCTTTTAATTTGTTGTTTTCAAAACTAAAGGTTACTGCAAATCCCTGGTCCACCATCTAAATTGGATACTAAGGATGGGAGTTATTGGATATTTTGCTACCGGTTATGAGTTGGTTATTTTGTTTTAATACCGCTAGTAGCAACTGGTACCCAATATCGTTACAATACTCTATACCTGTCCTGATTTCTACCCGATATATTTCTAACCGATTAGGTTAGAAATACCAAATACGTGTTGCAGCTACATAACTTTACGGGTAAACGGTCCGCTAGTACCTATGCGTAGATGAAAGTTAGGTTAGTATAGGTATTGAAGCGTTGGGTAGTTATGGCTCACGGTCGGTAAGGCGCGATGCTCGCTTTGCACAGTTATTCCCTAGCGGTATGTGGATTTTACAATAGCGTTAGATATTTTAGGACCATGATAACAGGTACTGAGTTAGTTATTAAATACCGGACTCATCTCTCATCATCATCATCTCACTCTTCTCTATTGGATACCAATTGACAATAATTTGATTTAAACTAAAAACTGACTTCAAGTTCTATGGTATACATAAGTATGTCGGCGCAAATACTTCATCATCAGGAGTAACATTTTTATGGGGCCACCTCAAGATTCTATACAATAACGAACTTTCTAAATCGGTTCATAATTGACGGAGAAATCAACGAACATTATGTACATACAAAAAATATAAATACAGATAAAATATAGAAAGTCTTCTTTTGTTTTTCGTCGGTTAAAAATACGTCATTAACAAAACATACAGCTGTCTCCTCCAATTTTGAATTCGGTTGAAAACAAAGTTTAAATGAGTTATTTCAGTTTTGCACCTGGATAGACCCCCTTTAGGGGGAAAACTGAAAACTTAATTTTAGGATGTCCAGAATTTCCGCTCGCCGCTTTTTGTTCGAGTTTTCCCCATTGAGAAAATTAGTTTAAAGGGTAAAACTGGAAATTTTACAACAATTTTCTTCAAAATATTCTGGCACATTATGCTTTTTATTGGTACGTTGGCTGCTTGATCTTACTTTTAATCACTATTTAATAAGACTTTGTTAACAAGGAAAGTTACAAACCAATTAAAGAATAGAAACAAATTGGTACTAATATTGACAATTAAAACAGTTAACTGCAGGCTGTTGCAAACAATCTAGAGGTAGATCAACTGATCCAAATAAATAAAAGTGGTACTCGTAAATAGTAACATTAATAACTGTAACGATAAGAAACATAGGTACGATCATATATATATATGTATAATATATATTTACATATGTCCATCTTTAATCTTATCAAGATAATATCGACTGATGATTCTGAAAGATTCATATTATTTTATCCGCTAAAATAATATTCCTGGAATAATTTTTCAAGATGAGGTTCTAGTTTCAAAACTTTTCTTCCTTTTGTAATGCGAGATCCATTTATTTCGAATCAGCTCAAACCCTTTTTCCCAAAGGACAAGCGAGACTAAATAAAAATCCTTAGAAGTTTTTGTACAATTCACAATTAGCTTATTATAATAATAATACTCTAATATATATAAAAATGCCCTTTTATTCTGTAAATTTTACAACAATCATGATAAGGAATTATTTTTGAACGTATAATTAAACAAGTGAAATTGAATTAGTTCTATATCGAGTACATATATAGATTTTATTAAAATAAGTAAATTGCATGCATAATAATATTATACATACCTAGATATTGAATTAAAATATTAATATAATTTTAATACATTATAATTTTAATTAATAGAATTTATAATAGACCAGCGGCCCGCCCCGGCTTCGCACGGGTATTTAAAAAATATTTCAAAATTATAATATAGCCTGTGTCACCTGGGGATAGTGTAGCTTCCCAACAGTGAAAGAATGTTTCAAATTGTTTCAATAGTGACGGAGCGTATTCAATGCAAACAAACAAACAATCAAATCTTTACTCTTTATAATATTAGTATGATAAGGTATTTTATAAGTAGCTAGGACCCCGGGTACAGGCTTCCTCCAGTTTATAATGTTTTCGTTCTCTTCTTCAATCTTCTCTTTTAATCTCATATTTTGTGTCTAATATTCTCATTATTTTGTTCGGTAGATAGAGATAGCGAGACGCTATAGTTGCATTTATAGTATATTCTTGTCTCGCTGTTATTCTTTGCTGGATGGTTGTGTTGTGGTCGAGCTCTCCCGCGGCGCGGTGACCAGCCGTATTGGTATGCGTGTATTTTTTTATAATCATTTGAACATTTTAAAACATTAATTTGTATAGTTTGCTCTAAAATAATACATCTCTGGTACCTACTTCATAAAAGGTATTTTAAATTGTTCCTTCATATATTAAGTTTATTTGGAATACTTAATGGAGTTACAGATTTAATTTATAGTTTTTCACTAAGTCACGGCACATATAAATACACAATAAAAATTTGTCATTAAATATAATTTTTAATAATATAATTTTTAAATATAAAAAAATTATAATTATTTAGGATTATTATTATTATTGTATATGCGGCCAGCGTCTTGGGGACGCTTCCGACTGGTATTGATATGGATCAGTTGAGCTATATGTAGATTGTTTGCAACAGTCTGCAGTTAGCTCAATTATTTCTATTGTTTAATTTTTTATAGTTAATTTGTTTAGTTTAATTTGTTTATATTATTTGATTGTTATTTTTTTTGTCAAAGACTTTAGAATTCATACTACCAAATTGGTATATTGTTATAATAATGTACATATTGTTTTTGAGTTCTTAAGGGCCCAAGTTCTTGAGAATATGCTGTACTGATTGGCCAGCATTATTTATTTATTTATATAACTGAGATATTTTAGAAAAAATACTTTATTTCGATTCTAATAAATAAAATAAATAATGCTGAACAATTCACACAACATCATCTAGCCCCAAGCTAAGCAGAGCTTGTGTTATGGGTACTAGATTACTGATATACATAATATAATATACATACTACATAGATAGACATTTTTTACAAAACATTCAGAACACCTTGAACAAATATTTGCAGATCTTACAAACATTTGTCCCGAAGCGGGAATCGAACCCGCAACATCCTGCGTTGCAGGCGGACCTTCGACCGCCGCGCCACTGAGGTCATCATAATAAACTTAATGACGAGACCTTGACCAAATTTCCGGTCTTTCTTCCACATAGGTTCTAACCAAGTGTTTCGCCCATTAGTTTAGTTCTCAATGATCTGATGGGCTATTTAGGGCAAATTAATGTCCTAATCCTTCTTAATCGGCCATTACCAGCCAATAGGAGTGCCTGCATCCATAATTCATAGTCCGCCTAAATGATAAAGTAGTTTGAGATGGGAAGGTGGACTTTTTGATGGATATCCAGTGGTCCGTCTCCATGTTGGCAGGGCAGTCGCAAAAAACGTTTTTTATTTGACAGGCTGTGATTAGCCTTTGAGTGAAGGCTAGCCATGAGTCAAGGCTCACCGTCGGATTCACCGTTATTGTGCTTTTTAAACCAAATTAAAAGTAGCAAATATCTGTGTATTATATTTTTCTAAAATAAAAATAATCCATTCCTTGGACTTGGTCCTTCAAACAGTAAAATCAAAAATTCTTTATTTCCTTAAATAACATAATAAATAGCGTCTGAACAAAAAAAAAACACTTTATTTCTATGTCAGTATTTAATTTTAATATTTATTTTTTCAAATTATTAAAATTAAAGTATTTAATTTGAATAATTTGACTTTTTCTGTTGTAGGTATAGAAAAAGTCAAATTATTAAAATTTAATACTGACATAGAAATAAAGTGATATATTTTTGTTCAGACGCTTTGGTATGTAGACTAAAGTAAAGAAGTGACCAAGAAACCTTTAGCCTGTTAGGTGTGATTTTTCGAGTTGGAGCAAAATCCGTCACAAGCATTTTTTACCTTCAAGATAATGTTATATAATGTAGTAAGCCTTTTTGCACAGAAATAAGACAATTTGTTTGAATTTACACACCTACTGATTGTTTTTGCAACTCACACAAGTTTTGTAGTAAAAGCGTATCAATAACAGCCAGACATATAAATATACTAAAATAACCGAATTTCGGAAATCGTCACACTAACTTTTCACTCACACTTTCATCGTCACACTGAATATCATTAAGATAAAAACCTGTATTACGTCCAAATCTAGGGCCATTATCACACATTGATCACTAAGTCTATGCTCCTTGTTATAATAAAAATAAATAGACGTGAGTAAGAACGTATTTGGTTCGTCTAGGCGAGTTACAAGCCATTGCTAATAGTTAAATATCTACTTTTGGTACGTTAAATTGAGGCAAACGTTAATTGGTCCTTAGCACCTACTACATATAAATATTTTATGAGCTAGCAATTACGTACACTTCACTGTTTCATAAAGATTCATATAGAGATATGAAACGCAGTTGTTACGTCCACCTGTAATATTTCAATTCAAGACTTTCTTACTTTTGAAAGCTTTACGTCAGACCGTGACACGCTGGGAATAATCATGCGTGAGACGTTGGGAAAAGGCGTGTCTCACGTTAGACGTTGGGAATAACTCTTTCTTTAGACTGTTGTAAGCAAATAAAAAAAATCTACTTCTCCCGCCATATACCAAGCCTCCAGCTCATCCCAATCTGTCTCCATTAAAATCATCACATGATTTCAATTGATTATACTTACCAACGTACGGATTAATTAATTTATCATTGAAGATTGCAATGACCATTAAATCTTTCAACTGAGCCATTTATGCTTCCTACTAAAAACATTTGTAATAATCAGTTATACTTTCGGTTCTCGGCAGATTTCACTGTACCTATCATTTAGTGAGAAGGACTTTCCCTACTATTTACGCCACTCGTTCGCTCCATCGGAATACTCGTGGAAAAACCCCTAAAAGCGGCAAAAATTTTAAAAGCTGGTCCCCTCGTGCTAAAATGCCTGTTTTAATGTAAATTTCGCGTTATTTTGTGCTAACTTTAGCAGGTCATTCAAATCGCCAGAGGCGATGAGGCCTCAGAAATAGCCACAACACGTAGCGCTGCTACGACGCACAGCCTAAGACAACACTACGATCTACCTTGGCTACGTAACACTGGGTACACACACGTAGCACCAGGTTCTACGAAACACGTAGCACTGCTACGACGATACGGAGCATCGCCTACGACAACACTATCATGTACCTTGGCTACGTAACATTGGGTATTACGACACACGGAGCACTCGGGCTCTACGATACACGTAGCACTGCTACGACGATACGAAGCACAGCCTACGACAACACTATCACGTACCTTGGCTACGTAACATTGGGTACTACGAAACACGTAGCACTGGGGCTCTACGATACACGTAGCACTGCTACAACGCTACGGAGCACCGCCTACGACAACACTATCATGTACCTTGGCTACGTAACATTGGGTACTACGACACACGTAGCACTCGGGCTCTACAAAACACGTAGCACTGCTACAACGATACGGAGCACCGCCTACGACAACACTATCATTTACCTTGGCTACGTAACATTGGGTACTACGATAGACGTAGCACTCGGGCTCTACGATACACGTAGCACTACTACGACGCTACGAAGCACCGCCAACGACAACACTATCATGTACCTTGGCTACGTAACACTGGGTACTACGTCACACGTAGCACTGGGGCTCTACGAAACACGTAGCACTGCTACGACGCTATGAAGCACAGCCTACGATAACACTACCATGTACCTTGGCTACGTAACACTGGGTAGAGTGATCGCAAAACTTAATGAGCTCTGTGAACATAGGCACGGAAGCAATACTACGTAAGTACAATCAAAAGGAAAAGTGATATTTACCAACTAGCGACCCACCCGGGCTTCGGCTAGAAATCCTTTTTATGGTTCTAATAGACACACCTGTTGCAGCTGCAGTCCACCGAAGTACCATTTTGAGTTTGAATTCATCGGCTTCTTTTCTCATAAAACTTATGACATCGAACAACATTTTCCATGTTTGACGACGCAGTACGTTATTCCGCCCGCGAGGCAGAAAATCGCAAGAATAAACTATCAAGTCAACGAAACGAACACTGAACAACCGTCAAAGACTTTACTGCGTCATTAAGTACTCAAAAGCATTCCTTCGACTAGATTATAAATAAATTTGCTACATAGTAATTATTTTATTTTCAAACTTGGATTAATCGCGTCAGATAAAAAGTTTAATTTCTTCTAACATTGTAGGTTTTAAATAATTCATCGTTGAGTATAAGATGATTTTACATATTCTATAAATATTGAATTGAAAAATAAAGTAATAACAAAATGTGCTAGACACAATAAAAATACGCCAAAATTCTTGCTGGCAACCCTGGTTTGACAGTCAGATCCCCTCTTACCCCGCTTTTTCCCCTCAACGCCTTATTTACGGTTCAGTGCGCAGCCGTTGAAGCCAACTTCATAGAGCTCATAAAGATTTGCGCGTACTCTAGTACGACCTGTACACCCCACTGACCACTGCTACAACGTCCGTAGCGTTGTAGCAGTGCTACGTGTATCGCACCACGTTTAGAAATTGGATATCCTGTTCTTGACTATATATAACCTATAATAACAAGCTATTAAATTTGACGTAAAAACTCACAGACAAAAATACAGGTTTTCCCAAAATTTTGTTAAAGTGAATATATAGGCCCTTTTGAACAGACAGTCCTTACATGATAAGTGCATTGACGATGCTTCGAAGTAACAACAGTTTTACAAGGCATATCTGTAAAACAACGCTACCGCACAGCTCCCACACGCCTTGGCCTCTTGTTGATCTCATGCTGTCCACGCGGCGATAGCTAGCAGCAAGCACGCAGTAAACGCACGCTCGGCAAAAAGACGAAAGTACATATATGATTATAGTTCTTGCTTTGCTTCAAGCGAGCGGTCCACGCGGCTACAGCGCGCGGAACACTCGCCTGAAGAAAAGCGTAAGCCACGCTTTATACTACAACCTTTAATGTTCACACTACGTCTATTTAAATACGTATATTTAACACAACAAATTACGAAGAAAACACATGTGCGATAGTCATATACAGTAAAACCTGGAAACCACACATTAGGGTGGTGCCATACTTACTGCTATGACTCAGCGACTCAAAGTGGAACTTTGCATCTGACATGCTTTGCGCATAACATCTAGATTAGTGCACAATACCAATACAATAATTTATTTACTCATAAATACATTACATTTCATCACCATCATCAGCCCATATACGTCCACTGCTGAACATAGACCTCCCCCAAACGATGCCACGAATAGCGGTCCTCAGCGTGGTGATACAGAATCAGAATCAATAACTTTATTTCTTAAGGCTTACAAAATAAGCACTAGCAGGCAGAAAAGTCAAATTTTATACTATAAACATTATTATCAAATAGATATTCATACAATAAGAAATAAGTTGTTATTGATATTTTCTTCACTTCAATTTTTTGTCCACAAGTGGATTATGACAAACCCCCCAATATGATGGCAACATTACATTTAGGCTCATGGCCCGTGACGTGGGCACCAGTGCACGATCGTCAGAAGATTAATTGTTTTCGAGGGTATCAGAAGTATATTTGCACCTGATTCCTCAGATAGAACGATGTTATCGTTAATAACGTTTCCAGCCCAGCTCCCAAAGAGAACAGGGTTATAGCGACCCGTCATACGTGAAATTAACGTTCAGAGACAATATAGTGCTCGTGAGTGTACAATGTTTGACGATTGCCAGAGACACAACAGGTTACAGGTTCGATTTCGGAAGCGAGATAAATATTCGTGTGAGCTGGAAATATTTGGTCAGATTCTGGAAGATTATTTGATATTTTAAGTATGTTTACTGACCTAACCTAACTATAATAATATTAGGTATTTCAAAAATTTATCTTTTACCTCTGCTTTGCGATAATTATGATCCTGTGTCTAGCATTATTTATTATTTAAAGTTGGGTAAATTATAGTATTATGAGAGCGAGTTTATATTATATTCGAAATACGGATCTCTATTATAAATACAGTGACCATTTAGTTACAAGTTTAGTTTCGGTATTTAATTATTTTAAAAGGATGTGATAATTTTTAATTTTTATTGATAACAAATAACATACAATGTTTTCTGTCAAGATAGTTATTATATCAGTTCTAGAAACGGGGTGAACTTTCATCGGAACATTGAAGGTAATTGACATAAAATGTTGAAATTGCTTCCATCTTGAAAGAATGTTTAAGTTTCCAAAAAATTTCACGGGCATCTTTTTCCTTATTGGGCTTTTCTCTTAGCTGTTAGTGAAGAAAATGTTTGGTTCGCCGGGCTCTAAGAGGCTGTAAATAAATAATATGACTTATCTGTTTTGTTTCTCTGTCACTTTATTTACCTTACCTTAAAAAAATATGGTTTAATAGCTGAAGAAGTTAATGGATACCTTTGTTAATTTGCCAAATGGATTTTAATAGCCATTTGTAGTTGGTAGGTATTTTAGCATATTTAATTTTATTTCGTTGTGTTATTTCTGAGTTAACTTTAATACCTTAGTTAAGTACTTAATAATTCTTTTTGTTAATTATGTAATTTTATTATACATGTATTTTATTATTTTTTAATATATACATATTTTTTAATTTAATTATTAATTATTTCATTTTGAAAAATTATTCTTATTTGATTTTTGACCTCTTAAAGCAACAATTTGTTATTTTGTAAATTTAAAGCACGAAATGTCATGTTTGTCTGTTTTTTCTTTGTACAATCCCTTATGTGTCACTTATATGGTGTTTCCTATTTGAAAAATTGTGTGAATATTATAGATAGATAGAATTAACGACATCAAGTGTAACATGTGTACCTACGGTGGAAATAAATAAATAAGAATAAGTACTTTCGCGACTCGCAAGAACGAGTCGAGAAAGTAAATGGAGTGAAAATGACGATTCCTAAGTTTAAATTTAAAAAAAATTGAGTATCTAAACAATGCCGTTTTACTATTATACTATTCGCTACTTAATATAAAATCCAACTAACAAACCACAAAACCTACTTGAATTTATGATTCAAAAATCTATTCCCAATAATCATACACTGCCCTTAGTTAAGGACAAACCCTATTCCTTATAAAATAAAGGGTTTACCAGAATCCGGTCGCAACCGGATTTTTCCAATTCGCACCGGATAAAACCGGTTAGGAAGGGATCCCCCAAGGCTGTTTACTTTGGGTTCCTTACACGTAATTTAGTCTCAGATTCTGGCTCCATAAAGGATGGGTGTATATGAAGTGGGTTGATTACATAAGAAGAAACTACGAGCCTGGCACGCAGATAATCATGAACACTGGGTGGTTCTAAGGTGCTATGAAACCATATTAACTGACGGGACTATAAACCTATAAGGACTTGGTGCATTTGTACACCCGCTTCATATTAGTAATCAAATAACCAAATTATAAAAACTATGAACAAAATAATAGTTCATTTATTTATTTGTGATACACAGGTATTACAGGGATGTTCACATAACTGGTTTAAGATCATTTATTTCTCTTAAGAATTAGGTAAATTCACTTACAGAGAAACTTATTCTAGTAAGTATAAAAAAGTTGTTCGGCTAACCGTACAAAATTAGAATAAAGCAACGAACATTATAAATTGCCGGTAGTTTGAAATAATTTGGTGACGATGCGACGCAAAAAACTCGAACTTCAGGACAATGGACTGGTTAGCAGGAAACATGAATCGAGCACACACATACATACATACAATTTAAAAGAAATGTGAATGAATGAATAATTGAATGAATGAAAAAATTATTGTTAAAAAAATCTTATACCTAAATAAAAAAATAAACGGTACAAAACGCAGCCTTATCGCTGAGAGCGATTTCTTCTTTTTGTTATCTACCGTTAGGCGTATAAATTTTACAAAATTAATAATTTTAGTAATAGAGCAAAAGATCAAACAAAAATGAAGTGTTATTCACCATGTACATAATAGTTGTCTTCATCTTGGGCGATTTTAAATTTTTCACACACTCAAAATTCATGTAACTCCATCATTCCACTCGTAGAAAGTAACAAAGAATTAAACAAATTATGATTTAACTCTCGAGTGGCGACCGCGATGCAATGCGAAACGGAGTGTGTACCTCCCACTCGATGGACCGACGACATCGTAGCGGTCGCTGGGAGTCGTTGGATGGAGGCGGCTCAGGACCGCTATTCGTGGCGTCGTTTTGGGGAAGCCTATGTTCAGCAGTGGACGTGTAAGGGCTGATGATGATGATTTAACTCTAGAATTGAGTTTTTTTATTCATTTATTTAGGGACGTTGAGTCATGGTACATATGTCTAAGTCAGTCCCGTATTTTAATGTAGTTATTAAAATACGGGACTGACTTAGACATATACTTAAAACTAACTTATATCTAAAGCTAACCTAAATAATTTTACATCCGCATCTCTCAGTGGTGCGGCTCATTAATTTGGATAACGCCAGTATCCCTTAGGTTAACATCATACAAATCATTAAGCTCTGATCTTATAGACTCACTTCGCTCACACTCCACTAGAAGATGCTGCACATCTTGAATGCCACATGTGTTACAATTGGGCGTGTTTGTTATTGTCAGTTAGTATATAAATATGAGATGTTTTTCGAGCCCCTTAACTAGTTTTGTCATCACAGTATAAAACTTATGAAATAGTTTCTCAACAATGTTTGTGTTCCAAGTTCTCATTATGTATCAGTAAATGATTTTTAATTTATTCTTGTCCGCAGATGAGGAAGAAGGCACTGAGTTGGAACTAGAGGCGCTTTACAGACGATACTGCGTACGACTCAAACACGCGCTGTTCGTGTCGGCTCTATGCGTCACGTTGCTGTGCAGCATCGTTTTGCTGTGCGTCGTGTGCGTGCAGCATGGGCATGTAAGTATTGAATTAGTGAAGCTGTAGAGACAAATGTAGAGGCCTCGCTTAATGTGACCTACTTTAACGTAGCCAATAGCACTCATAATCCAGATACAAATAATTGCCCTGCCTATTTATTCGTCAAGGAGTTTCAAAATTCACCGATAAAAAATCTAATTTTACTTTGAACCATACAGAACAACACAATCATACAGAAAGCCTGCAACAATTTTCTGCCTGGGAGAAATCGCTCTCAGCGATAAGGTCGCCTTTTGTATGTATTTATTTTTATTTTCCGCCTTCGTCTGACTTTGTTCCGAAGCGAGTGGGACGAACAGGGAATAACTCAAATTTTAGTAGGTACAATAAAGTGTTAATTTCTTCATTCATACATTCAATTTTCAAAATCGTTGCAGGCGGTGGACAAACGATCGACGTCACGTCATCCTGAAATAATATCGATAACGATGACGTTTCGATGACGGCGGCGCCGGCGGTGGAATAACGGCGTAACGGTCATAGGACGAACAAATATCAATGAAAATAAAATTAGGTCTAAATATACATATATGTATCTTCGATTAGGGAAAAGGGAAGTAATTTCGTATGCCATAAAAACTATAACACCAATTTTCAAAACGTTACGTTATTGAAGCCAATTATAATGTACTGTTATATTTATGTTATTAAATATGATGACAATGTACGTTGTATTTAGTATTATGTATAAATTATTAGCCGTGGGGCCGCGGCGTACGAATATCGACCCCTCCAACTCAACCCGTGGATGTCGTAAGAGCCGACTAAGGGAACCTACCAGAGGAAGGGCAGCAGCTTCCTTCTGAGTATTTTTAAACACCAACACTGCGATCACCAATCCGCCTGCCAAGCGTGGTGATTATGGCAAATCCCCCCCTACATGGGAGACCATCCACTCGATGGACCGATGACATCGTAGCGGTCGCAGGGAGTCGATGGATGGAGGCGGCTCAGGACCGCTATTTGTGGCGTCGTACGGGGGAGGCCTATGTCCAGCAGTGGACGTGTATGGGCTGATGATGATGATGATGATAAATTATTAAAAGATGGCCGATCCTCTTTTGTTTTTCGAGGCGAGGATTTTGACGTAACTTGTATTCTTAGTTCGGATGCGGGCAGCAAAGTAAAATTAAAACCCACTGGCAGCCTTTGTAGTCAACGGGATCTCAACTTTGTTTGCGTCTCTTTATGTCGCTGACACGCTCTGATTATGTACGCTTACGCGCGATAAAATACGTGTAATATGGATTGATTTCAATATATATATTCCTGTTTCTGCACACTCCAATAATACTGGACAATTCACACAACATCATCTCGCTTCAAGATAATAACCCTATCCTATCCTACTAATATTATAAATGTCAAAATTTGTATGGATGGATGTATGGATACTTATTTGTTACTCTTTCACGCAAAAACTACTTAACGGATTAGGCTGAAATATGTTATGGGTATAGTTCGGGACCTGGAATAACATATAGGGAATTTTTTATCCCGATAAAACGCGGGCGAAGGCGCGGGCAGCAGCTAGTAAAAATAAAATTTTATTTGAGACACAATATGTTTCATATAAAATATGATTTAAAATTATATTGAACTTAAAAAAATAAGTCAGGTACTTTAAATATAACAGTAAATAAAATACACAATGTACCCTGTGCTCAGGATGCTATTTGCATCCAGCGCTTATACTAGATGTCTCTTTGAATCAAACGTACGATATGTACTAGAAATTACATTGTTTTTACACCTGCCAACCCTGGACAAGAATTTAGCGATGCGTGTTCTTGTTCTTTAGAATGGCTTCAAAGGAGCTCACTCCTGCCTCAAAGAACATCCCCGAGGCACTGCAGCACTATGTTGCAGTGAAATCAAAATCAGCAAACACGTGGTTATCAAAACAACATAAAAATATCAAAGATTTTAGTAGCCTACGTTTCGTATCAAATTTTCAGTATATAAATAAACTAGCGACCCGCCCCGGCTTCGCACGGGTGCAATGCTGATATAAAATTATACATACAAACCTTCCTCTTGAATCACTCTATCTATTAAAAAAACCACATCAAAATCCGTTGTGTAGTTTTAAAGATCTAAGCATACATACGGACAGCGGGAAGCGACTTTGTTTTATATACTATGAAGTGATAAATAAATAATGTTGGACAATCCACGCAGCATCGTGCAGCAGATGTGGTACTAGATGACTGATATATTTTATACAATATATTACACAGATAGTTATTTTTTATTATACAATTATACATAAAATAACCAGAACACGCGAGACAAATATTTGCAGATCGTACTAACATTTGTCCTACCTAAGGCGGGAATCGATAACGCAATCTCCTGCGTTGCAGGCGGACCTTTGCCCGCCGCGCCACATCGGTCGTCAAATTATTATATTTATCTTGTCTACCCTTTTACAAGGGGCTACACTAGAAATTTAAATAGATTTAATGTTGAGTTAAAAATAAATAATGAACGTATCCAACAAGTAGATAGTGTTAAATACTTAGGGATGTGGTTTGATAATAAATTAAAATGGGGAAGGCATATTAATGAAACACTCGTATATTGAATCTCTGAGCAGTAGTAAGTTTGTCATCTTATCTGATTGTAAAAGTGCTCTTTTACATTTGGCTCGGCTGACCTCGAATAGTCGTGGACTTCCGATAGCCTACAGCATTCTTGATTCAATTTGTAGAATTTGCGCACTAAATAAAGATGTTATTATCCAATGGGTTTCTTCTCACGTGGGTATTACGGGTAATGAAGAGGCCGACCGAATAGCAAGACAAGCGATAAGAGACGGTATTGTTTATAGTTGCTTACCTACTCATGACGAATTATTGTTTAAAGTTAAATCAGATTGCAGGCTTTTATAGCATGAATATTTCGATGAGCGCTCGCTGACTAAAGGGATCTGGCACAAAACTATTCAATGCCGACCTCCTCGTTATCCGTGGTTTGATCATCAGCAGGAACTTAATAGAAAGAGTACAGTCTGCCTGTTAAGGCTACGCTCTGGACATATTCCGTCAAACAAATTTAAGTTTTTAATGGGCCTTTCTGAATCACCTAATTGTCCGGAGTGCGATGTGGAAGAAAGTGTGCATCATTGTGTGTGTCCGGAACGAGGCCCAGCGACAAAGTATGAGAATTATGTACAACCATAGTGTAGGTATGTGTAATAGCATTTTGGCTGCCCCGCCATCTGAGGAGGCCAAAATGTTAGTTAAACTGTACACGTTTGTTATTTAATTAAAGGTTAATTGATCGGTTCCATTTTTAGAGTACCTACCTCAGGAGGTAGGATAATTTAATTAGGTTTCAGCACTAGTTATATAGCTTTAGTTAATTTCATTTTTATATAACTAAGATTTACTTAGTAGGTTTTGTCTTTGTTTCGTGTTTATATATGTAATTTTTGTCTACGGGAGTGACATAGTCATGTTGACAAAACTCCTTTTAAATAAATAAAGAGAAAAAAAAATCTTGTCTACCCGTTGGATCCCGCTGTATATCCTTAAATAAACTTTTCTCTCGCCTCTTAGATCTTACCAAACTAACCTAATCCTCCCTACCTAGATATTAGCATGTATAATACCTAGGTCACTGTTAATATACTCTCCTAGGTCAAGCAGAGAGAGGAAATCCAAGCTAACTGGCCTGAAGTGCTCGCCTGATAATGATTTTACTGGACACGTGATGTAGCCATGCTTTCGGATCTTGGCGGACTTTTAGCAAAAAGTTATCCTATAACATAATTCTTGACCGGGACCTTTCACAGCATCATCTAGCTATAGGTTTTGGGCCAAGACAGAGAATCCCACAAGTATTCTAAGGGCAAAAGTTTTTGTATTTGTAAACTTCATAAGTACTACTTTGGGGTTTAATGATTCTGATAAAGTGTTAAAATATATAATAATATTGTACGTAATATATTTTTTCCAGATTTACTCAAGGATAAAATTCCTGCACACAATTCCGTAACATTGCTAATTTACTTTCATTGTAGCACCACAAACTGAGTATCTGCAAGATACTCGTAGTACGGCATTTAGACACGTTAAATTGCTTTAGGTCCTCAATGTAAATAGAACATCGTGTTCACCCTACACACCCAAGCGGAGGCCTTCCACGATAATCAGGCTCAGTACGTTACGTATAACATCTACGGACGGGTTAGCACTACGTAGCATTACGTAGCACTATACTTGGTGCTAGAATCCAAGATATATCTTGTAAACAAAGACTATTTTAACAAAACCTGTTAAAATTAGTACAAAAAAGCAGTTATCACTAAAAATATGAATAAGAACTTTAACAATACATAATTAGGTGTCGTTAACTTTAGATGATGCATGTAGACTAGTCAGATTATGTTCGTAGTCTTTTTTATTTACTATTCTATTATGTACCTATCCGTGAAAACCTTCAATAAGCATTCCGTTATTGAACAATTTGTAGGTCTGTTAATAATAAGCCTCTTGTTTTCCTTCAAATAAATATAAAAAATTAGATACGCGGCACAAAAAGTGCAAATTCGATGGCAGAATAAAAACGAATGAAAGCTTTCAAATAAAAAATTGATTCGAACTTCTGGGATTTGCTCCGACGACGATACCGTGTCGTAATATATTTTCCGTTAATATTTGTTGGGTTTTGTAAGCCATTTGTTTACAAAAAATATTTATGAATCTAGAACACAGCATACGTAGCACTACACCTCGAGAATTGCATTAGCTTGGCAGCTCATGAGGAAGTGGATTAGGGAACAGTGGATTATTGATGCATGTTAACCTGTACATAATCAGCCTATATGTATACTGATACCTGCCACTGCTGAACATATGCCTCAAACGCCCTGAGCCGCATCCATCCATCGACTTCCTGCAATCTAGCGTTTGCAGGGAGTCAATGTCCCCGGTCTATCGAGTGCGAGGGATAATTCCGTTTCGCATTGCATAGCGGGCGTAATTAGAACTTTGTAAAAGGAACTGCTACGCAATGGCCGTACGGGTATACTATAAACTTCCAAATGACTTTAGAAAACTGGCAGATACCTAACGTTTGAATGGAATTCAAATGGATTGATAGTTGTTTGGATATTTGTAGTTTCTTCACTCAAAAACTACCGAAAAGATCAAGCTGGAGTTTTGCATAGATATAGGTAGAACTGGACCTGGAAGAAAACATAGGCTACTTTTTATCCAATTTGCGATGTAAATATCCTTTGAACTATTGCATTTGAACGTTTGCATTTGAACAACGCGTTCGAAACCGCGGTCAGAAACTAGATGACTACTCATCTAGTTTCAATGTAATTGAAATTTTCATTTCTGCTCTATAATTACTTTTTATTTCTGGTGTTAACTACTAGCTTTGAGGAAGTAACTATTTTGACACCGTTGGTTAGTGGTAGGTAGGTATGTTAAAAGCGTAATAATAGGAGTGCTCGTCTATTCCGGTAATTACTCATTCATAAATAACTATACATACTTCATTCTAACTCATTAAATGGTGACCTGTCATTGACCTGCGGCAGCGGACTATATTATCCTGGCCTTGGTCTAGCTAGAGCTATGAAACTCAATATACCATAACCAGATAGCGGGAAACGTGGACGGTCTCTTCCTGCGGCACTGGGTGCATCTCTGCATTCAGGGCTTGCAATGCAAACTAAGTACACCTGGCACTGAGTTCGTGCCTGGCTGGTGTCATTTTCAAGAGTCTTAGTAGGTTATGTTTTCTTTAAAATTGTAATTTCTTTTCTTCAAAGATGTAATTTCGTTAAAATTGTATTTAGCTTATGGACAACGAGATATCTGAAATAATTTTTCTTATTTTATTTTAATTATAATACCAGTTCTACTTACTTTGAACGTAGAATATGTTGAATGAAATCTCCTTATCAAAAAATACGAAAATAATGAATGATAGGTGAAACATTGAAATTACTTTTCAAATCATACAAGCTATTAAACTGAGATGTGAGCTGTGCCACGCAAGCTGGTGATGGTGACGTCACGTAGCGGAGACGAGAAGATCGTGCCGTGAACAAATATCCAACTCTTGCCGCACGCCGCTCAGTTTCGCACTGACCAGCACACATGTCCGATTTAGCCAGCACACATCTCCATTCCAGGCTAACCAGTACCTATGCATCTCCGCACAGCTTCAATGGAGACATCCTAGCTGAAAAACTTCTCTTATCGTCTCCGTTTCGGACATCTCCGCAGATCTCCGCCTGGAGTCTGGGCCTATGGGCTGAAAAGACGCAAACTTTGTTCGTTTTTACGTGTGATTTAGGTACATACGAGTGATGTAAGAAACCGCAAAATAAACTTTAGCAATAATGCAAAAACACGCGATAAATCAAGGAAATAAAATCCAATCTGCCCAACCACACCACCTCAAGACCATTAATAATAATGCAATATAACTTCGTAACCAAACAGTTATTTGTTCTATAAACAAACTCTCAATTTATCTTAATATTTTATGTCTATTATTTATTAGTACTGATTTTTCCTAACTAATCATATATTTTTTTTTGCGTTTTTCTCCCATAAGAAGGGTCGGCACAACAGATTTTCTTTTTCCATTCACTTCTATTAGTCGTTTGAAAACTCGCTCCTTTCATGTAGGCATATGTAATCTTTCACACAGTCCATCTATATTTGCGTAGGCCTACCTCTTCTCCTATATATATATATATATATCTATTATCTATCCATATTCATACAAGCCAACTCTCCGTTAAACATGACAATTTAAATTTAAAAGTCGAGACCGTAATTTCGTGGCTTAAAAAAATCTCTGTGCGTCTGATCGTGTGATCCTAGAGCTGGTGAGTATCCGACGCAGCGTATCAGCATTGCAATACAATGAGGCAATGCAGCCAGCATCTTGGGGACACTTCGGATTGGTGTTGATATGAACCAGTTAAGTTACCTTTAGATTGTTTGCACACAGTAAATACTAGTCCTACTTCGTTTCTATTTATTTGATTGTACTTTTATTTGTTCATAAAACGAATTTAAAATTATTCCCTATAATTCGGGATACCCTAAGATCCCATAAATTTTTACCACTCATTAAAGTCCAATGTCATTAAAATCAATTAAAGTTCAAACAATGTCACGGTACACATTTTCCATACACATTCCTAGCATAGCGTAACCCAGAACATTGTGAACCATACCTCACATACCTTCATTTTACGACGTTAAAGGCACGGTGAGCATTTCATTAGCTCCCAAGGGCCAGTTTGATGTTCACCCTATAATCCTATAAAACTTCAAGGGTAGGGCTTTACAGCAAACTATGCAAACAGCCGTTCACAAACTTTTGAAGGTATGTTGTGTATGACCTTTTGGAGCGGTTGAATATTAGGGTTGTTGAGTTAGTTAAACACTATAAGTTTGCGCGAAGTTTGTCGACTTTATATTGGTGTTTTCAAATAAATCAAATACTTATATTACTTCTGCACGCGACACGTTTTACCCGGATAAAAGTTACGTTTAGAATATTCTATGAGTGTGCGTGCAATTTTCAGCCCAACAATATTTTAAATGTTCGTATGATATGACTTATACACACACAGACAGAAAGGTATCAACTTCATCAATCATCTCCCGGCGAATCCAGTTCTTTTTTACTTTTTTGCGTGGATCTCTCACTAACCCTTTGCCTTGGACATTCTTTCTTTGGTAGCTTCTTGCACAGCGGCTCCGCTCCTCCAGTTCGCAGTTCGCACAACGCCCATTGAACACGCAAGGAAACACTGAAGATTTCCTAAACTATGGTATACTTACAAACATGAAGATCAGTTCAGAGAGGAACATCAGCGTTGTGATAGCTATGCGCAATGGCTATCACAACATAATGCTGAGTTGAACACCATTTAATAGCATTAAAGTTTTCTAATTACATAGCTAGTAGTTATGTAGTTCTTATGTGGTTGTAAATGCTATAAATAAACATTACACTTTCTTATCCTTACATGTACATATTTGTTGTTTCAGGAACTATCATCCCAAACCAAGCCCATCGCTAGCCTCTCGGTCATCGCCTTCGTGCTATCAATAGTGCTGTGCTTCGCTCTCCTACCAGCGGCGGCGGAGTGGGAGGCATTGGCTCTGGCTGGCTCATTGCTGGTGGCTGCGAGCCTTGGCGCAGGCACGTTGCTGGCTACTCATCATGCGCCGTTGCCGCTTTTCGCACTTATACTGGTAAATATAACTAGCTGGTGGCAGCGGATTGAGAAGCTTTTGCGCTAGCTTTGCATTGATACTAGTAAATAGCCACCTATACCTATGGCTCTGGCCCTAACTAAACTCCGGTCGCGGTGGAATGGTGGATGCTCCAACTTTTGTGCCAAAAAATAATCAAGAAGGGGTAAAATAAGGGATGGAAGTTCCAGTCAGATATAAGCGCGTACCAAGCCGCTAGTTAAAATATAATGCTGGTCAGCTGAATAAAGAGTAAAGGTAGGTTATACTCGTACATAGTGGCACCGAACTTTAGCGCTGATCGTTATTGCGCAGAAGTCAAAAATATGGTACCTGGGCGGGGCTAGTGGTACATTACCCATGCGCAGCTATCCCTTCCACGTATCGCTCAGTGCTAGACTTACGTGCCGTTACTTGTACCTCCAGTATTATTTTACTGTTAATGTTTTTATATTTAACTATGAGTATGAGAATCGTCGTAAGCCGTGGGGCCGCGGCGTACGAATATCGACCCCTCCAACTCAACCCGTGGATGTCGTAAGAGCCGACTACGGGAACTTACCAGAGGAAGGGCAGCAGCTTCCTTCTGAGTATTTTTAAAACCCAACACTGCGATCACCAATCCGCCTGCCAAGCGTGGTGATTATGGCAAATCCCCCCCTACATGGGAGACCATCCACTCGATGGACCGATGACATCGTAGCGGTCGCAGGGAGTCGATGGATGGAGGCGGCTCAGGACCGCTATTTGTGGCGTCGTACGGGGGAGGCCTATGTCCAGCAGTGGACGTGTATGGGCTGATGATGATGATGAGAATCGTAAACTAAAATTTAACGATACGTTTTCTGCAAACAAAACACAATTGTCTACTATCACCTGCCATATAAAGGAACGTGTCAGAAGACAATAATGGTGCAACAGAACGATAAGAAATGACATGTGTGCTAGCATTTAATATGTACGTAAAGGTAGTTACGGATTCTCGCGACAACTCGCACTATTACAATTACAACTACAAAATTCTTTATTGTACACCACGAAGAAAACATTAAAGATATTAGAGGATTTCTAAGAGATAGACATTACATAAAACATGTACAATGGGCGGCCTTATCGCTTAGAAGCGATCTCTTCCAGGCAACCTTTGGATGGAAAGAATTATACGAATTTAAGAAAGGCAGGGGTGTATCTAAAGTTGTCAGCAATAAATATCGTACACGCACGTATGATACCTACCTTTACTTCCTTAAAAGAAATTACCTAAATTATAAAAGGGCAATCCTGTGCCTTCTAAAGGATTGATAAAATTACCATCAAATAACTGGAGATAGTTATTAACAGTCAACAAACAAAAAACAGAAAAAGAATTTGTAAATACTAGTTCTAATTTGTAACAACTTGACCGCCGATTTCAATGCCTTAGTATACGTTTAATAATGTACACCTACTGAATGTTTGTACGGCTATGAAATAAAGGATTATCTATCCATCTATGTATATAATTTATTTCTATTATTTGATAAATTTATTTGTATAGATTCGGTAAATATTCTCTTATTTTTTATCAATACTAGTTTATTTCTTATAGAAAACATTTTACTTTGACTGTCCAGGTAGCCAGTATACAAACTGCCGCTATTTTTTTGTAATTTGCATAACAAAAGAATGTACGAAATGCAGACAACCCCTCAAATTTCTATATCAAATAATAGAAACAAATTAGAAGTAGTATTTACAATTGAAACAATTGAGATAACTGCAGACTGTTACAAACAATCTACAGGTAGGTAGCTCAACTGGTCCATATCAATACCAGTCGGAAGCGTCCCCAAGACGATTATAAAACGATTGATACAATTAAATATAGACAATAACCAAAATTCAGTCGTATCTTTACTAAGACTCGTAAGTACAGCAAAAAACACGGTTAGAAATTTAAAACGTACAATAATTGGTAGTCTCTATGCCTGAAAATCTAAAACGCTTTTGGTGATAAACCTAATTAATCAGTTTTTGTCGTTAATAGAACTTACCTATCAACCTTTCAAGAACTGCCATAATAGCAGTAAAAATAATATTATTCATCAAGTTATCCAAACATCCCTGATTCTGATGAAGTCAGAGGACACGGCATCATAATTATAGTACATATATCACACTATTATTGTAAGTATACAAATTCGCATGTTGGTTTGGATATTTGGTATACTTCAGCCCGAAAAATACATAAGGAATCTGCAATATCGGTTTAAATCTTTACTTAGATGGTAGTTCTAAACAATAATTTAATTCTATGATTTGTGTGTGCTATAAATACTTTTTATTTTCTCTATCTAATATTTTTATCGGAGAAAACGCGTGCTGACTTAATGAAAAATACTCATATTGTGGACATAATGAAAAACAAATGAAGCGATTCATAAGAAATAACACGTTCGGACTAAATCACAAATACACTTGCAGAAATGGGACCTTTTCACCCAATTTTGTCCCAATCTCGACTCACTTCACGTCATCTTCCATTGTCCGAATGACGTGGACATTTTCTGCTCTCTGTCTATAAAATCTGTTACTATTTTATATCAATGTAACAAAGGAACTGATTGTTGGGATATTTTTAGGCACTTTCAAATAGCTATGTTTTTTTTTAGATTATATTGACTATTTAACTGTAGTCAACGTGTAGTGCGTGTCTAAATTCCAATTTTAGCAGTTAAAACTAATAAAACAAAATTACGATCTAAGAATACGTCATCTAACTACGATCTAAGAATACGTCATCTAACTACGAGTAAGTACTACATTTTAATCCGTTCAGTTGTTTTGGCTTTGATCACATTTTCGTGAACGCACCTCAGAAGAACATATTCTAACACCTATTTTGTCACATTTGACCCTATGGTTGGGTTACACAAATATTGCTCAATTCACAAGAAGTAGAGATAATTGAATGAAGAGATTCATTACCAAGCCCAAAATAATATCCTAGTAGTGGTGCAATCTACATTTATTAAAGAAATTTAATTAAAAATCAATTTCTCTGTACAAACAAAGGCGGCATTACCTTGAAACGTAGATTCTCCAGATTAATAATAAAATCAGAGATATAATAAAACCTTTAGCGGCTGCGCCTGACTTGGCATAATTACGAATCATTTGCATAGCGGAGCGACTGGTCCGGCGCAATAGGGGGAAACACAGCCACCGAGAACTTCTACCTAGTAATGAGTTTTTACTGCTGAGATTTTTGAGAGGATTTGTTTAAGCGTTAATTTCCTTGTCGTAATTCTCGAAAGGTTTTCAGGAAATATGACGTCACACAAAATCATCTGGCTCCAAAGCAACAAGTAATAAGTTTCTTCGTCACTCGTTTAGTTTACTATTTAAGCAACAAAAATAAAAAATAGAACTTTATTTACAAGATAGGTATGTATAAATTTTAAGAATATGAAATTTTCTAAGTATATCTATTGTATCCGCGGAAATAACCAATTTTGGAATTTTGAGTTTTGAAAAGCTATAACACATGTTATGGGTACCAGATAACTGATTTATAATAGGTATTTATTCACCCAGATCCGGCAAATGTCTCCCGACATGGGAGACCATCCACTCCATGAACCGACGACATCATAGTGGTCGCAGGGAGTCGATGGATGGAGGCGGCTCAGGACCGCTATTTGTGGCGTCGTATGGGGGAGGCCTATGTCCTCTACTATGGGCTGATATGATGATGATGATGATTCACCCAGACAAAGAAACACGTTACATATAGCACATGCTATATATAGCACAACGTATATAGACATACTCGAAGAATACCCACAGCTTTTTCTGAAAACATATGTAAATAGAAATTTTGATTATAGATAGATAGTTATCTCTTTATTATACCACACAAACACAAAATACAATACAGAAGGAAATGCTAACAAACAAAGAAGTACAAAGGGCGGCCTTATCGCTTTAAGCGATCCTTCCAGGCAACCTTGGGATGGACTAGACATAAAAGAACAATATAGACGGTAAATGATGATGATGTAATGGTAGATTATAAACACCTCTGTACACTTATAGAATGCAATAAATGATTGAGTATTGAAAACTGACATTAATTCCCTGCCCCCGGTGGCCACTGAATCAGAAAATCGCAAAGTTGTTGCTTTGAGCCAAGTCAAAACAAAACATATTAAAGTTGGACATTTTACTACCAAATGTTTCTAGACTCTTGGACTCTTGTTGGTCTGACCGGATCCGCACCACACTCGACATCAACATGTCTGAATGTCGCTGAGAGCTGGAGCAGACGGCGCAACATCGTACGGGAGAAGATGCTTCCGTGATGAAGTCACGTATTGGGGTAACGACGCAAGGAGGAGGAGGTTTCTAGACTCGAATTTCATTTGAACTCATACGTCATCATTTCACTTACATCACCCGAACGACCCGTTTGTTGACACCCTGTTAAGATACCTGGTGGTATTGATACAATGGTATTCTTCCAACACAAAAAAGTTCGTAGTTAACCCGCTTACTTTCATAATGAGTACTTACGTACTCATTGCGATAGTGGTAGCTACACTCTTCGAAAGTCTTGAGATTATTATGAAAGGAAAGGTTTAAGCTTTAAACTTAGCAAATTTTAATGAAAATTGTTGCGAAACACTTTTGGTAGTTAAATCGACTTAGCATCGGATTATAAAGCACAGCTTTCATAGATGGTAAAACAATTATGAAGACTTGGTGATTTCTCCTTTGTTTCTTAACTTTGTATAATTTTATTCAAATAAGATCTGAGTAAAGCTTAAATATTGTCTAAAGTTTAGGCAGAATAACAAAGCTCTGAAAGGTCTAAATAAAGTTTTGATTAACATTATTTTTATCGTTCAACTGGTCCATATCAATACCAGTCGGAAGCGTCCCCAAGACGCGCTGGCTGCATTGCCTCGCTGTATGTCAGTACAGTCTGCAATTAGCTCAATTGTTTCAATTGTAAATACTAGTTTAATTTGTTTATATTATTAATAAATAAATAAATAAAAAATCTGTAACCAGTATACAATAAGTTATTCCATAGTTGAGACCCTCATTTAAGTATACAAACTTGTGTTAGAGGATCTCGCTCTTCTATATCAAAAGTTACAGGTGACTCAATTAATATAACAAAATAAAAAATAACATTCAAACATTATTTGATTGTTATTTTCTTTATCAATAATTTTTTTATCGTTAATCTTTTTAAATGTTCCTAATTTTAATGCATGGTACGTAAACAAGGGCGAAACTTGATAACGGCTGAACAGACTGGGCTAATTTTTTTAATCCTTTACTGTCCACTGTGGGGCAAGTGCCAGACCAAATAACGGCTTTTTTCGTAATGTTTTGAGTAAGATTCTTCCTGAAAGAAAATTGGAAGAGTGCCTCGAAATAGTGCATTTCTCAGAGTGATAATAGGACATGACAGTGTGTCGGGTAGTAAACAATAACACAAAATATATTCGGTTTCAATATTTCACCAGAACGTCTTGTTGAAGCGACTTGTGACCCGAGAGCTTATACCAAATTCTGCTAACTAACCAATCGCTTTACTATATGACAGTTGTATCATCGCAGAATCGTCCATATAGATGATAGAAACTCTAGAACTATCTAATCTACTCGTACGTAAACCTTCTTGTAGATAGTAACTGTAATTTTTTTGTATGTGTATGGTCTGTCAGCCGTGTAGACACGCATGCACCAAAGGTCCTGCCAGAAAACCAGCGTTACTCAACTTTCTATTGAGCAACATAAGCTGAGACAGGACCTTTTTGGCCAATGGGCAAATGCTCCAATACTGCAACATGCTGAGGCAGGAACCTATTTTACCCCTATAATAACCATCTCATAATTTTTTCGTGTTACCTACTATTTAGATTTAAGTATTGTTGCTTTATTTTTGGGAAAATAAATTCTCTCTCTCTCTCTCCCTCTCGTTCACATGCTCGAGGCACCTAGTTAGAATTAATTATTAATATTTTTTATCTTGTAAGTTCTGTGTGTATTTCTAATCTTTTTTATTATGAACTAATAAACTTATTTTCTCTCTTTCTTTCTTTTCCTTATCTAGAGTTTGTTTCATTTATGGATAGTAAAACAACGTGCGGCGCTATTTGTACGGAGAGTTTTATGAATTGTTTTCAATTTTGGCACTTTCGCCACGCGTCCTTCCATTTGTAGTTTCTTTCATCAAATATGGGTAAAATGGCAAAATCTGTCATTCTGAGACGATATCACTGGATATGGTAAAGCTGTTACTTTAGCTGGTAAGTAAAATATGGTTTGGCACAGCGAGCAATGCAGTCAGCGTCTTGGGAACGCTCCGGATGGCTATTGATTTATTTGATGGGCTATCTCTAGATTTTCTGTAATTGGCGCAATTGTTTCAATAAAATTGTAAACACTTAGGTGTAATTTCCTTTGATAATATATTTTTCCAAGTGCCTTTTTACTGTAGAAGTCCCGATTAACACAAACAACAGCTACAAGTGACGTAAAGGGCATAAACCAATGGCCCTTGGGAACGATTGGTGCTCGTTCGAAATTGGTTTCCGTTTGTTTTTCTCTCAATGCTTGTTCAATAAATTGCACCGGGCTTGGTCGAGTGTTCAGTTAATTTACAGGGATTCATTAATTTTCATATGAATTGGCTTTTCACTTTCGTATAAATATGGGTTATGTTAATTGAAATGGAATAAAGTGGAATGATCAAAGGTTTCCTAAGGGTGTAATGTTTTTTAAATACCACTTCATTTACGCCATCGTCAGCTTCAACACGTATCGATATCCATCCAAAGGTTACCTGGAAGAGATCGCTATTAACGATAAGGCCGCCGATTGTGCCACTAGATGTAGTTAGTATTAAGTTCTTATTAATTGTTTTATGTACTTCTAATGGTGCAATAAAGTAATAATCTATCTAATGTCGGTAAAATACTCGGTTTTGAAGTTTTAGGGAATTCTAACTCATTTCTACACTTTTTCTACATAGTAAATGTTTACTGAAAAGTTCAAAAGAAAAATAAATAGAGCTATTTTCTTCGTTCTCAACTATGGTTATTTACCATTATTTATGCAAGTACCTATAACGGAATAATTAATTCTACCACTCTAACTTTTTGACTACCCTTATTCTATCCAATTTAAAGAGAAAATCTGTCTCTTAAGACAGGTGAATATTTACAATCTGCCAAAAGTTCGACTGTTTTCAGATACAAAGAATGTACAGCATCACATTCTCATCATTTGGCACATATTCAATACAGTTTAAGTGCCACAGTGCCATCCCAAATTCAATTTATGTTTATTTGCTTCCACGGTTTATTAATAGGTTTTGTAGCAATAAATTATACTTAGTTACTTTATTATATGACCACTTAAAGTGGTGACCAATCTTGCGTAGACGATGCTGACGCTCGTCGACGATACATGTGTGCGTCAGCCTAAATTCCCCTATAATTATTTTAATTCGTTCGCCATTTTGTAAGATTCAAAGACATTTAGTGCTCATATGCACGAGCGGCAAAGTACGTCGACGGCTACAGTTACCTCTGCCGTTGGCACTTTGCCGCTCGTGTATATGAGCACTTAGTGTGTCAAACATTGTATAAAGGTTGTAGTAGAAAACGCTTTGTTTAAGGATAGGTTACCGTAATGCTCATGTCAGTCCTGGCCTTATCGCATTCACTGCCTGGCCTCTGTGTTGCAATAGGGAAGGGGCGCGCTACAGCGACAGGGACTTAAATAACAGTATGTTCATCGCGAGCAATGAAAGTGTCAAGCCCCAGTTCAGATCAGAGGAAAGATGACTAGCAGTTCTGCGCCGCCTCCATCCCTCGCCTCCCTGCAACCGCTACATTGTCGTAGAATGCTGGAAAATAAATAAATTATGTATTTTTGTTCATAGATGGTGCATACAATGATGCCTATAGCCCGGCCCATAGCCCTCGCCATGTCGGCCGTGCTAACACTAGCTTACATGGGGCTGGCCGTCGGTCTGCGCCCGGAGGGGATCGAGACGCAGTTCTATCAGCAGGTTGGTTTCTGTGACGTCACATCAACACAGTGATCAAATATAGACAGTGAGAAGATAGTTCAGATAATGCACTCAATGGCGCCTATAGCCCGGCCCATAGCCCTCGCCATGTCGGCCGTGCTAACCCTCTGACTTAATTGGGGCTGGCGGTCTGTCTGCGCCCGAAGGGGATCGAGACTCAGTTCTATCAGCAGGTTGGTTTCTGCTTCTTTCTTCACACAGTGATCAAACATAGACAGTGAGAAGATAGAAGTTTACAGATGATGCACTCAATGATGCCTATAGCCCGGCCTATGGTACTTGCTTGGCAGTTTAAATTATCAATACTAAAATCACTGAGAAGAGACTTAGAAGCAAGAGATCGTGGTAAGTATCCCGTAAACAAATGCTCTAAGTTGCGGTCAGAAAATAAATTACGGCGGGTATATTTATTTTGGCAAGTTTGTTGTAATTCCTCTATTCTATTTGTATTCTAGCTAGGCAGGTAAGACCGCGAAAGCGTTGTCAAGCAAGAAGATTTAATGTTCCTCGCAACGTAACACTTCATTGCTCCCGTAAAATGTAGCTTCAGTTCACAAGATATATGATATCGATCTTTTAAAAGCATATCGTAGTAGGTACGTTTTATGTATGTCTTCGTGTGTGGCTGTGTTTTAATATTGCATATCTATTTAATGTTATTTTATGAGTAAATCCTTTATAGAGTCTAATGGTTATAGACATTAAAAAGTAATGGGATATTTGATTACCTATATTTGGAATTATTTGTAATGTTGCATGCAAAGTTGCATGCGCCATAAATACAGATTAGGTAAGTGATTTTTTTCTCGATGTAAGTTCAACAAATTAAAGATTCGTTATCGGGTATTTATCGCGTACCATTTGTTGTATTTTCCCAAAAAAAACTTAACAAAAGGTACAGACATAGATCTCAGAATAAGCAGGCTGAAGTGGCGATGGGCAGGCCATATAGCTCGTAGAACCGATAACCGTTGGGGAGTAAAGGTTCTCGAGTGGCGACCGCGATGCAATGCGAAACGCAGTGTGGGAAGACCTCCCACTCGATGGACCGACGACATCCGCGCGAGGACCGCTATTCGTAGCGTCGTCGTTTGGGGGAGGCCTATGTTCAGCAGTGGACGTGGACGGGCTGATGATGAACAAAAGGTACGCGATAAATATATGTATACCCGATAAATAATCTTTAACATGTTTACTTATCGCGAAAGTTTAAAAAGTTTTAAGTTAAATATGTTTTAGGCACTGCACACAATTAAGTATAAGTTTATATTTTTTCATGTTTCATCTTTGACAGTAGAAGTACTCTACTCTAGTGATTTTTCAAAGATTTGTTATATTGATCAATGCTTTTATAGAGTACCTACCTAGCCTAGCAATTATTATTCATTTGCCTCGTGTCTGTCTCTTGATTATGGACGGTTACCTACTGACTGACAGATGAGACGAAATGATTACACAGCCTTACCATAAATAATAATCCATTTAAATTTCAGTAGGTACTTAAATATAATATGGAAGTATCATGTTTTCAAGCTTCCACGTATTTTCGTTGCACGTTTCCGGCCCAAAAATAATTAAATTATCGTTATTATTATAGAATACCTCTCAGCTGCTTTTATGAACGAATAGAAAAAGTCTCCAGTGGTTTTAAATACCAAGCCATAGTCATTTAATTGAAGCCATTTTTCATAAATCTATCTACTTATTTGCTAAGGTCCGACTATTCTATTGCGATCAATAATTACAAACACAATAGTGGAAAGTCCTCTATTTTATATCTTTGGTTTATTGTTTTAGACCCTATTGTTGAACTACTGAATGCAGTTTGAGCCTTTTTTGTGAGCGCCTGACGGACAACGATAAGCAATTCTAAATGTGAATTGAAAGGCGTTTGAAAGGGGCTAAAGTTTGTTAGTGATGTAGGTGTAGTTTTGAGAACTTTAATAATCCCCCCAGGCATTGGTGGCCACCAAACGCAATAAACCATTTTCTGCTAATACTAAATGAAACAAAACTTTAACAGAGGTATCGAAAAATAGTTATTACTGGGTATTATCAATTGGCGTTCAGAATTTTTGGTAATTCTTTTCCATATGTAATACAAGAAAAAATAAAGAGTGGCGCTAGTGTCGCATTACTATGCGCCTTAAATAAAAGAACTCCTTCGATCTCATAAAAAAGTTTAATCATAACTATAACTTCCAAGACACCAAAAAGCGATCGAAAAGTTGTTCAACCTTCAAACACATGGCAACTCCGATCTTTTACCTAATTTTCCATTTTTATGGTGAAACTTTCTTCATTATTGCTTTAAAACATTCAAATTGGTACTTACTGTCTTCCAAGTTCAATATTTGTGCTGTCCTCAACCTACATCCCAACTAATGTTATAAAATGTGAAAGTGTGTTTGTTTGTCTTTCCTTCACGCGTCCTAACATATAAATCGACATAATTGTTGGCATAGAGTTAGTTGAAAGGATGGAGAGTAACGTTGGCATTTTTTTTGTCCTGGTAACAAATCTAATTCCCATGGGAGATATACAGGAAAAAACCTTTTTATCCCCTATATAAATAATAAGAACTTTGAATGTTACCTATCATGAAGCATGTGTGTACTGTTGTAAGGTATTACTAAAAATTTTGTGTATATACAAGTAATTTGATTGATGCTTTGAGTAGTCAGGTACCTACTTAGTAAAATAAGCTTTAAGTTTTCTTTAAAATTGACTAACTCCATTTATGAAAAGTTTTTAATCGTATAAGTTATGGTTGTATGACTTTTGAACCTTTCATCATCATCATCAGCATTTCATTAGCATCATATCAGCCCATACACGCCCACTGCTGGACACAGGCTTCCCCACACGACGCCACAAATAGCGGTCCTGAGCCGCCTCCATCCATCGACTCCCTGCGACCGCTACGAAGTCGTCGGTCCATCGAGTGGATGGTCTCCCATGTACGGGGGTTTTGTTTTGAAACCTTAATCGTTTTCAATTTTGTCTTTGGACAGAGACCAATTTTCAGATTTTAATACAATTTCTTCTATGTTTCTTATATTTAAACAAGTTTATCTTAATTAAAAAAGTCGATTAAATTTCACCAATTTACAAACTAGTTAATGGTTTATAATAATGTTTTATTTAGAGACTTTTGTTTAGGAAATCCATATGTAAATGTAAAGTTTCGAGTAGGTACCAAGATTTCTCATGATTTTCCTTTTCTACTAGGTAATTCATTGTATTATTATTATCAGCCGTGTAGACAGGCACTCACGCACCAAAGGTCCTGCGAGAAAACCAGCGTTGTTCAACGTTCTGTTGAGCAACAATAAGCTGAGGTAGGATGTTTTTGGTACAGATGCTGTAGGCACATTGTTAGAATTATTTATGTATATTTTTATCTTGTAAGGTTCCTTTAATAATTTGTATTTGTTGCGAACCAATAAATTGATTTTCTTTCTTTCTTTCTATACTTACTCGTCGTATATTACTTGCACTAAAAAATATTCTTCGAATCTCTTCTTGTCTCACGTTGAAATATTCATTGAAATCTTAACCAAAGGATATTTGGATGCTGGTATTACATAAACAATGTAAACAGGTAAACGTTCTGGATACATGTGCCCCTGTATATTTGTCTTGGAATGCGTGAGTGAAATGCCTACAGGCGACTGATATCTCCACAGATTGTTGTTATTACCATATGAGTAGACAAGAACATACGTAGAGCGGAAACTTCCGCTCCGGATCGGCTCAAGGTCGTGGCTACACGTTAAACAGAATACTCAGTCTATCTCAATCGGGCTGCCGGGGACGCCTGCGAGCCCGACTGAGATAGACTGAGTATTTTGTCGCTATCTTGAGCGGATCCGGGGCGGAAGTTTCCGTTCTACCAATGTTCTTGTCTACTCATATGGTATTACCAACATTTTAGGTAGAATAATAAAGCGGAATAAAAAATACAATATGACACAGCACTATTATTAGCGAAAGTTGGATGTTTGGGTGTTTGTTAACTCTTCACACCAAAATATCTGATTGGATCAGGTTATTTAAATAGAGTTTGTTCTAGGCCATCCAATAAAAAAAGACTAATTATGGGCAGCCTTACCGTTAAAGTGCCCTTTCAGGCATGCTTCCTGCGACCGTTTCGGTAGTTCCATCCAAAGGTTGCCTGGAAGAGATCGCTTTCAGCGATAAGGCCCCCGATTGTGGCACACTAGATTTAGTAGTTACTATTCATTAATTTATTTTATGTGGTGCAATGAATATATCTATCTATAGATAGTGGCAGCATGAATACCGAACAAGAAAACAAACTTTGAGATGCATGTTTAAATCGGTAACAGGCACAGCTTTTTGATCTTGACTCGAACACCTATTTTCTTATACAATGTTCTTGTTTACAGCTATTCTGTGAGCTGACGCTTCTCCTCTCAGCGAGTGGCATAGGCCTCTACTACCGCGCCCTCACAGAGCGAGCCCATAGGAACACCTTCGCTGGCACCAGGACCTGCCTCGAGCAACGGGTGAAACTGGAGTGCGAGAGAGAGCAACAGGAAAGGCTGTTGCTCTCTGTTATACCCGCGTACATAGCTGCTGAGGTAAGCAACACTATCTCTGTTGTGATAGATATATTTTCGTAGCCACCACCCTGCTTAGAACAATGAGTGAAGATGGACTGCGATTGAGAGCAGCAAGAAAGGCAGTTGCACGGTACATAGCTGCAGAGGAAAAAACCCACAGGAATACCTAGCATCAAAAAATGCTTTAAGATAATTTGGCGTGTTTTAAAAAACGATAAGCCGACTTCAAATCCCCTGTAGATAAACTTTTTATGGGACAACTTCGGGATCATTATCTATATAGTGAAAGAACTAATAATCTTTCAAACTTCATAACTTTCATATTTGGTCCTCAATTGGCAGAAATACCGCGTAACAAACATACAAAAAAAAAACATACACGTCAAACTTCAAAGAGGAGGCCTCCTCTTTGAAGTCAGTTGTAAAGAGTCAAGTTGGAGTATGAAGGTAAGCAGAAAGAGAGGCTGCTCTCTGAACTTACAGATGCTGAGGTAAGCTATTTGAAAAAGAGTTTGAATATGGTTTGAATTTACAGAATCTTCATGGTTCGGCGAGTGTTTCAAGCTGCTGTAGAATTACGCAGAAACCACCCATCTTATATTGACATTTGAAAGCCATTTGAATGGCCTTCTTAATTTGCAATTGTATAAAGCCATTAAAGGTTATCTAGGCCATTGAAATGGCTTTCAAATGTCAATTATAGGATGGGTGGTTTTCGAGTGTATCAAAGAGCTTAGTGTAGCTAAAGAGTTTACTTAGGCAATCTAGAAATAAGCCTGCGCGACTTTTGTTCAAAGATTTTGGAGTAAATTCCTTTGAATCTCCAATGGGAATAGATTATATCTCTCTTCCTCTAATCTTATTATGTATCAGGCGCGTACCTATTCCAGTGGGAATGGTCGTTTAGATAAGGTTAAGAAGATCAATATCGATAAGATTTGTTTTAGAAAGAGATTCTTAATAAAAAAAATTGTATATTTTAGACCGTATATAAAACTAACACAATTGGTTCACACATTTTATAAAAAAAATATAAATCCGGCGAAGTGCGAGTTGACTCGCACATGATCTACTATCCTACAAAACTATTTCGCAAATGGTTCCCGAAAAACTTTTTTTTATAAAATGAAAAAAAAAAAGTCAATAGATGGAAAGACAGATGGACAAACAGACGGACAGACGATGAAGGCTTGGTAATAGGGTCACCCTTTGGGTACGGTACACTAAAAACTAACTTAGTTGACACGGGCCGGTGTCCTGTGTCTGTTGCAAGCACTGAATGCACCCCTGTCCTTAGCAGTTAAGTATTTTGTTTCCATTTTTTCTTTTACTATTTCCAACAACAATCTTAACACTAATTGCTTAAGAACAAAGTTTTAAGTACCAATAAAATAAAACTGCTATTAACTCCAACATAAACCTTTACAGAAATACTTTATTCGAACAAGAGCAAGTTATTTTCTCCGTCGTTGTGGAATTCCATGGTCGATGGAGCTTTGTGAAGAACTCAAAGCGTTCAGGTGCTTAAATTCTATAGAACAAGCTAAAGATGGCAAGAAGCAGAAGACACACTTCAATCTATGTTTTTGTTGAAATCGATACCTTTTGATCAACAAAAAGCATTTGGTAGAGCAAGATCGTAATGAAAACAGGTATAGTATAGCTACCTAATTATGTAGGCCAAGACAGCATTATGATGTTGCAAAGTTGGATGGCGCAATTAGTGCTTCGGCAGCCTGTGCAAGCATTAGCGATTCAAGGCTCCACCTCGTACTAAGCAGTTTTCCTCTACCTTTATCATTCGCCCGCTAAGGAATGGAACTCGCTGCCTGCTTCTGTTTTGCCAATTACAATCTAGGTCTCTTCAAGACAGAAGTAAATAGGTATCTTCTAGACCTTCGTGATACACCGTCGGCCACATCGACACTTTCCATCAGGTGAGATTGTGCTCAAACGAAGGTCTATCTACATACAAACAATAAAAAAAAAGGCTGGCAATGACTCGCCCAATTTCGGCCAGAATGTATGTAAATAAACCTTGCCATAATCACTATTCGCTCAAAAACAGATCAGCTATGTATTTGCAAAAAAAGAAAAAAGCTGTTTTGGAGATCTCATAGTCTATAAACTGACTATGTAAAAAATGGCACGTTATAAGTTCAGCTGTATGATTTTTTTTATGTACTCAAGGCTATTTCATGAGACGTTTGGTTTTGTATAGAGAATGATCGCGGGGTGGTCCCCTATTTTTATTTCCGAGGGATTACCGTTTGTCCCGCAACACTTAATATTAAAAAAAGTATAATTTATCAGAATAAGAAGTCGGTTATTCATTTTTATAAAAATAATACAAATTATGTTTTCTTTTTTTTTTCCATCGTCAATAAACTTTATTGACAAAGAAAATAACAATCATAATAATATAAACAAATTAAACTAGTATTTACAATTGAAACAATTGAGCTAACTGCAGACTGTTGCAAACAATTCTTAATGTTCTTCTGGAAAATATGGTACTGTATCTTTTTCCGTGCCGTGGGCTAAACTCCATTCATGTTCAACTATGTGGAAAGGCAAATCTATCGATTGTCGATGAACTGAGGGGTGTCAAGGAGTCCTTTAATTAGCTCATCGTGACATTTTAGGTCATCGCAGACTTTGATGTGTAAGTAACTATTTTGAAAGATTAAAAAAACTATTATTAACCACACAGTTGGTTAGCTTTTACAGTGATCAAGGCTAATTATTATTTTTTTGTCTTTATATTTTATTTGATAAATAAATAATTTTTTTAACATTTTAGAGATATGTATGTACCTAACTAGTTTAAGTAACTTAACTAATAAATTTCTCAGAAACACATCCTAATAAAAAGTGACAAGACCAATCCAAGAAGGTATGCCAACAAAACAACGTATTTTAAAGCCAAAATATTACTCAGTAAATGTAATTATTTTGAAAAATAACTGACTACTTTTGTGAATGAATAATTTCGTGGTGTTTCCATATTTTAATTACATCGGTGCATAAAAAAAATACCTACCTTTAACCAAATTAATTATCTGTAAAAAGCTTTCGTTACGGTTCAGAAAATACCTTCTAACCGAAAACACTAAACGTCTACTAATATGAAACAAACTCTTCAAAAACGGTATATTATGTTAAGCAAAATTTAATTTCCCTCTTAATTTTTTTAATTTTTAGTTAAGAAATATTCTTGAGCTCTGAAAATTTTAAATTAATTCAGCGTAAAATCGTGTCACGATCTTCAATGAAAACGTGCCTAAGGTCGCGTGTAATTCTAAACATTTTGTCCCTAGAACCTTTGTGCTTGTATAAGGAGTTCCTAACATAGCGGCAGCAATATATTAACAAAGTGTTCTTTCTGCAAAGCGTGGTGATAATGGCGAACCGCCCCTTACACGTTACCGCAGACACTAAACAAACCTTCTCTGGTCTAGAGTGTCTGAATAGATGTTTGATTAATATAGTAAATACATAAAATACAAATACTCTGTAGGCGACACACCAGCAGCTGACTTCTTGAGGCTGATGGGGATAGATACCTACTTCTGTGTTCTCGTGATAGACCAAGGAAGCGATAGCAAGACGAACTGTTAATTTGCTCAGATGCGTAGGATCCGAGAGCTGTCTTTGCCATACAGTTACCAGACAGCCTTCTGTATGGCTTATTGTAAATTTACCAATCCATGCAGAGAAGAGAGTTTTGGCCAGACGAAGGTAACTTTTATGTTATTCTGAAGTTTCTTTGCCTTTCACCAACAGTTTTCACGGTTCATATCCAAAGGTAGGCTTGTTGATATAACATAGCGCCCGTTAAACAGCGGTTGCCGTTCTCACAAAGACTGAATAAGAAGCAATTTATGTTCCAGGCTACTTCTGTCGTTGGAACTATGAATATTAAGTTCATAATCATGCCATGTGAGCCCTTAATATCCCTGTGTTTATTGTTTTAATTATACCATTAAGCTCGAGTACCGCTATGTCTTTGGGAATGAATTTATAAATTACTTGGACGTACCCACAAACTATAAAGGGATACCTGAGGAGTACCTGAGAATCAGATTGTACCCACCTATAAACCCAGTCCAATTTGTCCAGTACCTCTGGAAAAAAAAATTAAGCAGTTCTTATCGGTGAAGTGCCATTACTTTCATCATCATCATCATCATCATCAGCCCATACACGTCCACTGCTGGACATAGGCCTCCCCCGTACGATGCCACAAATAGCGGTCCTGAGCCGCCTCCATCCATCGACTCCCTGCGACCGCTACGATGTCGTCCGTCCATCGAGTGGATGGTCTCCCATGTAGTGGGGGGATTTGCCATAATCACCACGCTTGGCAGGCGGATTGGTGATCGCAGTGTTGGTGTTTAAAAATACTCAGAAGGAAGCTGCTGCCCTTCCTCTGGTAGGTTCCCTTAGTCGGCTTTTACGACATCCACGGGTTGAGTTGGAGGGGTCGATATTCGTACGCTGCGACCCCACGGCCCAATTTACGACAGTTATTTGATACAATGGCAAAAATAAAACACATCTGTCCTAGACAGTAAAAGTTTCCATTTAAAGACGTAATTTTTTAGATATTATTTATATTTTTACCAAGGAGTGTATAGTTACTAATTTGTGTTTAAATTTATTGTTTATTTCAATTGACATGCTTAAATTTATTACTGTGTATCTGGTAATGTATTATTATGAATTTTTATGTGAAATTTCATTTATTTTTACTATTCATTTAATTTTTTGAGTTATTGAGTTTGTACTAATTTTTTATTTGTTAATATTCCAACACAAATTTATTTGTTTGCAAGTAAAGAAACTGAAACTGAAACCCTTCTGTATAAATAAATCTGTAACACAAAGTTACAGAAAGGACCTATGTACAGATGTTTTTTCTCAAATCAATTCAAGTTAATAAGTTACCGTAGTACCTAAGTTCTGATTACAAAATAAAGATATATAATATTTTATTATTATTGTTAACGCCTGCCAAGCGTGGTGATTATGGCAAATCCCCCCCTACATGGGAGACCGTCCTCTCGATGGACCGACGACATCGTAGCGGTCGCAGGGAGTCGATGGATAGAGGCGGCTCAGGACCGCTATTTGTGGCGTCGTACGGGGGAGACCTATGTCCAGCAGTGGACGTGTATGGGCTGATATGATGATGATTGTTAGCGAAAGAGGTGAAAAGTGGCAAACTCACTAACTAGTTCAATTGCCAGAAGCCAGCTTGTTTTCTTGTCCGTTCAATCGATTAAACGAACAGGTAAGTTTTTTCTGAACTACCCACTCTTTATTACTTTTGTTCGAAGCTTCGTTCACGCGGTGCCTGTAACACTTAGCAATTTTTTTGTAGTTAGTTTTTAGTCATTAATTTGTTTTTTTTTTTATAGTTAGGGATAATGTAACTTAATAGCTGTACGAACAAAATTCGTTAAACAATTATAAGATTGCATTCGTAGGCAGTTCTAAAGATAACCGAATTACAACAAACTTTGAATTATTATTTTGGAACTCGGGACCGAGGGATTTTTTCATTACGGTCCACATACGGTCCGGTATTTATATCTATTTATTTTGCATAGAGATCAGGCTCTCTCATGTGCCGTCCCTTGAAGGCTTCCCAAAATAAAATGCTACTTATACAATAACAATGATATGGTATTGTATATAAAGGGTTCTTTGTAATTTCCTGTCTTACTTGTTCAAACATACGCTTCTACAATATATAGTACCCACAAATATCACCATAGTCGATCTTCTTATTATAATCTTATTACCCGACTACTGAAGGACGAGGGTTATGAGTTTGATACCCAATGTAGGTATGTATGTATAATGTAGCCGATTTCTTTGTTCCCACGTAGCGCTGAAACTACTGGTCCGATTTCAACAAATGAGGTGTCGTATGATTCGTCTTCGTAGCCCGGTGGTTATAGGCTATGTGACGTCAGATAACAATGGGGTTCTAACGAGATAGCGGGGGTCTAAGTAAGGGTTGAAAATCTCAATGTTAGTAAATATGCTCGTGTGTGGTATCGTTGCAAAGGTCTTTGTTTGTACTTTTGAAAACCGTTTTTCAAACTTTTGTGAGGTGAACGATTCTCAAGCTATTAGTAAAAAGGTGTAAAAAAATAAATATGTAGTTAAAAACAGCGTTCAACTATTGTCCTTATCATTTTCTTTTGATACTTAGGTAGTCGGAGGCACCCACCCCATATACCTAGGGTACCTACAAGTAGGAACAAAGGCCCCCGACTTTTTTAAATTTTTTAAGTAGTCGGGTGTTAGTTTTTATCTATACAAATATTTTATCTTATATTAAAATTGTACCTAGATCGTCATAAATACAATAAATAAAATCTGGAATAAATAGTCCTTGATGATGCTGTAAGAATTGTCCAGCTATAATCATTCATTTATATACAGGCGGAAATAAGATGGAGATATAGAACTAGATAGCATTTTCTACCAACTAACTTTCCTCTAAATCTTTCCTATAAATGTTCCTCTAATATTTGCACGCACTTTGAGGCAGAATGTAGTGAGCTAACTTAATATCTAAGACCTACTGTACCTACATTTCAGCAAATAACGTATTATGTTTGTGATATGAATAAAAAATAAATTAATAATTATTTCAATAATTTGTTGGACGATAATCATCCAATAAATTATTGAAACCCCTGTAAGTAGCTTAGGAGATTTTGAAATCGTTTCGATACATTTTTAATACCTTGGAGATGCCGAAAGAATGGAATTTATTATCGGTTAATTTGGGTAAGCGTTTTTACATAGAAACTCAATTCCAGTTTCTATCGTTTGGAAGAAAATATAATGCCGTTGATCACGCACGATTTGAATTTAACTTTTAAGACATGTGAAAAATGTTCAAGTGATAAATATTTGACGACCTCTGTGGCGCGGTGGGCGAAGTTCCGCCTGCGACACAGGAGGTTGCGGGTTCGATTCCCGCCTCGCGACAAATGTTTGTACGATCTGTAGATATTTGTTCAGGGTGTTCTGATGATTTGCTATGTATATTAAAAATATCTATGTATCATATTATGTATATCAGTTACCTAGTACCTATAACACTAGCTCTGCTTAGCTTGGGGCTAGATAATGCTGTGTGAACTGTCCTACTATTTATTTATTCCAAAGATCGTAGCACGTACATTCCGTAGAATCTTTTAAGATATTGAGTCTGTTCGTGACGTCATTTAGGTAAATCATTATCAACATCAATAAACCTTACTACTGGGCCTGACCTATCCCCGGCCGTGTCGACCTGCCGCCGCCGTCCTGTTGAATCATAAGAGGAAGGGAATAAAGAGTGCACCTGTGCTTGCGCATACACTGGTGCACTTAAAGTATTATGTCCTGTGAACAGGGCTTTTCTTCATTGAGACTGGCGACGTGGTAGGATTTCGGCTAGAAGGTCTTGTTATAAAAAGTAAAAAAAAACACGCTTTAGAATAGTTGTATTTATTATTATTGTATTGTAAATTCCTATATCGACTATTTAATACATTCTAACCTACATAAAATACATTAAAGGCTACATCAGTCACAATTTTGGCATTCAATTCGCCTTACATTAGATTACGCGTCTTATACACGAAGAGAATTTAAATCACTTTTTTGAGATGCCGATAAAGTACGCAACTTTATCGCTAACATTTCTAGGTGTAATGTTTTTGTTCTTAAAAACAAAACACTACATCTATGTCAAGTTCAATTTGTTTCGAATATTCAAAATAAAAATTCGAATATGATGATATTCTTTTGTTTTTGGAAAATCTTCGTTTCTCACATGAGTTCACATTTACACCATAAATGCACACGGAATGAGACCTTATTTATACAGTTAAACAGTTCACGATTCATTACAGTCTTTCCTACTCAGATCTGTATCCGACTTGCCGATATTAACATGGATTGTGATCGCTTCATCCGAATCCGACTTCAGTATAACATCGTTCCATTGCACCTCTGCTTTCTTCCCATACGCTTCATTCTCAATCAATATAGCTGATTTGGTGCACAGCGCTTTACTTTGGAACTCAATAAGAGCGCAATATTCCGATTTCTTTGACTCCTTAACACCCGCTATATACCCCAGCCTTTTCCTCATAACCTCGACTTTGACGTGATAGTTGTATATACAGACTTTGATGATGAAAGCGCTTTTCTGATGGAGTAGAATGATCTTGTATTTAGTTCTACAACAGGCTGTCTTTTTCAATTTGGTCTGGAAGTTCTCGATGAGGATTTTGATCTTCTGTGAGTAGACCGCGATGATGTTGTGGTTAGCTTGGAGATGTGAGGAGAGTTCTTCGAAGGGTATGGAGCAGCAGTTGGCTGTGATAGGACAGGTCATCGTATCGAACTTGCAGTCTTCCTCGTGCTTGATGCGTGTTGATGCTGTGAGGAGGTCGGTGCAACCGCGTCTGAAAAGAAGAGAACATATTTATGTTATTGTGTTTCATGATAAACTCTTGTTGCTCTTACGTCCCACGGTAAATTTTATCATCCCACGGGAACACATGCACTTTTTCAGGATCAAAAGAAATTTTATTATAGACAATAAAGCTATATCGGTACCAAATTTCATCAAAATCCATTCAGTTGTTTGAGCGTAGTGTAATAACAAACATGCACACACACAAACATAAAAACTTTCGATTTATTAATATTTGTCTGATTTTAGCAGGAATTCGATTAATATAAAAAATTATCTTCTCATCATGCTCTGTATGTACCTAACTTGCTGTACCTATTGCTGGGCAGCAGCGGAGGCAAGCATGACATTTTAAATGTGACTCATGTTCGCAATATCTCAATTGAAATTTTTAAAAAATCTGATTTCGCTGTCCTGAAACTGCAGCTTTCTGATACCTCTCAGTCAGACTTCATCTGAAGTGACCCCGGCAAATGAATGTAGAGTCATTTTAAACGTTTATAGAGTGACTCTCTTACGGAAGCTTCGTATATTATCGGGTAATTCCGGGCATTTCCGCCACAATTTATCTGGAGGTCGAGCCAAGATCTACAACTCTACCGAGCGGTAACATTACCTAATCTGTGACCGAGCTCTTATTTATGTCATTATCATAAATAACATCAGCATTGTAAAAAAAACATTGAATTATCCATATAAATAACCTGTTATCATTCATTGATGGTTCGCAGTAGTTTCTGGTTGTTTTCTTTGTGCGTGCGCGCAGTTGTCCTTCAAGCCAAATATGTAGGCATGCATAAATAAGCACTGAAGATTCTTTGTTTGCTTTGTTTATAAGTTTTTGCTTAGGATAATAAACATTGTATTTGCTAGTAACATTGAATTGATCACACTTGGGTGGGTCGTTGGGTCTGTACTGTGAATGCATGATGAAGGTATACCTTGATTCCAGTAGCTTTTAGAAAATTTATGTTACAGCAAACTTCAACAACAACATCTGTACTAAGTAGTCCACTGCTGGACATGCGCACCCTCTAATAAGTGCCTTATTATCAGTAAACTTGCGTTTAGGAATTGGATAAATAGGTGCTTATAGAAAAAACCTTGTGGCAAGAACCGAAACCTTGGTGGCCTTCCAACACAAGCTAGGATCGTTGTTAACCCGATTACATTCCTAATAGCTCAGCTACACGTTCAAACATTTGTGCAAACATGCATGCACAAAGACAGTTTGAGCAAGCAAGGGAGCGTGTGGCCGGGCTCAAGCCAGTTTGCGCAAGTAAGATGGAGCATGTGGCCGGGCTCATCTTGCTTCCGCATACTCGTTTGTGCAATAATGCAGCACAAATGTTTGAGCGTTTAGCCGGAGTATAAAGAACCAGAATCTTATTAAGGTGTAAAAAATCAGAGGCCAGTTTCGTTTTAATGCATCAAATCGTGTTTTGTTGTTGTTGTTCCATGTAGTTTTATGCGTCAGGTCATTTTTTGTTTTATGTATCAAGTCGTGTTTTATTTTTGTTCTTTCGTATTTATAAATTGATGAAACTACTTTATTTACTTACTAGCTCCTGCCCACGCCTTCGCTCACGTTTTACCGGGATAAATAAATATTTTATTCCCGGTCCCAAACTGTACATACCAAAATTAACACAGCACACGATTAAACAGCCAAATCGGTTCAGTAGTTTTTGGGTGAAAGAGTAACAAATATCCATACATCCATCCATACAAACTTTGACATTTATAATATTAGTAGGATTTCATTTTATTGCTACTATTTCCACTTTGTTTGTACTTACATATGTATACATAGTTATTCTGTGCCGTTTCTGTAATATTGAAGAAAGGAATCATGAAGGAAACCAGTGAAGACAAATTGCAAACAAAGTGGCGACAGGATACCATAACTTATGTTTATGGCTGTTATCAGCTTCGTTTTATACTGAAAATATTTACGGTCACGTATGAGCGCCATAACATACATAGAATAGGAATTTACAGTCACGTATGAGCGCCATAACATACATAGAATAGGAATTTACAGTCACGTATGAGCGCCATAACATACATAGAATAGGAATTTACAGTCACGTATGAGCGCCATAACATACATAGAATAGGAATTTACAGTCACGTATGAGCGCCATAACATACATAGAATAGGAATTACCTACATCATAGTTTTATTGAAGACTAGCTGCTGCCCGCGCCTTCGCCCGCGTTTTATCGGGATAAAAAATAGCCTATGATGTTATTTCAGGTCTCAAACATTACCCATACCAAATTTGAGCCTAATCGGTTCAGTAGTTTTTGCGTGAAAGAGTAACAAATATCCATCCATTCATACATCCAAACTTTGACATTTATAATATTAGTAGAATGTTAAATTTTATCTGAATAATTTTGTCAGACCAAAAGTTTGTGAAGATACATGTAACACGAACAAATAAATAAATTACAAACACATCTAAACAAATAGCGTTGAAATTTTGAAAAAAATTAGTTCTAGATTTGCAATAAGACAAAGTACCTTTTTCATGAAGAAGGCAAGCGAAGCCTCGGGTCGAAGATAGTTATAAAATTGAAATAAATAAAAAAAATAGGTCGGGTAGGCTTTAGTGAGGAAATGATATTAGACGAATTATATGACCTATATTAAGTCTAGTTTAAATAAGATTTCAAAAGTTTAACTTAATTTAATTCTTTTAAAAATACATTATTCAATACATTAATCAAATTAATTGAAATCATCAGTAATTCAATTAATTGTATACAATTGCATATTTATAAGACACCAATTTATATCGGTAGGCAAAACGATCAGTCGAATTTTTTATTTAGGTACCCATGTGGGTCGAGAATCTAGAATAACCGTATTATCTGAGTATTTTTCATTTCATGGGTACTTAAGGATTTTACTATAGGAACGTGGTTATTAAATACTTACATAATAAAGTTATCTCTCTATATGGTATCACACAATATCATAAACCCCAAAATGTTGAAAATACGGATATTAATTTTCGACTCTAAACTGACAACCTTAAAGCTTACAATTTCGTAGTTCCTTCAATAAATTCATTGGTCACAAACCCACAGTCTATACAACAGTTAGTAGGTAATCCTAGAATATTTTACGTGAATTTTACGACCAGCTATAAGTTTAGCAGTTTAAGTAATAGCTTTGTGCCATTTACTGCGCTTTGTTTGATTTGAGAGGTTTTAGTTTATGAGAGAAGTTTACGAAGTGTGAAATTCAATGGGATTTTATGCAGCTGGTGTTGCCAGTCGAGAGAAACTTATGTTACATTAAACCAAATAAGTACCCGTCCTAGACAGGTTCATTGATCTGGGTAATGCTTATTTACCTAGTCTATTTTGTTTGATCTATAATTGCAAGGTTTTCCACCCACACTGGTAATAAAGACTGAAAGCAATTTCCATTCAAATGTTTTTTCTCTACTACCAAGGAGTAAATGAATGTAAGATTTTTCTTAAAATTGAATTTTATGTTAAAAGGTTGCTGTGCCCTCTCTCTCCCGTTTTTGTACCACACAAAAACTAAAAGGACCAATCGCAACTTTACGAGCATTTCAAGTACCTAAACCATGCCTACGTCATCAAAATTCGTGAAATGTGAATAAAAAGTGCGTTACTATAGGTAAATGTCCTGCGCATAATGCTAGTCCGATGCGACAAGGCCGTAGCCGAAATTAGGCTAGCTGTTGCAAGCACCATCAAAGTGTCGAAATGTTATGTTAGTTACCCGTAGTTCCTAAAACCGCAGTCATAGTTCCTTCCTACAAGCGCAGTGATAGTTACCAGTAGTTCCTACAACCGCAGTAATAGTTCCTGCAGGCGCAGTGATAGTTACCTGTAGTTCCTACAAGGTAGTAGCAGGTCGTTGATGAGCCGCTGTAGCGCGAGGCAGGGTGCAGCGGGCGCGCGCAATGTACCGCGGCACCACGCGCAACGCGACATGCGGCGGGAGCAACGCGCGCACCACACGCCTCCGCACCAGGGGCACACGCAGGGCCCGCAGCACTGGAAGACAAGAAAAATCATCATCAGTATACGGCAATGTTGACCACTTTTGTAGAGTAGCTAGCGAAGCTAGGTTGCGGGTTCATCGTGGAACAGTTTTTGTATGATCTGACGATCTTACTTTGAGTTCTTCCCCCTGAGTGAGTGTTCCCGAGTCTGAGTATTTTCTATGTATTATGTAGATTTGTCTCATTTGGTACAATTGTGCCGTCAGATCATCAAAAGTGCAATAACTCAGTCCGAGCTAATTTCGAGAAAAACGCAGTTAAATATTTTATTTTACAAATCCCATAGAGGTAATATTGCGGTTATGTTATAAAAAAACTGAATCGGCTATAGATACGTAAAAACTGTCTTACAAGAAAACATAGAACTCATTTTACTGATCACGAATATGTACTCGTATATAACTCTTTTTGGCGCGAAAACCAAGTTATTGCACTTTTGATCAGGACGGCAAAACTGGTACCCTTATCATGAGCTCTATTTTGATGCTATGTTAGCAAGCATGTTTGGATCGAGTCTGGCAATGAGGCAACTACTCGGATTTAATATACTGTGATTCTGGAATGCCTGTTCCGCTACGTCAGCTTGTTTATTTAATTAAGTCATTTTATTTGATTATTATAGTTTGATTATGACTGTTAAGACATACGCTACGAGAAGTCAATGATCACGGTTCCCCTAACAAATTGTAAATTTTATTGTTCGTTTTTATTGTAATCTATTTGTATAGAATTATAGACACCTCACCTGTAATGGTTCCAAGCATATGCTGCACTCTGAGAACCTCGACAGCAGCTCATCGCAGTTGGGGCAGGAGCACTGCGCCGCGTGCCCGTCGTCCGACGCGTCGAGAGCGGGCGGCTGCACTAGCGATAGGGACTTGTCTGTAAAGAAGAAGGGCAGTGTGAGCTTCCACTGAAGATAATAAGAGCTTGATCAGATACGACGGATCCGTGCGGAGGTAGACTATCTACTGGTTCACATCCAAGATGTTCGCCCCGCTGCTCGTGTTAGATTTTCTAAGACCCCGCTCGGTTTAACGTGGGTATGGGGTACGATCTCAATGTTAATCCTCGACGCTAGTATCTAAGAAACCTCTCATGCTTAATGCTTTTATGAATTAAGATGCCAATGTTGGCACAAACATAGTTTGTGTAAGCAAAACGGAGCGTGTGGCTGGCCTCAAACCAGTTAGCGCAAGCAAGATGGAGCGTGTGCCCAGCTCATCTTGCTTGCACAAACTGTGTTTGTGCAATCATGCATGCATAAAAGTTTGAGCATTCAGCAGTTTGAGCATGCATAAAAATTGAACGTGTTAATATCTATTTCTATTGGAATAGAAGTAGATGTCTACCAAGGATATAGTAGGTGATTTACCTTTTGCATAGTTATCGCTAAAGATAATGTAATTAAACTCTTGATGAGGTAATACTTAATGTGGTTATTATGACTTACAATAAGTGTGTATTGTTTAATGAGTACCTACCATCATACTAATCAGCAGTTGACTCCAACGAGTGAAGTACGAGTATTTGAACTTGACCAATCATGTAACAGTAGAACTAGACCACAAACAATAAACGCGATAAGCGAAATAATACCTACGTAATACGAAACTATGACGCAATTTTGCACATAACGCATACAAAATGTAATAATCAATTTTGCACAGAAAACCGGATTAAAATTAACATATGTATGTACATACTATAAATTTTAATTGATTTAATACTTCATACAATAATAATCATATAAGATAAATATAATATCGTAACAAAAAAGTAATAAAATATAAAAAAAGTAACAAAAAAAGTTGAATTTAAAAATAAAAAGTGCGATGGCCGGGAATCGAACCCGGATCAACTGCTTGGAAGGCAACTATGCTGACCATTACACCACCATCGCAGCTGGTGAGAATGTCGAAATTGGAAAACTACTAAGGGCTCCCACATAAAACTGCGATGCGATGCGATACGATGCCGCATTGGAGCGCATTGGATAGTGCGAGTTCGCAGATATTTGCGATGCGATGCGAATTCTCGGTTTTGTGTGGGAGCCCTAACTCCGCACTACATGAATTTATTAACTAGGTCAAGTTATCTACAATGGAGGTTCATCTTTGTTATCGTTTAATTCGAGCTTCCCCGACCTTTGTATCTTTATGTGATAAAAACTATGTATTTCGTTTTTTTATCCCATGAGAAAAACTTTTTAAGATAAAAAGGTGAAGGTGAGAAGATAAAAGGGCAACATTCCCATTTATAAATGCTTACTCTACAACTAAAAGTAGACAAAAGAAAATGGTCCTCATCGCGCTTTCTATTGTTGTAACATAATTCTATGGAACAAAAAGAGTTCTTTTGTCTTGAGACCAGTGTGATGGTATGTGTACCTACTTTTCTGAGCTAATCTTGTAGACATCTTCTTTTATTTCGCGGTGATTACGAACACCATAAGGTTGGTTAGCATCTTGGTCATGTCTTAAAATAGTAGGTATCCACACTACCCTAGAAGGCACATGTATTATTTTTTAGCACCCCGTATAACAATAGGTACCTACATACCTAACCTACCAGCAGGCCTAGTCGGAAAAGGAAAAACGAAGTTTCTGATTCGTTTTCGTGCGAAACTAACTCTTATGTCGTTTGCATAAGATTGCCGTTTGCTTGAAAACGAATCAGAAACTTCGATTTCCGTTTTGCGAGTAGGCCCTCAGGTGTAGGCAAGCTTCAAACTTTTCGAATCGATTACTAAACTTTATCAAAGGTAATAATCATCGTACTCATTTATTCGTCGTAGGAGCACAAGACATAGTTGGATACGTCAATTTACAAAAATATAGTTTACAATAAACGGTGCTTATATTATAATTCAAAGCCATAAAACAGACATGACAGGAAAACAATCATAAACTTAGGTTTTTTTTAATGATAAATTAACACATCACTCCATTGTGTACGCATCTAATCAAGCTCCAAAGTTTTTTTTCTTCCAAAAAACATCTAGGTCCAGATCTATATAAGTCCCAGTTACCTACGTAATTAAAAGACAAGAGTGAACAGGTGTCTTCTAGACGTTCGTGATACAACATCGGCCACATCATCACTTTCCATCAGGTGAGATTGTGGTCAAACCAAGTACTATATAATATTAAAAAAAAACACAAAAAAACCAAATATTGTTTTTTTCTTAAATATTTGCAAATAAATCAACTAAAATTCATCCAATTACGTTTTATTCTTAAAATACATAAACAAACAAAATAAATAACTACCTCATGTATGACCTGTTGCTATAAATAACATAATAGCAACACCTACTGGTATGATTTGTAACGTAATAACAACTCGGTTGCGATAGAGTTGAGCCAGAGAGAAAGGCGGGTGCGCGAGCACTTGCTACATCTGGCAATATTCGGAGAATATCTATAGATACACCATCTAAACTAAAAAAAATAATGTAAAGGTCTCTTTTCGAATTATTCTTCGACCTATTTGTTAAACAGAATCAAAATCAATAACTATATTTATTTAGACTTACAAAATAAGCAATTAGACAAGTCAAATTTTATACTATAACACATAATGAAACATCTCAAATCGATGAGACGTGCAAATTCACAAAATCTGTGTAAAGAAAGTAATTAAAGGTTAAATATGACTGGTTTGTTCATAAATGGTGGACAGGACCTCCGCTCCATGAGCTCCATGAGCCACTGGATGATGATGCAGAAGCTGTTATCATCGCTGGTGGCTCAGGATTGATGATTTAATTTGAAATTTAATTAAATGTATTATTATTTTATTACTAGCTGTTCCCCACGGTTTCACCCACGTTTTATTCGTGAGCCGTATAAGCCGTAAATCTCCCATAGGAATTTGATGTTAAAAGTATGCCTGTGTTAGTCTCCATCCTTTCAACTAACTCAATGCCAAAAATCAAGTCGATTGGTGGTTTAGTTAGAGCGTGAAGTAAGGACAAACAAACATACTTTCGCATTTATAATATTAGTAAGGATATTAGATTTTTTTTTATCATATACCTTATCCAATTCTAGTTAAACTAAATTCTAATTGATCTCATTGTGTATATTATGTGACCTTTTATTAATTCGTACATGTGATATGTGTTGTAAATCTGAAATAAATTAATTTATAATAATACAAGCTACTGCCCGCGCCTTTGCCTGCGTTTCATCGGGATACAAAATTGCCTATATGTTATTCCAGGTCCCAAACTATACTGTATGTAAGAGCAAGTTTGAATGAGAGTGTGAGTGTGTGTGTAAATGTGAGACCCACACTTGGTGGTGTGGGGCAGCTGAAATGCCCATCTGGACAATTCGCGTTTCCAAATGCATCTGTCCTGTCTGTGTCCCAATCGGGATCAGACCAGTTTATTCGTAAAAGAATTTCCTCGCCGAATAAAAAAAAAGGTCCCAAACTATACCCATACCAAATTTCAGCCCAAGCAGTTCATTAGTTTTTTGCGTCCATCCATCTATTCTCACAAACTTTGACATTTATAACATTCGTAGGATTGAGTTTGACTGGAGTACAAGTAAGGTTTTATTGGTCCTTCAAATCACATGCCTTTATTATTTTTACTTTTGTAAAATTTTTACCAGCGACGTGCAAACCAATGTTCCCATTTATCTCCAGAAGAGCCGATTTTGTTTTAGTATGTTTCGTGATACAAAGATTCTTTTTGGAAATGATCTTAGCTTGTTTTGGATTGATTTCCATCCAAAACAAGCTAAGATCATTTCCAACCGTTCTCATTTTATGATGATAGACGTCAGCTATAATAATAACTGTTGGATTGGTTATAAGATTAACTCAATATTCAATCCAAGTCGTTCCTGTTCTTCAAAAAGAATAACTTAATATAAAAACAAAGAACCAACTTGTGGAGCTCGTGTTTTGAATACTTAATAATGATAAGTTGATTTTGGTAGATGCAAAATACTTTATTTGTTAGTTAAATGCTGAATTTTTCAGTCAAAAAGTGAAGAGAATGAACTCAAATAGAAACAAATGCAAACACACAACATTATGCAAATTAATTTGCCTGGAAACATTTTTTAAAACTAGCTGTTGCCCGCGGTTACGCACGCGCTTTTCATGTACCCTATGTCCGTCCCCGGGATGCCATCTACCTCCTTGCCAAATTTTATTCAAATCCGTTCAGCCGTTTAAGCGTGAAAAGGTAACAGATAGACAGACAGATCTGTACATAAAAGAACTTTTTAATAAGTATGATAATGTCAGTACTTTGTCAGTACGTTATAAAACTCATTAAAAGGTTAAATATTTTAGTTTAATCGTCTCTACCATTAACCTAACTAGCCGGAATATAGCAAAGCCAGTTAGTAGAATATAATCATAAGAAAACACGATAAGTAAGAATAAACGAGCTGAATAAATAATATTAACCAACATTTTAAACGTAAAATTCAAGGATAGAGGAAGATATAACAATTGCTATAGTTCTTTTGTAATGCTATACTTGGTAATGTGATGTAATTACATATACAGCCAAATGCCATTGCCTTCAAGGTAAAACTTGTGCGTAACATCACATCACTACATAATATGTATTATTAAACAAAGTCCTCAGCCGCGTCTGTCTGTTTGCGATAAACTAAAAAACTACTGAACGGATTTGTATGTAGTTTCAATCAATAGATAAAGTGATTCATGAGGAAGGTTTACGTATATAATTTGTCAAGGTTTTGTGTAAATTGGTTGAAATATAACTATAATTGTTGGAAGTGTCGGAAAAAGTCAAGCCGCCTGGGAGCTTTCATCGAAAACGCTGCCTAATCCTTTTGAGATATAACAAGATAATGCATGGTGAGATATTCCTCTTTCGAAGATCTACAAAAATTCCGCGATTGCGTATACATATATAGCTTATCTATTTTCTATAAACATAGTCCACGCAGGCGTCGTCGCGGAATGTTTAGCTAGTTATAATATACATTATGTAGGTTTTTCACCGATGCTATTACAAATGTAGTGTGGGACATTTGAAATAGCATCTCTTTAATATTCTTTTTTGGTTGGTCTTTAATATTCAACTATTCTTTTTTATACCATAAACTTTAGAAGTACATAAATAAAATTTTATTAAGATTGATCGTTTCAAGTTGCCGCTAGATTAAAATTATTTTGTATTTTTTTTAGTTTTATCTGCGTTAAATAATAAATAAAACTAGCGGAAAAGTAATTTGCCATAAAACGTAAACCATTTTCTATTAAGTTATGAAAAAAATAACTTGATTCACTGATATTTTTGGAGCATTTAGGTAAATTTATTAACAAAATATCTTAAATCGACAAGCGGACATCCTCTTAGTGATTTAAGATTTGATGTTTCTTTTTGTTATTTCACATAAAACAATGGATAACAAAGAATCAATCACGGTAAAACATTCAAGGTTTTCAGTCAATTATATAGAACAATATTTATGAATCAAGAAAGCACAAAAGAGGATAAAAACTTAATAAATAGGTACTCCTCAACCATCAGGGAAATATGAAACAAAGTGGTTACCAGAAAATACGTAACAGTATGAAAGGCAAGCAACACTCATAACTTCAGTTGAATTTTAACCGCTCAGGCTTCAGTCATCATAATATGAATCTCGATTACAAGGAAAAAAAAATAAGTCATCAAATTCATCGTATATCAGTGCATGATAGTAATAAAAATAAAAACAATATAACAAACGGTTATTACGAAACAGATAACGGTTTTGTGGAGCTCGATTCACGAGATAACTTCGTCATGTGACGTAAAGAAGGCGTAGATCTTGTAGATTCTAATGAAAGAACTGAATCATATAGATCATTATCTTTATCAGTCGGTATTCATGACGCATAAGATGCTGAGATCTTACTCATACTCAGACTTAGCTTGTTGATTGAGTGAATCAAAGATCCTGTGTACATTTTTGACACCGGAAAGCCTTGCATATCATAAGTATGTACATATATGTATCAGGAAATCATGATGGCATTGTTTAGATTGCAAACAATTACCTAACAAAAATTTTAAGTTGTTATCTTGATGAAATAGTTTCGTAATAAAGTTTTTTTATATCCGTTAATGGTAAGAATTTGGTTTCCTATTCGAACATCATGATATCGTTAAGGATATCTAAGTAATTTCCAACTCAAATTACTTTCCCATCAATAATTTATTCATATTGTAATTGGAAAAAGATTTCCATGGCTACTGGAGCGATTTTTATTGTTTTTCATTGATCTTTGTTCTACTTATACTATGTAGGTACCTTATAATGTAGCACATTGCCGTTATTGACATAAACAATTATGAAAATCTGCATTGTACGAGCATTATGCATTTTTGTCCCTGTTGCCTGGTACGTAAGTGGTTTTCTGTTCAAAATTCTGAAAACCAATGACGTTTTTCCTTGACTTATCAAAACGTGTTATTTCGTGAAATACCCAAGGCTTACCAACAAAGCAGGTTGTTGGTTGCAGAGGGCCTTCAGTTTATCACCTTTGTTTCAGTGTCGTAATTTTTCCATTACCATAGAATAGATAATGTATTTTTCTATAGAAAACACGAACGTGAAATTTTGGTAGGTATAATGTTCGATATAGGTAATTAAAAATCCTTTATGCTAACTCATCATCACTTTCCTTATAGTTTGCTATTTACACCCTAAGAAGCAGAGGTAATACATTGTAATCTTCATTTATCATTCCTCTCGTACAATGGCCATTGTTCTCAGCTGTCATAATCTAGGATACAATATCTCTGGGGGTATTAGCAGCATCATCTTTACTTTGCACATCAAGTGCCTTTGTTTCTACGTTCCTTAGAGTGAGTACCTGCTCCGTGATACTATACTCAATTCTACTTATATATAGGTTTTTTGTAAACAAAACGGTTGCTATCTTCTACACAGGGCCATTAATATTTTAAACTGTGTCAAAAACTTGTGGTGGGAAATCAAAAACCTATAAATTGTTCCTATGAGAGATGTAGACCTAGTATAGACCTCTAAGGCCATAATTTTTGGGCATAGGTATGTATTTACAAATCACGTCGAAAAAGTTACCTTCAATTTCAACATTTTCGCTGCTAGAAGAATCTGAGGAATCATCTTCTATCTTCTTCTCTGTGACGATTGTGACACTGTTCTCGCCGCAGTCGTTGCTGTGAGATCGCTTCTCCGATACGGAATGAAACTGTGGGCAAAAAAGAAGATTAATTAAGTAAAAGATACTTATTTTCTCCACGGCTTAGAGAGGTTGATTTTATCTTTTCTCCATAGATATTGTATCCTTGAGTGAAGTTCAAGCATAAAATATCCATGAATTGGAGACCCCATTGTAAGCATTTTATTTCTTAGAAAATAATTTCAATGTTCATAGTTTTAAAGTAATTGACGAGAAATTATAATCACATATTATTTAGTTGCATCTTAGGTGAGGGATTTAAGGAAGGATTAAAAATATAAACAGGAACCATGATTTTTAAGTGTTTTTTATTATTCACGTACTGTGGGTCTGACATGGACAATGTCGCCAAAATTGCCCTGTAATCTGCTTGCTAATAATCTGCTGGTCATAATTATTTTATCTAATACGTTCAAACGGGTCATTAGTCCATCATGAAATCTAATTCGTATATCAATATAATCTTGTTTTTGTAAACAAGCTGATAATAGTTTTCATTTCATATTATGAAAGTAACCTTGTATCAACTGATAATTATTGCAGTATTAATTTTTGATTTAAGTTAACTACTTGAAAAAGCAATCGAAAAAATAATTATATTTGTAAAAATAAAACATGTTATACCTAATTTCGTATATAAACTCTCTACAATAATCTGAAAGGCAGTTAAGTCTTATGAAAGTATAATGTAAATAACTTAAGTAACAGTCATTACATTATGTAAAGAATAAATTACAAGTAAAACAGTATACTTCTCTTAAAGCAGTCGCAGTTGCAGATTATAATTTAGATACTATTATATACAAAAGTCTTTACGTATTTATTAGCAAATTATGTGTCTGCATGTGTAATGGTAATATTTATTCATTTACATAAGTATTTCGCAATGTACGGTAGATCAAGAGCCATAAAAATCTTATAGACATTAGCATCATCAACCAAGACGTACACTTCTGATAGAGCCATGGACGGGTACAGCAGTCTGTTTTATGTCAGTTTATGTAATTCAGTGAGTATTAGGTCATGCTATTTTCATTCAATGGGTATTTATCCGCGCATTGATAATGCAGTCTATGATGAGCTATGTGGTAAGAACGATTCTTTTACTGAATTTCATAAACAGGGACAGCTTTCTCAAAAATCGCCACATTGACCTGGAGGCTACTATTTCATTCTCCAAAATACGTAATCGTTTGTTTCGTTTCGTTTTATTTGTTCATATTGGTATTCTAATTCGGTGTATCAGAGTACATCAATAAGCCGAAACCAAACACGAAATTTCGTGTTGGTGAATTAAAGTAGACCACCTGCCGCATCTAGCGCTTCCCCGCGACCATAGAAAACTATTCAGATATTATAAAACTATATCTTATTCCCACCCTAATAAACTATATCCTACAGATCTGTATTCTACTTCTGTATCTTGTAATAATATTGTCTGTAATACAAAAGCCATCATAAATTCCGTATGAATGAAGCCCCAGGAAGCTCGGACCACTATCCCCGGTACTCGGCCGGTTCCCGGATGTTGAACCGGTTTTAGATACTGTTTCAATACCGCAGTGATTGTTGTATTGCACTTGATCTTAAGGTTAGTAACACCGGTAATTTTCGGGGTTTCTTATATTAATAACACGTTTGAATATTATTTTATTTTAAAATTTAGAAATGATTATTTGAACTTGACGCCCATATTTATTTGATTGGTTGTATTATAAAATACCTTATAGGTATAATGTATTATAGGAGTACAAATATCATGGTTAGATTACCTGTATTTTCTTGTCTTTTTTGATTGATAAGAATCCCAATTTGATCTTGAAATAAACGATAATCTAAATTCTAGTTAAACTAAAAGAACAACATGAATTATGTACTCTTGTAGAATTTTATAATCGTTACATATCCATTTATCACCATTTATTACCAGGTATGTCCATTTTTTAGCGTTGGATTTTATGCAGCTACTTCCATGTCCTCATGTTCCATTCATGAATGTCGAAAATATGACCAGTGAAACTAGAATATAAATAATTTTAAAAGTTTTTATACTTTGTAGGCATACCAATACCAACACTATAAAGTACCATGGCATTGACTAAAAACTTTCTTCAATGAAACCCTTGCATTTGGAAATAATTCTGTTATAATAATTCGGCTCAACAAGTTACTCAAGTCGATTCGTCGAGAGCGGGCGGCCCTGACCCAGATTGGTATCTGGTAACACCTCACTTGTATCTGATCCTTATTAAGTTCAATGATGCTAAACCTTTTTGGAAATTTGAGGATTACCTGTTAACTTATAAGGTTAATCGTTCGGGTTAGCGTGAGATTAAAATTGTTTTGTGGTTTTTATTCTGCGGTCTACAAGGAATAAAACTAGCGAAAAATTAACTTGCCGCAAATCGTAAACCATTTTCTACCAATTTAGAAACAATTAATTTCTGTTCAATGGTATTTTTGGATCATTTGAGAAGATAATAGATTTGGGAAAATGTTGATTTTTAGCCCAAAAAATCAACATATTCCCAAATGCTCCCAAAATACTATTGAATTCAAGTTTGTTTTATGATGGATACATAGAAAATAGCTCACGATTTGCGATAAATTACTGTTTCGTTTGTTTCGTTGTTGGTGGAAAAAAAACCACAAAAACACTCGACTCTCAATGAAATGTTGTTTATTTGGTGAATAAGAATAATTTTATTAATAAGAAAATCCATATGAAAATTTTGGCCAAGTGAAAGTAAAAACAAAAACCAGAAAATACAAAAAAACTGTGTAAAATAGTTTTTTAAATCACCTTGATCTTGTTTCTCCTATTTTACCTTGATAAAAAAAATCACTTGGATATAAGTCATTGTTTGACCACTAGCAATGTAATCCATGTGTGTATGTTATGTTACATAATAATACCACTTCCTCAAGACCCACGATTTCAAAACACATTAATAACTGTACAATGGCTATTTTCCCACCTTGAGAACGGAAGAGTATAAAATAAACCACTACATTGTGACATCTTGTATCTATATAATATCATCACTCATTTGTCTCCTGAGACTATAAATATTTGATGGTTTATATTAATTATGATAATACATAATAATGTAAAAAACTGACCGAACTGATATATTTGTCTTTTCTTTTAGCAACATTGGAATATAACACACAAACTATTATATATATCTACAAACTATTATATGTACATACATATATCACGACATACTCACGAGTTCACCACATGTATCTATTTGTTATCCCAATAAGTATCTTAGTATATATAAATACTGTCACATATCTCTTTGTATCGTATATTAACGTCCCTTCGATTATCGATACTACACTTAAAAGACGCTACTCAAATTGACATGTTCATGTCAATCACGAAGTTCTGATAGAGCAACTCTTATCTCCATATATAAAAATCTTGTTTTCATCTTTGGTTTCGTCTTTTTTTTCTGTAGCTAGAACCGTTTTTACAATACTTTCAAATCATTGATCAATTTAATATTATTATCGAAGAACAATCGGATCTATATGATTGTTCAAATTGTTATACCATTTCTACAATAATTTTAATAAGGTATTATGGGTATTCTGGCATAATAAAAATACCTATATTGATCTAAGTTATGGTTTATTAATTTTGATTTTGGCAACCTTGATTTTAAACCTGTTCAAAATCATTATTTTAAGTGGATTTTAAAACAAGGAAATAAAGAAAACACACATAAAATCACTAGTGTTAGCAAACTGGAAGATTCTAATTCTCGACACGCGATCATGTCATGATATACATATCTTCAAAGGTTTATATTGCAAATACACGATTTATTATAACCCTTTGTACATTGAAATGGAGCGAAATTATGTAAATTGTTAACATTCTGATGAGGAAAGCAAATAAACGGAACTGGTTTAAGCCCAACTTCTCTTGTCTTAGATTAAAAGATTTTAAGTTAAAATTTTCTTCTACTTAACATCATTTGTCAGTCACCTCATTTTGAAAAATTATAACTCAATCAATATGTTTTAAATTGCGTGAAGTTAAATCTTATATGTACCTTTAAACGAGCAATTCTTGTATATATTATATATAATCTGAATCTCGGAAACGGCTCCAACGATTTTCATGAAATTTAGTATACAGGGGATTTCGGGGGTGATAAATCGATCTAGCTAGGATTCATTTTTAGAAAATGTAGTGTTATTCGTGTTGTCCGATCTTTAAAACCCAGTATGTTGAACATGCTGCTGGATCCGAAACAAATGTAATGGCACTGTCACTGCCGACACGGAAATTTCACAGCATGATGATGAGATGTCAGGAAGAGTCATATTTTTCAGTTTATGTCACGGTTGTTTATCAACGAACAAAAATAATGAACTTTATGTCTATGGCCTTGCCTATGGGTTCATCTATCGCTGACAACTTTCCTACCCCATTGTGACGTCATATCCGAGTACATGCAGTAAATTAAAATAATACAAGTATTGCTCGTTTAAAGATATGAAATAGTGAATATGCGTAATAGAAAAATGTTTAGTACTGAACCATTTTTGTACATTTAAGTCCTGCTGGTATCTAAGTAGCGTCTCAAGGTAGGTTATTTACCTTCAGTATGTATTCATATCTTTATCTCTACTAATTGTTTCTTTAAATTACTTTGCACGATAAGAAAGGAAGTACCAACTACCAACCAATATAAATATTTATGTGTACTGTCAAGGACTACCAGATAATGTTGTCTCATTGTCTGTAATTTTTAGCTAGACACCTACTTCACAAAAGTACTTATTTACCGAAGTTTGAAGTTTTGAACTAATAAAGTTTCTTCAAAAAACATGTTCAGTTATTAAATATTTTGGTCAACAGATTTTGATTTGTGGCGATGTTATTCTATTGATGAAAAAAGTTAAGTAAAAACTTACGGAACGTGTTAGAACTGCAAGTTTGGACTGACGTCTCACAGTCTTGTAGTTTAGATTTAAATGGCACTCGTCCTCCTCGTTATCAAAACCCGAATTGTATGAATTATATCGCCACATTTTAACCACTTTATTTTTGAAAGCATAAATATATAAAAATAACTAGTCATAAACTTTTAGGTAAAGGATTTCAGTTCCATTGTGTTATTTGGTATTAATCTTTTCAATATTTATAATTCTCTTCTTATAACAAACTTTTCGACTTGTAACTACGTCGAGGTTCGGCAACTGATTAACCAATCGAAAGGAACTTAGTTTCCCAAGTTTGAGAAAGGCATTGTTGTGCTATACCTCAATAGCTGTTTTGTGCCTCTATCAGTAAAAAAAATGCATTGCGTGTTGCTTTTCATAGCTGTGCCAAACGGCATTTAGAATTGGAGCATTATTGACACATTTTGCTGTCAAAAGCATGATCTCCTACTGGTTTCACACAATGTATTTGTCTTGGAAGAGATTTCTGACGAGAGAGAATTCATTTGAGATAGAGAGAACTTGAACTTTTCCAGTCTTACTCAAATCTTGACAAAATATAATTTTGTACACATTGACGTAGTTGTGTTATTCTTAGTAGATTAAGCAGTTTGTATGGTTGAATTTTACTTTGCAAAATCATTTTGCATCGTTCAACGTTATGATCTGATAAATTATTACTAATTTATTTACTATACTAAGTTTTTTTCATTTAAATGTTTATTATGTTCTACTAAAACGATTTTCTTGTATTTCAGTCTTTATTGTTAATTTTCCTGATAGACCTATCAAATGGTTATTAGTCTGTTGCATTTTGTTTTGATTCGGATGTGCCCGGGTCGGTTGTTACTTTTACTACTTCCTAGAATGTATCCGTTTAGATTTAAAAAAAAAAATATGTTTGGTGCAAGATTATTAACAATAGGCATCAATCCATGATGTATAATATTAGTGTAGGTAGAAAATATTCTATCTACTTATTTATTTCTTTATGCATTTTCATGTCTTCAATTTAACCTTCTGCAAAAAAACATCCTGCAAATATTATTTTAAAGTAAATTTTAAAGTAACTCTATCTGTCTGTCTGTTAACTTTTCACGCCTTAACGGCTGAACGGAACTTAATGAAATATAGCAGGAGGTAGATGGTATCCCGGGGACGGACATAGGGTACATGAAAAGTGCGTGTGAAGTCGCGGGCAGCAGCTAGTAAAAAATATGATTATCTCTAACATAATAGGTAAATTATAGTCATATAATACGCATATCACATAAATCATATTTTTAAATGTCAAGGAAATATAAAAAAACTAATTATTAATAACATACAGAGAATTAAAGTGTTTATCTATAAAAAAGTTATAATATTTGGCCGTGATATTGAGATCCGCTGCATTGCCTTGGTTGATGTGATGAAAATTATAAAATTAATTTTTATTTACTAGGTTAAGTATTAACTACTTATGAGAGTTTTGGTGAATTACATATCTAAAGCAGGATTTTTTATTACCACTGAGCAAGTAATATCTTTTAAGGAGAGCTGTTAAAATCGGAGAAAAAGCAGTTGATTAGAGAGTATTTCACTTTTAAAATTATAATACAAAAATGTTAATATTAATTTAGTGCTAATAAATAGATTTATAATAAAGTTGTATAAAGTGTAGATGGATGGATGAGCTCAGGATCGCTATTCATGGCGTGGTTTGGAGGAGGCCTATGTTGAGCAGTGGACGTATACGGGCTGATGATGGTGATAATGTATAAAGTGACGCAAAAGCCACGTCAATGTAAGTTATCAGCACTTACAGTCACGAAGGGGAAAATTATGTATTCCGAATAATATAGCCATTCCTCCCGTCACTGAATGGGTTATGTATTTACATAATGCCGTTGACGTGAACAGAGATTTAAAAATAATAGAAAAATTTACATTTTACTAAATATACATAGGTTCTGATGTTTTAAAGTTTATTGCAAACTCTTCCACTTATGTCGTTCTTACCGAATATGTAGTTCCTACCAAATAGGTCAACATTTTTTACCAATGACATCCCTGAAACAAAGGCATTGTTTGCTTCAGCAAAGTAACTATACTACTTCTTTGGCTTCAGCTCTTTAAATCAATTAATATGCCTTTAGCTCTAGCTTGGGGCTAGATGATGATGTGTGAATTCCAGTATTATTATGTGTTTCTCATTTCTACGATGTCGGGCCATATAGTGGCTCAATATTTTGAGAGGCATGCGTGAGGCCGAAGCCAACATAGAGACAACAACAGACAGAGGCCTTTTATGAGATTTATTATATCCTGTCCTACTAATATTATAAATGTCAAAGTTTGTAAGGATGGATGTATGGATATTTGTTACTCTTTCATGCAAAAACTACTGAAACGATTGGGGTGTAATTTGGTATGGGTATAGTTTGGGGACCTGGAATAACATTTAGCCAGATAAAATGCGGGCGAAGGAGCGGGCAGCAGCTAGTATAATCTAAAGGCGAGGACTAGAGCGGGGGTCATCCTCAGACGCACAAATGAATTGATTTACACGTACATTTTAGTTATTTTTGATGGTGTGAATTACCATTATTATATGACACAATACGGCAGCTATACGGCTATGATATTGATTCTAAACATCAAATCTTAGTATGTAATAATAACTTTATTGACAAAGAAAATAACAATCAAATAATATAAAGAAATTAAACTAGTATTTACAATTGAAACAATTGAGCTAACTGCAGACTGTTGCAAACAATCTACAGATAGCTCAACTGGTCCATATCAATGTAATTAATTTTTAATCATACGCAAACCTAAATATAGCTGTTCAATGCACTATATCAGTTGCGATTCCAGACGCGCTGACACACAGCTCTGACTCACGCGTTGTTCCTGAAATATCTGTCCGTCTGTCTGCATTTGTGTTACGATCGTATTTTATTTAGTTATCCGGAAAACCCCCTTTAGAGTTGTAAATTGGTGCGCTTACAGTCTTTGTTTGGGTTCGTTTATTTTAGATTCTTTGAGTCGGTAAAATATTTTGGTATAAAACTTGATAGTTACCAAGATAATTATTGTTTTCAAAAATCTTAAAAAACTACCTGCAACTTACTTTTACACAAATTTTAACGTTTGTGGGATAAATACCGCAGGGATTTTTTTTATTTGACCAGCTCACGATCATTTTCTATACAATAGTCAAAGAGTCGATCTATGTATATCGGTCTATTAAAATCGGCCTATAATTAGCGGAATGATCGCGTAACATATGTATGTACGAAAAAAACATATAGTCGAATTAAGAACCTCTTCATTTTTGAAGTTATTTAAACATATATTTACTCCTTACACCTTAACCGTGATTAGTTCTGCACATAGCAGCATACAGTTGACTGTTTCACTACATTGTGTATTTTGTCTTTTATTTTTGTGTACCTATATATTGCATTTAACTTTATGTTTTCAAATATGTCCTCTATTTTGTGTCTGAAGTAAATGGATCTTGTTATTTATTTTTAGCTCATTTAATGTGCCTGAATATTGAAAAACTCAGAACACAACTATCTGAGTCTCTTTAAGACAAGAGTGAATAGGTGTCTTCTAGACCTTCGTGATACACCGACATATCTCTTTCCATCAGGTGAAATTGTGGTTAAATGAAGGTCTATCGACAGTAAAACCCGTATCTTTTGTTGATTGAGTGGGTATACAATTTGATAGGGACTTTATAGGTACACTTTCGTTTTCCTTACGTACCTATGTTTTGTTATTGATCACTACCCACTGTTTTACAGTTTTTATTTTTGTTATTGTATAGTACAATAAAGGTAAAGATTTTTTTTATACAAAAATGTCGTTGTTTACCAGAAGAAGATTTGTGTGAACAAGACATCTCAAGTAGCCCTGTTTGACGTCATTTCAATTTCCGGATGACAAAGTCGATTTATGGAGGTTTTGCTTATTAGCTTTAGTTTTAAGAACCTTGAACGCCAAGGTTTAAGGTCGATATTTGAACAAAAATCAACTTTTCTACATTTGCATGTTATGTTGACCTCAGGGTTGTTATGAAAATAAATAATTACTTTTATCAATGTGTTAATATCGTAACAAAATACGGGACAAGTTTATTGAACTTTTAAATTATTATGTTCGTAAAAATATTTAAAGATTCTTGTCGAAACAGTTTTTGAAATTCAGCTCTACCTTCTAAATAAGCAATAAGTGAGCTGGTGAGTATCTCACGCAACGCATCAGCATTGCCATACAGCGAGCCAATGCAGCCAGCGTCTTGCTGTCGATTGGTATTGATAAGGATCAGCTGAGTTACCTGTTGATTTTTTGTAACACTCTGCAGTTAGCTCAATTTTAAACACTAGTTCATCTAATTGTTTCTATTATTTGATTGTAATTTTTTTTGTTAATAAAGTCAGCATATGATGATAATGATGTCCTCCTAGCTGAATTTCGACCACGACTGCCATTCTTGAAGACTCACCGTCACCATGTACCTACGCAAGACACAATATAGTGCACAAACACAAGCAGATAAATGTTCACTTCGCCTCCTTGGTTCACCAATTTTTGATGAGTCTTTTCAGTCATTTGTAGATGAGAAAATTCAAAATTTCAACAAAACCTTGGACAGACTTCTCAAAATTAATAGCCATAATGGCTTTTACAATTATTCGGTTTTGCTTGTTTGTACCTAAATTTACGTATTCTTTGAGATGTTGTCACTGTGGAAACACAGCGAGCTCTTAGAAGGCTTAGACAACATAATAAAGAATACTTTATCATCAGTTTTGAATATCTGTTTCGATGACAAGGCATGGTCGCAGGCCTCCCTGCCTGTCAAAATGAGAGGCTTAGGTATCCGCAAAATTTCAAATGTCACCCTGCCAGCGTTTTTGTTCTTCTGTCTACAGCACTAGTTCTTTAGTGGAAAATTTTTTAAATTCTTTGGTCTCACCTGGAAATTCATTCAAAATTTCGTTTTTAGACGAGGCTCGAATGGCTTGGCATAGTGCTTGCCCTGATCCTGCTCCCCCAAAATCTCTTTTGTCCCAACGGCAATGGGACGGGCCTCTGTGTGAGTTGACACGGAATTATTTGTTACAAACGTGCTCCAGCTCTGCAGATCGTGCCCGTCTCCTGGCCGTTTCTAAATGGGAGTCAGGACATTGGTTGCAGGCACTTCCTTCATATAATACTGGCACTCTATTGGATCCCGTAACTTTCCGTATAGCAACATGTCTTCGGTTGGGTGCAAGGTGTTGCGCGCCTCATCAATGCCAGTGCGGTACTGTTGTCGAACAGCTTGGTCATCACGGATTATCGTGTACTAGGGCTGCCGGTCGGATATCTCGCCATGCCAGCCTTAACGACATCATCCGACGGGCCTTTGTCACCGCTAACGTACCAGCTATTCTCTGACCGAATGGTCTGTTGCGTGACGATGGTAAGAGGCCCGACGGCATGACTTTAGTCCCTTGGGAGCTGGGGAGGCCTATTGTGTGGGACGCTACATGTGTCGACACACTTGCGCCTTCCCATCTTTTAAGGACATCCGTGAGGGCTGGTTCGGCGGCAGATTTGGCCGAGGATCTCAAGAGGCGCAAATATCCAGGTCTCGACAGAGCCTACGCATTTGCTCCCCTTCGTCGAGTCGAGACCCTAGGTCCGTGGGGTAACGAGGCTCTCCGGGTTTCAAAAAATTATCTGAGCGCCTGGTCGAAGCGACGCGTGACCCGAGAGCTGGTGAGTATCTGGCGCAGCGCATTAGCATTGCCATCCAGCGGGGCAATGCAGCCAGCGTCTTGGGGACGCTTCCGACTGGTATTGATATGGACCAGTTGAGCTATCTGTAGATTGTTTGCAACAGTCTGCAGTTAGCTCAATTGTAAATACTAGTTTAATTTCTTTATATTATATGATTGATATTTACTTTGTCAATAAAGATAATTATTCAAGGATAAATATCAAAGTAAATATTTTCGTCCTTTGCATTATTATTCAGCTCGAATACCTATGTATTTCCATAAGTGAATAAACTCGCAATGCTACGTCGTCAGACGAAAAAAAATATGCAATAATCTGATATGAATGTATTTTTAACTGCTAGTATACCATCATCATAATCATCAGTCCATACACGTCCAATGCTGGACATAGGCCTCCCCCGTACGACACCGCAAATAGCGGTCCTTAGCCGCCTCCATCCATCGACTCCCTGCGACCGCTACGATGTCGTCGGTCCATCGAGTGCTAGTTATACATCAGCGTACTTTATATCTGGGATTCAATTAAAATATTTTGTTATATTCTGTTACAATTAAGTTATTGTATCATTGGTTTTGGTTATTTATTATTAAAACACAGTAAACAAGTGTAATCGCTGACATTAAATTAATAATACAATTACGCACTAAAATGACATGCCAAAGTACGTATTATTTAAAAACCTGCTATTATTTTGTTTTGTTTCCGTGTGATGAGATCTTGCAGTATGTATGTATGGTCTACGTAGCGGTCGCAGGGAGTCGTTGGATGGAGGCGGCTCAGGACCGCTATTCGTGGCGTCGTTTGGGGGAGGCCTTTGTTCAGCAGTGGACGTATGATGATGATGATGATGATGAGATCTTTGTCAAATAATCATTTGTCTTTACGATTTGTTTATGTTTTTTATGCAATAAAAAACTACGCCAAGTTCGCCAACACAGACGTGATGAGGTATTCAAAATATCGCACTTTTAAAAATATGGTTATTTTGAGAGTTTTTGCTTATATAAACAGCGTTATCTCAACGCAATGCACATGATAGCTTCAACAGCCACACCAAAACGAGCAATAGAAAGAAAATAAACGACTCTTCTTATGACCGACCCTACCTTGTGTGTGATGTGATGAGGGCAGGAAGAAGATATACGTTCGGGTCACATTCTAAAACGTATCTAACCTACATAAAAGGCTTTCCACACCGATTTTATACTGGCAGCACTGAGAAACCACATAAGAATACTTACAATAAAGCCCATTACAGACATAGCTATATTATAATAGTACCGTGCTATAAAGCAAGCAATACAAGTAATAACGTATAGCTTGGTGACGTTATAGAAATATAAATTATAGCAGTGTGCAAGGAAGGTGGCACAAAATACAGAAGCATCTAACTTCTTTCTCGATTCATATAAGATTGTTATTGATTATGTGTAAAATCGTCAATACTGCCACGTGGCTCACCCACAGTCCACCTCACACTTATTGAGGTGTATAATGTTTAAACCAATCTAAAAGAAACAATTTAAATGAAACAATATTTGACCGACATTCATTTTAATCGTTAATGCTAATGGGCTCGTATAAAACGAGTTTGAAATGAGGACAATAATGGTCTTTACATTTTCGCCGAAAACAATTCTATTATATTAACGAAGAAAAAGTTATGAGAAAAACCAGGTGACATTGAAAAAAAAATAAAAAAAAATATATATGACATGTCTTTGATGTTAATGATTTTCCCGTAACCTTGACTATCGAATCAAACAAAGAAAACCAGTTGCTAAATCACAACAAGTGTATTGAAGGCTAATTGATGCTATGACACTAACTTCCACGGATAAAAACAGTAATTAAAATAATGGTAAATCCAATTGCTAAGACCCAGACAAAGGGTTTAAGTTTTACAGCTTTTATACAATTACTTTATTCAGAGATAATGTTTAAATTAGATCGTGTGATGGGTCATACGTGCAGCGATGCTACTGTAAAAACCACGTAAAAACTAAATCGCTTTTAAAAGAATTGTAGAGACTAGTCAACCATTTAATTGAACTTATCGTTAATTTGTATTTTAAGTAGATTATAGAACAGCTGCTGTAAAGCCATAGTAAAAACAAAGAAACATAATGAAACCAGTATCAATGTCAGCAGTGGACAGACGAAAACAGAATAAAAACGCTGAACAAGAATACACAAAGGTAACCTTGGACACAAGCTATTTATAATTACAACCTTTTGAATAAAAAACATAAGGTTGTTAAATCATGTCACAGGTCATCATAAAGTGGGGTTTGTAAAAAATATAAATATTAATTAAGAACAATTTAGTTTCTTTTCCGATACAAAAACTAACATTTTTTATTGAATAATGATAAAAAAGCCCAAAATTGCAAAGTTGGTATTACTTTTGCCTTACTTTATAACCTTACATAAACTAAAAACTACTAAAACAACCTATACTTCAGATTTTACTGTTAAAGTTCGTGATATGTCTAGCTCTACCTACACGTTGTGTATAGGTTACTAGTTATTTAACTCATTTGTTGATAATTATTCAAAACTAGTTTCTGCATAAAACTGCGCACACGTTTTTTTTCCTAAAAAATTTAACTTTATTTTTCCACGTTTAAATCTTTTGCAAACCTTAAGCTCAATCCATTCAGTATATTCGGCGTTGTCTTCGAACTAACTTCATCTTCCAAACAACCTATCGCTGTTTTACTAATGCTTATTATTACGTTTTTTTCAAAGGTTTTAACACGTTGCTTGTTAGTTACTACTCTACTTTTATTAATTATTCATTTAATCAAAACTGAGCAAAGTAATATTGATTTGCAAATAGCATTATAAACTACAACAACAAATTATTTAAAGTTTGTTTGAATGCCACAGGTGCTAGTTATGCAACTAGAGTCACCGTGGGCGATGTTATGCAAACACCAGACTTCAGGCTAAGTTACTTACTGAACTCCGCGAATTCATAATACATACTAGTTTCTAAGGTAAAGATTTCATTGTGATGATTTCTGATAGCTTATTGGTATGGACGGTTTATGGATGGATGGTTAACGGTCATGGTATTAAATAGGTACAAATGATTTATTATAGGACGTCCGTTGGCGAGCGGGCGACGACGGCCCGCCTGCAATGCAGGAGGCTGCGTTGCTGGTTCTATTCCCGGGACAAATGTTTGTTCGATCTGCAGATATTTGTTTTGGGTGTTTTGTATGTATAATAAAAAAGATCTAACTATGTACGCAAATTAAGTATAACAGTTATCTAATACTTATATTATAACGCAAGCTCTGCTTATTTTGGGGCTACATTGTGCTGTGGATTGTCCAGCATTATTTATTTTTATATGTATTACTTATATCATTGAGCTCTATGTTCTTCTCTGTGACCTTGGAAAATTATCAAGCGGTACCTACCAATTTATGTGCTGGTTAATTATGATATTCAATCAATGAAAAAAAATACCGTACTTGATTAGCCAATTTTGCGTATCCGTAGGTAGAAGCTAAAGTGGCAGCAGATCTTTGTATAAAAAAACTGTGTGGAACTTTTATCGTTGTACAAGTGTGTCGTTGTAGGGTTTTTTTTAACAATAATGTTAATTCCCACGTGTCAAAACTAAATCAGCTTTTGAACAAGAGTTGCCCAGGCTAACATTAAAATGCTAATTGTGTCTATTATGCATAAACCATTAGTTTAATTATTGTGTCTTATTAAAAACTTTATTGAACGTGTGCTATTAATCTTACATAAAGTTTTTAAATGAGCCAATAATCATTAATTATCAAATGATATATTGCCTATTGGTCACTTGTCGAATCTTAAATTATTACTTGAATTTTGGTTGAGAAAAAACCGAATAAAAAAGAATATCTTTGCAATGTTTACTTAAAGCTTGGTTTAATTTCAGATGTAACAAACTCTTCAGATTGTGATGGAGTTTGACGTAAAATACTTGATTCATATTTTTCGTGGTGTAACTGTATATGACCCTAATCTAAAACCCTTTTAGTATTACCCTATCTCTTATCATTCGATTGCTTTTAACCACTATTGGTCTTTTCAATACCAGGTAAACCACTTAGTTCAGGTAAAAGCTAAGTTTTTTGCGTTTTTCTTCTAATCTTCATACAGCCATAGCCGGCTTCTCTTCTCTAGCTCAGCTAAAGCCGTCTATTGTCTTATTTTTGTGAATAACCTTATCCTTATTAGTGTTGCACTGGAATTTCTCATGGTCTTAGGTGATGCTTTCTCATAATTGCAAGAAGCTTTTGAGTCACCAATGAGTCAAAGGACTCAGTGAGTGACTAAGTGGTTAGCCATTTGGTAGCCGTTTCAAGGATTTTAGCTATAACTGTTTGTTTTTTTCATGGGATTTAGATCATAAAGATCCGTCTTTAAAAAAATTTTCAGTTATTTCACTCAGGGCAGCCGCAGATTTCTTTGCAATAGTTTCTTATTAAGCCTTGATTGATGACAATTAGGTGCAGAAATCAAAATAACCTTTTCCTATATTAAATGTAATACTTTCCTATAAAACCACGACTAGTTGATAACTTATCAACGGAAACCTAATATTTAAAAAAAAAACATATTTCCCCGTTCCCAGTATCTTTGTGTCAAAACCAATATTAGATCTACCTAACGTCCGAATAATAATAACACGAGCTGAACAAAGAATTCCATCATTTATCGTTTAGCCTTCGTTTTCCTTCTATTTAATTCCACAACTTTCGCGAGATTCTTTGCTATGTAAATGGATTCATAAAAACGCATTAGCAATACCAGAAGAGGAATTAATGATTAGCTCATTATATTGTTGAAGATAATGGGTCCCTGGTATTATAAAATCCATTGGGGCGTTTTGTGAAACGTGGTATTTTTATCATTGTCTACTAAATTTAGAAAATTATACTGTTACCCGAGTTTTATGTATATGAGTCAAAACGAGCTGAGAGTAAATTATGCATGCTCCTAAACAGTCATTAAAATTAAAACACTAGGTATACAGCTCATATGCTGACGCTAACCGTAAAATCCTTATGACGTAGCATGAAGGTAGAGTGCGTTGAACTGATACAGCTGCTTTTAAACCTCTTCCAAAAGAACCTTCAGGGACCAGAAAAGGATAAGCGACTGGATTGGACACACTGGTGAAATCTAGTAGAGAACGCACCGTACGTGAGACGTGACTGCTTTACTGAGATCCTAATCAAACCGTTCCAATCATTGCAAAATTAGGTCAAATATGATATTGATGTTGAATAGATCGAGATAGACAATGCTAATGTAGGTCTAGTGGCTTTTACTGTAAGCTATTTTAATACTATAATATTTAAATTTATATTTTGAGTATTCATGAACAATGTTCAGATAGTTATTGACTGCATTAGTTCCTTTAAAAAGTTGACTTTCTTGAAACAATATTTTGTATTTAAAACAGGTTCATTTTAAAAATATCGGAAGAATAAAATTACGACATAATTTACTTACCAATCCCTGTATCCTCGGAAACATTATCACAGAAGTATTTATCACAACACAAATATTCACTTTTCACTGTAATTAGTACAATAAACTTTTATCAGAGAACACACTGCCTGGGACTAAAAAAAAATGTGGGATACCGCAAGGAGCACCGATATTGTTTAGTCAATACGTGCGCACGCGTCGCCGCGTCGAACGCTTATGTGTAGTCAAGGGTTTCGGTTTCGATCGAGCTCCGTCTGGCGTTCCTCCGGCTCATGACATGACTCACGCTACCCCGCTAGGACTATATTATCTATGTTTACAATTTCATCGCAGTTATTATCTAGGTCGTAAACACATGTTGTACCTACTTAAAATTGTTGCTTTTGGGCACGTTTCAGCGATAAATGTTTAGTTTAGTATTTTGCTTTGTTTTAAATGCATTTATTTTTTTCAATCATTGTTTTAAAGGTTAATTTGTTTATGTTAAAATAAAATGTTATAAATAAATGAATAAAATACCTGTTATTCTCGCAAATTCAGTATAAAAAGCAAATGCCAACATTTGCTTTTTAAACTAAATTTGCCATATAATATACTCCTATCCTAAAGTGGATATTGATGTAAAGATTAGAAATTACATATTATAATGTTGATGAATGTTTGTGATGTTACTCATTGAAGTAGGAATTCGTATTTCTGATCTCATATAAAGTAAATATTTGTTTTATGATCAACAATTATTTCAGGTTAGTTGCTTTCATTTTAGAAACATTCAATGATGTCATTAAACTCATAAGACCGTTAGATTGCAACATGTAAAATCAGTAAAAACCATTTTTTTTTTATCTAAGAATCTTTGTTCTTACTCATTGATTCATAGACAAAGTACAACCGAAATCGCTGAGTTTGTAGATACACGTATTATCGACTTCAAGTTGTTAATAAATGTTTATTCCTGAAGGTCTTAACAGTAACAGATGATACTGAAATGAAAAAATACAGAAAGAAGTTGCTGCCCTTCATTTGGTAGGTTCCTTTAGAGCGCTCGCCCACGGCGATTTTTTATAGAGATGCTGACACGCGTTCGCGTCGATACAGTCGCGATTCAGCATCGATACAGAAATGCCGAGCACCCTTCTCCGCTCTACGTTTCTCCGATATGTCTGAGATGGTCGCGTGTATGCATCGATACCGTCGCGTGTTTGCATTGATACAGTGGCGATGATGTTACACGTTTACCAGTCGCACTTTTGCATCGCTACAAAAAGTCGGAGTGGGCGCGCGCTCTTAGTTTACTCTCACGACATTCTTACGCAGCCGCGATCGCCTCGACCAACATCACTAGCCCCAAGCAAAACAGAAAATGGTCAAACCAAAAAAACAGTCCAGGATTTTGGTTCATTTTCCTTATTGTTTGTTTCTTTTCACTATCAGATTCTAATAGCTACGTAGTTCTGTCGTAACCCGGTCATTGATATACCTACACTTAATCAAGCTGGTATCTTATCAGTGCATGTGCTAAATTCACGTACGAAAGTATTTTGACCTAGTTATCTGTCATTAATGCTTGATAATGTCGAAAAATGAGTTGTTTGAAGATCGTCGGCTGATAGAGTACTCTAACTTAAGTAATAATAATTTTTATTCTATATCCTATTTAATTCACATTTATCCCCTTTCACTTTGAAAACAAAGTCAAAACTAACGTGTGTCGTATAATGGAGTTTCTACGCCAAAGACGCCCGGCTGCTAACAAGTTAACAAAACACTGTCTGCTGCCTAAAATATTTACACACTTGTCAGTGTATAAATATTTTAGGCAATATGCTGAAATATCCAAAGGGAATGTCGCATCAAACCGCCGCGCCGGGTTGTGTCGCCAACTTCGGTATAAACCATATTATGGGGTTTTTAGTTAACATGATTATTGTAAAAAACTTTGTTTTTAAGGCTGACGACCTCTGTGTTGCGATGGGCGAAGGTTCACTTGCAACGCAGGAGGGTGAGGGTTCGATTCCCGCCTCGAGACAAATGTTTGCAAGATGATGCAAGAGTGAACAGGTGTCTTCTAGACCTTCGTGATACAACATCGGCCACATCATCTTTCCATCAGGTGAGATTGTGGTCAAACGATGGTCTATATACTATAAAGTTTATACGATCTGCAAATATTTGTTCAGCGTGTTCTGGATGTTTTGTATTTATAATAAACAATATCTATCTATGTAGTCTATTAAGAATATCAGTTATCTAGTACCCATAACACAAGCTCTGCTCAGCTTGGGGCTAGATAATGCTGTGTGAATTGTCCAGCATTATTTATTATTTATTAATGTAGAGCTCCCTAATAAAGAATTTTTATAAGCCGTAGTTTCATATATTACCCGTAACAAACTGACTTACTTTTACCTCTTTAAACTATTCGTTATCTAACCTATGTCGAGTCGAATTAAATAACGCTTTAGTAACGTTTTCCTTAACAAATTGCCGTAGGTATAAAAGCAGGTTCTGTGGCGTGATTCTTTCTGCGCAAGAGTTCACCTTGCGTCATTGGCAGGTCATCTAGCTATAAACCTTTTTAACACCCTTATTATGGTCAGTCTACAAGTTGACTAAGTCATCACAAAAATTGATATTTAAGTGACTATTATAAGTAACCACAATAATAAAAGGGAAAAAAGGTTGTTTAAAAAAACTAGGTCTATAGTTATTTTTTTGCTACCGCTGAGTTGACAAAGTTGTACTGTTAAAATCATTCCAAATTATTTGAAAACTATGAACGAGTTCCTATCAAACTACTGGCTGGATCGCTGGCATACGAGTCAAAATAGATCATCTCCGTATCCATTAGGACCTAAGATTAGGACTCATGAAAGGCGTTAATGTTGAATGGACAAAAAAATTCAGTGAAGAGAATATCAATAACACCTTATTTCTTAATTGAAAATAATAACTATGTTTACTATGTCTAAGTGCTTATTTTGTAAGCCTAAAGAAATAAAGTTATTGATTCTGATTATGATAAAATGAAATCTTTTCAGTTTTCGTAGATTACGAAAAACATATCCTAAAGCTTCTGTACTAAGCGCGCCAAAGCTTGCCATGATTTAAACACTTGTGACGTGACCTCGGGTTATAATTTTAAAATATCGATTTATTACTACACATTTTTCGCTATTATTAGATTTAATTTCCCCGAATAGATAACTAATCATCAAAAGTACCCTAAACAATTACGTATACGGACTATTGTGACAAAAGCTGCTGAACAACGTCAATTTTGTGTTAACCTTGAATGATACGCCTAAAACATTTAGAAATGTAGCCTTTTTACCCCACTGTCCATTAAGGTGGTTAATGTTATTAACGTTGACTGTTCATGCGTACCATTAGTAATTTGTTTCATCTGTGTAGGTAAGACTTTGTTACCGTCATAGTAGTAGGTAGCGTACTACTGTAATTTGAACCACTTTTAGTATTTTTCCTGTAATAATTCCACTTGACCATGAACATGTTTATGCGTTATGCAATATATATATATTTATTGACCATTGTTTTTTTATCTGAGAGGATATCTTAAGGTCCTACCCACGTCTTAGGTTGGACTCATCATTATTGCTGCTCATAAAAATTAAAATAAACGTCTTTAATTAGATAGTATGGTGATATTTTTAGAATCATCATCATCATCATCAGCCCATACACGTCCACTGCTGGACATAGGCCTCCCCCGTACGACGCTACAAATAGCGGTCCTGAGCCGCCTCCATCCATCGACTCCCTGCGACCGCTACGATGTCGTCGGTCCATCGAGTGGATGGTTTCCCATGTAGGGGGGGATTTGGCATAATCACCACGCTTGGCAGGCGGATTGGTGATCGCAGTATTTTTAGAATAACTACATTATTTATTACCGAGGTCATATACATATAAATAAATGAAATAAATAAAGCTGGATTGGAAACTCCACATAACACCATCTAGCCCCAAGCTAAGCAGAGCTTGTATTGTGGGTAGTACGACTGATTTTTTCTATAGTTTTTGACTGACTTCGAAAAAAGAAGGATGTTATATTTTCGCCTGTATGTTTTTGATGGGTGTTAACTTATTTCTCCGTGAATCCTGGCACGTTGATGATTCTTTTGTATCGTGAAATAATCCCGAGGGATACATTTTTTATCCAGCAAAGCTTAAAAACAGTTTGAAGTAGGTTTTATATATTTTCAAAACAATCACTTTTCAATTATCTTTGTCGTTCGTATCGTATATTTTTCAATAACAAAGATTTATTGAATATCTGTCTTCAGTTGTGCCCGTCTAGGAAAACCTTTACAGAGATTGAATTATAAATTAGCATGCATAAATCAAAGATTTATATCGTTAGATATGTATAATTGGTTTAGTGTCAATAATCTTTTACTTAACGAAACCAAAACTAAATGTATTAGATTTATTCTACCAAATGTAAAACAAGTAAAGGCTGATATAAACGTAAAAGGAGAAACTTTAGACATTATAGACAGTACCGTATTCTTAGGAATAACTTTAGACAGTAAACTTCAATGGGGCCCACACATAGATAAACTATCGAAGAGACTTAGTTCTGCAGCATATGCAGTCAAAAAAATCCGTCATCTTACAGACGTTGATACTTCTAGACTTGTCTATTTCAGCTACTTCATTAGTATTATGTCTTATGGCATATTACTGTGGAGGAACGCTGCAGATATTAATACTGTATTTGTGCTGCAGAAGAGGGCTGTTCGTGCTATCTATAACATGGGTCATAGAGAATCCCTGCGTGATAAATTCAAAAAAATTAATATAATGACTGTACCATGTCAATATATTTATGAAAACGTATTGTACACTCATAGAAATATCGATCAATTCCCTAAAAATTGCGACATACATAATGTAAATACTAGAAATAAGAACAAACTCGCTTTGCCCCAAACTCGGCTGCACAAGATTAGTGTATCTTTTAAAGGTCAATGTATACGCTTCTACAACAAAACTCCGAGTGAGTTGCAAAAGTTATCAATAAATAAATTCAAACAAACTATCAAACATATCCTTTGTAAAAAGGCTTATTACAAAATATCAGATTATCTAGAGGATAAAAAAGCATGGGACGACTTTTGCTCCAACTCGAAAACTAACAACCTAACAAGGTAAAGGTTTCTTGTTCGCTTCTTTACTTTACCTTAAAAAGATTGAAGTGAACAAAAAATCAAAGTGATCACTTTATTTCCCTGTTTTACTTATGTAATTTTAATTTTGTGACGTGTCCAAGAGTCCTGTAAGGTCTAAAGGAAATAAAGCACTTTAATATTTGATATGCCCTGACACCAGAAACTGTGGCATTGTCTTTGAATGTGTGCGTTAACAAAATACCGACGCACGCACACTGATGAGTACTAGTTCAAAATAATGTTTTTGCCAGTAAACCTAACCACGGACCTAACTGTTATTATAACCATACCGGCGCCGCGCCGCTGTTTTCTCACGCCGCCGCCGCCGTCTCTATCGGTCGCGTCGGTGCGACCAGCAACCAGACCGGAGAATCTGTTCAAAACTCTCTAATAAACATATCTATTTATTCCTCCAGTACTTAAGAATGTAGTCTCCTTCAAGGTTTTTTGTGATTGCGGTTGCTAGAAGAAGTAGAAATCTTCAGCGCACCACTGCTATGTTTCTTAGAGAGTTTTGATAAAACAGATTATCGATGCAGTCTGGTCGCTGGTCGGCGCGCTGACTGATCAATGCCAAACTTAAACAGGTCCAGCTAGCACCGTGTTTAGATGTACACTGATTCCAAATGAGCGAGCTATCTCATTTCGCGTGGCACACAAAGCGGCGCGGTCTCACTACGGTAAGGGCCAATCTAACGATTTACATCTTTGGCATAAATATAAGTTGCTGAACGTCCACCGTAACTCCGTAATCTACATAGCTTTACTACCCAGCAACCAGTCAGCGACAACTACTCGTGCTAGACTGGTCTAAAAAACCCGGTTAGTATTACATCAAGCATAAACCATGAAGCTGGTCTTACACAAGCAATGCAATGCAGCAAGACAGGTTTGGTGTTCAATAAGCAAGGCATTTGAGACGGGTTAGACCATACGTTAACATGAACAGGTAGAGTTGGTAGAGCTATATCGACTCATAATAGTTGATGACCTTTTATTTGGCTAAGGGTGCATTGACTATGGAACTGGAAAAGTGGTAGGTAGGTGTGTGATAGGTGGTAAACGGCAGGTAGGTGTAGAGATGCTGTCGCGATTCAGCATCGATACAGAAATGCCTGTGAACGCGCGAGCACCCCTTTCCTCTCTTCGTTCCCCCGATGTGTCTAGAACGGTCGCGCGTTTACCAGTCGCGCGTTTGCATCACTACAAAAAGTCGCCGTGGGCGCGTGTGAGAATTGGTAGAGCTATATCAGCTCATATGCCTAGTACTTGATGACATTTTTTATGTGACTAAGGATGCATTGACTTTGGAAATGAGAAAGTGGGAAGTGTTCCTTAGATTTCATTACTGAAGGGTGAAAAAACGGGATCTTATCACACAATCTATTATCATCACAAAAAAACTTGGAATCATACAAAATATATGATAGTATTCGTAAATCAGATGAAGCAATAAATCAAACAAAACTTTCTGTTTCTTTGACTTGATTGAACTCAAAACTTTGCGATGAGATTTGTGATTTTCTCCTTAGCTAATATACTTCACGATTCTTACCACAAATTAGATAAGTTTACAAGAGCAAAACTTTAATATTACCCTGCTCTAAGAGTATTACTTAAGTATCAAGTTACCGAGACGTAATAGGTACTCGTATTATTATGTCATGTAGCAATCTAATATAGAGTTCAAGACTAGGTACGGTAGTTGATTTGTAATCTGGTTTTATAACAAGGACCTACCACTCGGCCAGTAGGGCAAGCACAGCGTTTGTTGTCTAGGGTAATTAAAAAAAATACCTACACCAACTTGTCATCGAATGCGTAAAATAATTGACAATCATTCCTTCAACTTCAATAGTTTACGCAATGTATGACAATGAGAAGTAATTTATGTTGATGGCTGGTAGATGTCACGTAAGCTTCTAGATACAGTTAGCAAACAATATCCTTTGTAAAAAGGCTTACTACAATCGGACATATCGGATTATCTAGCTAAAGGATAAAAAGCGTGGGACGAGTTTTGCTCCAACTCGAAAAGGAACAACCTAACAAGGTAAAGGTTTGTTAGCCTCTTTACCTTAAAAAAATTGAAGTGAACAAAAAATCTAAGTGACTAATCCCCAGTTTTACTTATGTAATTTTAATTTTGTGACGTATCGAAGAGTCCTGTAAGGTCTAAAGGAAATAAAGCACTTTGAGTTTTGAGTTTAGGTACCCAATTACGACACCCTAGTTAAGTACTAAACGACAAAATATGGTAGTGTGAATATGGCCGAATTTTTAGCATAACACGGTATAACTACGTCATTGGTGCCAAAATGAGGACAACCGCCGCGTGAAGGTTGTCATGTAGGCTCGCCTTGGGTTGAATAATTAAGCAAGGACATTGAACTTGCCAATTTTTCTACAGAATCTCCTCTTATTTAACCGACTTCATGAAAAGAAGGAGGTTATATGTACTTATATTTTTTTAATAATCATTATGCTCGTCAATTTCTCCGTCAGTATGGACCGATTATTAAAATTCTTTCGCGATGGTCCCGAGGTATTTAGAACAATTTTATTCCCGAGGGATTAGTATTTATCCTGCAAACTTTAGTTTAGTGATTCGAAGTCGGTTTTAAGTTTTTTCAAAATAATTATATTATTTTTATTTGATTGACGTTTAAAACTCACCTCCTAATGTGTTATTTTTCCAAAACTTGTCTAAAACAAATCAAACTGGAAAAAAACCTAAAATTTAAGAAACAAACCGTTGTTGCCAAACCAACATTGTTTTTTTTTAATAATAAATAATTATTCTTGCTCACACAGAATCTGTGTGCAAGAATATTATATCATAAAATCGAAAATGTGGATGTATGGATGTTTGTTACCTCTTCTCGCCAACTGAACGGTTCGGGCTGAAAATTTGCATATAGGTAATTCTGATCCTGGAGTCAAACATACTTTTTATCCCATAAATCAGTTCCCATGGGATAGCTTTAAACGTTTCCACAGAAACAACGCGTGCGAAATCGCGGGTAGTAACTAGTTTGATGTAAATTTACATAATTTTCTGGGTAAATATAAGCATAATGATAAATGCCCTCTAAAATCGTCGACCGACGGGTAACCCTGATGTGATCTGTGGTGATTGACCTTCATATTTTATTTTTAATCTTTCGTTCTCTTCCTCATTAATTCAGATAATTATTTTACTTAAAATATCAAAAGCGGATACAAGGAAAACCTTTGACTAGATCTTCGCTCTTCACTTTACCTACTCTACGTAGGTAAAGTGAAGAGCGACCCTTTGGATATTTTTTTATGGATTTTTTTAAAGACCTTCGTTTGACCACAACCAAGGTTGTCTGGTAGAGATCGCTCGTGAGCGATAAGACCGCCAATTGTCACATTTTATGTAACAATTTTTTTGTAAATTGTTTTATTATGTGTGCAATAAAGCATTTTCTATCTATCAATCTCACCTGATGGGAAGTGACGACGTGGCTGATGGTGTATCACGAAGGTCTAGAAGATACCTATTCACTCTTGTCTTGAAGAGACCCAGATTGTAATTGGCAGGAAAAACAGAAGCAGGCAACGAGTTCCAATCCTTAGCGGTTCGAATGATGAAGGTGGAGGAAAACCGCTTAGTACAAGTGGATGGTTATCAGGCTTCAAATGTCTATATATGTAAAACTTTTGTAACTATCATGGTTATTCACAATACTGTAGGTGTTAAAGGTTTCCGTACACGTTCGTAGCAAAAGACAAAGAATGATGTTAGATTGGTATATCTGCCAATAAAAACAAACTCACAATGACTTTGTTCCTTCGATATAACGTTATTCACTTTAGTTTTGTAAATAACCATGATAGTTTGAATTAAAGATGCGCGACTGTGAATGATTTCATTCGAATTATTCGACTTGACAAGTCATTTGAACGATTCGAATGACTAGAGTAAATTAGTAACTATTTTGGTTAGTAATCGCGAGTCGTTCGTTCGACTGCCCGAGTCGGTTTCGATTCGTTATTCGACGGGAATAGTCGTAGCTAGTTAGAGAGATAGTATTATACCTATATTTCATTCGACTCCGGGTTCGTTCGCTGCCGCCATCCAACGCTTCACATGAAAAAGTTTACGAGGAAAGAGGAGATGCGAAAACCGAGTTTGGTGGCCAAAAAGTGTAACATCTCATCTCTTCCTAAACTATACAAAATAAAACTATTACAGAGGCATTAAAAAAAGCTTGATAGATATCATAAACATTGCTAAGTTTAAAATATTCCTATTAGTCAACAATAGGAAGTCATTAGCCGTCTTTTTGTAAGTGAATTACCTGTAAAAGCCTTCGGTTGTAAGTAATTTGGAAAAAAATAAGCTTATGAAATTAAAATTAAATTCTCCGAAATCAGAGTTCTTATTTTCAATAATTTGTTTCATCATAAGATTTTTGTTTGATCTCTCATATGTTTTAAATTTATTTTTAAAAATTATCAAAGAAATCCAGATAACACTTGTCTTGTAATTGTAACCCACCAAACAATTGTTTTTTGGTACCATGAGAGGATATCTCACCTTTATTCTGACTCTTGCGATTTTGCTAAATATAATATCGACTACAAGCGAAAACTATTACGCTTAAGTTAAGCTAATATTTCTACTTATTTAAGTTTAATAAGCTGTTTGTTTTCCAACTATATACATAAACAATATGGCGTGTTTTAAAAAACGATAAACCGACTTGAAATTCCCTTACTTTTACACTTATTTTAAGTTTTGCGGGATAAATACTAATCCCTTGGGGATAAAAAATTTATGGGACCCCTTCGGGATCATTTTTTATACAATAATGAAAGAATTTTCAAAATCAGTCTATAATTGGCGGAGATATCATGTAACATATATACAAAAAACTAATTGATAACCTCCTTCTTTTGAAGTCGGTTAAAAATATGATATTTATCTTTTCAAAATTGATACATCAGATACTCATAAGTTATTTTTTCTTCGTGTTTATTCATCTGTGTTCTGAAGATAACATTCAGTGTATTTCGACACTTTTAAAATAAATTGCAAGAACAAAAACCATTTCGCAAAAAGAATATATACCGACAAAGATAAAGATATAAACCGACTCAAAGTTTTTTATCAGGAACGCAAAGTGTAACAACCTATTTCAGTTCTACTGAGGTCTTTGAAAGGACATTTTCTTTTTATGACCGATCAATCTTAATTATTATGAAAAAAGAAGACACGAGATTATTATAAGGTTTTTATTGCATCTCATTGCACAATGAATTTCAAACTTTATATCTTTTTTTTACATAGAATCCCATATTCTTGAAAATTAAATACAGATGGTCGTAAAGCTACATTGTGACATAATACTCTGCTTTATCACCATACGAATGTAGGTAATAGGTAAATATAGATTATAAAAGATAACATATCAAAAATATTAATATTAAGTCCTAAATTTAGTTTACGCCTTGCACAGGTTTTTCTTAAAATATGCATTTTTCTTTCCCGGAATACAATAGTAATACTTAGTTACTCCTGTGGCTCAGCGACTGGTCTCCGATATAAGGCTTCTCCAGGCATCTCGGTTCTAAGCTGTCAATAGTAATATGTCTGAAAATTGTCCAGTATTAATTTATTTATTGTATACTTTCAAAACTCCAATAGAACCACATGTTTTTTCTAAAATCTATCACAGGCACTAGTTCTCTTACAAAACAGGTCCTAATCAATGATCTAGTATGAACATAAGATTACCTACTTAGGTTCTTGTATTTAGTGATACTTTTACTTATATAAGAACCAACTATTGTGATAGATAAATATATGCTTTATAGTAAATGTTCAGCCGTTAAGTAACGAACCACAGGCACATTCTGCGTATTGCACTATCAAGGAAAAAGTTCAATTATGATTATGGCTATAAGCAGGATCATCATCATGAGCTCATCACCGAACAACATAGTCCTCCTCCAAACGACGTCCTGAGCCGCCTCCATCCATCGACTCCCTGGGATCCCTACAATGTCGTCGTCGGTCCATCGAGTGCGAGGTCGTCCCACACCCCGTTTCGTATTGCATCGCGGTCGCGACTCGAGAACCTTTAGTCCCCAGGCTGGCCAATATATGTATAGCTCGCAGACCTGTTATGAAGCCCATCAGCTCTGCGAGCTATATTGGCCAACCCAGCGCCACTTCAGCTTGCAATTTTAAACAACTAGACTTTGTTTCGTCTACCTACGGACTTTCGTATCCCTATCGCATTCTAATAATTTATACAAGATTTATACTGTTGTAGAATTAAAGTCTATTTTAGTCTAAAATCACAATCAGTGGAGCATGTCAAGACAACAAGACCCACTTTTATTAACTGTAACAGTAATTTACACATTTTCTCAGAAACCTGTCAATTTTCTCGTGAGAAAGTTTAGGTGATAACTGATAAGCGACACTGTTATTTTTTTGTATTTTTTTCGTCACTTTCTAATCCTTTTATTAAACTATGGCAAGCTAACTTTTGCCCACGTCTCCGCTCGCGATTTTTCAAGGTAAACCTTAAGGTAAAGATTGTTTATATCCAAGAGAACTTCATTCATGCATTCACTCATACATAACATTAGCATTGCCATACAGCGAGGCAATGCAGCCAGCGTCTTGGGGACGCTTCCGACTGGTATTGATATGGACCAGTTGAGCTATCTGTAGATTGTTTGCAACAGTCTGCAGTTAGCTCAATTATTTCAATTGTAAATACTACATAGTATTTGATTGTTATTTTCTTTTTCAATAGAGAACTGATTTATGAGAGAATGATTATAAGATAAACCGTAAAAAGTAGCCTTTTAGTTGAACAGGTCTATATCTATAGGAAAACAGGTAAAGATTTATTCTGATCTGTTCAGTAGCTTTGGCGTGAATGCGTCGAAACTTTCGCATTTATTATAGTGTCATTTAAAAAGGCAAATACCACCTTTACGAAAAATATATTTTGTAATCTACTACTCCTACGTAATCTTAGTAGACGAAGTAAATAGGTGGAAACTTGGTACCTAGAATGTATAGACTTGAAGGTCATCAAATCTACAACAATAAGAGGTTTTTGAACGATATTCCAGGAGTGATTCCTCTACTGAAACCAGTGTATTATTGCCAAGTACGGTAATAGTGACCTAAATAGGTATGACCGACATTATGTTGATTCACTACGTAATCCTTCAGTATGTACGTACATAGTCTTCTACCTCCATACTATATCCTCATTTTACATGCACTCGATGGACCGACGACTCCGTAGGTGGACACCGAGAGTTGATGGATGGAAGCGGCTCTGGACCGCTCTTTATGGCTTCTTATATCAAACAGTGGACGTGTAGTCCACACAAGTCTACTGCTGGATATATATACATACGATTGAAAAGAAAATAACAAAAATTTTGTAATTTTCATTTTTAAACCCGTATTCCATTTATTACTGACGTTTACTGAAAATTATAGGTATTCTCAAGGGTACACTGTAATATAATCGACGTCATAGTCTGATGAAATGTAACGTTTATGGTTTAGCAGTGAATCAGTCATCGTAGTTTACTTTAGTCATGGCTCGTGACATCATTAGATCCTCCAAACTGGCTCCAGGACGCATTGAACTCAATCACTAGTGAAATTGTGGTTTCCGGTCTTGTATGAGTCAAGCTAAGATAAATTACGTTTCAATATTGATGATAAGAAACTATTCCGGCAGTATTTTAGCTAGATAACGGAGTAGAATTCAGGGAGTTTTCAAAATACATGAAATATTGCACGAAACAGGTCAAAGACAATCCTCGGAACACTGAAAAATCCGCTATTGCTGTAGGATTTGCCTTATAAAACAAGTTTGTTTTAAATATCCTCTTCATCCCACAGTGATAAAGTGATAATTACACACCTAAAGTACCTACAGTATTCAAAACCAACCTAGCAGGTACGCTACCTGCTAGGTATAGTTGGTTTTGACGGGACATCGCATGGTCTGACAAGAATCCCATTTAATATTCATTTACCATAAGTAAATGAACGTATGAGTTTTATACCTACTTGGTACTTGAAACATATACATATCCTTATATTTACTTTCTTCTAGGTATTTAAATAACTACATAAAATTAAGTAAGAGTCATAATAATGATTTAAGTAGCTAATTATTACAATCTATACTTACTTAAAAATAGAGAAAACTGGGTGAGTCATCAAGAAATATCTGAAACTATATATTTCATTTATTTTGCTTACATGTGCATTTATTCGGCTTAGATCTAGATAATATAGCTTATGTCAATAGGTAACATGCACCCTGCATATAAGAGCTGCGAAGCTGAAATTTTGCTTGGAGCTTTCTTTTAAGACGTATAGGGACCCGCTAGCAACGGATTTTTAAAGGATGTTAAAATGGGTCACAGGTCGTTTTTATAATAACTTCAGAATCGTAACTGTTGGCCCGTCAAAACTTGCATGTTCCAGGGTTTTTTGAAATTCGCACCCTAGTGGTCTCACTCTCTGACTCCACACGTCAAAGTTCGGCGACTCACTGACATATCATGAAATCTCAGGAACCACAAGAGCTACGAGGCTGAAGTTTTGCGTGGATTTATCTTTTAAGACGCAGGCACTTGTTATGAACGGATTTTTAGAAATTCGTATTCTAAGATTGTTAAAATGGGATCAAAGGTATTTTTTTGAATAAGTTCAGAACCGTTACTGTTGGCCCATCAAAATTTGTAGCGTAGCAAGATCCTGAAACACGTGTCTGTATACATATATTGAGTCATATAAACAGACGCGTATTTCTCGTAATAGTTTTTGAAACTCGCAACATATAGGTCAATGGTGTGGGCTCAAAGTTAGGCCACTCACTGTCTATCCAGATATCTCAGGAACTAGAAAAGCTATGAGGCTGATTTTTTAACCGACTTCAAAAGAAGGAGGTTATATAGTCGTCTGTATGTTTTTTTGTATGTATGTTACGCGATATCTCCGCCAATTCTGGACAGAATCAGAATCAGAATCAATAACTTTATTTCTTTAGGCTTACAAAATAAGCACTTAGACAAGTCAAATTTTATACTATAAACATAGTTATTATTATCAAATAAGAAATAAGGTGTTATTGATATTCTCTTCACTTCAATTTTTTGTCCACTAGTGGAAGAAGTGAAAAAGAAACCACTAGCACATTTATAATATAGATTTTATAATATGGACCGATTTTGAAATTTCTTATCCCCAGGGGATTAGTATTTATCCCGCAAAACTTAAAATAAGTGTAAAAGTAAGGGAATTTGAAGTCAGTTTATCGTTTTTTAAAACACGCCATATTATTCGTTTACGTGGAAACCGACATTACTGCGGTATTACTAAAGTCTAGGCGAATAAAATCACAAGCAGGTCAGCTAGTAAATCATATAAATTCTACGACAGTAATTAACAACTAAGAACTCAAAGCTTGTTTTGCCAATTATCATTCTGAAAATGAAAACTCGCTTATTCCCTCCAAGCAATAACTTCAGTTGTTTTTAAAGTTGGCAGAAGAACTTTGCCAACTGGGATTAAAACTGGATGACGGCATTGTCTTTATACCATTTGGAAAACTTTCTGCTGCAATATCAGGTAATTAAGAGAGAATATAAATTGAGACTTATAAACTTGAAGTAGGGTTTAAGATGTAGAAACAATAAGGATATCGTTCGATAAACAATGATAATTATTTGCTAATTATCTAAATAGTCAGTTCTATCACAGCTCTACCATGTAAATGTGGAATATTGCAAATCAAACATACATTATTAATATAGCGCAAGACTACGAGGAGTAGATAAGAAATATGGGTTTTTGAATTAAAACGTAACAATACAAGCTGATAAAAATAAAATAATAATAAATAAAATATATAAAAAATAATAAGTTAAATAATATTAAGTTACACTCTGTTCCCCACACTAGTTAACCTATCTACCTCGGATAATTTCGGTCGGATAGTTAGGTCAATGGTGTGGGCTCAAAGTTAGGCTACTCACTGTCTATCCAGATATCTCAGGAACTAGAAAAGCTATGAGGCTGATTTTTTAACCGACTTCAAAAGAAGGAAGTTCTCAATTCGTCTGTATGTTTTTTTTTGTTTGTATGTTACGCGATATCTCCGCCAATTATGGACCTCACCAAGAGGAATATAGTATGTAGATTATAACTAAATAAATAAAACAATTAAAATTTAATTTCGTCGAGGGGTTTTAGGATAAGGGGTCCAAAAGGGGGTAATATCAATCAATAAAATAAAAAAAAAAACAGCAAATTATGTACTTGAGTATATTTTTTTTTCTAGCGTGTGTGCTTTTTTAACTAATGACCAACTAGGAGCTACAAGAGCTATCATTTGGTAGAGATTCTATGAAATCGAAGGTCATGCCAAATAAATGCACCGCAGTGTATTTGTTTTATTCTTATGCCGCGCTCTACAACAACCGATCTTTGACCGTTCCAGAAGTTGAAACCAAAAAGTCTAAGAATTCCATTCTCAAATTTTACTGTTTTTCCTTATTTTTTTCTCATAAAATTCATTACGACTTACAAAATTATTTTCGGTTCCCGCTGCATCAAAATAATTTATACTCTAGGAATAGAGCGCGCAATTTCCTCCATTCTAGGCCCCCATAGAATAACTTTACGTTATAAGCTCTCGCTTAATGGGCCACAAAGGTTCTCAATTACAAAATCATCAGTCAAATAAGCCCATATTCACAACACATGCGAACTCTGGTTATGCAAATTTTATGAAGACGTTCGTAAGCTTGGATTAATTTATTAACCGGCTACTTAACCCATTGTTTATTTAGGACATCCTCTTGGTTTTACGTACATTAACACGTTAATATTAAGCGTTATCTTACATAAACTAACTGAGGTTTTATAGTGCTTATGCCCGCACTTTGGGTAATCTTAAAGAATTTAATGATATCCCAAAAAATTACGACTCCGGCGCAGTTGGTTAGCGCATCCTCGTATTCAGAGGAGGGTCGCGGGTTCAAGTCCCGCCGGAGTCGTAAATTTTTGGGGATATCATTAAATTCTATAAACTAACTGATAGAATAATCTCTCCTTTGTCTAAGACACAAGAAAAACAAGCAAAAGGAAGAAACTGATTAAAAAGTTATTATTTGAAGTGATTTTTAACCGAAACGTGAATTAAATTGTCATTCAGACTATTATTTTGGTGTATGAAATAGAAATGTTTTATTTCGTTCACAAAGTACATGGTTATCTTATATAATATTTTGAATAGTTTGAACTAAGGCATACGCTAAAAGTAACGCTCATAAAAAGGATGGATTATTGTATCAGTTAGTCTATGTAAAATAGCGGTACTATTAGCTTCTTAATTTTTACCTTAACGCGTTGAAGATAGTTTAAACTACAATATCTTTCGTTTAATAGATATAATAGAGTTTAAAATTTTCGGACGATGATGATTGAATTCAACGATACTACTTGACAAATGCCCTAAAGTTTTATCTGCAACGTTCTATCATTGTTACGGTCCGTCCAAATTGTTGGTCATGTCATGGGTAGGCCTGTACTGCCTGTGAGATTTATCATCACAAAGGACGTTAGAATCGAGATAGAAGATTTTTTACCTAATTTCTTGATAAAAGATAAAATATCTATTTGTTACAGGTGAAGCGTTCAATAATGCTCAAAATGGCAGACGCGTGCGCTGACAGCTCCAAACAAACCCGCTTCCACGAAATGCACGTGCAGAGACACAACAACGTCAGTATCCTCTACGCTGACATCGTCAACTTCACGCCATTATCAGAGCGACTCTCCGCTTCTGACCTCGTGAAGACATTGAACGAGCTGTTTGGACGGTTCGATCAGATTGCTCAGGTCAGTACCGATACTTTAAAATGGCGAACGTATGCGCTGACAGTTAAAAGCGTCAGCATCTTCTACGCTGATATTATCAACGTCACGCCGCTGCTGTCTGAACGACTCTCCACTTCCACATCCATCGTGTGAAGATAAATCTCCCATGGGAATTTGATGTTTTAGCCTATATTACTCTCCATCCTTTCACCTAACTCTGTGCCAAAAATCAAATCGATTGGTTGCTTATTTAGGACGTGCAGGAAGGACAAACAAAAACACTTTCGAATTTTTAATATTAGTTAGGATAGACCTTATAGAACTCCTAGACAAGTCTCAAACTGTTTTGGCGGTTCCGACAAATCACTTAAGTCAGAACTCATAATGCTGGACAATCCACGCAGCATCATTCAAACGTTTTTTTTTTATCTCGTGAGTAAATACAAGTCTTAGTTAACTCGAAGGCTTGCCTTGAGAGATAATTTCGAAAAACAAATAAATTATGGGTTAAATCAAATCCATTTGTGAATTGGAGTGATAAACAAACAAATATAATCCACTAGCTGCTGCCCGCGCCTTTGCCCGCGTTTTATCGGGATAAAAAATAGTCTATATATGTCATTCCAGGTCCCAAACTATACCCATTATCCATACCAAATTTCAGTCAGTTCAGTATTTTTGGCGTGAAAGGGTAACAAAATATCCATATCTCCACACATCCATTCATACAAACTTTAACATTTATAATATTGGTAGGATAAATGGATTAATCCAGTGGATCAATGCCTTCACCCCGCTGTCGGAGCGTCTCACCGTCGTTTGATCTCCGAAGTAACCTTATTGAATCTCCGTTTATGAATACAAATCCCAACTTAAGTCTAATTCTCTAAAACACCAACTTATCACAGAGATACACGGGCGCTAGACTTTGAACAAGGTTACAAGTTCAAACTAGATCATCAAGTCACAAGTTATACAGAACTTGCTCGCGTGGTTCAAAGTTAGGTAATCTTCAGACAGTTACTGAATGGTATTTAAAGGTGAGGAACAGTTCTGTCGTAGTATTGTTGCATAAGAAGAGCAAATCTGTGCAAATAATTATTTAAGTCATAGGGTTAGGTATAATTTAATAATCTTGAAATCTTATAACAGTTATGTGCACAAAGTGTGTATAAAACAAAGAAAATTACATCTCACAAATTAGAACTAGTATTTACAGTTGAGACGGTTGAGCTAACTGGAGACTGTTGCAAACAATCTAGTGGTAGCCCAACTGTACTGATCGAATGAACTTCTGCCAGATGAGCGTTAGACCGAATCAACGTTAGGATTACCTCATTGGGCCATCTAATTCAGCAACCACATCAGCCTATTTAGTGACTATTTAGACATGAGAGCCGTGATCACGCGACGCAATAATCGATCCCTCCTACTCAGCTCGTGGATGGCGTAAGAGCCGACAAAGGAAACCTCTAAAGAAAGGCCAGCAGCTTCCTTCTGTGTATTTTAAACACCTCTACTGCGATCCAGCCGCCTGCCAAACGTGGTGCTTATGCCAAACCCCCTTGTTTGAGGGAGCCACGTCCAGCCGTGGTGGATTGCTAATGAAATAAATAATTTGGACAATCCACACAGCATCATCTAGCCCCGAGCTAAGCAGAGTTTGTGTTAAGGGTACTAGATATATGACTGATATACATAATACAATATATTACATAGATAGATATTTTTTATTATACATAGAAAATACCCAGAACACCAAAAACAAATATTTGCAGATTTTAAAAACATTTTTACCAAGGTAGGACCGAACCCGCAACCTCCTGCGTCGTAGGAGGACCTTCGCCCACCGCGCCACATCAGTCGTCATGACCTCATCGCGACAGATATGGAGTCATGAATGTCATGATGCTCTAAATTTTTCGTAGCCCACCCTACATAATAATTATTGCACATCCTTCGACGAGCTAGTTGCGAGTTATTTATTAATCTGAAAAGCGTTACAAACTAACTGTATTATTTAAACTAACAACACTCCAGCTCAACTCATTCAGATGAAATAGGAAATTGCATTTTAAAGTGTTGAGTTGAGAAATTACTACTGTGGAGTTGCGAGGTTAACAATAGGTGTGGCTGGGGCTAAACACAGCTGTAAAACTACAGCTGGTCACTGTGACGTAAATAATATATGTATGTGCTGAAGGAAAATTTATATCTGTGAAAACCCTGACATGTAGGCGTCTAGTCACCAGGAAATTAAAGAACTGAAAAAAAAAGTGGCAGTTTTAGATTCTTAAACATTATTAGCTTATGCTTTACGAAATCTGTCCACCAGTATTTTTGGTACACATATTCTCTCTATGCACTATTACCACAAAAATAAACTGATCTTTACTCCGTTTTCCCCCTTAAGGTCAATCTTCCTCTCCATAGAAAGGAATTCTGAGTTTAAGTTTCCCCCGGAATTACAAAGGGAAAAATTGGAGTAAGTTCACTTTGCTGGAAACCAAAAACAACAAAAAAGGAACGAATCCGAGTGGCGGCCGCTCACCCCTACTTAGCTGGCTATGCCCTGTGGGAATCTATTTTGCCGTAGAACATACATACAAATAAAAGGATCCAGCTGCTGCTAAATTCATCTGTAACTCAGTGTGGCTGAGCTAGATGCATTATTGACAGAGCACTTGAAGGAAATTGTGTTGGATTTGTGAGGTCCTAAGGAGTTTGTAGGACTGCTGTCTGCTGCTATTCTGTACATCGAGCTGGGCCCCAATTCCACAAAATTAATCGCTTCACCAGAACAATGGTATCAGAATTACACATTCTGTAAAGGTGCAGGGACGCGTGTCAAAACCGTCAAGGTTTTCTTTGCAAACTAGGTACTTATTCTATCAATCTCTACGTGCAAATAGCACCGCACGCAGATATTTGAGACTATCGAGATTTTCTTTCATCTACGGACAATTCTGCGAGAATACTATTGAAATAGTAAAGCCACAGATTAGGTAATGTTGTAAAACGATCAGAATTTGGTTTCAGGCTTTTTGAATTCATTGAGGCTCTCTGGATGATGCTGTCTGTGTGAATAATTGTCCAAACCCGCCCTGTCTTCGCAGGCTTTATCTGAAAGGACAGCGTTTTCGATGAAAGTTCCCAGGCGGCTTGCCTTTTTCCGACACTTCCAATAATTATATGGTTACTAGCTGCTGCCCGCGACTTCGCCCGCGTTTTATCGGGATAAAAAATAGCCTAATATGTTATTCCAGGTCCCAAACTACATATAGCCATACCAAATTTCAGCCTAATTGGTTCAGTAGTTTTTGCCTGAAAGAGTAACAAATATCCATATTTACAAAAAACTTTGACTAATTATTATAATATACTTAAACCTTCCTCATGAATCACTATCTATTGGTGAAAACCACATGAAAATCCGTTCAGTTGTTTTTGAGTTTATCGCGGACAGACAGATAGACGGACGCGGTGCAGGCCTTTTTTATAATATGTAGTGATTGAAATTGAGCTAGCCATTCTCCGAGTGCAAAATTTTGCTACAAAAACAAAGTAAGAGCTCTCTTCCTCTTATAGTTACAATGTAAATTAGTTACAAGAGGAAATCAGCTACTTCTTTATCCTAGGTATTTGTACTACTTACTTTATACTTAGAAAAGAGCTTCAGAATTGACGACCGATGTGGCGCGGCTGGCGAAGGTCCGCCTACGACGCAGGACGTTGCGGATACGATTCCCGTCTTGGGAGAAACGTTTGTACAATCTGCAAATATTAAATTTGTGTCATGTGTTCTGGGTCATTTCTATGTATTACAAAACATCCTAAAAGGTCACATGTAAAAGGATAAAGCGTTGGTTCTTACAATACAAATTACATTCGTAATGAACTCGTCAAACAACGAAAGTTTTTAAAGTAACACTAGCTGCTGCCCGCACCTTTTACCGCGTTTTATCGGGATGAAAAATAGCCTATATGGTTATCCCAAGTCCCAAACTATATCCATACCAAATTTCAGCCTAATCGGCTTATTCGTTTTTGCGTGAAAGAATAACAAATATCCATACATCCATCCTTACAAACTTTCACGTTTATAATATTAGTAGGATATGATAGTATAGGGGTGTTTATTATTGGAGGGAGCTGGGAGAAGTACCTGCGAATGAAACTAAGTAATATAAATAATATATTATTGTTATACATATGTACCTCTGGGGTGCACAGACAGTTACATAATATTTACTAGATGCGGCCATTTACTTTTGAACATACCTACTCTGATTTATTCGTTGTTTACATTAGTTTGTCATATTAATATCGTACATTATATTATCTCCTTTGTCATAATAATGATATTAATAATGATGTATTCCAAATATCTGTCCCTGAAATACGATAAGTTTACCTTATTTACTACTTCAGGGTCTCATCACCCGGATTAGCATCATCAATTACAGCAGCAATCAAGGCCCTAAAGGGTGGCTTTTAAACTATTCGGAGGCATCCTCGTCGAGATGCCATTAGCGACGCGATAGAGATTATAGTTTTAGAGCGGAAATTTACGAGATTTTCGTTTTAGAGATGATTGTAAGTTTATAACATTCTGGGGTAGTAATAGATAGTTACAATTAGGTACTCTCATTAGGGATATCATAGAAGTTAGAAGTAGTTAGAAAGTTGAGGCCAGTTCAGGGTGAGTTACACATTATGTTTGTGGATAACTTTTGATGGTTAAATATTTCTCACACTTATAATGATATGGGTTACCTTCAAGTGCAAATGTACCTTATCTAGTTGTTTGTTTTTTTCTGATAAATAGTCTTGAAAAGGCGAGAAATTGTATTTATGTAACTTACAATACCTTCAAGTGCATAGGTACATTTTTATCATAATCCCAGCACACTGCTGGGCGATATAATTAAATAAATAATGCTGGAAAATTTACACAGCATCAGCCCTTGTGTTAATCAAACACAAAAAAGCGTAGAAAATCTAAAAAAATTTTATAGAGTTGGATCCGCTACATGATGAAATGAGAATTTGAAGTAAGTACTTATAGTGCTATGTTCCATTCATCATATGGGAAAAATCATGAAATGAGATGTGAGCGTTTGAAACAACCCAAAAGGATTGATTTTTTTTAAAACATTTTTAGAAACTTCATCATTATCATATCAGCCCATGCACGTCCACTGCTGAACATAGGCCTCCCCATAAATTTAGAAACTTACGGTAATTTATATATAAATTATACCACAGTTTGACACATTCTGTACATGGGAAAGTTGACGAATCAAGAGCTCACAGCAGACCACCTACGCTGTATGGATCAAATTAAGATATAAACGATATACTAATAAATGAACGGTTTCTATATTAATGGATCAGGAAAGCGAGAAGAATGGCGCCGGATTGCGTGGATTGGCGTGCCACTCTATAACGACCACCATAACTCTGTCGAGCGGTCAAAAGATTATTTAGTCAAAAGATGAGATAGTTTCTATGACAACTAGTTTAAGTACGTGATGCTCGATTATACTAACTTTAGTTTCTCAAAAAGCCTCAGTCGAAAAGCAATTTCTAATTCCCCTCGGGAGATCCATCAAATTTAGAAAAAAAAAACCCACATTACGTCGGGTAAGCCAAATGTGTTGTCAGTTGGACTCCCTCGCGGATTGCAGATAAATTAGATCGAATGGATTCCCCTGGTTATATCCACAACGATTGTCGATGTATCGTTATTTTTCGCTTGAGCAAATGCTAAAGAGTAGGTAACTTTCAGTGATTGTATAGTCCCTTCTATATTTTTCATCTATTATGTTATTTATTACTTTGGTATCTGTTCTTTGAACACACGTTTTGTTCGGGCCATTCGTTTCAGAGTTAGATTTATCGATTACCTTTGTAAAAAAATATTCAATTTCATATCTATTATTTACCTGTTTTTGGAAATTAATTTGAATTAATCTTTTTTTGTGAGAGTAACTTAAATCTGTTGCACTTTTATGCTTTCTCCACTTTTATCCTTTTTAACGCCTCTATCCATACTGATGACATGCCTACCTCAAACGAGGGTAGTTTTGTAAAATCATCACGCTTGGCAAGCGCATTGGTGATCGAAGTGAAGATGTTGAATAATACACAGAAGGAGCTGCTGGTCTTCCTCTGCTAGTTCTCTTAGTCGACTCTTACGACATTCACGGGATGAGTTAGAAGAGTGGGAATCAACCTGCTACCTATATCTTTATCCACAATTTCCTTCGAATTTTTCGTGGAGGTCATCAAAATCCTGTCGACCAGGCAAAGCTAAAATGTTGTCAACAGTGTGATTGATGAGCAGACCCTGTCTATCTCAAGTTATTGATGTCGTAACTTGCGATATCAGATAAGTTAGTTGCTAAAAGGTTTTAGAATCTGAGAAGTTTGCCGTCATTGCAAAACAAGCGAGCATTTTTTATTGGATATTCGTCTGTAATAAAGAGTACCTACCTACTCTAAATATTCACAGTCATGTGCGCAAGTAAACGGTACCTTACCTACATTATGTAGAAACTACCTGGTAGTTTTTTTTTTGGTATATTGTGTTTTTTAGAAATTATATTTAACACGTGAGTTAAAAAGACAAATAATATAAATAAACAATTGTTTTTCTTGGTCTAACCTTTTGAGGTTAGACCAAACACTCAATGGTTTAGTGTTGCTTAACAACGCCACCTGCTGGAGTAGCTTTAGTGTTGTTGTGTCGTTAGAGCAGTTAGTTGCTCCCAATTTAAAAATAATAGTATATTATTCGTCAATACATATTATTCGTCAATAGATGTCAGGAAGAGTCATATTTTTCAGTCACGGCTTTTTAACAACGAACAAAAATAATGGACTTTATGTCTATGGGTTCATCTTAGCCTCGGATCTTAGCTGACAACCTCCGTCCTCCCCACAGACATCGTAGCGCTACGCCTAAAGCAGACCGAACATATTTTCACAATTACATAGAAAAGAATCAAATAATGTTTTGGTCACTTTCTTTCTAACTAATAATGAATAAGCCTATCTCACCTCTTTTTCTGTAACAACGCTAACTCACCATAGACAAAAATTGAAGATTAGGCAAATTTCCATTATTTGTTGCTAAGCAACAAAGGGCAAATGTCTGCAAATGTCAGCCAATTGTCATGTTATGAAAGTATTGTGCGTGTTGTTACTTCTTTATTTTATATAAATCTTGTGAAATATGTTCGAAAAAGACTGAAATAAATGGTGAAATGTAGTGCACCTTTGTGCGGCAAGGCATCGTATTGAAAAACAACCGAAATTCCTTTTCATCGGTAAGTTTTGTTGTGCCTTACAATATGTCAAATTGTTTTTGGATTACTGTGTGGATATTTGGCGCTAATTCGGCATTATTTATACATTGACTGACTGTTCTATGTCCAGGATCTCGTAAAACATTACTAAGGTCGCTTATCGTTAAGGTCGGTTAGGTTAGTCCTGTAATAACATTTATCAGTTTTTTAAACTTTGTTGCTTTGTTTTGACTTTTTATATACTTGTATGATTTTTCAAGGGCCGCATCTAGGTCCAGCCTGGGTCCAGCTGTTTTAGAAGTGTGTGTGACGAAGTTTTATTTTCAGTTTTATGGTTTAGTATTCATTCTTGAGAAACCCTTTGATAGGTATCAAATAGACTGAATAATATATTTATTTAACAATATTAACATTTTTAAGGTTTCCACAGCATGAAAACCAAACTAATACTTGGTTGGTAAACATGAACTGAATAAATAGGAAAAAGAAGAACAGATTAAAGGAAATACACTTTATTAGTGTGATTATGTATATATAGCTTAATAATCTAATTATTTATTTTTGTGATTTTAAGACCAGTGACGAACACGATTTTGATCATTTGCATTTATTGATTTAGGCTATTGTTAAATTTTATGTAGATTTAAGTATAAAACTTAATGCTAAGCAAAGCAATTCAACGGAAATAAATCATTAAAACAAGTATTTTGTTTAAAAATAAAGAACATACAACCTGTGTTTATTTATTTGTAAATGTGGCAATCGGAATAGATTATAATGCTACAGTTTTAATGCCCCCGCCCCCTTATCCCTGAGTTCGGCCCATAGATTGTCCATGTGTACGTGATATTTTTATGTAGGTGTAATTGGCACAAATAGTTTTAGAAATGTTTATTCTGCTTCCCTATTAGAATTCTGTGGTCCTCCCCCATTGTGACGTCATAACCGTTTATGTGCAGTAAATGAAAAGACTGTCATACGTGATGGCTTTGTAGCGTTGAAATCTTGTCTATGGGAGTGCCCTATCGATAAAACTGATTAATGAAAAACGAATAAAACTACATTTTCTAAAAATGAATCGCCCCCGAAAACCCCTGTATACTAAATTTCGTCAAAATTGTTGGAGCCGTTACAGAGGTTCAGATTCAGATATAAATATAAATATATATACAAGAATAACTCTTGTAAAGATATAAGTTAGACTTATTTCGCATTAACTCTACCAGAGAAAATCAAGTCAACTGCAGTCTTTGGTGCCTTATTAGATTTACTAGCAAAATTGGCTGGTTGCTGATATTCAAATCTCAGGTACAGGGTTCAAAAATTGTGGTTGCGGTTTGAACCTGTTTGAACCTATAACGTTTAGAAAAGGTTCTTATTTACTCACAATCCTGCTAGTCTGCAATATGATACAATCAACTACTTTGTAAAAAAAGGTTTAAATACTGTTCAAGTTATTTTATCTTTAAAACATCCTACGATTTGCTGGGGCTTCAGGAGGGCAATTCTGGCAATATATCTACACGATAAATATGGCAAGAACTGTCAAAATATCGAGTCATTGCTTTGTATCAAATAAGCGGACCTATTCTCAAAATCAGTTATTCGATAATTATAGGTTTATCTTTGATGAGTTGCTCGATAAGTCGCACGAGAATGCAGTACGGTACTCGATATATACGCATGATATTTTTATCCCGTGATAATGAGTACGTATCACTCGATAAAGTATCACGTTATACGCAGAATTGGCTCCCAGTAGGCTTACACGCTACCATGCATTACTCAGTAGCTGTAGTAGAATCTCGTATTTACTATCCAAGATCTTCTTAACGCTGATTCCAAAAAATTAATGTCCTTTCAGAGGACAATATCCGATTACACCCCGTTAAAACCACTTTAAAACTTTACTCTCGTTTATTATACTCAATGCTATTAAATATCGCATCCTTTGCCCGTACTTTCTCATCAGGCGCTCATCAAGTTTTAATTGCAAGAGTCGATCGCGCCATTAGCGGGCGACATCAATCTACTGCAAAATGGCATTGTGCAGAATGTTCCTTTGTTTACCCCTCGCTACTAGTATTGCACGAAGCAACGTAGATGAGAATGGGGGCAAAGCCCTAGATACAGCTTTTTAGAAATTGTCCATAGTCAGAATGCAGAAAGGAACAGAAAAAACGTTATATTGTTTAGCCAGCTATGCAATTTAATATCATAGCATAGAAAATGGGGGTAAAGCTTCAGTTTCAGTTTGGTTGGAATTGTTGCGGTCTGAATTCAGAAAGGGTATTGAAACTGAAGAGAACACGTTCCTTTGTTTATCCGCTCCATCGCTGATTAGGTATAATATTATATCGTAAGGGAAAATAAGGGCAGTCACACTCACTCCTGTAGCTTAGCGGCGTCTAGATGATTTTTTCCTCCAGGTATTTATTTCGGTTCTTAACCTCGTTATAACTTGAGTTCGCGGACTTTCTGCGCGGTCTTGGCCGATAGGGTGAAGCCCTAGAGAAAAGAGGAAAAAAACAGTGAAATTATTATTGATGAGAGCTCCTGCTCAATATTTTTTTCCTTCCTAGGAGTTAAATATCGTATCTGATTTCCTAGTTCTTGTTTGATGAAATTGAAGGTAAAGAAACCACGACACAACTACCTGAATTATTTTAACAACGCCTTAACTGGAGTGAACTGCGTAATCTCGATGCACGCTATCTCGATAAAAAATCAAAATGTAATTTGTTCTATTTTTATACCATTGTTAACAGGAGAACCAGTGCATGCGGATCAAGATCCTGGGTGACTGCTACTACTGCGTGTCCGGCCTGCCCGTGTCCAGACCGAATCACGCCTACAACTGCGTCAATATGGGGCTCGCTATGATTGACGCTATCAGGTATGTATACCTAACTTTTTAGGAATTGACAACCCAACTAGCGGAAGGCGCAGTTTGGGTAAGCCATCACGAGGTGAATCGACGAGAGACAATCTACATCTCTAAGCAAAAAGTATAAAAAGTAGGTACTGTAAAATGTTTACCTTTACCAGGTTCGTCCGAGAAGCGACGGGCTTCAACGTAGACATGCGCATAGGCATCCACACCGGGAACGTGCTGTGCGGAGTCCTAGGGCTGCGCAAGTGGCAGTTCGACGTATGGTCGGATGACGTCACGCTCGCCAACCATATGGAGTCCGGAGGTATTGCTGGGTAAGTGGGTTCTAATTTAAAATAATTGTTTGTTTAAGAAAAAAGCACACAGAATACTTGAAATAACGAAAATAATGAAATAATAATACAGAAATACATGAACAAAGGCAATTACAATCAAAGAACAACAGTCTGCAGTTAGCTCAATTGTTAATAGTTAATACTATACTCAGATTCAGAATCCAAGATATTTTATGTCAACAAAGATATTTATGAATGAAGACTTAACAAAAACTGATAACAATAACAAAAAAAAGGTAACAGCAAAGTTATCAAATAAATATTAAAACACAAACTTACTTGCTTAAACGCATAATCTCCCATGTGATTAAAATTGAATTCAAAACGAACCAGAGATCAATAGTTAAAAGATGAATGAAACCTTCAAAATCAAAAATTGTTTTGAACGTGTCTGTCCTTTGCTTCGATGATACCATCATCCACAGCTGAACATACGCTCCCCCATACGACGACGTCACAAATAGCGGTCCTGAGCCGCCTCCATCCATATAATGATGATATCAATGTCGTTAAATATTTATCCACCAATATTCCTGGGGTTTTGTAACCCCTTTGTATACAAAAAATATGCGGGTTTTTGCATCGGAGTATAAATCGAATATGTTTGCATTATTTGATTATAATTTTATTTGATGGTAGAGGCTTATCTACCCATTACATCAAAGAAAAGAAATAAATTAGAACTGATATTTACAATTGAAAAAGTTGACCTAACTTCAGACTCTTGCAAACTAGATGTCTGATTCATTTACCAATCGGAAACGGCACCAAGGTGACCGTCAGGATGGCTGGACCGACGATGAGTTAACCTACTGTCCTATTTAAACCATTAACTATTTTATAGTTTTATTTTCAGTAAAATATACTAACCAGCTTCACATAAAAAACATCAAAGTTAAACGAACAAACCCATCGCTGCATCTAATTTAAATATTCGGTGCTTTTATCACTAAAATGCGGCAAACAATTCGTTTACCGTCCTGCAATCAATTTACAACCGTTATTGTGAAGCACAAAGAGTACTAATTGTATTCGTTACTTTCTATTCAGTGGGAATTGAGGAAATGGGCTTGTGACTGGACGAAATGAGAATAAATTGAAGGATATTTTGCTGTGAGTTTTTGCTGTTTGCCCAGTTTTACGAGAACGCGTTATTGGTCAAGTCTTAATTTTACTTTAAAAACTACGTACCTTCGTGTTCGTAGAAGACCATTAGTTTCCATCCCTTCTTCAGGGTGAACGCTATTCTAGTCGCGCGTGTTAAGTCTAGTTTTACGCTTGTTTTTGTTTTGCTGTGAGAATATTATCATTACAAATTGTAAAACAACGTCCTCCGCCGCGTCTTTCTGTCTGTCTGTTCGCGATAAACTCAAAAAGTACTGAACAGATTTTCATGCAGTTTTCACCAATCGATAGAATGATTCATGAGGAAGGTCCAAGTATATAATATGTCAATGTTCTGTGTAAATTAGTTGAAATATAATGATAATTGTTGGAAGTGTCGGAAAAAGTCAAGCCGCCAGGAAGGTTTCAACGAAAACGCTGCCTAATCCCTTCGAGATATAACAAAATAATTCAAGTTGGGATATTTCTATTTTACGGCTCCTTCCCACCGCATCCAAAAAACAATTTATTCAATTAAAAAAATTATTCCTACTTGCATCCACAAAATTTTGTACAGTCAACATAAGCAAGGCTTCTGGGTTTTATTTATTTGAATTATGATGACGATTTTCAAACTTCAAGTTGCGAGTCTAAGATTTACAAAAAGGTCCGTGATGGCATAGGTCAAGGTACTATATATACCCATTCTATCAGTAGATATGATACTAATGTTTTGCATAAGTAGTACTACTACCAGAGAACAATGAACGCATTATTCTATCGCGTTCGAACGATTTTTAGCTATTGCTTTCGAACCTATTTAATTATAGTAATTGAACCTTAGAATCGATTCACACTTTTCCAAGATTATCTTATTTTGCCCTACAGCTAATAAACAAAGAGCATTTTGGTATTTAATCAGCTAAGTACTATCTAAGTCTCAATAATTGAAGCTCTGACTGGCCGTTCTAATTAAAGTTAATGAGGTAGTTAGTATTTTGTTTCTTACAGAGAAAACAACAAATCAAAAGAACAATTAAATATCCATCTAAGTCACGTCTTTGAGAAAATCTCAAGTAAATATTTTATTTAGTGATGTCGGAGAGAAAGTAAAACTTTTTTAACCCAATATGTATTTAACAAAATCATTAGTAAGCTAAAGTGTAAATGCTTCGGCCATATCTCTCGAAGAACCGACAGCCGATGGGTTAAACATATTTTTGAGTGGAGAACGCGACTCTGCAAACTTAGTGTAGCCCTTCGGGAAGGTGGTATGATGACATTCGAAAGACTGTTTACTAAGGGAGGCCTATGTCGAGTATTAGACTATTATAGGCTGATGATGATAATGATGATATATTTGACTAAGCAAAGGCCTTAAAATTTTCATATACAGGATGGAGTTTTTAAACGGGAACAGAAAATGGTTTTAGGAAACTATCCACATGTTTTAGAAAAAAAATCATAAAGTGATGATTTTTTTTATGCCGATCTAATCAACCCTGTTTCTTATACTGACCAAAAACTTCTATCAGACCAGCTGAGGTTGGAGTGCTAAAAAAGTCGGAAACAGCAAAAAATCTTTTAACCTTCCCTTACTGTCCCGTCCAAAAACTCCACCCTGTAGGTATAACATTCGTATAAATAATGTAACCTGAAAAGTATACCCCAGTTCCCTGTTAGTTCCAAGGCAATGGAAATAATTCAAAGCATTCAATGAATTGTTAACGAATCACAAAAGTCTAAAATATTATTTTTCATTCCCCAGCCGCGTTCACATCACAAAACCAACGCTACTCCAGCTGGGCGGGCGGTTCGAGGTGGAACCAGGAGACGGCTGCTCCAGGGAAGGGTATTTGGCGGACCATAAAGTCGAGACATACCTTATTGTGCCGCCTAAGGTAAGAATCGTACTGTCTTTGGTAAGAATCATTTGGCCTAAAGTAATAATCGTTTGGCCTAAGGTTAGAATCGGGAAGCTTAGAGTAAAAATCGTGAAGTCTAACAATAACCGTGAAACCTAAGAATAATCTTGAAACCTAAATATTTACTGGAATACTTATTTAGTTACGTTACGTACGATTTTGCGTTTAGCATTACCTCACGGGAAAGGCATAAGCGCAATTATCGAATTATTGTTTATTTCAAGAAAACTACACAACTTATCAACCTTTACACGTCCACGGCTGGACATAGGCATCTCACATACGACGCCACAAATAGCGGTCCTGAGCCGCCTCCATCCATCGACTCCATGCGACTGCTACGACATCGTCGGTCCATGGAGTGGATGGTCTCCCAACACTCCGTTTCGCGTACAGAACTAATCACTCAACCAAATTAAGTGCGAAACAGTGCACATTCATTATTTTTTCTACTCAATCGTTTTTTTTTATATTCGAGGAGTCAAAGAAATTACATTGTATTGTACGAATCTTTATACCAATCTCTTACATAAGTTTTGTAAAGATTTCGCATCACAAGACTTTGATAAAACTATCCAGACGCTAGAAAACTTAAAAACTTAGTAATTTGTTTGTGAAGAAGTTACAAAAAGCCTAACTTTGTGCCTACCCATAACTAAAATTATTCCTATCATAGCTCATGCTGTACATTTAATTTAAAACAAGATCTATTCCGAAGTCCAATGCACTACTTATAAAGGTTATTCCTTCCTATAAAACAAAACCAAACCCCAAACGATGATCCCAAACCGCGATCTCAAATAGCTTCACCCATCTTTCATTGGATATTGGCTATCCGGATTCAAATGCCTTCCCATTGACAGATTGACGGATGAAATTCAAGTCATACTGATCCGGCTTTGATATTGGATTTTTGGGGTTAGAAGGTTTAAGATCTTATCTTGATATTATTTATATTATCTTGACAAAATAACTTTCTGCCTAAATCTCGACATATCCAAATCGCATAAGGACTATACAATCGCGTTTGGACTAGATCACCATAAGGCCAGATAGCGTAACGACTATACAGTCGTTTGTTTCATAAAAAACAGTTATGTAGATAGGGTTATATCGAGAGGGAATTGCGGGGTGATATTGGACGAGTTTTCTAGTTGCTTTTGAAACATAAACAAACTGAATTGGCTCAGAGATTGCAAATTTTTCAACCTATTATTGCAATTCAAGTATTTATTTATTTACTTTGGAGTCGCTCTAATTCGCTCTGTCACGTGTCTCGCATAAGACGCGACTATTCACGACTTCCGGTCCCACGCACCACTATTCCCGACGTCTCACGAATGACTATTCCCAGCGTCTCACGTCACTATCCGCGCGCAAGCACTATTGCAAAGTAGTATCTAATATCTATCACCATTGTTGCCTGTAACTTTGCTTGTTCGGTATACAACTTATAATAATACTTTCACAAATAATACTTCATAATAAAATCAGCAAACCTCAATAAAATCCCCAAATCAAAAAGTTTTCAACTCGTCGCAAACAACAGACCATCTCGCGCATGAATACTGTTCATTTTCGGCTTCAGTATCGATGATAAGTTTTTTGAAATGCAAATTCTTATTCAAATACTTGGATCAATTGCTTGTATTTCGGTTCTGAATTTCTGATAGCATTTTGTGAAGTTTCGAACTAATTCCGAATTGGGAACAAATTGAGACGTGAAAAGTGAACAAATAATATAAGTTTTTGATGAAAATCATAGGAATACGAAATGTTTTTTCATTAAAAGTTTGTAACGCCATCTAGTTACATGGGGCTCAACTTTATATTTGAATGGTATTATTATGTAAAGTATGTAGTATGATATTAATATATTTATATACTCATACTACATCTAGTTTGGTTATATTGCATTAATTAAATAGTAAAATAAAAATTAAAGAAGACAACCAACTTTTTAAAACTTTTTTTATGTAGTATGTATTTTTTAAGATTTTCCGAAATTTCCCTCGCTCCCCTAAATTTTTTTGGAACATTTTTTCGATTGAACTACAGAATTAATAATTACAGATCTCGAAGAATATACTAGATCTTCACTTCTCACTTCTCAGCACAGATGTCACAGAAAGCTCTATAATTAAATAATGGTTGCCATAGTTCAAAGTTTATCCGAGACTGTGGGTAATTCACTGACCCGTTGATAACTTAGATTTATTGCGATTTAGTACAGGATTGGACTAAGGTTAGTTTATGAGGGGCTCTAAATGTGCCCCAAATACCTTAACATATCCCAGACACGGAATATGCTTTTCCGAAGATTTTACAGTGAAAATAATAGTTTTGTTTCTTACATACTCAAACGTCCTTAATTTTATTAAGAAAAGTGAAATTATGTCTAATGTACATACGTAACATTAATAGCCTAATTGGAAATCAAAACACTGACTTTAGGATTCTTTATATCTAATCACATAATTAAATGCTAAAAAAAGACCACTTACCATTTCTCCATACGATATCCAAAACATAAGAGTCAATATGTCCACATTGAATAGACCAAGCGGGAATAGAAAGGAAATGGTGTATTAGACACGACTAGTAGAAGTATTCCCCCATATTTTCATCCTTATTTCAGCCCTGTTAAGAATACCAGATAGTTACTATAGCACGTGACTGGAGTACAGAATAATATAGAGGAAATCATGTGTGAAATAGGGTCAGAAAAGTAGCAAAAGTGGCTGAAATAAGTAGCCTGTTCGTACGTGTCACTAGTTTTTACGTGTTACTGTATATCGTACTTTATCTAATATTACTATTAATTATTCCATTTAAAAAAAAATAGAATCAAATAATAGAAACGAATTAGAACTAGTATTTATAATTGAAACAATTGAGCTAACTGCAGACTTTTGCAAACAATCTACTGGTTGTTCAACTGGTCCATATCAATACCAGTCGGAAGGGTCCCTGGCTGCATTGACCCGCTGTATGGCAATGGTAAAGCACTGCACCAGATAAATACTCACCAGCTCTCGGGTCACGCTTCGCCTCGACCAGGCGCTCAGATAATTTTAAAAAATCCGGAGAGCCTCGGTACCCCACGCTCGTACTATCCTACTAATATTATAAATGTCAAAGTTTGTGAGAATGGATCGAGGACGTTTTTTTCTCTTTCCCGCAAAAACTACTGAACTGATTGGGCTGAACTTTCGTATGGGTATAGTTTGGGACCTGGAATAACATTAGAAACAGACAATTTTTTATCCCGATAAAACGCGGGCGAAGGTGCGGGCAGCAGCTAGTAATATTATAAATTTGAAAGTAAATCTTTATCTCTGTTTATTTCAAGCCTAAGCGGCTGAACGGATCTTAATGAAATTTGGCATGTAAACAGTATCCCAGGGACGGACATAAGCCACTTAAAAAGCGCGTCCGAAGCCGCGGGCAGAAACTGAGTGTCATAATTTATTTTATGTTTAAACGTTATGCAAGTCTGTTCGTTTTCTACGAGTTTAGTCGTGAGTTATAGCTTACTAACTAAATATCAAAAGTCAAAAGTCACCCAGTCTCGAACACCGCCGCAAAGTTGCTTGACTCTCGATCTTTTATAGGATACATTTCGGTGAATGCTCCCAGGAACTTCTTGACCTGATCCCATCATCTCCCTTCCACTCCAGGTGAAGCAGACGGACGGCACAATATCATCCTTATCTGGTGGATATACCATCCACTCGTACTAAGCGGTTTTCCTCCACCTTCATCATTCAGACCGCTAAGGATTGGAACTCGTTGCCTGCTTCTGTTTTTCCTGCCAATTACAATTTTGGTCTCTTCAAGACAAGAGCGAATAGGTATCTTCTAGACCTTCGTGATACACCGTCGGCCACGTCGTCACTTCCCATCAGGTGAGATTGTGGTAAAACAAAGGTCTATTGTCCATATAAAAATAAAAAAAAGGTGAAAGCTGTCTAATTTCAGAGTAAAAAATGAAGGAAACAAAAATTCCAAAAAAATCTTTATTGTACCTGGTTATGATGATGGTGTCCTCCTAGCCGTTCGACCACGGCGGCCAGGTGGCCTAGCCAGGTGCGCAGGACATACTATAGTGCAGAAGTGTGTGTGCAAATACAGGTGCACTTTCTATACTCTTAAAATAAAGCCAAGATAAGAAATTGGCGAATAACGGGAACGACAACTTTTTTTGCAATTCTTCCATTTAAATTCCCGGTTTTGTTACCCCAACGAAATTCAGCAAACAATCTCACAGGCGAACAACGTATCGCATCGCGTACACATTTAAAAGTTAGTACTAATTAGTTTGAATATAAGCGAGCTCCTCGAAAATTCATGAATAATTTCAACCTGGAAACTGTATAATAAATAGAGAACATAAATTTCACGAAACAAGGAAAATGCATTATAATTTTAAGCTTTTGTGGCTTGAATATAGTATGCAAATGTTAGTCTGTGCTTACTTAATTTTTTTTCAATATTAATTATCTTTGTTTATAATCGATTAAAATTAATCTAGCGCACATTTATCCTAGACAATATTAAACTTTATAATAGGCAAGCGCGTAACGCATTTTCAGTCTTCACTACATAATATAAATAAATCAAAAAGTCGCTTCCCGATGACTGTATGTCCCTATAAATGCCTAGATCTTTAAAATTACGCCACGGATTTTGATGCAGTTATGTTTAATAGATAGAGTGATTCAAGAGTAACGTTTATTATGTATAAGTCGCTAGTAATAAATAAAAAAACAATAACATCTATCATATGTCGTTTAAATGCTTAACCATTTCCATCGCTATTCGTCAAGTCCATGCAAGCTTTAGCCGAGCATTACGCATTAAATGTAATGCTCGACTGAAGCTTTCATGTACTTGTCATAAGTTACGTAGTATGTGCTTACAAAAGGTAGCCAGTTTAGAAAGCTAAAACAGGGGGCAGATAAATTAAAGGGATTACGAAACTAAACTGTCGGTGGGCACGGCCGCTCATAGAACCGGCCGTTGTGGCCGTAAAGCTCTCGAGTGGCGTCCATTGACCATACCTACCGGCACAGTGTGGTTAGGCCCTATGAGATGCACCAACCAAACCTCGCAGACTGGATCATTGGGGAAGCCCTTTGTACAGCAATACCTACTTATAGATACCTACAGCGTTTGGATAGTGAAAAGATTTCTGAGTTTATTCTTTGGTTTCAGAAACCATCAGGAATATCAGAAAACGGCCGGCTCTCTGTCTGCACAGTCGACAGAAAAGCCAGCATCGTCTCGTCCATCTACGACGTCTCTCCAACAAAACAAAGCAACATCAGCCCGGCGCCTTCACAACACAGCTTCTGTGATGAAAGTTCAAGAGTTCTACGATCAGAATCAATTAGAACAAATGATTTGCGATCCGACTCACTAAGAAACGACTCGCTTAGAAACGACTCATTCAGAAATGACTCAGCCAGAAACGACTCGCTAAGGAATGACTCATTCAGAAATGACTCGGCTAGAAACGACTCATTGAGAGATGGGTCGGCGAGAGTCAGTGACGTGATGCGATCCGAGTCAGTCAGGACAGCTGATATAAATAGATCGGACTCGATAAGAGTCACTGATGTTATGAGATCGGAGTCTGTTAGAACTGCGCCCCCTGGAGGTATGTTATTAGTTCATTTATTTCTCTTATCTTTTACTTTAAATAACAGATTCGGAAGATTTTGATAAATTATTTTGTGATTCAAAATGCGCGTCATACGCTGCGCATCATACAAAATGGCGTCCAACTGCCATTTTGTTGGTTCTTTTAGTTAGATATGGTTTTTATGGTGTTTGTGAGTTACCAGTAAGTTACTAGATTAAGTTTAAATTTTCTAAGTATCTACATACTTAGGTAGATACCTACAAAGCTACAAACAAAAATTTCTTATTCTTATACGAATCATCGGAGTTTTGTTTACAAACTTCATGGGTATTTAAAAAAGCAATAAAATTATCATAACGCCCATTTTCCCGAGCCCAATGCTAAGAAAGAATTGAAGTTGAGAATTCGTTGTAAGAAACTTCACGTTTCTTTTTGTTATATGAACAAATCTGTTCTCAACTATGAACAAATCATGGTTCTTTCAGACCTAAGTCGCCGAGCTTCAGTGAGGATCGATGGACCGAAAACAGTGGCTTTCGAAGGCGCGACCAGCCCCGGCGAGGGTCTCAACGGAGTACCCCATGTGAAGCCGAAGAGTCGCAGTGGGTCTATTATTGGAGCTATCAGTCCGATTATGGGGACAGGTGAGAACTTTCATCACTTTTACTGATTTCATGGGTGAAAGGACACTCTTGAAATTCCCAATGACAAATTCTCTGAAAACCTCATTATTAAATTCTTTATTGGCAACTTCTAGGATTAAGCTTGCCAAGCTGCCCTACAACTTTCTACAAGAGTTTGGATGTTTCAAGATTTCAGGATCAGGTTTCAGGATTTTTTGAAATCTAGATTATCATTGAAGATTTTTAAAAGAGTGCTATTAAACTTACTTTCGAGTTTCGGCTTTCAATTTTGCGTTTAAGTATTATGAATTTAACTTTTGATACATTGAACTCTTGTGAAATCGTATAACCGAACTATTTTTGTTACTGTACCAACTACATAGATGTTTCAACTATGGAAGTTAAACGTTACTAGTAAAATATAAGACATCAATCATAAGCTTTGAATAGTTATACGTATAATAATGTATTGTTCTTTACCTTCAGAAGAAAGTTCAGATTCATCAGAGCCCACACCGATAAGCACACCGCAGTCTGAGTTGCTACAACAGACCTTATTCCTTAGGATGCTAAGTACAATATCCACTGAATCGCTGAGTTAGTTTTATTCTTCTGTGTATATGTCTCAAGCATCTACATTTTAATCAAAACTTTATGGAATTGTAATAACATCACATTTGAGAATTTTGGTTAAATTTTGTGTATTATACTCGTAAAAGTAATCAAAAACGTTATTAAAAATCAGAAAGACGCCCATTACTTGTTTAATATTTTTCGTCCCATTAGTGTTTGTGTTAACTATAAAAGGCTTAGTAAGTTTATGATTGTTAGTTTAGATTTCGACATCTAATGTTTATTAATCTTTAGGATCACTAAGTTTTGCAGCAGGCTAAGCTTGATCACCCTAAAAAGCGATATTTTTAAAACTACATCGAAAACTTATTCATTTATTCTTATTCTTAGTGGGGGAACTGAGATCTGCACCGACATCTCGCATAGGAGCGTATTGTGCATTATGCCCCTGCCTAGACAGGCCCTAACCAGCCCAACTCCTTGAAGTACCGGAGCAGGACTTTTGGTGTTATTACGTTATTCATTTATATTCTGTCTCTTATTTCTATCTTAATATGCAGTTTGCGCAAGGTATGACATTATTCGTCTCGACGCGTTTTGATTTATATAGGGTGTTCAAGTTCCCGGTGCTGAAATAAATTGCCAATTCGCCATCATCATCATAATATGAGCCGATCGACGTCCTTTAAATTCGTCATAGTCCATCTATAATGTCTTGAATAAAATACAAAAGATAAAATTGTTTTAATTATTAACCTGTATATTTTCAGCGACCCCTGGTATACCATCCAGGTCTCGGCCCTCCAGTAAAATGACTAAGTACGTGGAGTGCTGGGGAGCGGACAAGCCCTTCGCTAACATCACTGACTCTACTCTTGCCAAAAATATTGGAATCTCTGTGAGTTTATTATACATTTCATACACGTAAGATGAATTAATGTAACTAATGAAAGAAATAAATTATTATCTACTAGCTGCTGCTCACGCCTTCGCCCGCATTTTATCGGGATAAATAATAGCCATGTTATTCCAGGTCCCATCCTATACCCATACTAAATTTCAACCCAATCAGTTCAGTAGTTTTTGCGTGAAAGAGTAACAAATATAGAATCAATCCTTACAAACTTTGACATTTATAATATTAGTAGGATTGAGACTTTTTCCGAATTAACGGTAAAACGAATCAATAAAATAACTGCCTCACATGATGATTTTGTTGATTATTTACAGATATTTGTTTGTTTCAGAGCTTAGCCATGATAGAACAAAATTTATTACCACAAAGGACAACATGCTGTGATTGCAGGTAATAAACAATGTAAATAATGATGACAATAATGATAGGTAACGAACTTCGACAAGTTTAAAAACAAACTTCGACAAGTTAACCGGATTAGATGGTCTAAGGTAACGAACAATAGAGATGAAGACATTCAGGTAGTAAAAAATTCTATGGAGTACCTTAAATAAATTGAGCCATTTTAACTCTTTTCAAAAACCTTTCATCAAATAGGATGAATTATTTTTCGATACACAAAATTAGAATGGTTGCAGACACTGCTAAATACAAATAGAGTCACCACAGGACCGCGCTCATAGCGAAAATCTGGGAAGCCTATTAGTCCCGAGTGTAGTAGATTGAAAATCAGCTGAGCATACCCTTTGTATGAGCTGAATTTACTAATTTTGCCGTGTTAACAGTCATACTTTTATATACCTTTAGCTTAGTTTATGAAACTCTCAGGCGATAAATGTTTTTTTAATTAACATTTACTTTTTGAGTTATTCCGTGTTCGTCCCACTGGCTTCGGCCTAAACGAGTCCGAACACGGAAAATCAAGTTCAATGGTGAATTCATTCCGCGTTCGTTCCATTTTTCAAACGGAGGCTTTAGTACTGTTAGCCACTTCTCATGTGAGCGGCCCCACTTATTTATATTAGTGGACATTTTTAAACTGACATGAGAAAGATGTATGATTACCAAAGTCAACAAAATCTAATTACCTGTTCCAGTAACAACACAGAAGAGATGAACCGGCTGACGCTCTGGTTCAAAAGCGCCACGCAAGAGCGGCAGTACCGCAACCAGCCCGACGCTCAGTTCAAGTACAACGTGGCGTGTGCGGCGCTGCTCTTTTTGTTGATGATGTTTATACAGCTGCTGACTGTCCCCAAGTAGGTGTTACTTGTATAATTCTTCCAACATAAACAAGGTTCGAAGCTAACCCGCGTAAATAAGGAGTTACTGGTAAAGACGGTACCCATATGTTTTATTTGTTGACATGGCTGACTAAAATATGAGATTGTAATGTCCAGTGGCAGGAATATGCTTCGATAATTCCTGCCCAGACAGATCCGGAACAAAGATCTGCAGATCATACAAACAAAATCTTGAAACTATCATGGTTATTTACAACACTAAAGTCATTTATAACGAGATATTTACCATGACTTGAGTTTTGAGTCCTCCAATATTTCGGCACAGTTTCATGCGCCATGATGGCAACGACTGAAGTCACTCTGAGCTAGTTTTTATTGGCATTGACATACCAATCTACCCTCATTTTTTGTCTTTTGCTACGAACGTTAAAACTACTAGGTACCGGTTTCATTACTGAACGCAAGTCGATCACGACACACAACTCTTACAGTATCTGAACTCGGCCCGGTTGATACATCACTTCTTCGGTTTTAAGGAGAATTTTGGAGGGCTTAAAACTCAAACCATGGTAAATATCCCGTTATAAATGACGTTAGTTTTGAGAATGCAATCACTTCTCCCGTGGCGGAAATCCAACCCGCCACCTCCTGCGTCGCAGTCTTTGGAACCATATTTACCAACATAGCTAAAAGAATTGTGTTATTGATGGTCATATCTCCCGCATAACCGACAACCGATATGGTAAACGGTTTTTTTGAGTGAAGATTTTGACTTTCTAAGCGACGTATCAGACAAAAAATACCCAACATAAAATCTTTATCAAAAAATCTAAGTTTCTGATTCGTTTTCGTACAAACGCATATCATAATGCAAGCGTCACTATGAACTATAAACTACGACATTAGAGTTGGTTTTGTACGAAAACGAATCAGAAACATTGATTTTCCTTGTAAATTTTCCGAGTAGGTTTGGTGACGATTACAATAGCAGTCAGTAAAAGAGGCTATGTCCAGCAGTGGACTAGCATAGGCTGGTGTGACAAATAAATAAATAATAATAAATAAATAAATAATAACTATTTCGATAACAAAGTAAAATAAAAGAGCGTACAAAACCATATTTAATTAAGAAAAATATAGGACTAGCACGTACATTCTAAGTTTCCAATTTTCCAAGATATGAATTAACTACTCTCCTATATAATTCCAGAGGAATAGTAATATACGCATCGTTCGGTCCAACCCTCATAACGCTGCTAGTGTTCGTGTACCTCTCATGGTACGACGGGAAGAGATTCGGCAGAGGGCTACATCCACTCTCAGACACACCCAATGATGACTACGCTGATAACTGCACTAAGCCTGGACAGGTCAGTAACATTAATGTAGTGAGGTAACCGGTGATGTTGAAATAACTGGTGATCTTAGTATTACCTTGATCCATCCACATGTTGGCCGAGTTATTGCAAACTAACTTCATTGACAGCTTAAATAAGCTTTGCTTTGCTATGATCTACATGAGAATGAATTATGTAGTTAGCGAATGGTGTGGTTTAGCAGTTTCTGTGGTTTTGTGTGTACATGGGGTTTCGGAGGGTGCATTCGTAAAGCTCTTTGAGGCGGCTACACACCTACATACTACTAGCTCAACAGAGTCTGCATTAATGTTTTTTGCAGCAGTAAATTATTCATTATAAGGATACATTTTAAAATTTTTGAGCAATTTAAATATTTATGTATAAGCTTTGGACTATATTGCAGGTGGTGGCTGACAACCGTTTTATAAGACTGGCGATGTTCATAGTATCTGTTCTACTGATATGCGCTTGTTCAGTTATAAATCTGGTGAGTTGTAGTTTGTTCTTCTGTCGTATTAGCTATTTTATTGTATTGCTATATTCCAATTTAGAATCCAAGATATTATATGTTAACAAAGACTTTTATGAATGAAAAATTAACAAAAAATGATAACAATAACATAAAACTATAAGGTTATTACTAAAAAGTAAAACACAAACTTCAACAACATATATTCTCACATGTTAGATTGATGCTTCGATGTTACCAATCTCGTTAAATATTTTCCACCAATATTCCTTAGGTTTTATAACTCCTTTGTATACAAAAATATCCAGGTTTTTGAATCGGAGTATAGGATACTAGGCTTGATTCTAAATTTGTAGTTAGTCAATCAAATTCATGAAGTAAGAGAGTTTATTTTAATTTTCAGCCCGACTCAAGTCTTGTTTAAAGGGTGATTGACGTCTATGGACATAAATTTAAAAAAAATTGAATAAAACTTTATCATTGTTTCAGCTCCCAATAACAGATGATCCAGCTGAGAACCTTAATATATCAAGCACAGAAAATCTCACAGAAATACTGTTAGATAGGAACAACGAAGGCGACGCAGGGGTCTACGGATATTCACTGATCAATACGTATGAAGTGGATTCAGCGCCGGTAATTTTTGACAGATACATATATAAGCTCCATCTTTTTCAGTCATAAAATCCTACTATTATTAATTAATTTTTAAAAATAGTATTATATTATATTATATTATACTATATTATATTATATTATATTATATTATATTATATTATATTATATTATATTATATTATATTATATTATATTATATTATATTATATTATATTATATTATATTATATTATATTAAACATAATAAATTACTATTATTAAAAAAAGTGTTAGGATGGGTGGATGTATGGATATTTGTCACTATTTCGCACAAAACTACGGAACCGATTAGGCTGAAATTTGGTATGGGTATAGTTTGGGACCTGAAATAACATATTGGCTATTTATAATCCCTATAAAACGCGGGAGAAAGCGCGGGCAGTAGCTAGTTTTAAAATAATTTGATGATTATTTTTGCTATTGTGTATAGCAGGGATGGCGAACCTATGGCACGCGTGCCATTGATGGGACGCGACACAATATTCAGGGCACGCCACGGAAGTAATGGTTTGCATTTTATTTCAAAATGGATTTTTAAATTTATTGAAACAATGAAACAGAATTGATTAATACGAAAGATTTATAGTTCATACTGTTCATACATAGTTTATTTATTTATTTGTGAATGATTAGACAGGCAATCTAAGTAAAAATGCATTTTGGGAATATGGAATTCGATTCCATATTACTACTGTTTGAAGAAGCTGGCTCATGCAATTTAAGTAAATTTCCATCTACATATGCCTGCCAGTCATTATTTTCAGAGATGAAAAATATTAAGGACTTTCTTAAATACCATTGAGTAGATGACTCCAGTTCAGTATGCATTCTGCTAAAAGTAACATCTTACAACCCTTCTTGTGTATTTGTCATCTATACTGCAACAACAGGAATAACACTAATGTAATTTTAATTACACGTATAAAACAAAAATGTATTTTTTTCGCAGTCATAAAAAAATTGAATTGTTAATAGGTATTTAGTATTTTTAATTTTCCACCCAATAATCGCTTGGTTAAAATTATTTGGTGGCACGTCTATGGCCTCAGATTTCTTTCGAGAACAAAAAATGGCACCTTGGTTCAAAAAGGTTCGGCACCCCTGCTGTATAGCATACCGAGACCATATATGTACATACCGAAATGATCCCATAAAAAATCCCGAGGTAGTTGTCCCGCAAAACTTAGAAATTTGAAGTCTGTTTTTAGTTCTTTCTCAACAGTCAAATTATTGTCTTGATGTCTTTGTTAATGTATTTTGGAAACCTTGTATGCGTAAATATGCTCTTTTCTATTGAAATATCATAATGAGCAGGATATATTTCTTCTCAAGGAGTATGTCGTTTTTTTCAGACTTATATCTACAGCACAGTGATAACACTAGCGTCGATATCAGTTTTTCTTCGCGTTGGGTTCGTGTTCAAATTCGTTCTGATGTGTTTCACACTCATTGTGCACATCACGATGTATTCATATTCCAATATCTTCAACTTGTATGAAAGAAGCACTGTGGAAAAGTAAGTTCTATTCAATTATCAATAATAAAAAAATACAGACCGTCCCACGACCATGCCACATGGAGAGAAAGGGTCTTAAATATTGTAGATTTTACTGAAAGAAGACTTCATTATGATTTTAAAAATAATTTAAACTACATTCAAAGATTTTTTAATAATCGCAAGTCTGAACCGGGAATCGAAACTGCCATATTGTATAAAAAAATCCGTAATTTTACGATACCGATCACAAAGCTCAATCATAAGGATTATTTTATTCCAGATGACATAGTATCTTAAATAAAAAGAAGACCATAAAATATTACATTCATAATTTCAGGTAAATGAATACTTAGCCTTTCCTTTTACTTTGCCATGCTCCTACTTACTTTCTCTTCATGTGGCATGGCTGTGAGATATCCTGTATATAGAAAAAAAGGGGAGAACCTCCCACTCGATGGACCGAGCACATTGTAGCGGTCGCAGGGAGTTGATGAGGGAGGCGGCTCAAAACCGCTATTCGTGGCGTCGTTTGGGGGTGGCCTATGTTCAGCAGTGGACGTATATGGACTGATGATATGGAAAAACATGCGTTCTGAAATCAGAATTTCAAATATTCCGAGAACGATCTGATTTATTCCGAATCTGAAAAAAATCACAAAGTGTGTGGAGCATCTATGACATTATATGCAATTCCTTTCGTAATTTAGAAAGACATTCCACCTATATGAGGCCAGTCTAACCAAGGATAAAGCTATTGTCGAAAGCATTTGCTGAATCTGAAAAAAAGGTTTCAGGTCTATATATACATAATATTATATTGATTAGTTTTTAACTATTTTTTTCCAGCTTCACAACTATATCATATGCAGCTAAAGCAGGCCTGGTGCTTGTGTTTCTGGCAGCTTTGCTGCACATTCTAGATCGACAGATAGAGTTCACTTCTAGAACCGATTTCTTGTGGAAAGATAAGCTAAAGAATGAGCAGGAGGAAGTGGAAACTATGAGAGGGATAAATAAGGTATATTTTCCTACAGCATCGATTTTGTTATGTTATTCTTTCTATTCTACAATTACACCAATTTTTTTCAGATTCTCCTTGAGAATATTCTACCAGCTCATGTAGCTGAACATTTTCTTACGTCTGTGGCGTCGGAGGTAATTTTTTATTTTTGATCCAATTTCTTTTTTTTTGTGTATTGATAAAGTTTAACAACGTCAAAGTCAAATATTCTTTATTTCCGTAAATGAAATAAATATACACTTAGAAAAGGTCAACTTGTTAAAATTAAACACTGACGTGGAAATAAAGTGATATTTTGATTTCAGTCGCTTCGGTATGAAGACTAAAGTAAAGAAGTGTTATTTTTCGAGTAGAACGGAGCTGTTTTGTTACACAATACGTTTGACGCTCTTTATAGAGTCCCCTCTATCACCTCATGGTAGTATAGTTGGTCATTTTACAAAACCACCCTCTTTTACATGGTCACACCGTATTTTTAAAACTTCGTTTGTTTATCCGTTTACAGGAAGATCTATACCACGAGAGGTATTCAAGCATAGCGGTAATGTTCGCTTCCATTCCCAACTACAAGGAGTTCTACGACGAAACAGATGTCAACAAACAAGGACTGGAGTGCCTCAGGCTGCTCAATGAAATTATTTGTGATTTTGATAAGGTGCGTAGTAATATTACCTGGAGAATGTAGTTAAGTGTCGGGTGTCTATAATCGAAAAAACCTGGATATTTTTTGTATACGGGATATAAAACCCAAGAAATATTGGTGGAAAAAATTTTACGACATTGGTATCATCGAAGTAAAGCACTTTGGTTTTGCAAGCTTTCATGCATAATTTTATTGATCTATCGTTCTAAATAGTGAATAGTAACACGTATTCTAAATAAATAATAATAGATTCAAGCGTTACTTTGCAAAATCCATTGCTTAATATTATTATATATCTGTTACTAAATATTGTTATCCTTCTCGTCAAATTTAACGCTTATTTAAAATGTTGGCCGCTAGATCTATAAATTAATACTAATACAATAGAGATGAAGGCCGTTTTAGGAAGGGAAGAATGACAAAGAACAGATGAACGTTGCATTGTACGTAGATTGCCGTTATCCTAAACAGCAAATTAGATGAGTTATTCCGTGTTCATCCTACTCGCTTCGGACCAAAGTGGGACGTAGGCGGAAAATCAAATTCAGAGGTGTGCGGAAGCGAAACCCAAAAAACGTCGGTCCTTATTATTGGAAATGACATAAATATTATGTATTTTTTATGGACCATAGACCTTCGTTCCTAAGCACCAGATAAGAATGGTATTGTGCCGTCCGCGGACGGCATACCAGTCAATACATACATATATTAATTGTTCTGATAAGATAACTGTTTCTTTTCCAGTTACTTCTAAAGCCAAAGTTCAGCTGCATAGAGAAGATAAAGACAATAGGCAGCACATACATGATCGCATCCGGACTGTGCCCCGGCAAAGAAGAGAAGAAAATTGTAAGTATTCGTAAACGACGATAAATTTATAGCTGTTTATAGTAGAAATTTGACTTATCAATTCAATCAAGTGGGTTTTTGTAAGCCTAAATAAATAAAGTTATTGAATCTGAATCTGAAGTCAGTTGGTCAATTGAGATGTATACCAAATCAAATCAAATCAAATCATTTATTTGCTGTAATGTACAAAAGTTATTAATTAAAAATGGTATTTCCAATACATTACTACCTCATCGAGGCGTGCAAAATTAAGATAGCATGCAAATGTCACAGTAAAGTTTAGTAATGTTCTAACCTAGGTATATTGTAGATAATTTTATATAATGTCAAAAATCTTAAAGTAATAAGAGGATGTCAAAATTTATCTGTCATAAAATCGTTAATATTATAATAGCATTTGGTAATTAATAATTGTTTCAATTTAGTCCTAAATATATTGTCGTCAAGATCTTTTAATGATTTAGGTATTTTGTTATATATTTTGCATGACATACAGACTACACTTTTTGTAGGAAAGCTGTTTTACTATTAGGTATTTGGAGTTTACTGTTATCACGTCTATTTCGCACTACAAAATCAGACTTGCGTGGGAAAAGATGGGGATGTTTTCTAACAAATAGCGCCATTTCAAATATATAACGACGGAAGCGTTAGAATCTTGTGCTCAATGAACAAAGGTCTGCAACTGTCGGTAACGTGCAGGTTAAACATTGATCTAATACATCTTTTTTGTTTTTTATATATGAAGTCTTTATTGGTAGAGTTAGCCCAGAAAATTATACCAAATCTTAGGATAGACTCTACTGTTCCATAATAAGCTGTTAGTAGTGTTTCTGTGTTAACAATGGAGGATAATTTATAGAGTGCGTAGGTAGAGCTACTTACTCGCTTACTTAAAAGTTCTATATGGTCTTTCCAATTTAATTTACAGTCTATTTGAATACCTAGAAATCTTGTTGATTCTACCACATCTACTTTACTACCATTAAATTGTAGGTCTATTTGAGGATAATTTTTAATTCTTTGACTAAAGTGCATTATGTTTGTTTTATTTATATTAATTTTCAAATTATTATTATTAAGCCATTTAATTGTTGATTTTATTGAATTATTAATGTCAAAATTGTAAGTATTTATGTCATCGCATTTTATTGTTATCGTACTATCGTCAGCAAATAAGGTCATTGGTTGATTGAGTAATCTAGGTAGGTCATTTATATAAATAATAAATAGTAGAGGTCCAAGCACACTCCCCTGTGGAACGCCAAACTGGATTACGCGCTCTAAAGAATGATACGGTGTTTCACATTTGGTCTTGATTTCCAGTTTTTTAATCTCGGTAATTTGTCTACGGTCTTTAAGATATGAGCAAAGAAGTTGAGAAACTCTACCTTTCAGTCCGTATGCCTCTAATTTGTCAATCAAGATGTCGTGATCTACGCAGTCAAATGCTTGGGTCATATCACAGAACACAGCACATACAGGTGTTCTGTTGTCTATTTGGAAAACAATATTTTCAATGAATTCATATATTGCTAAATTTATAGATTTGTTACGTCGAAACCCTTTTTGCTCATTGCATAGTAATTTATGCTTTTCTAAGAAGGAATAAATTTCTTCGTATATATATTTTTCAAAGATTTTTGAGAAGACTGATAAGAGAGCTATTGGTCTGTAACTGTTAGTTAACTCTTTGTTACCTTTTTTAAACAATGGTTTTATAACCGCAAGTTTAAGATCATCAGGGAACGTGCCAGATGAGATAGTTAGGTTTATCAAGTAACTGAGATGAGGGCTTATTATTTCATTGACTGCTTTTATGACTTTTGTAGAGATTTGGTCAAAACCAGTGCTGTTAGAGTTTTTTAGATTTTTTATTATATATCCTATGTGTTGTGGAACTGATGGTGCTAAGAACATAGATTTTGCATGATGAATCATGTTATTTGTGACGTTTATTCCATGATCGGGAATGGATTCTATTTTATTTATAAAATAATCATTGAATTGATTAGCTATGTCAGTAGGATTCAATATATATTTATTATTATTCGATTTAATTTTTACTATGGATTCCTTAGGAGTACATATTCTAGTTTTATTTATACGTTAGTGTATCACTCATAATATTTTCGTCGTTCATTGGTTGCACATCATCATCATCAGCCCGTATACGTCCACTGCTGAACATAGGCTTCCCCCAAACGACGCCACGAATAGCGGTCCTGAGCCGCCTCCATCCAACGACTCCCTGCGACCGCTACAATATCGTCGGTATATCGAGTGGAAAGTCTTTCCACACCCCGTTTCATATCGCTGTCGCCAGAATTAGCATTGAAGTGGCGATGGGCAGACCATAGAGCTAGTAGAACCGTTGAGTAGTAAAGGTTCTCGAAAGGCATTTTCAAGAGAGATTTTCAAGAAAATGAACCAAGTGGCGAATTAAAATATAATTTAAAATCTAAAGTAGTATGAGTGAAACATGCAATATACTGGCTTTTACAAACGAACGTTACCTAGAGGGCAGCTACCCGAAATCCTCAGCATAGCAAATTAATTAAAAGAAACATATCTTTAATATGAAAGATAAATAAAACACATAGTTTGAAAAACTACTGTCTTTATCCGGTAATCGAACCCATTCAAATCATTCCTGTATTTTTATGTCATCTATCAGTAGAGTTAATAATAAAAATCAAATTCGTTAAATAAACATTGCATATTAAAGTATAAGAACACTATTAAATCCGCAAAAACTGGGACGAGACGGAGCTATAAATGAATTGTATAACCTAAGGGCATCATACACCCAGCAACCGTTTTACTGGATCCGTTTATTTTCCCGTGATGGCGTATGTAGTTGTAGGAGCGAGTTCACACACCTGACAGTATTCAGGTTCCAGTAAAGGGTTGCATGTTACCGGACCGTTTTTTATGGTTATGGATTTTTAGCTACTGGAAAAATCGTTTACTGGATCCGGAATACTGTCAAGTGTGCGAAGTCGCTCCTACAACTACATACGCTATTACGGGTCAAAAATAAACGGATCCAGTAAAACGGATGCTGTGTGTATTAGCCCTAACCTAGCCAATAACAATCTTGCTTTTACGTCTTCATAATATAAGTAAAGATAAAATCTCTACGTTTCAGGATGCCAAAAGTAAAGAAGAGCACACGGTGGCAATTCTAGTGGAGTTTGCGATGGCACTCATGTCGATACTGGACCAGATCAACAGAGAGTCGTTCCAGAGGTTCAAGTTGAGGATAGGTGAGTCTTCATCATCACTTGTAGCTTGACTTCACTCTCTGCTGACTAGGTTCATCCAGGGTGAACCTGAATAGATAATTAGAAGCTACAACTTGAGCTAACTGCAGCCTCTCAAGTCATTTATAGCGGGATATTAACCATGATTTGAGTTTTGAGTCCTCCAATATTTCGGCACAGTTTCATGCGCCATGATCATGGAACTATTGGAGGACTCAAAACTCAAATAATGGTAAAACAAAACTAACTATAATAGTTTCAAAAGTTTTAGCTGCAGACTGTTTTAAACAATCAACGAGGTAGCTCAACTGATCCATATTTATTCGCTTCTTAAAATAACAAATTCCTAAGTGAGTTAGACAAGTATGTTAATTATTGTATACTATTATACTATATTATAATTTGACGACCTCTTTGGCGCTGCGGGCGAGGGTCCGCCTGCGACGCAGGAGGTTGCGGGTTCGATTCCCGCCTCGGGACAAATGTTTGTACAATCTGCAAATATTTGTTCAGGGTGTTCTGGATGTTTTCTATGTATCATAAAAAATATCCATCTTTATAGTCTATTATATTAAGTATATCAGTTATCTAGTACCCATAACACAAGCTCTTATTAGGTTGGGCCTAGATAATGCTGTGTGAATTGTCCAACATTATTTATTTATTATATCCTGGGGACAGACACAGTCAATTCTTATTGGGAGTTTTATTTGTATTTATTATATTTGGTCAGCCGGAAAATTCAGCTTAAAAGCATGACTGGACAGCCGTACACCTATGTTTTAGTTGGCTACAAAATATAAACAATCAGCAGTACTTGGTCGGCAACAAAAAAAATTATGACCAGTAACTAAATAGCTGTTTGGCCTATGTCCAGCAGTGGACGTGTATGGGCTGATGATGATGATGATGATGAACTAAATAGCTGTTGGATCAGTAAAATTGATATATTGTGAGCGAAAAATTATAAAATTAGAATCACGATTTGCTGCTGCTTTTTAATGGAAAATAGACCTTCTTTTGACCACAATCTCACATGATGGAAAGCTAGCTTTGATAATATATTGCTGCACAAATTTAATAGGCTGCTCAATATTACACACATTACTTGCTGACTAATTTAATCATTTTGGCCGACCACTTTATGTAGCTCTATAATTTTTTCTCTTCAAAATGGGTCCATAATTGGCGGAGATATCGCGTAACATATGTACATAAAAAAAACAGACGAATTGATATCCTCCTTCTTTTGAAGTCTGTTAAAAACGGATATGAAACTGCGAGTAGCTAGTTTCCTAGGTATGATTGAATCTATCCCATTACTTACAGGTCTGAGTCACGGGCCAGTTATAGCAGGTGTAGTGGGGGCGCAGAAACCCCAGTACGATATCTGGGGCAACACAGTCAATGTGGCCTCCAGGATGGACTCGACCGGAGTCATGGGCAAAATACAGGTCACCGAGGACACTGCTAAGTAAATAGTGCCCACGATTTTAACTTTTACTTTTGATATGTGTACTTTTACTTATATACGTATTTGCTTGTGATATGTGGTGAGGTTTAAGACTAACTTCCCCCCCCCCCAATCCAAAATCACGTGTATATTTTTTTGTACAAAGTAAGTACCTATCTTTAAAATTTCAGAATATTTATCTTTAAACAAAGGTATTATACAGTGTTATCTTGTGGTTATCGTGGCGGGCGGGGGAATCGTTGCCTGGCAACGGCGAATCAAGCTCACTCGCCGCTTTTCGGTTGTTTAAAAATCGCGCGTTCAACGACAAAATACACCCCCCTCCGTCCTTGTGATATTTCATGATTTATGTCAATTACCCTTTTCGAGCCTCATTAATGGACGACCCCTAGATCTTAGCTGGTTATGTTATATCCAGTCGTGGTAGGCGCGGCATATGAATCAACTCCTCCGACTCAGCCCGTGGCTATCGTAAGAGGCGATTCAGGTAAACTACCAGAAGAAGGGCATCAACTTCTTTCTGTGTATCTTTAACACTACTGTCACCAAATTTACCTGCCGAGCGGCTGGTTATGGCAAATCTGCCACGCTTTTTTGAGAGAACGTTTGTCAGTGGACGTATTGAGTGCTGATGAGGTGTGACTATATCCAGTACTACGAGAACGAAACCGTGATAAGAAAGCTGTACCTAAATAACCTTATGATTTATCAGTGAAAATTGCGAACAAAATTTGACTACATAAAATTTGATTACTTAACACACAAAATAATTTGATTACATAATACACAAAATTTGAATACATAAAAACATAATTTCATAATTTCCCTTATCAATGTTCGCTTATAGTTTCACTTAGGTAAATAAAGTTATCGCGTAGCAGTAATATTTTTGTTTAAATTTCAGGGTTCTCATGAGAGCTGGATACATATGCGAGTGCCGTGGTCCAACGTATGTCAAAGGGAAAGGCACATTAGTTACATACTTTATTAAATCGCCTCATTCCGGAGGAGGAATATAAAGTTGGTAAACAACCATTAACAAAGAAAATTTAAATCAAATAATAGAATAGTATAATTACAATTCAAACAATTGAGCTAACTGCAGTCTGTTTCAAACAATCTACAGGTAGCTCAACCATTATAATATACCTAAGCCTAGGGGAATTATATTTCTAGGAACATATCTAGTTACAATAATTGTGTAGGATACGTACCTACTACATAATATACATAAATATATAAATTAAGGTAAATTAAATACTCCTGATTAAAATGGCCTACTTTAATTAGATTACCTATGTATATTCGTAAATTTTATTTATTTTTATCTTAATAGTGTGCAAGCGGTATCAAAGGAAAATAAATTTTTAAAATCTAGAATTTTTTATAGTAATTTTAAGTAGACAATTTTATAAAAATAAAAGTACAGTAGACTAGCAAAATGTGTGATATTTTAGAGATTATTTAATGACATGACATTGTTGAAATATATTTTTGTATAAGTTGCATTTAATGTACCTACTAATTTTGTATTATTTCGATATAAGTACTACTAACTATTTTCGGTGCTAAATGTAAATGTTCAGCTGCAGAAAAATTGTAACATACTTTAAAATCGGATGTCTAAAAAATGTTCTGTAAGGTAAGGGTCCTATCCCAAATTTTGCTAATCTGTCGTTGAATCTTCAGGAAAAATTCGAGGTGTTTTTTCACTCGGGAAAGGAATTAAAAATGTATGAAACATATATCTACTACGGCAAGTTTTTGCAACTACTACCGCGATGCTGGCTATATCATGGCTTCATAACTTTTTTAAATTCTAATGTCGAGCCATGCCCTTCTAGAGGAAAAACGTTCATTAGTTGAATGTACATTTTTAAAAGCTGGCCCAATTGCTTTTTATTTTTTTTGAACAATTATCCCTGCTGACATCAGGATCCAGGCCTCCAGTACGTGCACGAAAATCAAGGGATCGCGCCAGCTTTAAAAAAAAATGTTGATACTGATATTACACCTTATTCATACAATTCTGTAAATAATAATCTACTTTCACTGTGCAATATTAATGAATATTATATATTTATTGTTATTGCTTATTTACCGGAGACTTGTAATTAAAATACTAAAACTCAAGATGCTCAGGAGTTGCTGTTTTCTTTGATTTATATTGTTGATTGCTGTTTTTATTTGAAATACGTATAAATAATAAATTTCTACCGTAGCGTTGTTAAGGATAATAATATTTATTAGATAAATAGTAAAACTGTATTAAAACATGTCTACATTATGTAGGAAAATATTAGATCGTAAAAATAAAAGAATACTCTGTTGTAATTGCAACGTTTAATACTTATTTATTTAATCAGTTTTTCTAACAAGAGAAATTAACCGTTAGCAATTCAGGAAGCTGGCGGTGTTACCCCTCAGTACCTTGGAGAGCACGTTAAGCTGTTGGTCCTGCATTTGATCTCGCGGTCGTGTCGGTAAGCCGTCCCATCTGATGAGTAGATTGATGGAATAGAGAGTGCACCAGTGTTTGCGCACACACTTGTGCATTATAATATGTCCTGTACACCTGGCTAGTCTCAGTCCGTGATCGAACGATAGGAGGACATCATCATCCTCATCATCATTTAATGATGATATCCTAGCCGAATTTCGAAATCACAGAATTTCGAGATGTCCTCCTAGCCGAATGCGAGAACGCAGCTCTTGGTGAATCACTGGTTAAAATTTAATTCTACTAATACTATAAATGTTAAAGTTTGTATTGTTGGATATTTGTTACTCTTTCACGCAAAAACTACTGAACCGATTAGGCTGAAATTTAGTATGGGTATAGTTTGGGACCTGGAATAACATATAGGCTATTTTTTATCCCGATAAGGCGCGGGCAGCAGCTAGTATAATATAGAACAAAGTCGTGTTAGTTACATTACTTATAGCTAAAGAACGGCTGGACCGATTTTAATGATCTTTGATTGGTTGGATTTGTCTCCATCCTGAATAGGAGAACACCTAAAAATTGGGTTAAGCGCAAAAAAAATCCACGGGGGCGAAGCAGCGGGCACAGCTAGTATACTATAGAAACCAAAGGGTAATGGAATCTGCGAGTAGGTTCCATCTGTCCGGTGAGGCCATAGGAACTACAAAACAAAACAAACCTCATCATGTTTGTGATCGTTGGATTTGTCTTCCCAAGCAATTTAGTAAAAGCTTGTTAAAAAAGTTTTTAATGGATTTTTTATAGAAATAAAACACCCTAATATATTTCACGTGATTTCCACTGCAATGGATTCATATGAATTATTTCTTTCTGTTCCATTTGCACATCATCATCATCAGCCCGTATACGTCCACTGCTGAACATAGACCTCCCCCAAACGACGCCACGAATAGCGGTCCTGAGCCGCCTCCATCCAACGACTCCTGCGACCGCTACGATGTCGTCGGTCCATCGAGTGGGAGGTCTTCTCACACTCCGTTTCGCATTGCATCGCGGCCGCCACTCGAGAACATTGCATAGTATTATATTAATTATCGCTTGATGACATTCTCAATTAATTTAGATAAGCCACGTTTACAATTTATAGTAAACCGAAAGAGATAACGCGCTGATACTAACTTTTTTCTAAATGTATTTGTTACACGCAACACAAAGTGCGCATTCTACCATGGAGAAAGAATCACCCTTCAAAATCATTGAATAAATTTTGGAATGAAATGGCATCGTGTTTTATAACGAACGATATACATATTTAGAGAAACGAAAGGTAAAGGAAGAATAGATAAGGCGGTAATAGGTAATAGTGGAGTGAAATGATACAAAATATTTTAAAAGAAAAAAATAATGGATTCAAAATAATGGATACGCGTGGATGGCCAAGATGTAACTACTAGAGAGAGTTAAAAATAAGAATACATGGAATGCAAGAGAAAAGCTATGAAAGTGAGATATATCTGTCCCGCATGGACAGAAATACTTCTACAATCTTTCAAAAGCAAGATAGGAGAATGCAGGGGATATTATACTTATGAGAAATATCTATGTATCTATGTAATATATTAAGTCTATCGTATATAGTAATCTAGTACCCATAACACAAGCTCTGCTTAGCTTGGGGCTAGAGGATGTTGTGTGCATTGTCCAACATTATTTATTATTAAATGTAACATGATAATTTGTTGAAATTGTCGACGAGGATGCACTTGAGATCTAATGCAGACTGTCAAATGACAGCAAAAATTGGAGAGTGTCGGCTTGGGAATTAGCTGGTCGAAAACCGAACAGCTGTTCCTTGATTTTGGCGGTGAGTCCAGTTTTACCAATATTGTCCTAGATGGTGTATCTCTATCGTTTCTTATTGTCTGCTCTAATTTTCGCTACCTTAGTTTTTTTCGGACCTTTATTTTTTATATTTAATTACCACCTATTTAATCAATTAATTGCATTAATTGATTGCATTAGTTGTTGTAATAGAAATGACCCGTATTTGGGGAGAACAAGACTTTTTACCGTAATACAGTACTTAACTAGTACGGGAGACAGTTACTCAAGAACGGGTAACACACCTATAGTAAAATAAGATCGAAATATGTTACAATATTTAGGAGAGGAAGCTCACAGAAAAGAAAATCATCTTTTCTGTGAGTTCCATTTGGACATGGTTAAGGTATGAAGATGATGGCTGACAGAGTAGAGTGGAAGAAAAATACATGATGTGACGACCTCTAGCGTGGGATAAGGTTCGAAAGATAGATGTGGGTAAGTAATCTTTCCCAGTATCTGAAGATTGTCTCTGTTGTCTTCGCAAACTCAGCAATCACAATGACCCACCGGGTAAAGGTTACCCTCCATTTCTTCTGTTCATCTTTCTCCCTTGCTGTTATGGACCAATATAGCATAATGCTCATAAAATTATTATTATTATCCTACAGTTTCCCACAGCTGGGCAAAGTTCTCCCTACTTTCCATAAAAAGGTTTTAAAATGTTGTTTCTTCGTAGGAAGTACAATCGAGGAAGCCGGCTATGCTAAGTGGAATAGTGGCAATCCATCGAGTCGAGGATCAAGTCCTTACGGGGGAGGAATGTTCCGAAGTGGTTTGTTAGATGACGTTGGCAAATCATATAGAATTCCGTTTGTATGCGAGAAGAAACCTGTACAGCATAAAACTAATAATCTGCTTGATGGCAACACTTATTGAAGCACTTAGGAATGACTTAATCATATACAGGGATAATAAACACCGTTGTTATTTATACCACGAATGTTTAACCCCTTAAATAAAATAATAATAGTAATTATTAAAAACAATAGTCAATTAGTTTCGATGTATTTTCATAATTCATTTCTGCGCTATCGTACGTGCGTGATCTCATGGCCACCCCGCGCCGAGCAGGACGCGGTGGCAAAACTATCCAAACCACTCGTATCGTAGGTACATAATTTGTGATGATTTCTGGCTTAGGATAGGCAAAAATAGCATTTCTATCATATTTGCCCACATTATCTCTATAAATAATACTTAGATTACAAGTGAAATTGCATAATGAGCAGGCTGGAGCGAAATGGTCAGAATCAGAATCAATAACTTTATTTCTTTAGGCTTACAAAATAAGCACTTAGATATGTAAGTCAAATTTTATACTATAAACATAGTTATTATTATCAAATAAGAAATAAGGTGTTATTGATATTCTCTTCACTTCAATTTTTTGTCCACTAGTGGAAGAAGTGAAAAATCCAGTGATCCAGTGTGAATTGTCCAGCTTTTTTTTTTAACAGAAAGTCCGTCTTGAACTTACTTCTGTTTTACCAATTTCACAAGCGGTGCTTGCTATTTTATTTCGTCAGGCGCTCACCAAAATGCCAAATAGAGAAAATTATTTAGACACACATAAGAGAAATAAAGACCTGTGGGGATTTCTCCTGAATCTGAAATAAAAGTGTTTGAAAACGTGAGACCGTAATTTAGACTGTAATTAGCAGGGTGTAATAAATGAACGTTACCTGGAGGGAAAGTAGGTACCCGGATACTGAAGATAGCAAATTTTACTCGAAGGCAACATAATTTCTTTATTTTTTAAAATGAGTCAATCTACTTTCAGAGAAATTACTTTCCTTATAACAGGATATATTGTATGTAGGATTTAATGGATTTTAGTAGGTTCGATTACCGAATCCACATACTAAATAAACTCCCGGTTTTTTTATGACATCAATCGAAATCGATAGGATCATAGTTATAAATTTTTGTACCAAATTTTTTGCCTTTTGCGTATAATTGCGTATTTACAGTTCGCACCAAAGTCGATTTAACATTCAAAGTCGTTTTGTAAAAAACCTATTCACATGTCATATGTTAAAATAAATAAACCTCTGACTGGCAACAGAAGTGGCAATTCATCTAGTAAATTCTTGATTCACACAGATCTCAAAATACAGGCGCCATATCTCATAGAGTAAGGTCCAGACATGCCAACGGAAGTCACAGCCGCACAATACATAAAATTATTACTCACATTTATCCAGTAAAGATGAATCGCCCCATTTATTAGAAGCATTATATAATAATGCGTGGGGATTATGATATTTTTGTCGCGGCGCATAGAAGGGACAGGTCAAATAATTTTACTGGCGACCGATGGGGCCCGGCGAGCGAATGTCCGCCTGCGACGCAGGAGGTTGCGGGTTTCGATTCCCGCATTAGCAACACCTGTGCCAAACAAATATACTATTTAAATTAATTCTGTGTTACCTTTATTAAATTGTATGACTTTCTAGAACTGGATGACATGAATATTATGAACTATAATATGACACTTTAACACTCTATTGATATTTTGTGTCCGAATCAATATATAAATGAAATTAATTTAATCAGCTGTAGGATCTCTTCGCCGATATTATTAATAATTTCTGATAATCTTGATACTGGAGCAGAATTGATTTAATTTAAACTGATTTATTATGTGATTTAATTGCTTAAAAATTCAATTGGATTGTATTTAATGCGATTTTATTTATTTGTTTTTGGTTTAATTTAATGTATCAATATTAGTGTAGAGTCGATTAAGAAAACATTTTCTATAAAAGCTTATGTTACTAACAAATTATGGATCACAGCTATCTGAAATAAATGAATTTTAATTTAATTGATTTTTTTTATTAGGACAAATGTTTGTAGGATCTGCAAATATTTGTCTCGGGTATTCTGATTATTTTCTAAGTATAATAAAAATATCTATGTAATATATTTTATTAAGAACATATTATATCAGTTATCTAGTATCCATAACACAAGCACTGCTTAGTTTGGGGCTAGATGATGCTGTGTTTTGTCCAGCATTATTTATTTATTTGGTAATAGGCACAAATTAGGTAATGTTACTTCGACATAGGATGCATAGGATGCGATGGCAAAGAACGCCATGTCACAGCTCTGGACAAGCTATGGTCTGATAGGAACATCTCCTTAAAAACTAAACGCAAGTTGGTGACCTGCCTAGTGTTCTCAATCTTCCTATATGGAGCTGAAACTTGGACCTTTAAAAAGGCAGACCGAGCGCGTAATGACGCTTTTGAGATGGGGTGTTAGCGCAAGATTCTTAGAATACCGTGGACTGCGCACTGCACCAACGTATCCATTCAGAAGGAGCTCAACATCAAGATCAAACTCTTCACCTTATGTCTTCGCACAGTCCTTGATTTCTTCGGACACATTGCCGGAAAAAACGGAAATATCCTGGAAAAGCTCGTGGTCAAGGTGGACGGAAAACGATCGCGAGGACGGAGCCCTATGCGTTGATGTGACCAAATCCGCTCAACGCTGGAAGCCAGCATGAGCGACGCTATCCGCGCTGCGGAAGACAAACCTCGCTGGAGAAACATCGTGCATTCCAAGGTCCTACATAAATGTCCCGATTCAATTCAATTCATTTATTTCCACCGTAGGTATTTCTTAGTAAACACTTGATGTCGTTAGTTTCTAAAATATGACTCTATCCTATTACACTATTATTACACAATTTATAATCAAAAAAGGAAGCACCATAAGGAATTGTATGTAGAAAAAAAACAGACAGACAGTCAAATATTAAGTACCTATACTAAAATTAAAAATAAGAGTTAGCTGTAAAAGGGCTGTACCTATTTATAAAATTACAATATTTAATAAAAGTATGTCAGAAATTTAACAAATTAAATATATTACATGTCAAAAAATGTCATGAAAGCTGCTGTATAGAGGCATTGTCAAAGTAAAACTAAACTAAAATAAAGCTAGGTAATATAAGATAAAAAAAATAAGCTGCTGTAAAGGGGCATTGTACCGAACCTCAGCACTGAGGATATCGACCCAAGGAGGCGGATCTATCTTATTATGTATGCACTTTTTTATTGCTGAAAATAGCGTACAAAGCTAGGACTGAAAAATTTACGTGATCTTGGAACGAATCATTAGGACTACTCGTCGACCGTAGACTAAAAATGTATTTTTATAATCAGCCAAAGTAGGTAATTTTCCACCTTTACCATTCTCACCTTCTGTGCACTCATCTATGTCCACTTGGGGGTTCCGAACCTACATCTCCTAGCAAGTCTACTGCTAATCCATGATTAATGCCTCGGCTCCCGGTGTTGGTACCTTTATTATTGCTACCCAGCTAATTGGACTGTAAAGTGGAGTGATTTAGCTATTGGAAAACTAGAATTATGCAGCGTAGATAAAAGTCATAAGTCTTGTAAAATTTGTGGTGAAATTTCTGTGTGATTTGTGGGCGAGAGCTTCCTTCCTTGTTATTGTGTTAAGATTGCTAGATAGATAATTCTTACCACACAAAAAGAAAATACAACACGGAAGGAAATTTAGATAACAATGAAGTACAAAGGGCAGCCTTATCGCTTTGAGCCATCTCTTCCAGGCAACCTTGGTAAAGTTTATGACATTCTTCTTCTTTGGCTTGTGCCCGCGAGTTCGCACGCGTAAATATAACGTATGTACTTCCCAACGTATAATCTATCTCCTTGCATAATTTCATGAAGATCCGTACAGCTGTGTAGATTGTCGGAGAAATGCACCTCAATCGCTGGGTTTGGTTTCTAAAGCTCTCAGTGAAAGGATTGTTGTAGGGATAACGTAGGTAGTATTTTCCGAGACCAGCCCGCCTACCATAGACAGTTGGGATAAGTTTGATTCCGGAGCTAAAATAGAGAAAATCCAGAAATACGAGTAAGTTATGTATGTATGTTTGTACATTGCGTAAATTATGGTGTGTTGATTGTTCAGCTTTATTTATTCATTAAGGAAAGAAGCTGAACAATTGAATTTAAATATTTAACGCATTGATGCAAGTATTTTAAAAGAATAAAAAACTATTTGCCATTTTAGACTGTTAATACATGTCCATGTACGTAAGTTGTATTTTATATAACTATTTATAATAAAATCTGACACGTAAATTGACTAGTAAATTGTATTTCTCATGGCCTAAAAACACTACTCAACATGTACTTTTTGTTAGAATATTTAGTCTATGGACAAGACTATGATATACGAACTTCTGCTCTCGTGTGTGTGTGCGCAAAGCAAAGATGTTGCGAATTGAGTTTTACAATTATAAATTGATAAAGTAGAATAAAATTCTTTTAATCTAATACACCAGTTCTAACACTTTTAAATCATTTTTCCTATATTAAATCCTATATTATTCCTATAAAAATAAAAAGACAGATGTTGAATAACATCTGTTAATTACAGTCTCACGCGTGAAAATTTGGTAGTCGGTTAACTATTCAAATGAGCTTGAATTTAAGTAAATAAGTACCAGGTCTCCATCACAATACGCTTTATGGTGTTTTTAATAAGTTCTGATAGTGTTGTTGCTTTTTGTGCTCGACTTGTTTACCTACTTCCTTATGTGTAAGGTGCAGCTTTTATTGTCACTTTTGCTTACAAAGTACTGGTATTGTTAACTAGTTTCTGGCTTTTTTTTAGTATTCCGTGATATAAAGTAATGGCATTCATTTTTAAATATAGTTTGACCTAGAGATACCTCTATGACAAATTGTATTCTAATCTGTGTTTTGCCGTTGTTCGCGCACTAACTATTACAAGCTTTTATGGTCAAATCTTGCAACTCAATTTTAGACCAGTTATCCTCAACCGATTGAACTGAAATTAGTCATACTTCTGTAAGTTCGGTGACAATGCAATGTCATAGTACCATCGACCTGGTCTGATGATGGGAACCGAGGAATATATATATATATATAATATAGCAGGGTTGGCGAACCTTTTTGAACCAACGTGCCATTTTTTTCTAGAAAAAAATCTAAGGCAATAAACGTGCCACCACCTAGTGACCTAGTGATTATTGGGTGGAAAAATAACAATTTTAAATACCTACTGACAATTCAAAATTCTTTATTGACTGCAAAAAAAGAAACATTTTGAATTTAATACGTGTAATTAAAATTAAAGTTACATTAGTGTGATTCCTGTTGTTGCAGTTAAAATGACAAATACATTAGGGTTGTAAGATGTTACTTTTAGCAGAATGCATACTGAACTGGAGTCATCTGCTCAACGGTATCTAACGTGTTTAATATTTTTCATCTCTGAAAATAATGACTGGCAGGCATAGGTAGATGAAAATTAGGTTAAAATGCATGAGCAAGCTTCTTCAAACAGGAGTACCTAATATAGAATCCAATTTCATATTCTCAAAATTTAGTTACTGGTATTTTTACTTAAATTACCTGTCTAAACTTTCAAAATAAATAAATGAACTATGTATGTATGAACTATAAATCTTTCAATTTAACTAATTCTGTTTCTTTCTTTCAATAATATTTTTAATCCATTTTGTACTAAAAAAGGCAAACCGTTACTTCCGTGGCGTACCATTAATATTGTGTCGCGTGCCATCAATGGCACGCGTGCCATTGATTCGCCATCCCTGATATATAGGAACTCCTAAACGAAACGACTTAACCACGTCGAGTTTGGATTCGTTGGATTTGTATTCCCAAGCACTTTCGTCCTAGATAATATAAAAGCTTTTATTTAAAAGTTTTTTTTATTAATATAAAAAAATATTTAGACTTTTATATGAAAGTGACGAAAATGCAGAATATCAAATTTATTATAAATTGAGGAACCTAAAACCTATTGCATGCCTCTAGTTGCATGCTCTTTTATTGTTCTGTATAAATAAAACTTTATATTTGGATAGCGCAGTAGTCTACATACCTATTATATATATTATATAGGTAGGTATCTATAAACTTTAAACAAAAAATATAATAAACTATATTATTTAAAGTATTTTTTTACAGATGCAATAATAGTGAATATAGTCGTTTGTTATTCCTTATATAAATAGTTACCTATCCTATTTTCAAAAATGGTGATAAGCCACCTCCAAAAATAAGAAGACAGTTACATAATATACATAGACATATTCAATGTTACCAAGAAATACCAACATTTGTAACTCTCTCTCATGTTCTTGTACAGAAGACCTAGTTTCACATAAAAGTAACAATTAACCTATGTTTGGAGCATCGTAAACTCAAAATTACATGAGCTCCGATAATGTCAAATTACCAATGTCGAGGTGTAATTTATAAGCTGATTTCCGAAAAAGCAATTACGCTTTGGTCCAATCGCAAATTCAATTTGTGTTCCGCGAAACACACTTGCAAGTAAATTTACATGTAAGGTTGGTAAAGTGATTTTCAGGTATCTTGTCTCTTGTGAAACAGCAGGCTACGTAATTTGGGCATCTGGATCATCAGACTGCTGTTTTACGTTGAAATTATGAAAGAAAAATCGACAAAGAAGTTATGTTGTCTCTACGACATCTTGTGCTTTCGCAAGTACACGTGAAATACAAACGTTTGGGTATGTATGGGATACGGATGTGGGGGACCAGATCGTAAAACCCGCGCTGCCTAAACGAGCGTGTCAAAATGCCAGTGACCATTTTCTCAACTTCACAAATAATTATGTAATCACATAATTAACTATGTGGTAAATGACAGTTAGTTTTGTTTATCTATGTATTAAATGGATTTAATTAAATTTGTTGTTTTTGATTTTTGTAAACGGTCAAGGATCCGTTTCTACAATTACTTTATGTTTTTTTTTGTATCCACTGATACCGGGATTCGTGGATAAAAATATTTACCTGCTTTTTGTTGGAAACCGATCCCGATATCGGTGGATACAAATTTGCGGGATCAGTGGCTAATTTAATCTGATCTCGGGATCCGTGGACACAAACTCTTTTTTACGCACCCGCCATCGCTCATTGTATAGTAACCTCTTAATTGAATGTACCAGAAATTATTCACAATATGAGCTCCACTTATCCTCTTTGGGCTTCAATCGCTTCAAGGAAGCGTTCAAAACCAGATCAACCGCTTACCATTTTATTGACCGCAACAATTTCCAAACTTCATGTAATTATGCCTTTCTGTCTTTAATAGGTGGCTGCTAAATATTTTTAAAATACGGATAAACATAGTTTACTATTATAGTATACTAAGGTTTTTCTAAAAATTTTATGAATAGATTGTGAGCAAATTCGTTAAAAAAAACATAATTACCATGACATCTACTTTTGGACAAATCCTAAATACAACAAAGTAACAGAAATACAAGCTCTTAAAAAAACTTCGACAACGCAAAGTTACCCACGTGCAGTGAAAAAGGTGCAAATTCAAGTCCAGAGAGACGAATGAAATTATGAATGAAAGCTGTCAAAATTAAAAGTTATTTCGACCTTCTGCAATTTACTCCTAGATCTCCTAGATGGGTGATACCAATGTCGTAAAATATTTTTCACTGATTTTTTATTTAGTTTTGTAACCCTATCTCTTATAATAAGATCAAGGATTTTAAAACTAAGTATAAAATCTTTCTGAATCTCTTTTTCACTCTACAACAAACCTATTTCGGTCTCATTTAACCCTCAATGACGGTTTTACGTGTATTTCACATGATTAGTGGTAAACAGTGGGCAGCCGTCCCTATATGGAGTAAATACGATTAATATGCCTGTACTGTATGATTATTAAGGAATTTTTACGACTCGACTGGTCAGTGGAACGGCCTGGGGGCCTTCCGTATCTTCAGCCGAGGAAGAGTAGAGATAATGTCGTGAACATGGGTATGGTATGAACTTTTGTTTGAACGGATTGGTGGTTTCCGAAATGTATAGGGCGAATAAAAAGTTTCAAGTAGTTAATGGGGTCTATTGAGAATATTTGGTCATAAAAAAAACTGGTTTTAATCACACTAGCTTTGTTCACTTGGTACATACATTATTAGCATTAGCGGCGGCCGGCGGTATTCATATGTTTTTGTGCCTGAGTTAAAATAAACAGTTGTGGGGTTTTCGAATTTGCTAAACTTTACCTATGTATTTACGCTGGCGAAATGCGAGAGAAACCGCCGGGTGCGTGCAGAAATAGAAAAAAATCTTTCGGCTGAAATAATGATTATGATGAGTTGTGCGCACCGCTCATCCACTGCGAACGCACGCTAATGTTTCATTCATCATTTACGAGCACAGTTTACGAGGAACTTATTCAGGGTGAGTGCGGTTCTAGTCGTGCACTGCCCGCATCATACAATGATGATTATGATGAGTCGGTCCTATAGTTTGCTCACATCCCTCCGATTCCCCATAACCATTGAATACATTGAACATTGTATGCACTTGTGGCTGCCGTTTCGTAGAAAAGCAATGGTTTACTAACATTTTGTTTAATTATAGTATAGTGAGATTTTGTTGAAAGGGTTGTGATAGTAGCGACGCAACGGGGTGGTCGTCCCCTGTCCTTTTAAACTTGATTAACTGGATGAGTATCTTTAAACCTCGTTTTGAAGGTCATCTAGAATGCAAATGTTGTTTTTAAAAGCTCTTTGCTACATGGTTTAATATTTGCGGTAAATCGAGCATATTATTCAATACTAGCAAACCACCCCGGCTTCGCACAGGTAGAGCATAATATTATTATGATAGAATGGGTAAGTATCCTTTAATGTCGAGTAAGCTATCCTTAAATGATAGACCTGTGCCGCCGCGGACTTTTTTGTAAATCTATAAACGAGAAATATCCCATCTTGAATTGTTTTGTTATATCTCGAAGGAAATAGACGTTTTCCGAAATAGACGGTTTCGATGAAAGCTCTCACGCGGCTGGACTTGTTTCGACAACTCCAGACAATTATCTTTATATTTTAACAAATTTACACAAAACCTTGACAAATTATATATTATAACCTTCCTCATAAATCATTCTTTCGATTGGTGAAAATCGCATGAAAATCCGTTCAGTGGTTTTTGAATTTATCGCGAACAGACAGACGCGACGGAGGACTTTGTTTTATAATATGTAGTGATTGATGGATGCTACGAACGGGACTTATATTAGAAGTCTCTCGTGGTCTCTCAGGGATGAAGCGTTGGTGTTCTTCCAATACAAATTAGGTTCGTAGATAACCCGCTTACTCCGTAAGAAATCTATCAATCTACAATAGTTTTTGCTTGTGCATTTGTTTTGTGCTTTGACTTGTCTAAGTGCTTATTTTGTAAGCCTAAAGAAATAAAGTTATTGATTCGGATTCTAGAAGACACCTGTTCACTTTTATCTTAAGAGGACCCAGCCTGTAGTCAAAGATGTAGTTTTTTTATCATATTTCATTTAATTTATTTCCACCATAGGTATTGCAAAAATACTTGATGCCGTTAATTTGTAAATTAAAATATTGACATATACAATTTATAATTACAACAGGAAAAAGGAAGGAGAAGGAGAATATTTACAAATAAAATAAACATGTACCTAATCTTTCATGATGCCATAGTGCATGCCTAATGTATTAATTAAAAGTATACTAACGTGATAACAGGCTTTAAAATCCTGCAGCCTGTGGATCAACGTTACTCGAGCGGCGTACAACGCCCTCCGAGTCCAATACAATAACGCGTTCCGGATGCTGATGGGGCTGCCGCGCTACGGCAGCGCATCGGGTATGTTCGCGGAGGCGCAAGTGGATGACTTCCACGCCATCATGCGCAAGCGGGTCGCCTCCCTGATGCGGAGGGTGCGTGCCAGCCCCAACAGCCTCCTGGTCACGGTGGCTGAGCGGGTGGATGGCCCCATCCTCAGACACTGGACCGACACCCATGTGTTGCCCTGTAACTCAATGCGCTGTCCAAAGTGAAATTATCATTTAGTTTTTTTTATATAGGACTTTATTGACAAAGAAAATAACAATCAAATAATATAAAGAAATTAAACTAGTATTTACAATTGAAACAATTGAGCTAACTGCAGACTGTTGCAAACAATCTACAGATAGCTCAACTGGTCCATATTATTATATATTATATTATCATTTAGTTGTAATATTAGTTACCTACTATTTGTTTTTTTGTTGACACTTACTAGAATTATTGATTATAACTTGACATCTATACATTATTAAGTTTAATCTAGTTTTGAATATTGAGTGTATTAAATTTTACTTTTATTTTTGCAATAATACCTAATTTGATGTGATACGAATAATTTGGTTACTAACATAGTATAATAGGTAGGTGTACTAACAATGTCTGGTGGAAAACTGAAATAAAATTTGATTTGATTTGATTTGATAAACAAAACTTCTTGTGGCTGTCAATATACATATTTTATGGAGACTTTAAAACATCAAAGCAAAATTTAGCCAGAAATTGAAATTATTTATGAAGCAAAATTGCCTGAACCTTTACAATGATAATTATATTGCATAAATTTACAAATTGACACGTTTAAGAATTTAACAAGCGTAGATTTACAGATAAAGTGTATAAGGGGCAGATAAAGAGCCGAGTACATGTGGGTTCCGTAAGTAATAAAATGAGTCGTTTTCATAAAAAAAACTTGTATGAACTCAATCAGATGGCGGGGTTTGTTCGCAGAGGGGAGAGTATATAAAATAATATCGATGTTACACTATTCATGTGTCACGGACTGATGATATTTTAGTGGTCACAGGGAATATATGGATGGAGGCGGCTCAGGACCGCTGTTTGTGGCTTCGTTTGGGGGAGGCCTATGTTTAGCAGTTGACGTATATGGGCTGATGATGATGACTATGCATGGTCTATGCAGGGTATATGGTCTGAAAAGCTTTTCAGTCTGCCGTTCCATGGGATTAAGACAGCGAGGGAATAGAGAGTGCGCCTGCATTTGCGCACACACTTGTGCACTATAATAATGTCTAATGTATATATGGCTACTTAGTCCGTTGAGACTAGTCGGCGCGGCAGCGTGGCTAAATTCAGCTGGGAGAACGTCATTATCTGTTATTGTAGGTAATATATAATTTATTTGTTATTGCAATACAGATAATAATTTTGAGGATTATCATCTGTATACAGTAAGAGCCGACTAAGGGAACCTACCAGAGGTAGGGCAGCAGCTTCCTACTGTATATTACCAACACCTTACTGCGAGCACCAATCCGCCTGCCAAGCGTGGTGATTATGGCAAAACCCCCCAATATGATGTGTCGTTTGGGGGAGGCCTATGTTCAGCAGTGGACGTATACGGGCCGATGATGATTATCAATCAATCGATGGAACCCTAATCCAATTGGAAAGTACTTCTCCCGAACCGATTGATAGCTACGATGTATAAATTTAAACGTATTATTTTGAGTTTTATTTACGGTTTTAAAATAACATCTCTAAGTGTTAATTTGAGATAATTGCGATGCGGTAGCTAACAAATCAGAATGGAATCACGAGCGCAGGGAGCACACTAAAAGTATGAAGTTAGGGTAAATAATAAAAAAATTGTACATTAAACACATACTGTTTTTTTAGAACAGCATTTTCTATGAGCACTAAAAGCGAGACAATTTTTCAGTTCTTGAAGGCTGTCAACAAATGCAGGGAAATAATTCAGTCAATCATATATCGCTTTCGCTCCAGCTATCAAATGCAGCCTTAGATTAATATTATAATATATTATATTACTATTATACTATATGTATATAGGTATATGTATACCTACTAATACCACGATTTCCAATAAACAAAACCCTATTTACCTTGGAACTGGCAGAGATTTTTTACGGAAAAATAATGGTTGTGATAGAGTGTCTTATCAACCTTCGCAGGTAGGTTCTATGACATTTGAATTTGAAAGTATAAGCGCCAACTTTTTTATTTAATCAAAAATTTTTATGCCGACGCAGAATTTGTATCATAGTGTAGTCAACTGTAATTACGGTTTGTAAAAACAGAATTTTTGGCCAAGTTCGAAGTTTTACCAGCACTACTCGCGAATATCTTTATCACTTCAGGAGAGCCTGTAAATTGTACGTATTGAGATTACTAGGAAACGTTTATGGCATAACGTAGTATATAAATTCCTTTATATACGAGATAACCTTCATGAATTACATTGTGAAACTGCAAGTTTTATTAACGAGAATTAAAATAAGTCAATGCAAATTGGTGGGAACGACGCCATTAAAGAGTGAAATATGCCTGAAATAAAATGCAAAAACCGTTGTAATAAATTTTAAATATTGTAACTTGTCGCACTGACGACATTATAATAAGTATACTGGTTTATTGTATAAATATGGTTTTTGTTATTATAGTGCGTAACTAAGCCCTCGCACGCGGGGTAATCTCAAAGAAATTATTTAGTGTCCCAAAGGTTGTTGACTAGCTAAGTACTTGTCTCTGTAGCGCAGTTGGTTAGCGCAGTCCCGTATTCAGGGGAAGGTCGCGTGTTCAAGTCCCGCCGGAGTTGTAAAAAAGTTTACAATTTAGGTTATTTTTTAATTTCTATTGTATAATTGTTGTGTTTTGTACATTATGAGATGCAAATAAAGACTTTTACCTATCTAACTACACCTAGGTACCTAATTTAGACACTACGTAATTTACCTTATCCTATCCTACTAATATTATAAATGTTAAAGTTTGTATGTATGGATATTTGTTACTCTTTCACGCAAAAACTACTGATTCGATTAGGCTGAAATTTGGTATGGGTATAGTTGGGACCTGGAATAACATATAGGCAATTCTTTATTCCGATAAAACGTGGGCGAAGGCACGGGCAGCAGCGAGATTCCTATAAATCCTAACGAAACGACCCAAAGTGTGTCTTGGACATAAGAGAAGTCACCATTTCGGTTCCTTTCATAAATTATAATATCTAGAGCTAAAAAACAACAATGATTTCACGGATTTATATCAAAAGCTTATTTTGGGCATCAATAAAGTCATCAATATTTTACCACGGCAATACCATTTATGTCAAATTAGGCGTGATTTATAATCATGATGATTTCCAGATTAGCTTGATGATGATGTAGGCGCCACTCATTAACTAGACAATGGTATGCCGAAGCATAAATCACCAGGAGTCATTGAGATTTGTGGATCTGGAAAAACCAATAAACTTAATTTGCGTACAGTCAAGATAATTTACCAAGCTATGAATGTTTAATTCTGTCTGCTTGGCTTGGAGCAAAATATTGGAGCTATACATTATATGGTGTGTGAATTTATGATCATTATTATTATTACTCTGTTTCTCATTTCCATGATCACGGGCCATATAGTGACCCGGTCCTTTGGGAGGCATGCGTGGAGCCGAAGCCAACAGCACAGAGGCCTTTTATGACAATTAATCTAAAGTTGAGAGCTACACATAGCGGGTATCATCCTTGGTTGCACAATATGATACACCCGAAGATGATATCCGCCAGGTGTAGAGACTATTGCAAAGGAAAATGAAAATAACAAAAAAGCCATGTTATTGTGGTGAATGGATGGACTGGGTAATTGAGCTATGGGGGAAACTATGGACGCCTGCCATAAACATACTCTCAATACTGTTACAAGCGGCCGACGGTGGCTTGCCGAATGCTGGATGGGTTCCTCAAAATGTTGGCGTACATCCTTGTTATTATCAGAAAATGGTCTTATCTCTCTTAGGCCATACCTATACCCAAAAGGTGCGCGTGCCACCAGTGGAACCCTAAAAAATTTAGTAACGTCGTGGTCGTTAAAAAATATATGCACTTTAATAGACCACTCGACTCGGGCTTGTAAATGGAATAGAAGACTTATGAAGTTCGCTAAATATCATAATTGTATTAAGTCAAATAGTTTTATTCGCTAATAAATTTTATGCAAGAATAAAATGCGGTACGGAACCCTTTATGCGCGAGTTCAAATCTCACTTGGCTATTCATTATGGATTGGCTCAAAATTATAGGCATGATTTATTATTTATTAGTTATGTTCTTAAAACCCAGAAAAGAAAAGTACTAATTTCCTTTTTCCCCCTACAGGTAATTTCTCTACAAAAAACAGGGCAACTCACTTCAAACAAAATTAGTCTCTGCAACTTTATGTTATGACTGATAATTGCATGTCGTTTCACAAATCAGGCTTTTTCTGATCATTGATCGCAAAAAAACATTTACGACCAGAAATTGGATCGAAGATTGTCCCATGAATTGAATGAGCGACATTTGCTGTAGTTAAAATAACTGAGCGGTTATCATGAGGTAATGACGCTTTCGCACTTGACCGAAATCTAAAATATAACTTTATTTTCGCGTTTTCTTTGTTTTTACTTTTTAGATCACGATTTTTTTCAAGTGCACGTCTACTGTATCTAAGAGTAAATAAGCGTATTTAAAAAAAAAAACGATACACCTACTTCAAATTCCCGATGATAATAATAATTAGCGGAAATATCTTGTCTAAGTGCTTATTTTGTAAGCCTAAAGAAATAAAGTTATTGATTCTGATTCTTATCGCGTAATATACATAAAAAATATACAGTCCAATTGAGAACCTCCTCCTTTTTTGAAGTCGGTTAAAAAGATAAATAACGTAGCTTGTAAGCATAGTAAAAGTAAATATAATGATGAACGATTACGCCACAAGTAAGAAGCGATCTACTGATGGGCACATGAAAATGTTGGGGCAATATGGTGTGAGTGAGGTAGTGTGTTCGGCACAATACTAGGCTGATACTGCCGTCCTTATCAAAAGTGCAATAACTCGGTTTTCGCGCCAAAAAGAGTTATATACATATTCGTGATCAGTAAAACGAGCTCTATATTTTCTTCTCAGACAGATTTTACGCATAAACGCAATATCCTACCTATACTTAAGGGATTTGATAAAATCTATTCTATAACTGCGTTTTTCTCGAATGTAGCTCAGACAAAGTTATTGCACTTTTGATAAGGACGGCAGGGTAGGGAATGTCTGATAACGATGATAAATAAATAGATGCCTTCGACTCAGCAGTGGCTGTTGTTGACTGGTTAGATAGACCAAATTGTTGCTGCCAGATCATTTAAACAACCCGTTTGTAAAATGTCTAGCTTTATAGCTATATAAGCCCTAATCTGATTTTAGAACGATCAACGTTCAACAACAGCCATTATACAAAGCCATTTTTCAACGATCCGGCGGCGATGGATTATTATGCCATAAAAGGACAGTTTACATCGATCTCTTTTAATTTGTAGTTTATAGGTATACCTGATAAAGATAGTAAAAATTAATTGAAAACGTCAACGTCAAAAACTCATGATAACATTGCTCTAAGCAATTTCTAAATGAGATATCTATGATTTTCTTTGAAAAGATAACGTCCTCTATGTTTCTATTAAATTACTTACGTGATCGATTATTACCTATATTTTATTAATTAAAAGTAACAGGTGGTCTAGTTTATCGTTTACAAGACTGTAAGAACAACATGATGACCTCTGGCGCGGTGGGCGAAAGTCCATCAGCGACGCAGGAGGTTGCGGGTTCGATTTCCGCCTCGGGACAAATGTTTGTACGACCTGCAGTTCAGGGTTTTCTGGATGTTTTATAATTCCGACAAAGTCTCCACACAAAGTCGCGGAAAACAGCAAGTTCCATACTATAACGAGCTGTTGAAACGCCGATAACAAATAGGGCAATTTGAAAGTTATTTGTATGCAGGGCAGAGTACAGATTCCCTTATAATAACGCGCAGCAATGTAAGGAATGGGTTGCTTCGTTAGACGATAGTTTAATCGATTTACTGGAAATATTCTAACAAGATGAGAGAGGAGTGTTCCAGGAAGGAAATAGAGTCGATTGAGACCATTGATATTTACTATAAAAACGTCTACTTAATTTGATGACTTTATTAGGAAGGTATGCGGGTTAACTATGAACTAAGTTTGTGTTTGAAGAACATCAACGTTTTGTTCATAAACTAGATTCGTAGTTTACCCGCAGTGGCAGTAGCAAACATCCATCTATCCCAAGTTTCGTATTTTAAATATTATTGTGAAGCGAGTTAACTATGAACATATTTTGTATATGAAGAACATCAACGTTTTGTTCATAAACAAGGTTCATAGTTAACCCACTTCACAATAATATTATAAAAGCAAAAGTTTGGGTGGATATATGGATGTTTGTTACTTCGATACTACTGACCGAAATGAGCTGAAATTTTGGATAGGAGTAGCTCTTGACATGGAATAAAATATAAGCTTTTTATGTCATAAATCAGATCCCATGGGTTGTAAATAGCCGTGATTCCATGGGAGAATGTAAATGTGAAATGTAATCCCATGGGATATAAGTAGAAAGTTCCTAAAGAAGCAACATACATAGGTATGCGAAGCCACAGCGAAGCGCAAAAATTAGTATCTTTTTTATAATTCATAACGAAAACTGTCGTTATTAGAACAAGTAATATTGCTATTTATTGTGCTCCAATGGACGCGAAACGCGTATGACTCAAACCGCGCTCAACCTAAATGGTCTTCGTTGGTATTCTTCTAAAACAAACAAGGTTCGTAACTAACCCACTCACATTTATAGGAGATATGTATTATACTTTTCTTGTCTCTTCTCTTTTTTCCCGGGCTGGGCAAACTTCTGTCATTGTAGAGTGTAATGTATTCTAGGTCTTCTGCTGGTTCTAAGTATGTTAGTCTAGCGAAACAAAACTATTCTAATTTGTTTTATTTATTATTGGTATATCAAGACTACTGTACTAGAAGTATGTGGTTGATAGTAAATGGGCTACTTTTCTGTTAGAAATCTTAAAATGTGACGAATGCGGAAAAAATCACCACTGAATTTGATTTTCTGTGTTGGGCCGAAGATAGTGGGATGAACCCAAGTACAATCCCTAATGCGTCATAATTTACAAAATATTCGCAATGCTTTCAATTAGGTTTACCTTAAGCACAGATTTTATAGTAGGTACTATCTATACTAGCCTTAGGTGAGTTTTTTCATGCCATAGCTGTCATGTTGATGCTGATTTTGGAGATAGTTAATCACCACGGTTGTCTGGTAGAGATCGCTCTCGAGCGATAAGACCGCCATTTCTCACTTGGTTTAATTTTTTTTTTATTTCTGTTTCTTACCAATAAGTGTACAATAAAGAATTTCTATCTATCTATCTAATCTCAATAAATTGTCTCCAAAATAAAATCAGATAACCTTCCGCTTTGTAAAAACGTGACGCTCCCACCCAAAACCCTGTAAACAATAAAGCATCTTGAACTAGTTCAACTTACTCATAATGATGATGTCATGAGGAAAACCGACACAACTGGAATGAGTTCTTCAAGGTATTCCATATATTTTGCTTGAGAAATGGGCCTTTCTCTAGACTTTCGAGGCTGTGGTAAACAACAGATGACAGTTATGGCAAACATTAGAATAAAACTCAAACTCGCGGTTTTGTTTGCAAACAGCGTTTTGAATAACCAACATGAGACTTCAACTGTTTTACTTACGAGTAAGTACATAATATATGAAAATCACGATAGGTTTTAGGTTTGTGATTATTCACAATGAAAACTGTAGGAAGTTATTTCCTACAGTGTTCATTACTTATTATAGTTACGTACCTAGACTATTTTTTGGGCCGTGGGGCCGCGGCTTACGAATATCGACCCCTCCAACTCAACCCGTGGATGGCGTAAGAGCCGACTAAGGGAACCTACCAGAGGAAGGGCAGCAGCTTCCTTCTGAGTATTTTTCAACACCAACACTGCGATCACCAATCCGCCTGCCAAGCGTGGTGATTATGGCAACCCCCCTACATGGGAGACCATCCACTCGATGGACCGACGACATCGTAGCGGTCGCAGGGAGTCGATGGATGGAGGCGGCTCAGGCCCGCTATTTGTGGCGTCGTATGGGGGAGGCCTATGTCCAGCAGTGGACGTGTATGGGTTGGTATGATGATGATGATGAGACTATTTTTAGACGACTTCGAAAAAAGACGGTGTTTCTATGTTCGGCTGAATGTATGTATGTTCTTTTTATGTATTTTCGTCGATTTCTCCGTCAATAATGGACCGAGTTTGATAATTCTCTCGCACAATACCAAGAGAATGCTTGGACTTTTGGGCCTGGGTTCCTCCTTAGTATGAGATAATTTTTAATGATCCCAAGGTGGTCCCATAATTTCATTCCCGTGGGATTAGTATTAATCCCGCAAAACTTAAAAAGAGCGTAAAATAGTGGGATTTAAAGCTGTTTTTTAGTTTTATCAACATATTTAATATACTTATTTAGTGACAAAGACTCAAATCTCAAATCATGGTAAATATCCCGTTATAAATAACTGATCTTGTTTATCCCCTGTGACACAACTGCTGGACACACCCTACGGTCAAAATCTATATCTCAATTCTCCTCTGAATCAGCACCACCCATATCGATTACTATAATTCTGCTAGAATTTTCTAGCAAACTAATTAACTCTTTCACTGCTTCTGTCATTAGCCTGTCACGCTGAGTTCTTGTGCTGTCAATAAAACGTCAGTCATCTCTGACATATCTCTGACTTATCTATGTCGCATCTCTGCACATTTCTGCAAGTTTTTTCTGACGCTCCGGTGTCGTCCCATCATCGGTGGAAACTGATGGCTTGCGGTATGACAGACATGATAGTTTTTGCTGTAAGATTTTGAGCGGTGGATTAGAAAACAGGTGCAGCAGTCCATTTTTAGATTATTTGTATTTATTTATTTCCACCGTAGGTATACATGTAACACTTGATGTTGTTAATTCTACCTATCTTATAATATTCACACAAACTTTTCACATAGGAAATACCATAAGGGATTGTACGAAGAAAAAACAAACAAACACTTCTATATTTCACTTTTTTTTCTCTTTTCTATTTTCACAAGAGTATGATAAAAATAAAACTATTGAATTACTATCGTTGTTAGATTATCTAAAAGGTCTTGCATTTACATTGTTTTTGTATCCAATCTTAGGTACATTTTAATATTACAGTAAAGACTTAAAATAGTAAGTCTTAAAAGCATTTTTCAGACCGGTGCAATCTACAATTTAAGTTTTACCTGACTGCGCAAGAGCAGGGTTATGTCATTAAATTATTGTATCTTAATTGTAGTATTGTATAATAATTATTGTATTTTAAATAACAATTATTTGCGAAATGGAAGCCATCTTTGACTATTTGAAAAACATTTATCGTCCGAAAATCATGAACTTATGAACAAAATGCATACTCAAATTATTATTATTATCGTAATAAATAGACATTATCACCCGGTTTATTGTCTATATTTTCATTATCTATATGCAGTCTATTTTTTTTTAATTGAAAGGAGTATGTCAATCAGAAGTCCCTACACGTCAAACAAATCGTAACTCAAAACGCAACAGATTTGAAATTGTAATGCACGTGGGACAGCAGATACGATCTTTGATAGCCATCGAGTTGCGTATGCGCATCATTTGTCGTCGCTTGTCAGTGCTCGATCATCTAAAATGTAACCTTATTCAAAATTGAATTGATTTGAAGCATGTTGGTCTTGTTTTCAATTGAAAATGGAAACCGATCAAAATAAATAAAATTTTAGTTTATCATTGTTACTTAAGATAAAACGGAAAAGGATTTAATAGAGATTTTTATTATCTAATTTTAATATAAACTTGTACTCGTAGCTTATGCTAATTTTCTAATTTTATCGTATTCAAAATTGTTTTAGCATTCGTTAATTTGATAAATAGTTGAATTTTTTTGGTGATAGTCAATTTGTTAAATTTTACAAAAAGTAAATCCTGTATTGGCCGTAGGTTCTATAAATAAGTTTGTCAATCTTAGTTTCTAAGGGCTGTGGATTTTGTATACTAAATAAATAAATTAGGATAGGCAGGCTTTTATAATCAATTATAGACCTTTGCGAAGTTTATAGAGACAGTACGTTCAAAAATATTTCACCTCAAACTGCACTTTCTACACGAAGTCCAGGCAAAACTATGAGATATCTAAACCATGTATTACCAGCTAGATCTAGACAGAAAGCGGTTTGGTAGGCATAGATCATGTTCCAAGAAATATGCATACCCAAACAAGAATTCTGTGTTTTTGGTCAGAGCACTCCGCGATAACGGTGCTCCGTTAAGTTCATTATTGTACAGAGCATTTTCAATAAACAATAAATCAAGTGTCAGTTTGCGAAAATTCATTACAACTGGATAACCCACCGCCATTCCTCCACAATTTGATTTACCATGAAATCAAGGAGCTAAAAAACTAGACTAGTGTAATAAAAATGCCAAGTCAATTACCCTCTAAATTAAAACACAAACAAGTACCAAGAGTGAATATTGAGTATTGAGTAGGTACCTAGAATAATTGAATACTTGTATATTGAGTACCTACAAGAAAAGCCCAAACAAAGGGCACCCTGTAAAAATTAAATCGACCAGTTTCGTCGCTCCACAAGACATAAAAAAACTGAACATAACATTCTCTGATTGCATCGCATATTAATATGTGTTATAATATTATTTTACCACAATCTGTCTTCGTTTGCGAATTTTACCGGTAAACCGGGTAAATGCGTCTGCGCTTGCAAATGCAGCAGTCAGGGGGTCAAATGCATAACTCTTTGCGCCTGAGCTTGCATGTAAATAAGGGCATATTTCAAACGGAGGGCAGTCGGTGGCATCTTCATGTTATAGCAGGCTTCTTTGTGGAACTTTATGGTCTGACTTGTTTGTAGCGGCTTTAAACCTTTTTTAAACTTGCGGGTCCTATATTTGTTGGATTTCATTTGTGAATGTGATGTTGCCAGACCTTAAGCCATAGTATGGGTTTTGCTTGCTTACAAAAACTATAAAAGTTTACGTTTCGCGTTGAAAAGTTAAGGCACCAGATGCTGAGAAGAACTCTTTTGACAATATTTATATGACAATCTAATTGTAAAATTTTTAGTTCCATAGAATAATTTTTAGTTACTACCTACATATTTTGTCGCATTTTGGCAATACGAGTATCAACTTTGATAGTTTACCGATAATATGGTTTCACGGTTCTAAACTTTTCCTCTTACCAGACGTCCTTAACTGTGGTCAATTTGGTTTAACAGACGATTTGGAGGAATACCTGTACTGGAAAATTGCTCTGAAAGCCAGTCAGTCCATTTTTACCTAATCGTATTTTCCGTCCATCATATTTAACGATTTAGTTTCTTCTTGATAATGTTAAATTGCTTTATGATAAAAAACTAGTACTAGCTTCTACCCGCAGCTTCGCACGCGTATTTTCGGTATAATAAGTAGCGTACTATCTAAGGTTATGTTCTAACTGTACGCCAAAATCTTGATCGGTTCAGTAGCTTTGGAGCGATTAGGTAACAAACTAAAATTCACATTAGAAAAACGCTTGGCTTTTGTACGTGATCTGAGCCTCCACTGGCTTTTGCTTTAAAATCAAACAAATAAAGCATAATTTTGATGGCTCAGCCAACCTGATGGAAACAGACCTTTGGCTACGTACCTATAATCCTTGTAAAACAAAAGTCAAGCTGCTTGCTGGATAGATAGCTCTCAAAAACTCTTTAATCTGAGAAAGCTGGCAAACAGGGTACATAACGAGTGCGTTACGATGATGAACGACGTCGCTCAACTTTCGGCAAACCTCTGAATTCGGGCATTCCTCATAAATGTTCTTTAACGAGCATTCTTCGTACTTGTTCTTTAAAATATGGGCTCATCAGTCTTGGGACGCCTGTTGCGGCTTCTTAACTGGTTTCCAAATATTTTTATTGCTGGAACGTTGTATTTTGGAACATTATTTTCACGTGTACAACAGTTTTCTCATGTTGTGGAAATGGAGATCATGTTGTCAAAATCTATGTACTAAATATATACACAAAATCCATAGCTAAATACTAAAACACTAAACTATAACTAAAAGTAACTTAGGTAACTATATATCTCCAAATACATATATCTTTATTCTTAGAATGGACCCGTAATTATACAATTACCAAAAAGTTTATACTAACTTCGAAGTATAAACTTTTTGGCGCAGCATTACTTAACCCTAGAATGGGGGAGCTATGTCAATTTTGCCGCCCTTGGTGAAAAAATTTCGTTATTTTGACAACTAATCACGCGTCAAGGTCAAGCTTTCGAGTAGCTAAACATGGGCGGTAAAATGCTCCCCACGCGCCCAATTTTGTTATACGGAAAAGCGCGCCTACTCTAGGGTTAAAATCATGGCAGATTGCATGGGAGTGTGAAATGGCAATTTCACTTAGAACTGAAAGATCGATAGAGATATAAATTAAATATTTATTTTTTGAACTCACGAAAATAAATGACAATAAATAATAATCTAGTCCAAAACTTCGATATCAAATTCAAAACCGAGCTTAGGAAGCCCATGTCTAATACTGGATTTCTATCCACAGATAATAAACAATTGGGACCATTTCGGAGCAAAATAGTAATGTCCACCGGTCTTTTCAATTACTTGATTTACTGTATTACCATTGCCGTTTCCCGTTTCAGCATTGGAGAAGCTCGGAATAGAATGCGGACTGAATAGTGCCCGGTATTTTCAATTATGAACCTATTAGAACTATTCATTGTGGATTTGAATTCATTTTGTGCGATGCTATCTGTACCTAGGGTGTGTTTATAGTTTACATAATATATTAGATATTTATCTTATATATGTATAAAATTTCCATGTCACAATGTTAGTTACCGTACTCCTCCGAAACGGCTTTACCGATTTTTACCAAATTTTATATGCGTATTCAGTAGGTCTGAGAATCGGCTACTATCTATTTTCCATACCCCTAAGTGATAAGGGTTGAAGGCAAAATAACGTTTGGTGGGTCAGCTAGTAATTAGATAAAAAATTACTTTCGTAAAAAATTACGAATTGTGTAGTTGGTAATAACGATGTTTTTAGGTTTAAAAAAGCAAACAGAAAATTTTTGATTCTATGTAAATTTCAGATAAGTTTTAGATTTCAGATTTCATTTATTTCTTTAGACTTATAAAATAAGCATTCGGACGAGTCATAGTTTATACTGTAAATTATTATTAAATAAGAAATAAGGTGTTATTGATAAATAATAAATAATTCTGGACAAAACACACAGCATCATCTAGCCCCAAGCTAAGCAGAGCTTGTGTTATGGGTACTAGATAACTGATATACATAATACAATATATTACATAGATAGATATTTTTTATTATACATAGAAAAACGACCAGAACACCCTGAACAAATATTTGCAGATCGTACAAATATTTGTCCCGAGGCGGGAATCGAACCCGCAACCTCCTGCGGGCGGACTTTCGCCCACCGCGCCACATCGGTCGTGATGTTCACTTCAATTTATAGTCCACTAGAGAAAGAAGTAGTTTTGCTAGATCAACATTGCAGGGTTTTTTAAATACGGTAATAGCCCGTGATCGTCAGTTTCTACCTACCTTAACAAAATCTACGCTTAGATCCCAGGTCCAACTAGGTAAATCCAACTTCGATAAAGAGGTCAGCCGACGAATCCAACTCGGATGGGCAGCGTTCGAGAAACTTCGCAATATCTTCTCGTCACTGATACCGCAGAGTCTCAAGACGAGTCTTTAACCAATGTGTGTTACCAGTGATGACTTACGGATCCGAGACGTGGTCGCTCACTGTAGGCCTTGAGCATAATCTCAAAGTCACCCAGAGAGCTACGAGTATGCTCGGAGTTTCTCTACGCGGTAGGGTCCGGAATACGAAAATTCGTAAAAGAACTAAAGTTACCAACATAGCTCTCAGTAATTCTGAGAGCTATGTCGGTAACTTTAGTTCTGAAGTGGCAGGCTGAAGTGGCGATGGGCAGGCCATATAGCTCGTAGAACCGATAACCGTTGGGGAGTCAAGGTTCTCGAGTCGCGACCGCGATGCAATGCGAAACGGAGTGTGGGAAGACCTCCCACTCGATGGACCGACGACATCGTAGCGGTCGCAGGGAGTCGTTGGATGGAGGCGGCTCAGGACCGCTATTCGTGGCGTCGTTTGGGGGAGGCCTATGTTCAGCAGTGGACGTGTACGGGTACGGACTGTGTTTGTACAAACATGTACATCTTAACTTTCGCATTTGATAATGATTATAATTAAAGTAGGTTTTCAAGAAGTAGACTGAAAACTCCCCACCAATATACACACGCCCTAATCCACAGCGTCATATAAATTGAATCACATTCAATCGGAGGACAAGTCGATGTGAATGAGCATTAATGGCCAAGAGTGAGTTACGAGGAGTTTAATAGATCTAGATGTTTCACAGGCATAAATATGTTGATATGGCATGGCTTTTGTTGGCCGTGTATACAGGTTTTGTGATTTTCATCGCTACGTTAATGCAAATTAAATTGATTTTTGGGTAAATTGCAGTGCAAAGGAATTCTCGATTATAACAATCTACGGGTACCTAGGGTTTCTTGTTGTAATAAATTTTTATATAAAAGGTGATGTATTTTAACAGCTAAGCGAGAGTTGGCAGCTTTAAAATAATATCAGTGGAAAGAACTAAATAGTGTATATTATTTTGTAACCATAACTTTTTTTGATATCCTGTGCAATCTTAAGAAAATTCTACGGCTGGAAGCCGTACCAACAAGTTCTTTGGAAAAGTCTGATCTGATATAATACAATACAAAAATTCTTACTTAACAACATTACAGAGATATGTTACATAAGACACGTATAATGGGCGGCCTTAACGCTCTCTTCCAGGCAATGTTTGGATGGAAAGAACTGATTCGAAACCTTTTCTTGCACACACCCTACACAGTCTTAGCAAAAGTATAATATAAAATAAACCCAGTTCCATACATTACACTTAAATTATTACGGTTCGAACCGTTATTTTACCGCTACCTCAACACAATTCTACTTTTGATTGATTATCTTACAGTCGCACTGCGTCATTTTGAAAATCATTTGCGCCTTGATTCAATTTGCGCACTTTTTTGCGCTTGCGCACGGTAATTTAGGTTCCCGTGTGAAAATGAAAATAAACACCTCGTGATATGCGATATATTTTTGCAGTCGTAGTTGCTCATTCCATTCCAAAATTTGTAATAATAATTAAAGGGATACTTTTCAACCCGGATTAAATGCGAGCAAAGCTGCAGGCAGGGGCTAGTAGAATTCTAAATTCGTAGAAGAATCATCTAGAAACTATACTCAATTGTTTGAATTGTAAATACTAGTTCTAATTTGTTTCTATTATTTGATTGTAATTTTCTTTGTTAATAAATGAAAACTATAAAAACGACGAATAATAGAAAAGATCAAACACTTTATTTACTTCGGTAACTTTAATATCAATCAGTTACTTTACATTAGAGATGAGTCCGGTATTCAATAACTAACTCAGTACCTGTTAGCATGGTCCTAAAATATCTAACGCTATTGTAAAATCCGCATACCACTAGCGAATAACTGTGCAAAGCGAGCATCGCGCCTAACTGACCGTGAGCCATAACTACCCAACGCTCGAATACCTATACTTACCTAACTATCATCTACGCATCGGCACTAGCTCACCCGTAAAGGTATGTAGCTGCAAAAAGTATTTCTAACCAACTCGGTTAGAAATATATTGGGTAGAAATCAGGACAGGAATCGAGTATTGTAACGTTATTGGGTACCAATTGGTACTAGCGGTATTGAAAAAAAATACCCAACTAATAACCGGTAGCCAAAATATCCAATAACTCTGATCCTTACTTTACATTATTATTCAAATAATATCAAAGTTTTACCAGACGTGGTCTATTTCAAATCTTTCAGTCGGCGGCTTTGACCAACCTATCGAATACTTTTAGCAACATTCCGTTTGTAGATAAATAATGGAAATTAGGAGTATGTTTACGATGCACATAAGCTATTAGTATTTTATATGGTTTGTATAAGATTTAGGATTATTTACATATATAGACGGCGAGCGGTTGTCGAGAAGACGCACCTGTCAGGGAATTTTGTTTCCAAGACCGGGAAAATCTTCCCCGGTCTACGGGGAAGATTTCCCCGGTCTTGGCAATCACGAGTTTTTACCACATAAAAGTAAAATAACTTCTTGATTCCCTACTGCATTCCGGATATTTAATTACAAAGTATTGCATTATTTTTTTAAGACATAGTAGTCAATTCCATTATTAATTACGCAAATTTATTGGTGCAATATAATGTAGATTCGAATGGCATTACAATACCGGATCCACCTTGAACGTTTCAGTTTATTGCACTACATAAAATTCTCGTGTGTCATCCATTTTCGGAGTCACTACATTGAATATCACTTTAGACTTATGTTTCGGTACAATATTATTTCACAATCAACTTTATGTTAAGGTGTATGTATGTCATTTTTATTTAATTGCTGTTTTATTTTTACTTTCAAGAAGATGGAGAGGTAATCGTGAAGGTAGATGAAGAGGGATGGGGTTGGAATGGGTCTCTCGATAATTTGGCAAAGCGGTAAACTGAAATATCATGTTAGATAAACAAAATTCCCTGACAGATGCGTCTTCTCGACAACCGCTCGCCATCTATATAAATGATTCTGAATCTTATACAAACCATTTAAAATACTAATTTAAGCTTATATGCATCATAAACACAAGCCTAATGTCCATTATTTATCTACAAACGGAATAATTAATGATTTCTCATTTTGACCTGGATTTTTCTTAGAAAAAGCTAAGTTTGTCACACAATACAGATATTAACATTGTTTATTGTTATAAATATTACACAGTCTATGTTATTGTGCCAATATAGTAGCACCCTTAGTCGATTGAATCGGTTCACTTTTGGCCATGATTCGGTGCGCAGCGATTTACGATTATGAAATCGTATGATTTACATGATGCACCGAATTTTTGATTTAAACTCACAGTTGAAATTACTTTTAATTTTTATTGAATAACTGACGTGAAAACATAATTCTGGAGTATTTATTGGTCAAGGGAAAAACATAGGTACACTGAGCTAAGCTAGTCATTTCCTCCTATTTTTTTATTGTTAATGGTAAAGCTTTATTATCACCACTTGAGAAAGTGAAAATTTGGCCTAAGATGGAGCACGCTTTCCCAGAAGGAAATTATTCACTCGGGAGTTGAATAAATTATTCACTCGGGATTTGAAAAAAAAATAAACGACCGAATGCCTTACTTTTACACTGTTTTTAAGTTTTGCGGGATAAATACTAATCCCCTGGGGATAACATTATGGGACCACTTCGGGATCATTTTATTTGTAATAGTGAAATAATTTTTAATATCGGTCTATAATGGCGGAAATATATATAAATATTTTTTTGTAACATACATACAAAAAAAACATATGATCGAATTGTGAAACTACTCCTTTTCGAAGACGGTTAAAAATCAAATACTGTTAACAAACCTTCAAAACCAAGAAGAAAGTGTAAACCCGACTTTAAAGCTCCCGAACCCACAAAACACAAATCTCAGTAATTACAAAATAAAAAGACAAGTGCGAGTCGAATTCGTGCACCGAGGGTACCGTATAATAATTATACGGTACCTTCAGTGTGCGTATAATTTATTATAAGACATTGTTGCCAAATATCATGATTATATGTCAATAGGAAGTAGATTTATTTCGGGAATAAACTACAAATTTAGGGTTTTCGGATTTTTACCGTTATTTGTGCTACAAGAACTTCTTATTTGCCGATTGGTATGATTCTAGGGCAATGGAAAGCATCTAGGGTTTAGGCCCATGGCTAGAATTTTAAATTATTTTCTCTGTGAATGAATAACAACGAAATTTGGGTTTTTCCTTTTATTTGTGCTATAGGACGTTGCTTCTAGATAAATTTTATGATTCTAAATCAACGGGGGGTAAGTAGGTTTAAATCTATGGCATATACAGTTTTTTTTTAAATGTGTTAACTACGTGGATTCCCAATTCTTTCCTTTACTTGTGCTGTTAGACCTTACTTCTTCCCGAATTTCATGATCATGTCAACGAGAAGTACCCTATAGGTTTTCTGTGCAACGTCTCTAAATTTTGATTGCGTTGACATAGAAGTTTAATTTATATCACGGTGCCAAGAAATTACGAGCTTTAGTATTTGATGTTAATTTCAACTCGATACCTCCGCGCATTCCTGAGAAAAGCGGGTTAACAGATGGACAGACGGACAACAAAGTAGGGTTCCGTTTTACTTTTGAGGTACGGAACCCCAAAAATGAGTTAAACACCAGAAAAAAGATTACTCATCAGCAATCAGAATTACAGGCGGTTATTTGAGCAAGACTTAACGTTCCGTTAAACGTTACGATCGCGTTAACGTTTACGACACATAATTTGGTCGGTTAATACAAGATTCGGTGGTAGTTGTCGTAAAAGCGTGTAACGATACGCGCTTTGGGGGATAGGGTTTGGTGAAGTGGATGAGCGGAAGCGAATTAATAGGCAGGTCTGGCTTGCGGCAGGTAGTTTAGGCACTAGAGACTAGCTAGATGGATCCAATTAAAAATAGACTGATGTAGGCCCCGATTCGTCATCATCATATCAGCCCATACACGTCCATTGCTGGACATAGGCCTCCCCCACAAATAGCAGTCCTAAGCCGCCTCCATCCATCGACTCCCTGCGACCGCTACGATGTCCTTGGTCAATCGAGGATGGTCTGGATGGTGGCCAGGCACACTAATAATTTTGCATAAAATTGTATGACCATCTTTTTCTTATAGGAAAAATAAAAACATGATAACAATTTATGAATGAACGTTCGTAATTTACGCTTCGGCTTGCTTAGTTTTGGCTATTTTACAAACTATGTGTAATTGAAACCTTGGCCACTGTGTGAATGAACCAAGGGCAGCTGCGGTGCGAGAGTCGTCCTCAGCCCGTATACGGCCACTGCTGAACATAGGCCTCCCGCAAAACGGTGCGAGAGTAATTACGATGTTTTGTGTCACACCAACTGATGAAGACTCTCTCGGTTATGTTGGTTCTCATTTCATTAACGTGTTCTGTTATACATTTTAAACCGAGTAAGTTTTTCCACTAGTTCTTCTTAGCCTGGGGACTGTGGCAGAGCGCCTATCATCTCCACTCTGGAAGTGTTTTGTGCAGAGGGTGATCTGAATGTCGATCAATAAAGAAACCTATTTTCTTGATGATTATCCTCGGCTCATCTTATCACAGTGCCTATATCTATTTTATTTTATTTTGTTTTGCTACTCGTATAAGAACTCCTGTTTTGCTGTGTGAAATATATATATATATATATATTTAGTTTATCTATAGTTTTTTTTTATTTTTTTATTTATTAATTGCAAAAACAATCATAATATACATAAAATTTTGTACCGTAAAAACTTTGTGAGGTTTGTCTTGGTACTCACATTCGTTTACATTTTATTTGTGAATTTATGAAATAGATATAAATTAGAAATAGAATTATTAGGGCCGTGGGGCCGCGGCATACGAATATCGACCCCTCCAACTCAACCCGTGGATGTCGTAAGAGCCGACTAAGGGAACCTACCAGAGGAAGGGCAGCAGCTTCCTTCTGAGTAGTTTTAAAGACCAACACTGCGATCACCAATCCGCCTGCCAAGCGTGGTGATTATGGTAAATCCCCCCCTACATGGGAGACCATCCACTCGATGGAACAACGACATCGTAGCGGTCGCAGGGAGTCGATGGATAGAGGCGGCTCAGGACCGCTATCTGTGGCGTCGTACCGGGGAGGCCTATGTCCAGCAGTGGACGTGTATGGGCTGATGATGATATAAATTAGATGAAAGTACGTAGTCACCAGGCCACTCTTCTTATTAGGTTGAGGGGTCTAGATTTCCGCAAAATTTCTAGTGTTTCACTCGCAGATTTTTTGTCTATTCCGCTCCGTTTATGAATTCGTCTTCCGCTCATAACTTAGTACGTCCACAAACCAAAAATATAAAATTTTATGTGAAGCTTCCCGATCAGAATCGATCATTCAGAAAGAGTTAGTGTTATTACTTAATTTCAAAATTATCACCCCGATCTTTGAAATGAGACTAGTTGCACCTTGTATGGTGCGTTTTGGACATCATGCACTCTCGCATTTCATCCAATAAGTACCTATCAAGCTCTGTTTAATGTTAATGTAGAGCTTACATGCGAATGAAACACACGAAATCTTATTTTATTGGTTACTGGAACTTCAATAAACATCATCCACATCATCAGCCCACTAAATAGTGCCGCTTTTATTACACAATTACAGATTTATGTGAGGCATTTGAGCAGCATAATCATAATCATCATATCAGCCCATATACGTCCACTGCTGGACATAGGCAGACATATGGGGGAGCATACGACGCCACAAATAGCGGTCCTGAGCCGCCTCCATCCATCGACTCCCTGTGACCGCTACGATGTCTTCGTTCCATCGAGTGGATTGTCTCCCATTTAGGGGGGGTTTTGCCATGATCACCACGCTTGGCAGGCAGATTGGAGACCGCAGTGTTGGTGTTAAAAAATACTCAGAAGGAAGCTGCTGCCCTTCCTCTGGTAGGTTCCCTTAGTCATCTCTTACGACATCCACGGCATAATATCACCGCTCATTTACCGCACATATATTATTATGTATCTGGTGGATATGCACCATAAGTTTCCCTTAGTCAGTTTATTCCGTCCCACTGCTTCAAAAAACCTCCACAAGATCTTTCTAAATCTTGGGAAGGTTTTTACACAAAAAACTAAAACTTTATAGTACACCAAAAAAAACATTACATAGAGATGTTACATATGACAAGTATAATGGGCGGCTTTATCGATTAGAACCGATATCTTCCAGGCTTTTGTGAATGCGTTTTTGTAAAACTTTAAAACTTTTAACACCCAACTGGGGTGTTTAAAGTCCCGAATCACGGAGTTCTTTCCGCGAACACCCGAACTTAAAGTTACAAGTAGTTTGGGAGTTTTTTATTCTAGTAGTGCCCTAGTAATCGGTTTACTATCAATCTGGCGAAAGTGTCAACACGCATGAAGATTTAATCTTTTTTTGTGGCCATTTTATTCCTCTTTATAGTTTTGAGGAAACTTTTGCCAACTTCACGTACTAGTTCACGGATCACAATTGAAATGAAAAAATAAAAAAACTTAACATTGACCAACTTGTCAGAAACTAAATTTTAATTATACTTAGAAATTAAAAAAAAATACGAACAGAAACCATTCAGTAAAAAGACGATCTATAAACAAAATACGGTGAGTGACGTTCAACATTATCTAAGTTTTAGTTTAGTTAACGAAGTAACATTACCTATCTCTGGTTTAGTTCCGATTAAACTAAATTACCTCCGTTTTAAACTGCAAGCAACTTATTTTTGCATACAACGCTGGTCTAGTAACCCATGACTCATCTCAATTTAGCTTACGACAAAGGCGTCGTGGCAGAACGCCACGACCGAGATCGATCAGCAATCATCCGAGGGCATTGCCTAAACTGGATGGGTCAGCCCACGACCGCACTGATTCTCACGCCGGGGTTTAGGAAATGGTGTAAACTGCTCTTCTGCCCGATCTGGTAAATCGTCTGTTAGGTTTGATGAAAGTGTCACTAAACACACAGGTTACACATTATCACAATTTGACTTAAAAAAAGCCGTCCAAGTCACAGTTGAGTCACACGTTAGGTTTGAATACGATCGTAGAAAACTAGTTCGAAAAATCATCATCATCATCATACACGTCCACTGCTGGACATAGGACCCCCCATACGACGTCACAAATAGCGGTCCTGAGCCGCCTCTATCCATCGACTCCCTGCGACCGCTACTATATTCGCAAAATATATATTTCTAATTGATTTTATTGTGTGATTTTAGTTGCACTGATTTTTTTAGTTAGGGGTATCAAACACAAGATAATTTTTCATAAAACCAAAATAATTATCGAAACCGGTCCACTATAAAGATAACATTATTAGAAAACATACATAATATGTAGGTACAGCCGAAACTATGTTCAACTAGAAGGACTATTATCCTCCCTCTTTCCGTTCCGTTCCGTACCTAAAGGGTGCCATCGGGACAGCGGAGGCTTACTCCGCTGTCTGTCTGTCCGTCTTAGTGCATGTGTAATAGTCTTTTCTATTACTAAGCCTCCGCTGTCTGTCCGTGTTAGTGCATGTGTAATAGTCTTTTCTATTACTAAGTATAACTTTTAAGTTATTTGGTACTGAGACATTACTGAAATTACTGTATTTTACTCAGTCATCTTTATTCCGTACCATAGATAATGATCATACAAATAGCATGGGGCGGAAGCTTGGCTCTTGAACCATAGAGCACCGTCGCGTTCCGTGCCACGCATCATTCCTTAGTTCCATGCCTGACACTAAGCCTCCGATGTCTGTCCGTGTTAGTGCATGTGTAATAAAGTCTTTTCTATTACTAAGCCTCTGATGTCTGTCCGCCTTAGTGCATGTGTAATAATCTTTTCTATTACTAAGCCTCAGCTATCTGTCCGTCTTAGTGCATATGTAATAGTATTTTCTATATTCTGTAAAAAATATGTGAAAAAAGGAAGACGGCACAAAAATAATATAGGGAAAATAGTAAATCCTTGAAAACAACCGATGATAACAATAGATTTTTTTTCAAACATTGCATTGAAGCCAACAATTTGCAATATAATAACCGTAAACAAATAACACACAGGCACCATAAGGCTCGTTTAAGAAAAACCTGATACCTCCTAATATGAGATCAGTCGGTGAATATTTATAACACGTTCCTATCATAAATGTGATAATCAATCGTGTTGCACCAGTTGGGGCATAACAACATCATATCTTGATGAAAGTATACAGAGTTGGCAAGTTTTTTGCTCTCTGTTGGGAAGTTGAAGATGAGTACCTGCTTGCATATAAATATTATGTGAGTATTTAACATAAAACTTTGTACTAATGGTTTAGATGTCAGCAACTTAGAATAATCCTAGAGTATTTTTTCTGGGCCTATACTCGTAGGAGCACTAGAAAAGGTTTTGCCTTCAAAGCAGACTAAGTAGATACGGTATAATATTAGAATGAAAAAATATTTAGTAATCTCTGATATTATTCATCAAAGTAAGTTGTCTGATGAATATTATCAGAGAAGGTTATACGCGGCATTGTTACTAAATATTTTTTTGTCTTCAAAGCATACTAAGTAGATACAGGTATAGTATTAGCGTATAATCTTCTCTGACAATATTCATCATACAACTTATTTTGATGAATTCTATCAGAGAAAGATATACGCGGAATTGTTAGTAAATACTTTTTATTCTATTAATATACCTGTATCTACTTAGTCTGCTTTGAAGACAAATGTCCACAATCTATTTATTATTTAGATACAGGTATCTAAATAATGTCTATTTTTTTCGACAATATTGCTGTTTACAATATTTTAAGTACGAACTGTAAGAGTAGAGTATATCTGAAAAATTCAAATCATTATAACTGCTCGGGAGTAAAAGTGCTGGAGTGGCGAAACGGAGTGTTTGGGGACCATCTACTCGATGCACCGACGATTTTGTAGCTGTTTCAGGGAGTCGATGGAGGCGGCTCAGGACCGCTATTTATGGCGTCATACGAGGGAGGCCTTTGTGCAACTGTGGACATTTGTGGACTGATATTATGATGACATATAAGATGATTACTTTTAAGTATTTCGCCATTTTTCTCTTCTCACTTTCGCCCATGTCTAGTGTTCTTGCTAGACATGTACTTTTCTCAGATTATTATCCGGGAAAAACGGAAAGACAACTTCTAATATCAGTAGTTTTAGCGTAATACCAGCCATGTACTATGACCGTAACCGCCTTAGTGAGTACATTTAGTTCGGTGATAGTTAATACCTAGAGATGATTTTATAGAATTTAATAATATCCTAAAAATTTACGACTCCGGTGGGACTTGAACCCGCGACCTTGCTTAGACCAAGTGCGGGCTAAGCACTATAATAACAAAAACCTTAGATAATTTTATGCCGGGCATTTACAGAGCGTATTGAGTATGTACTTTTGCCAAAATTGGGGATTTACTCAAAACGCCCTGTAATTGCCCGGCTTAAACCCATCTCTAGGTATACCTGATGAGGAATAATACCCAAACTTGAGGTTATATGGACCGAAACTGTGAGAAATGTCTCATGTGACTCAAGACCCTACAAATCCTACGCACTTTGTCCCGAACACTCTACCCATTCAGGGTCATGTCATATCACAGACTTAATCCACCCAGGTCGGTGCTGCTCTGTCCCCCTCCCCCACCCCCTGTTACATGCGCATGTGGCCTTCCTCAGCGCGTCTCATTTTGTGCCATGGTTTTGCAAACCGTTTAAGCTCGCCAAATGACGAAGACCAGGCAGAAAAGAATTGAGGGCAGCGGCGCCTCACTAAAGTCTCGAAACTGATCTTAGTTTTAGGGCTGGTGCTCTTCAATTGTCTCCCAATCACAAAAACGAGTCTCATGTCAACGCAATCCTCAAACCTTCGAATCTTTGAACAGAATTAGTTGTGTAATGACGTCAAAAACTTAAATTTAACTTACTCTGTGCTAAATTAATTTACACTTGAACCTTGTCAATCATTAAATAATCAATTAATATTATTTATTCGTGCTTGAAAGTGATAAATCAAAATCTAGAGCGTTACGGAAGCCGCCTGTTAATCAATCATTCGGATTAATATTTCATTTGTAAATCATTTTAATTTAATATTACCTTTGCGCAAGAGGCGATGCGTGATGTTTGGGCTTATTTCCTAGTTATTGATGAAGTTCATTTATTGTGAGATTTTTAATCACTTATCAAAGGTTAGGTATGAAATATAGTTTTAAGCCTTACAAAATACTAAAAATATTTTTTCACTCCTCTTGCTCAAAAAGTGTATCATAGTAGTATAGCTTAGCGGGCCTAAAAATCGAGTTTAATACATCGGGCTAAAAAGTATTTTTTCTTTTTAATTTTTGTCTAAAATCATCAGCCCGTACAAAGCATTCGTTCTCTTACATAAAAACTCGACTTCTTGGTGCTCCGTCAATCTTTTTTTTTGAAAATAGAACCGTCTTGGTGATGTTTTATGAAGGTTGATTCTTCCCTTCACGGTAGAATGCGAACTGTTTCGTTGCGTAAATAGAGATTTTAAAAAAAATATGGTATTGGCGCTAAATCTCTAGAATTTCACACACATTCCAAATCACAAACTTTTACGTTTAACTTCCTGACTTTTACTTCCAAATTGTGAACGTGAAAAATGTCATCATGTGATAGTGAAGATCCTAATATGCAAATGGAAGAAAAGGGCAAAGAAATAATTATGAATCTGTTGCCGACAAAATCACGTGGAATATATTTAAAGAGTTACGAAAATTTTATGAAATGGAGAGATGAGAAACCTGTGGATTCTTTTACAGAAGGGGTTTTTCTCACTTATTTTGATTAATTATCGAAAAAATTCTAATCGTCGACTCTTTGGAGCACATATTCAATGTTTAGAATGACCTTACAAACGAAACACGACGTCGATATTAAAAAAATATGTAAATTTAACGGCTTTACTGAAGAAATTGTCCACTGGATATAAGGCAAAAAAATCTAAAGTCTTGACGACACAAGAAATCGAAACATTTTTAAATAACGCTCCAAATAAACAATACTTGGCAACAAAGGTAACCTACTTATGTACTCTACTCAAACTAAATAAATAGATACCTACCTACATACCTAAATTATGTACCTAGGTTATTACGATTATTAACACACTTCTTTTTTTGTTCAACAGATTGCTTGAATTTATGGAATCAGCGGTGCATGCAGAGGAATAGAGCTTGCCAATATAACGCTAGAAGACGTAGAAACGGATACAAACCTACAAGCTGTGAGTCTGCCGAACACGAAAACAAACAAAGAGCGTAAATTTGTCATCAGTGGAGAATACCTTAATATAGTTAAAGCCTATCAGGAGTTACGTCCCACTAATGTTTCAACGAAAAGATTTTTTCTAAATTATCAATATGGTAAATGCACAAGGCAAGTCATAGGCAAAAATAAATTTGCTAACATGCCTAAAGATATTGCCACTTATCTAAATTTACCAAATCCGGAACTCTACACGGGCCATTGTTTACGCAGAACATCCGCGACTCTGTTGGCGGACTCTGGTGCGAATATAACGGCACGGTGGATGGAGGTCCGATCAAGTGGCTGAAGGTTATATAGAGGACTCTATACAAAACAAGTATCACGTCACGCAGCGGATTACGGAAGGAATCAATATTCTACCAAACATTACAGAACCCCAAGCATCTACATCGCGGGATTGGATGAATATGTCAACTCAGCTGAAGCCGCACTCAGATCTTAATAATGCAGGAAACTCAAGCATGAGTCGAGTCTCTCCAACTTTTACTCCACAACAATCAACTCAAAATATTATCACATCCCAATCACAGAGAAACGAAATAAAATTGCCCGGGAAAAACATATCACTAAACATTCAAAATTGCTCTAACTGCAAATTTAATTTTTAATAAAATTTCAGAAAATTGTCTAATTTTGAATTGTTTTATTTTCTCGCAATCGAAGTGAAAAGTAGAGTGTTTTACTCGGGCCAAAACCACCCATTATAACTATATATATAGTATAACAACCTCGTATATAATGGGATGGTTTAGTCCCTTGTAAAACAATCTACTATTGGAGAGTCGCACGAAAAAAGTATAGACCATACAAAATTATAAAATATTTGGGAAATGTTTTTAAAAATCTAAATTTCTAAATTCTAAATTTGTTTTCTAGAATCAGAATCAGCTTGTTTCTTTTCTAGAACTAGACTAGACTAGAAAAGAAAATTGGAAAAAGCCTTGACGGTTAAAATACTGCTTTTTCTGTGGGGTTTTGGACAAAACCTCTTTGGTCGGGCCCGCTCCGTTGAAGCTAAATATATCCTAAATCTTTACGTTTTAAGAAATTTAGAAACCTTGTATTATTTCAATTAGTTCAACTTGGGAAACTCAGAATACGAGAATGTTTTTTAGTTAAGAATTTTCTTTCAAGTATATTTTTTTCGTAATTATGTAGACCATAATCTAACCTGATGTAAAGTGACGATGATGCCGACGGTGTATCCCGAAGGTCTAGAAGACCCTCATCTTGAAGTTCTGATTCACTCTTGTCTTGTCGATCGATGTTGTATGTTTTTAACAGACTTCAAAAGGAGGAGGTTATCAATTCGTCCGTATGTTTTTTTGTTTGTATGTATGTTACGCGATATCTCAGCCAATTATGGACCAATTTTAAAAATTCTACACTTGTATATAGAAAATAATCCCGAGGGGATGCCATAAAATAAGTTTAAAAGAAGTGAATTTGAAGTCGATATCGTTTTTAAAAACACGCCATATTATTGTAAACTTAAACAGGCCTAACCTAAGACATCCGGTCTGAAACTGCGTTCTTGTTTAGTATTTGAATAATTCGTAATGAGCCCTAATTGATGTGTTTACGACTTCGAGAAACTAGGGAAAACTGGGCGCCATTATAATTATTATAAGAAAATATTATTACGAAAAGCCCTAAAAAATCTAGAGAAACTGTTTGTTCAGATTTCTACCAATCTATTATTTTGAAGACCTCTGTGGGCGAAGGTCTGCCTGCGACGCAGGCGCGCAGGAGGTTGCGGGTTCAGTTTCCGCCTCGGGACAAATGTTTGTATGATCTGCAAATATTTTTTCAGGGTGTTCTGGTCGTTTTCTATGTATAACAAAAAATATATATTTATGTAATAGTTTGTATTATGTATATCAGTCATCCCATAACACAAGGTCTGCTTAGCTCGGGGCTAGATGATGTTGTGTGGTTTGTCCAACATTATTTATTTATTATTAATTATTTTGACAGCAGCAGTCTTTACTGCAGAAATCATCATCATCATCAACAGCTTGTCACTTCACCATCATCACCACTGCTGGACACAAGCTTCCCAGACAAGCGCATTATGGCTTTTATCATTATGGAGTACTGCCATAATCCCCACGTTGGGAAGAAAATAACTTTTAGTAAAATATTAATAAAGGGACTAAATCGTTACAATCGTATAAACCCTTAATATTATAAATGCGAAAGTAACTCTGTCTGCCTGTCTGTCAGTGTGTGTTTTCACGCCAAAATTACTGAACCGATTTGAATGAAATTTGGTACACAGATACTTTAGAGCCTAAGAAAGGACACAAGAATACTTTTTAATGCGAAAAAAGGGTTGTAAGGGGTTGAAAGAGGGGTTTTAAGGTTGTATAGAAGGATCGTCATTTTTAAAGCTAAAAGCTTGGAATTTCTTAATGGGGCTGTTAATTAATATAAATAATTTTTTTATTCAAAGTTTCTACATATTTTACCCTCAAGGGGGTAACATATCAAAGGGAATGAAAGTTTGTATGAAAATCACAGTGTCATTATTCTACGCGGACGAAGTCACGGGCACAGCTAGTAAGGTATAAACGAGCTATGGATGATTTGGAATCGAGAAAAGTTATAAATTATTTGTAACTAGCTGCTGTTCGCCCCTTTGCCCGCGTTTTATAGGGATAAAAATAGCCTATATATGTTATTCCAGGTCCTAAACTATACCCATACCAAATAACAGCCTAATCAGTTCAGTAGTTTTTGCGTGAAAGAGTAACAAATATCCATACACCCATCCATACAAACTTTATAATATTAGTAGGATCACACTTATATCATATACTAGCTGCTACCCGCGACTTTACCCGCGTTTTATCGGGATAAAAAGTTGCCTATATGTTATTTTAGGTCCCAAACTATGTCCATACCCAATTTCAGCCCAATCAGTTCAGTAGTTTTTGCGCGAAAGAGTATTCCATCCATCGTTACAAACTTTTACATTTATAATACTAGTAGGATGCAAAAGTTTGGATGTTTAGATGTATGGATGGATGTTTTTTACTTCTTCACACCAAAACTACTTAACAGATGGAGGTGAAATTTTGCATACAGGTAGTTCTGGACCCGGAATAAAACATAGGCTTTTTATCCCATAAATCAGTTCCCATAGAATAGAAATAACCTTAAAACGTTTCCATACTCTGGGTCTTGTTAAACCTAACTTAAAGGCTTTAATGCAACTTCAAACAGCAATGTACTGTGAAAATGCTCCTCAAGGGTGCAGAATAAAGGTGCAAACGACACTACACCAAGCAGAAACCATCTCGCTGATACTATTTGTAACTAATAAAAGTTTCCCCACATTTTTTTTTCCACATCCATTAACCGAACTATAGATAAAGGCTCAATAGTTTGGTTAGACGGCACAGCTGAACTAATGAGACTTTTTTAGTATCAGTAGCCCGGGACCGATAAAACATCTGAACTACTGAGATCAGAGGCAAAAATGTAAAATTGTTTTTTTTTTTACCTGAATAGATAATTCTATTCCATTCTATAAAAACAAAGCGTATGAAGCCGCAAGCAGAAACTAGTTATAAATAATGGGTAGATAGATATATAGGTAGAAAATGCTTTTTTTCACACTTTATATAACAAAAAAAAAATACAATTGGTGGTCCTATCACTCACGAGCGATCTCTATCAGACTACCGTAATCGTGGGTTACAGGTGTAATTATATTTATATCATGGGTAGATATTCTAAGAGCAAGATTTTTATATTTATGTGTATATTTTTACTGCTAATTAGAACACATAAAAGTAAGGCATTAGAGTAAAATTTCATAAACTCATTAAAAAGCTATTCCTTTCATTATTAGATAATCTAATAAGCTGTTATTAATTTTACCGCATAATTAAATCATTTAGAAATAACGTGGACCAGTTTTATAATTGAACTAATGAAAATTTAGTTTAATGAACTTTATAGAGTATTTTAAATCTGTAGGATTATGGTAATAACGTCGTTAAAACGCTTGATGACAAAATTAATCATTTGCCTAAATCCGTAGATTAAATGTAAGAATCATCTAATGATGGAAAATTACAATTTTTGGAAAATTGATCGGTAAAGTAGAAAAGTTTATCAAATTCTTACGTTTTTACGGTTAAATATTAATTAGTACAGTTCGTGTAGGCATGACATATCGTCTAAGATAAAAAAAATAGGAGATCGAAGATCTTATAATGTCAAAAAATATTGTAAAACCACGAAGAATCATTGATTAAAAGAATTCGGCAAGGTATGTTCTAGTCAAAAACTTTTGGAATAGGTACCTTTTTTACCTCGATGAAAAAGTAGGTAAAAGTATTTAGAAGTAGGAACTTATATCCTTTTTAGCTCCTAGACAAACAGGCGACACTGAATTCATATGCTCACACACTTACACACACACACACACTGGTAACTCCTGTTGCCCGGACTCTTATGAGACCGGTGTCCTCAGGAGCTCCACACATACACACACATACATTTTAGTTATAAACCATAAATTCTGTTTAATTTTTTTCATGGCATTGTATATTAATAGATTAGGTAATATTGTTTTATATGAACGTCAGATCTCCTAAAGCCCAATTTCACCAAACAAAAATATTATATTCATTTACGAATTGTATTAAAATAATATTAAACTATGCTTTCCGTTTGGTGATATTGGCCCGTATCCCGAGTATGGGCGCTGGGAGGTGCGACACAGTTTTAAACTTATGCGCTTTTCCAGTGTTCCATTGTATCTTAGCTATATATGTTTTTGTTCATTCCAAATAAATAAATTACAAATATAATTACGTAGCTATTAGACCATTTAAAAAAGTAATATCAACGTAAGTATCTATTATCTTTAATTTTGCTGTATTTGGTACAGAACTATCTATTTATGCATATTTCAGACCTTTTTCCAGGTCGATTAAGATATCTATAGAATAAAACAATAATAATAATAATCCATAGTGTCCCATAGCCCGATTACCCAGTCCATCCATTCCTCACAGTAACATGTTTTTTTTTTCATTTTCCTTTACAATAGTCTCTACACCTGGCGGATCATCTTCAGTTGTATCATATTGTGCAACCAAGTATGATACCCGCTATGTGTAGCTCTCACCTTTAGATTAATTCTCATAAAGGGCCTCTGTGCTGTTAGCTTCGGCTCCACGCATGCCTCCCAAAGGACCAGGTCACTATAAGGCCCGTGATCATGGAAATGAGATACAAATAATAATAATTTAAATCATTTTGTTCCGTGTCGATTCGATCTACATTCGATTACGCAATATAAAGGATCGATAAATCGAGTAGCGATCGAAACTTTCATCGATAAATTTATGTGCAAGGTTTGATATTTTCCTTAATGAGGTGTAATCATGGCCTATGGTTCGGCAAAAGGTGAACTCCAGTTGGCGCTATTTTAACAAAGGTAAGAGTTGTGAGTCTGACAGCTCTTATCATAATCAGCCACAATTTGTGACACAGCTGCAAGGTTTACCGAAAATATTGATATTAAAACTAGAAAAAGAAAATGTTCTGAATAGAATGGACGAATGAGCTTAGTACGATTTCAAAATTTTTGATAATATTTTCTATATGTTTTTACTATTGCCTACTCTTATCTTTTGAAACACATTCTTTTATCGAATTTTTAGTTGAGTTTTATATTTCCTATGGTTTAGAAAATTAGTTTACAAAAAAAATAATTCATCACATCACACTGATTTTCTCGTACAAAAGACTTCAACGGGCTCGCCAAACAAAAAATGGTTATTTATTTTAATATCAATTAGTTTTCCCTATGGCTTCACGTATTTTGATACTTCTTCCAGATGTTTTTTTAGACGACCTCTGTGGCGCGGTGGGCGAAGGTCCGCTTGCGACGCTGGAGGTTGGGGGTTCGATTTCCGCCTGGGGACAAAGGTTTATTCGATCTGCAAATATTTGTTCAGGGTGTTCTCGACATGTAAGTAAATAAAAAATATCTATCTATGTAGTGTATTAGGTATATCAGTTATCTAGTACCCATAACACAAGCTCTGCTTGGCTTGGGGATAGATAATGCTGTGTGAATTGTCCAGCATTATTTAACTAATATTTATTCTTAATGTGAGAAATTGGGTCTAACTGGGCATTAGAAATATGTATAACCGAAAATTTTACAGTGCCAATAAGAATTTACCAAATGTTCTGACATTCGACACGCTGAAGTATGAAACTGTATCGACAATTCATAAAATTAAGTGTAGGTACCGACTGATTTCCCTTCAGATCATTACATTATTACAGTATGAATACCCCTTTATATCAATTAGGTACCGCAGTTCGACAGTTTAATAAAGTACAGGATGATTTTTATCAGATTATTGTTTTTAGGATTCCGTATCCGTAGGGTGAAAACGGGACCCTTTTACTAAGCTTCCTCTGTCTGCCTGTCCGTCCGTCTGTCAGCGGGAATATTAAAATTAAACCGATCCGCCATATTTTTTTTTGGCTATTTTTGCTCTACGTGTGTCAAGGCTGTATCTATTGAACCGTAAAAGGTAGACATTTGTTTTTTTTACAGAGCGTTCTAGAGTTTACTATTGCCACTATAAGAACAATGAAACAATGAACTATAAGCACAAACTTCTTCCACTAGTGGACAAAAAATTTAAGTGAAGAGAATATCAATAACACCTTATTTCTTATTTGATAATAATAACTACGTTTATAGTATAAAATTTGACTTGTCTAAGTGCTTATTTTGTAAGCCTAAAGAAATAAAGTTATTGATTCTGATTCTGAATGACAGTAAAATATATTACAATACAATACATACATACCTATACAATAATTAAGAGGGTGTCAGAATTTATATTTGTTGATGGTATCCGTGAGGAAATAAGGTAGTTTTCTTGGTTCTCTATTAGTTATTTTAAAAAAAATATTTGATGGAGTATGCCTCATCATATCAGCACATACACGTCCACTGCTGGACATAGGCCTCCCTGTACGACGCCACAAATAGCGGTCCTGAGCCGCCTCCATCCATCGACTACCTGCGACCGCTACGATGTCGTCGGTCCATGGTCTCCCATGTAGGGGAGATGATGTCAACCTCATGGTCGCAAAATGCAATAAGAATTGTTTTCCAATGATACCGACTTCCAACTCGTTGAAATTAATCTATTTAAATCGTGATTTCAGAAATCGATCTTTAAAAAACAAAATTCTGTTAGTGACACCAATTATAACTCTAAAACGGCTGGACCGATTTCAGTGATCTTTGATTTGTTGGATTTGTTTTCATCCAGAATAGGATAGTATGTAAGTAATAAAATAGGGTTCCGCACAAAAATTTAAATTCAACGGGGGCGAACCCGTGGGCACAGCTAGTTTATTATAATTAATAGGTCATATTTGGTCATCATTTGATATATAAGATGGCAGGGCATCCTGTAAATACCTGACCCTTTAAAAATACATAGTAAGTGTCGAAGTCACGTTCCGTAGTCGCGTCAAAATTATAAAGAAGTTAAGTGAAATCCGTCCGACGGCACGTAATGACGGGCTGTCATAATGACAGCTGTCATCGCACCGCGGAATTTACGACCGTTCTGAATTTAAAAATGGGCGCCTAATAATGATGATCGGGTCATTTTAGAATGATTGGAAATTGGTAACGGAACGCATAGTTTTTATTGCAAAGAGTTTTGTTATGTCATATTATTATTATATAATATACTTTCTTTTGTTATTTTTATTAGTATAAGAAGCTTTTTATAAATAGCTTTTAAGTGAAGTTCGAACTTCACTTCAAAGTCTGGATATATATAATATATAAAACTATTGAAAAAGCAATCGTTCGTTGTTGTTTGTCGTAAACATCAACAAGCAATCTAAACAAGAAACTTGAACAAGCAATCTTTCCTATGTCGTATAGGAAAGATTGCTTGTTCAAGTTTCTTATTTGACAATAAGTCACTAGGCCACCATCACGGTCATAAAATAGGTAATATTTTACCTGACTATGATATTGTTAGTAATGGATATTCAGGTTGTCTGGTAGAGATCGCTCGTGAGCGATAATACCGCCTATTGTCACATTTCTTTTTTGTTTCTAATCTTTTGTAAACTGTTTTGTTAAGTGTGCAATCAAGCATTTTCTATCTATCTATATAGATAGATACGAAGTAAAGATTTAATTTTAAATGTAGGTATAGATTCAATAATCGAGATTTGTAACAGCAATAATGATTGACTTTTACCATACAAAAACAGCATGAAATCCAAACAGTTAATTTTTATTGAAAATCTTACCAAAGTTCAGTGTGTCAACGAGGTGAAAACCATTTTATGGACATTCATTAAGATTTTGACATTCGATCGAAAGAGGATCGCGATCGGAGCCATAAATTAACTAAATTACTTTTCGGTAAAAGTTAGACAAAAAAATTAATCGCGGAAGCTTATATGGGCGCCATTAATTAATATAAAAATGTTTTTCGTCTGAAATGCGATGGCATTTTGGAGACTTAAGGGGATTCCGTGAGCACAAGTGGTGCCCCCATCGTATCATCAACTTAAAGAGAAACTGTTTCAGAAGGTGGGGTCGAAATTAATTTAACCAGGGTGTTAGATGTTATTCAGAATATTTAAAAAAACATTAAATTATATTGGAGAATGTCAAATACAATTATAACAACTAATAATAATAAGTTTATTGACAAAGAAAATTACAATCAAATAATATAAAAAAATTAAACTAGTATTCACATTTGAAACAATTGAGCTAACTGCAGACTGTTCCAAACAATCTACACATAGCTCAACTGGTCCATATCAATACCAGTCGGAAGCGTCCCCAAGACGCTGGCTGCATTGCCTCGCTGTATGGCAATGCTAATGCGCTGCGCCAGATACTCACTAGCTGCTCTCGGGTCACGCGTCGCTTCTACTAGGCGCTCAGAAGTTGATTACCAGAGATTTGTGTCAAAAACTTTTTCCTAACCAAATTTTGAACGCAGCTGCTACTCTCACAAAAACTAGCTTTATGACAGGACATATGGTAGTGCACAAGTGTGTGTAAAATCACAGGTTTATTATAAATTATTGATACTGCCAACGACATAAATCCCTGGAACTGGGGCAGTATTTCAAGAATGCTTTTCTATCTTAAAAGCGAACTTGAGTAAAGGAAGGGGGGCGACACTTGCACCCACTGAATCTCAATAATGAATTAGCTTTCTCACAGACACATAATCAGTTACTATATACACAAAGTTTTACCTACAAGGTAGCCAATAACTCGTGTTTCGCATGAATATAGGGTATTAAATTCTCCCATCACCTTTTACGCTTAATGAGACAAAGGCATTATTCATATGATTCCGTTTTTTAGCCGAAACAAAATAACTTACACCAATGAGCGTTATCGGGCACCCGATACGGTAACAAAAGACAATAAATACCAAATTTACAAACAACAAGACTTATAAAACACCCAAAATTCAATCTTATCTCTGCGAAATAAAGACGTTGAGTTTGTAAGAATAAATTTTGTACAGTCGAAAAGTAGTCACCATGGATTCGCTGTAGTAGTAGTAAAGTATGGCTTGTAAGAATAAGAACGCGTCTGATCTTTTTTCGAATTTATTTCGTAAATCGAGATTTCGTTTATGGATCGATTTCTTGATCAATGGGTTTAAACCAAATTAAGGTAATTGATTACATAGCCGTACCTAGGGTTTTTCTTTGGGAGATTGGACATACAAAAGTTTGATACGAGACTATCGTACTTCCTACATCCTTAATTCTAAAATAAACCTACTCAAGCGATTGAAAGGCCGAAAGGGTTAAAATGCAGTTTCAGCAAAATGCACGATGAACGCAGTCGTTCAGAAGATCGACAGAAGACAGTTAATAGTCTATTGTAGAGCCACTTGTAGCAAGGATGCTAGATAAAACAGTTAATCACAGTTACAGAAACCTTGGCTTAAGTTCAGTCAGTTTCCTGAGTGACATTATTTTCAAAAGTGTATGCATCAAAAATTATTATCAACGGTTTTTGCCCTACATTTAGGTGATAATTTTTGGAATAAACGATGATATTATACAATGACCTTATTTTTATTTTTCCATCTGTTGCCCGCGGGTTTACTTGTAATTTTACTCGTTGATAGAGCTTTTACAAATATTGGAGAAAATAAAAAAAATATTACATCGTTGATTGAGGTCATTATTAAAAACCATGGGTTTACAGTTTTAAGCTTTTATGCACAGAATGTTCACATGTTTGGCTGTAACAAGATTATCCCATCTATCATCAATAACTTGGCTTCTGTTTTCAAAAACTTCGGAATATTCGGACCGAAACGTTACTTCTCCGAATAATGCGGATCGTAGGAGCGTACTCTAGGAAAAGTTCGTTCGAACCTTCGGCTATTAAATTAATTTCGTTTGTTTGGTACTCGTACCAAATAAACGAAAATAATTTAATAGTCGATGTTAGCGGACAAAATGGGACCCACTTCAGTTTTAGCGGACAAAATGGGACCCAATCAGTTTACTAACTGAACTGGGTCCTATTTTGTCCGCTAACATCGACGTATTCAGTCATACGGAGTTGTCGTTTCATCAATTAGTAGTTAATATTTTGAGCTATCTCGTTATAAAAGCGACGGAAGCCACAATAAATTCTTATTAAAACTGAGTTATGAGTCATTGTCAGAGTTATTACAGTTTATGTTACATGGACCTGTCATGACAATTGTCAATTCGTATTATTGTATCTCATCGTGATATAGTCTTGGGTTATACTAGGCAAAATCCGATACCTGTGACTTACGTTACTGGTACTGACTTCAAAATATCTGTGACAAATACCTGTGACAAAATACTTGCTAGTATTTCTACCAATCACATACAAATAAATTTGTACGTGATTTTTACTGATTGAATAATATATTTATTGTAGCGATAACTGAGTTAGTAGCAGTAGCATGTTGATTAACCTAATAAATTTAAACGGTATGTTCTTCAACAACTTTGTTACATTTCGGTATCCATTTCAAATTATCAAGTATAAAATACTATATTATGATTTAGTGATGTTATCAAAGAGAGAATATAGAAGCGATATTATTTAGCTGAAGCGAAATATTGCGTAGGTACCTAATAAAATAACAACGATATAATATCGTGCACTCATGACACTAGCAGTGCCTGTGAGACAGTCACAGATATATTTAGTTTTTGTCACTGTGAAATACCGCCAATTTTCTATACCTGTGACTTTTATCAGTGACGATAAATACGCCTCAAGCCTATCGTGATATGAAGTCACTTTAAGGGAATTTAATTCTATACGATTGTCATTTATTTAATGATTGAAAGGTATTATGCTTTATTCTATGTTTAATGAGATGCTAAAGGAAACATACCCACAGCTGAACATAGTTATTCGGAACAATATTGACAAAACTGCATATTTTGCAATTTTCCAGGATTTAAAGATTTTATTTCATTTTTGTTTTCCATTTATGACACTTGTTTTAGACATTGCTTAATTTAAAATAAAACTGAAGTATCATTGAATTATTTTCAGTTTAAATCAATCAAAAACAGCATCAAAGTGATGAAATATCGAAAAAATTTGTTTAGTACCTAAATTTGCGTCATTATTCTTCCAGGAAACAGTTGGATGGAAAGCATCCACAATTTTGTACGTTTTTGTCCCAAAAAATACCTTTTTTTATAATTAACATAAATTATTTATTAAGAATAGCCAGAAGTACAAAAAAATACATTTAAATTGTACATAGTTTTACTTACCTAATCTTATTTATTAAAATCACCATTAATTATTTATTTATATCAGTCAGATATAAAGAAATTGAATAAGTTCACTGCCAAAAATGACAAGTTCGACGTTTTTGCTCCAGAATGTTAGTTTTGTATAATGTGACAGTGTTGTCAACGCCACGTAGCCGAATCAGTAGGAGATACAATTTCGTGGAATTTTTCCAAATGTAATCAACCTCAACACAACTTTTGACACACTTAACTAAATTTTGACTAAAAGTGTAAATTCGTCGTTATTGCACCGAATGAGCGTTAAGATCCTCATTCTTTTTAACCGACCGCCAAAATGGAAAAGGAGGACGTTCTCTATCGACAGTACCGAGTTATTTTTGTAGTAAGTTACGCGATATTTCCGACAATTATGGACAGATTTTGAATATTCTTTCACTACCGAAAAAATAAAGAAAATTATCCCGAAGTGGTTCCATAAATTTTTTATCTCCAGGAGATATTTAAAAATAGTGAAATTTGAAGTCCGTTTATCGTTTTTTAAAACACGCGCCAATAATTTGTAGTCGCTTGAGACCTAGTCCAGAGAAGAGGGAGGTCTCCTTTGGACTAGGTCTCATCATCATCATCAACCTATATTAGTCCACTGCTGGACATAGGCCTCCCATAATGAGCGCCATAACGCCCTGTCTTCAGCTTGACGCATCCAGCTTCTGTCTGCAGTCTTTCGAAGATCGTCATCCCACCTGGCCGGAGGGCGTTCTACACTACGTTTTCCGAGTCACGGTCTCCACTCAAGAACTTGTTTACCTTAGCGGTTGTCGGTTCTTCGCAAGATATGGTCGGCCTACTGCCACTTCAGCTTGCTAATCCTTTGAGCTGTCGATAACTTTGGTTCTCTATCGGATGTATTCGTTACGAATCCTGTCCTTCAGAGAGACTCTGAGCATAGATATCCCTTTTCATAGCTCGCTGAGCGACTTTGATCTGGTGGACCAGCCCTACCGTGAGTGTCCACCATATCAGAATCAGAATCATTAACTTTATTTCTTTAGGCTTACAAAATAAGCATAGACAAGTAAAATTTTATATTATAAACATAGTTATTATTATCAAATAAGAAAAAAAGGTGTTATTGATATTATCTTCACTTAAATTTTTGTCCACTAGTGGATGAAGTGAAAAAGAAACCACTAGCACATTTATAATATCCCTTATGTATCTAATACATGGTTATTTTGCCTATCTAAATCTAAATTTAATGCGATTTAGATACATCTCAATATTTCTAATTACCTAACAGAACACTGAATTCCTTACATACTACTGTCAGTGAGGAATGGACTAGGTCTAGTATGTAATATTTCAGGATAAATAATCTTATATATAAAAATATTTTGCTGTTCGGTAAGGTCTGGTTTAAGATAAATAATATGAAGGTGATACGAAGTTTACGGGGCCATCTAGTTATAACTATTTAACGGGTATCCGAAGTTTCAACGGGTTTACATACTGTCGTGGTAACGAGAAGACGTAGACATCCCCTAACCACGATGTAAATAAATAAATGCGATAAATACTCCTTAGACATTAAATAGACGGGAATCGAACCCGCAACCTCCTGCGTCGCAGGCTAATATGATTGCAGAACCTCCTTAAATCAGTAGTATAATTCAATAAAGCGTGATATACGTGAATCATAACGTTTATGTAAATGGTATCATTATTCCGTTTACATCGAGACCATCGTCGAAACAATCGTTCGTGACCGATCGATGGATCGATTTCTCGCGGTTGCTTGAGGGGACTTCTCACTACACAAGACGTTTTGTTATTTTTAGTTATAGGTCACTTAAAAGTGAGACGTTTTGTTATTTTTCTAGCTTAATGGTTAGTTAAATCGGTAAAGGGTCATCCGTATTGTTAAGGTCTGTTAAAGCTGACTTTGTTCTAAAGATGCGCGACTGCGAATTATCTGTGTAGTCGAATGATGAATAACTACTAATTTCCTTATTCGACTTGAATATTAGTAATATACTAAAGTCGAATGAAACTACTAATTAGGAATTACTAATGTCTGTGCGAATGGATCATTCATGGCTCCGATTCGACTTTGTTAGTCGACCGATGGTTTTGAGTGATGAATCGCATCTTTACTTTGTTCACGATTTGGAAAATTGCTTGGAATTTTCAGTTAGGAAAATGAATACTTACCTAAACTTTTAAAAACACAACACAAATTACCTTTGTGTCTACAGTAGTAGGGAAATTAAAATTTAATCTGATCAATTTATACCTGACAACCGTTAGTAGTAGGTTCAGATTATATAATAAGGAATTTTTGAATAATTCCAAATTAAACTCTATTTACCTTGTAACTCAAAAGATGGCGCGGAGAGGATTGTTATGTGAAACCATGCATAGTTTGACAAAACATCCCCAGGCATTCTAACTATACCTTATCCAAACTCGATGTAGAATGTTAGTAAACACGCCGCCCATACTTAACCTAAAATTCACTCTATTGCCGCGCCTTTTTATACGCAATTTACATTACTTGTGGATTTGAGATCCTTCCTTAAATAAATATTGCTTACAAGTTATCTGAAACTCGACGCCAAGCAAGTGATTTTTAGTTATTTGTGACGTGTTTGTTTACTAACATTCTACATTGAGTTTGGATAAGGTATATAGGTATTATAGATAGATATTTTATACAATTATGAATTAATGAATCAGTCTGAAAAGTGTGTCGCTTTTTCTTGGGGTCGAATTCACAGACATAATACTAAGTGTCGAACTGCATATTTTAAAAGAAAAGCAATTACGCCCGAATAAACAGGCCTGTGCTGGACGCATTGGACGTGTATGGTTTGATATGATGATGATGATACAATCCGTATAAAAATCTGTAAAGAAGCTCGCCGGGTTTTCAAAAAATTATCTGAGCGCCTGATCGAAGCGACGCGTGACCCGAGAGCTGGTGAGTATCTGGCGCAGCGCATTAGCATTGCCATACAGCGGGACAATGCAGCCAGCTTCTTGGGGACGCTTCCGACTGGTATTGATATTGACCGGTTGAGCTATCTGTAGATTGTTTGGAACAGTCTGCAGTTGGCTAAATTGTTTCAATTGTTATAAATACTAGTTTAATTTGTTTATATTTGATTGTTATTTTTTTTAACAATCTGACATGTAAAATATTGAAATTTTAAACCGGCAAATCGTAGTCAATACACGCTTTTATGAATAAATCGCTGGTAAATGAGATCGTTCATCATAAAATAAGGCTCCAGTGTCGATTACATCTCAGAATGCAACGTTTCACGTTTTGCGACCTTCTCACGGTTTGATATTGTTAAAATTTTAAGAATCAGTTTAATAACTTATAGAAGTCCCATAATGAATTAGATGAAAACTTTCCTTTTTCTTGACGATATTGTGGATCGGTAAAATATACACTAGCCGAACTCGATGTCGTATGTTTGTAAACAAACCATTCAGACTTAACTTAAAATTAATTCTGTTTGTCGTGTCTTTTTATACGCAATTTAAATTACTTGTCGGTTTGAGAACCTTCCTTCAATAAATATTGCTGCAAATATGTATATAATCTGAAACTCGTCGACAAGCAAGTGAGATTTAGTCTTTGTATCGGGGTTGTTTACCAAAATTCTACATCGAGTTTAACTACCTTCCCGTTTCAACAAAGTTTTCTAGTTTTTTGTTAGTTTTATTACATTAACCTATTGTGTTAGTTTTATACGGAGTACCTGGTATGAAATAAAGGATATTTATTTTTACTTGGTAAATTTGTAACCCTTCCGTAATATTTTCTATTTCAGCAATCTTTCGTGAGAATAGAAATATGTATTTTGTTTGTCACGAAGACACATGCATAAGTTAAATATAAAAAAATGGGTACAGATCGGTTAACGAATATCTTCCATATTGCCCAACAAAATATACTCGAAAACATTATAAAATTATAGCCAAATCGAGAGCCTCCTTTTTTGAAGTCGGTTGAAAATAGGCAAATACACAGGCTTGCTCCATTTACACTCAGGTCCCCTATAATAGGGGTCAGATAGCATCAACATCAGCAGATAGGCATTGGATTGACATGAAATAGGGCGTTCTGAGCACATGGCAACACTGATTGACGCTGAAGGTGTTAAGTGGTGGGATTGTTTGGGTAGCCTAGAAGATCGGAGATAGCGTTGTTTTAGTGGCAACACTTGAACACACAGACCATTCACAGGGTTTTCGTCTACACCAGATAACTTTGCATGTAAGAATCAATATTCATTTCGACCACAATAAATATATAATGATGGTTAATTCACGCAGCATCACCTAGTCCCAAATTAAGAAGAATTTCTGTTATGGGTACCTAGATCGTAATTATAAGAATTCAAGATTCTAGGAAGGACAACCCAGGGGATTCGCTTGAATTTTTTGTAGTTGAACTAATGATACAGTGGTGTATTATTTGTACAACTAGTTGAACTACTCAGTTGAACTACTGTATCGGAGGGGATAATTGATATAAGATAAACTGTAGAGTATAAGATCTAGATATTTTTATAAAACATGCAAAACACCTAGAACATGGGTGTAACAAATAATTCTGCAGATCACATAAATATTTGTCCTGAGGTTCCTGCTTCGCTTTCACCACAAAGTCCGTCAATGCGGTAAAGTTATTCAATTCACTACGTTTATTACAGACAAGTTTAATTTAAAGAAACAAAATAAATTAAAGATTCGATACTCAATTTATAATGTTTATTATTTTATAATGGTTTTGTTTATCTGTTATGTAAAACTATTGGGCATTTTTTTAAAATAATGAACGTTATCTTTGACGCGACGTGTGAAGAAAAAGGTGGCTATACAGACAAGTTCTCAGTTATAGAAATAGTATACAAAACAGACCACAAAAAAACAGCCCATACACGTCCACAGCTGGACAATAAACAATAACAGCAGGCTAATAATCGCGTTTACCATTATAGATATAAACAATTGCTAAATGTACACAGAAGCTAACTTGCTTACCAATAAAAACAGTGTGATTGTTCAAAGAACCTTTATTGCAAAATTTCAGACCAACTCAATGAGTAAATTCGGTAACTTGAGACTTTTTGCGACATTTTCGTTCTGTCTCATTATCGGAGTCGGTGGCAGTAGTCAGTTTATGACTCTACTGACGCTATATTTTGGACCTTCAGTTTAAATCAGACGATCTCGTTCCGAAGATAAAAGGAAGCTTTAAAGAAATCGCCCAGACAGGAAAGAGAAAAAACATTAAGCTGAAAAACTGTGAAACCCGGACAGAATTAGGTGTGTTTTTGGATATCCTTACTTCCCTACTAATATCATAAATGCGAAAGTAACTCTGTCTGTATGTCTGTCACGTTTTCACGCCAAAACTACTGGGCCGATTTAAATGAAATTTGGTACACAGATACTTTAGAGCCTGAGAAAGGACTTATGGTGCTTTTTAATGTAAAAAAAGGTTTGTAGTTGTAAGGGATTGAAAGAGGGGTTGAAAAGTTGTGTAGAAGTATTGACGTTTTTAAAGCTTGAAGTTTGGAATTTATTATGTAGGTTGTTAATTACACATAAATAAAAATGTCATTTAAAGTTTCTACTAATTTTCCCTAAGGGATTAAAATATCAAAGGGAATAGGGGATGAAAGTTTGTATGAAAATCACACTGTCACTATTCCACGCGGACGAAGTCGCGGGCACAGCTAGTTTTCTATAAGTCTATGTAGATATGTAAGTCTTTTTATGTAAATTTTTAATATGTTGGAGGCACCCACCCCATATACCTAGGGTACAATTAGTAACAAAGGCCTCCGACTACCTAAGTATCAAAAGAAAATGCTATGGACAATAGGTGAACGCTTGTTTAAGACTTTTATGTAGTCGGGTTTTAGTGTTTAACTATATTTATTTACCATACATATGTATATCGATACAATATATGTATATCGATACATTTTTTCATTTACCCATCCCTAGATGACCCGTTGCCATGGTAACAAATAAACAAGAGGTCTCCATGGCCACGGGTGTATCATCCTTCACTCATCACATCAAACTAAATTAGACTCGAACTGTAACTAGATGTCGTCTCTTGCAAAATTTTATCGCGCTATCGAAGTGTTCCAGGTGTAATTTAGACCCAGCTATCTCTTAAGACCCTCAGTTTTGTCGGACACCATATAGCCTATAACCATCGGGGTGATGAGACAAATCAATCGATACCTCACTTGTTGAAATCGAAGTAGTAGTTTCAGCGCTACGTGGGAACAAATAAATCGGCTACATACATACATACATACCATACATATGTATGTATGTACTAAAATCTTTTTTTTTTATTCTTATTTATTATTAAGGACTTTTGTTTAACAAACATGTCAGTCCTGTTTTATACACGGTAAAATACATTTTAAATATAAGTTTAACAAATGAAAATATACAACAAAAAATTTAAATACATCTAACAAACAAAACTAATCTCAAGCTTACTTATCTATAGATACACTGAAGGTGTACCTATAATATATATATATTATACCTACTTGTGATGGCTAACGGCCTTAAACAGCTGTATAGCTGAATCAGTTGTCGGATGCGATAAGACTGTATGAAAATCATAACCCTCCGGTAGTCGGGTAAAAAGTGACAATTATTTTCCTACTAATATTATATGTAAATGACAAGGTTTGTATGGATGGGTGGATGTATGGATATTTGTTACTCTATCACGCAGGAACTACTGAATCGATTAGGCTGAAATTTGATATGGGTATAGTTTGGGACCTCGAATAACATATAGAATATTTTTCATCAGGATAAAACGCGGGCGAAGGCGCGGGCAGCAGCTAGTGTTACAAATAAAGATTTCTTATTCCTATTCTGTTCCTCTAATTAGACCCCAACCACAAGCCTACCGTAAAATCTTTAATTCATCGATTACAATCAGCGTATCTTCTACCTAATTGTCATCGCCTATTAGTGCGGGCATTAGGCCTTTCTTGCTCAAACGCGCCATTAGACTGCCCGGCACGCACTTGACCATATAGGGACACTCGAGGTGTTACTCATTGCTGGTGTTTTAGATTCTACCTCACAGGTAATAGAGAAGAAGACCTCAGACAGGCTGCAACAGCAGACAGCTTTATGTAAAGCAAGGTTTTTGAAGTAAGAATGTACATTGACTGTTTGAAAATGTTCTTCACCTTAGAGTCGGTTTTCGCTTGCACCAGATTGCAAGAATCAATTTTTAACCGACTTCAAAAAGAGGAGGTTTTTAATTCGTCTATATGTTCTGTATGTTCTTCTTTCAACCCCTTAAAATCCTTTTTTTGCATTAAAAAGTAGCCTATTTTCTTTTATCAAGCTTTATAGTGTATGTGTACCAAAAATTTAAATCGTACATTTGAAAAGTATAGTCATTTAAAAAGTGCAGTAGTTTGTCATTTAAAAAGTACAGTAGTTTGTCATTTAAAAAGTGCAGTAGTTTGTCATTTAAAAAGTACAGTAGTTTGTCATTTAAAAAGTACAGTAGTTTGTCATTTAAAAAGTGCAGTAGTTTGTCATTTAAAAGTACAGTAGTTTGTCATTACAAAGTACAGTAGTTTGTCATTTAAAAAGTACAGTAGTTTGTCATTTAAAAAGTACAGTAGTTTTTCATTTAAAAAGTACAGTAGTTTTGGCGTAAAAATATGACAGACAGACGGAGTTACTTTCGCATTTATAATATTAGTAAGGAGTAAGGATTAATTATCTTGTAGGCCTAACACAGGCCATATTCTATGACGAATACATCGAGAAAGAATAGCATGTTAACACGTTGACCGTTCAGCGGGCCTAATGAGCCTCCTGACAATAGTTACTGAGATACATGAAATGCCTCTTAGAAATGCTCTAGTTACACTTTAGTTCAGATGCGCTTGAGTTCACAGCTATTACATTATTTTACACTTAGGCTTTGCTGGCATATTGGTAGATATGTCGACATTGAATCTGAAAGTTGCTGATTTGAAGCCAGCTCGATTGAAAGTATTTTTTTTTATTTATAGTGCATGATAATATAAGGTGGCGAAAATTTATCATCCAATTTTGATTTTGAATGACTTTTATTAATTAAAAAAATGATTTTGGGTTGTGGAAAACTTTATTTGGAAAATTATAATAAATTAATAATAAATAATAAATAATGCTGGACAACTCACACAGCACTATCTAGCCCCAAGCTAAGCAGAGCTTGTGTTATGGGTACTAGATAACTGATATACATAATATACACACTACATAGATAGATATTTTTTATTATACATAGAAAACATCCATAACACCCTGAAAAAATATCTGCAGATCGTACAAATATTTGTTTCGAGGCGGGAATCGAACCCGCAACTTCCTGAGTCGCAGGCGGACCTTCGCCCACCGCGCCACAGAGGTCGTCTAACATAACACAGTAACCGTTTAAGGTGGTTCCCTGACCCAAACTAGCGCCGCCACCTATTTTATCTTATACGTTAAACAAAGGAATTTTCAAAAATCCCTTAGTTGTTTGCGTACCCATCATAAGCTTTTTTTAATGCCTCTGTTTTATTTTATATAGTTTTATTTTATATACATAGCTTAGGAAGAGATGCGATGTTGCAGTTTTTGGCCACCAAACTCTGTATTCGCATCTCTTCCCAAACCATACAAAATAAAACAGATACATTAAAAAATTATTGTAATGATAAGTATCACACACTAGACAAGGGATTTTTGAAAATTCCTTTATTCAACGTAATAATAAAATAAATAAGGTGGCGGCGGCGCTAGTTTGGGTCAAGCAGACACCTTAATAAAGTGAGAAGGATTTAAGGAGGCGTATTTACAATCAACCATTCATCACCAATTGTTCTTAACGATATGATTGTTCTCATTATAATTGCGAACTCGAACTCGTTACTTACTCGAGTTATTGCTTTCGACTACTGTGCGAGCATTGACTTATGGATGTAATTATCGATGTTTTGTGAGCGCGATGGTTTTATTAGGCTGGGGCAATTGGACCAGGGTAAGGTTGTACGAACCGAGAATCAAATACTTATATATTACTACGATTGCCAGAACAGATAGGTATTACTAATCTATTCTGGTAAATAAAAATCTTTTTGGTTTACTTTTACTTATTTTTTTATTTTCTAGCATTATTTGAGGTTTCATAATAAAGTTGTAGAATCAGATTTAGAATCAGAATCAATAACTTTATTTCTTTAGGCTTACAAAATAAGCACTCACACGTAAAATTTTATACTATAAACATAGTTAATATTATCAAATAATAAATAACGTGTTATTGATATTCTCTTCACTTAAAATGTTTGTCCACTAGTGGAAGAAGTGAAAAAGAAGGCTTTAATTTAACGGCTGCAACTTTTCATTGTTCTCAAAAACCTACCTATACACAAACACAAAATAGATAGATAGATAGATAGATAGATAGATAGATAGATAGATAGATAGATAGAAAACTCTTTATTGTACCACACAACACAGAATACATAGAGAAGGAAAAGTTGACAACAATGAAGTACAAAGGGCGGCCTTATCGCTTTGAGCGATCTCTTCCAGGCAACCTTGGGATGGACTGGACATAAAAGAACAATAAAGACGGTGGCGTTAAGAGTTACTTATAAGAAATAAAAACAATAATAGTTACACCTACACTACGTACCATAATACCTACTTATCATGAACTTACATAAACATAAAAATAAGGTTATTCTAATTATTACACGGATAATAAATAATGTTGATGAAGCAGTTTTTTAAAGATAGGGAGAGATTTTGCACGTCTGATATCCAGGGGAAGAGCATTCCATAGACGGATAGCTTGTACAGTGAAGGATTTTTCATAGAAAGTAGTAGAGTGAGGAGGAACTTCTAAGACGAGGGTTTCAGAGGAACGCAAAGATAGAGAGTGAGAGTCGGAGAGGAATTTAAAGCGCTCCTTGAGATAAGATGGGCTGGGAGGATAGAACAAGATACTGTACAAGAGAGATAGTATGTGAGTATTCCTGCGAAGTCGGATGGGTAACCACTTGAGTTTAGCGCGATACTCGGAAACGTGGTCATATTTGCGAAGGCCAAATATGAACCTGATGCTGAAATTCTGAAATACCTAGTGGTAGAAAATACCTAGTGGTAGATAAATATGTAGATAAATAAATGCCTTATTCAGAGAATCTTATAACTAAACAGTTTAGTAAAAGATAAAAAATTGGCGGCCTTGTCGCTTATAGCGATTTCTTACAGGCAACCAAAGCTTAAAAGAAAAGATCAAAGGAGCAGTGATCACCCAAAACCTGTAAGATACTACTTCGACCTAACAATGGAAGTGGGTAGGTTTTAATTTGTATTAGGTAATTATCATTGTAATACATTGGGAGACCATCTACTCGATGGACCGACGACATCGTAGCGGTCGCAGGGAGTCGATGGATGGAGGCGACCCAGGACCGCTATTTGTGGCGTCGTATAGGGAGGCCTATGTCTAACAGTGGACGTGTATGGACTGATATGATGATGATGAATTATCATTGTAATACCTATTGTTTTATTAAGTACCTGGTGTACCGACCTATATTTAGAAAGCTGAAAGGCTTCCTAGTTATAGCTTCTATCTATGTAAATTTGTAAGTTCTAAAGATCTCAAACTTAAACCTAAACGAGCTTTTTCAATAAAGCATCTTCTTTCTAAAGCACTGAGTCAACATAATCAGTATTTTTCCACTGCTGATGTAAAAATTTACGTAATATCATTTTTCTAAAGAACTCAAACTCATCAGTTGATGTTAGCCAATAAACGGATTTTTTAGTTGAAAGTGAGCTGGCATAAAGTATTTTGCGTGATAAACAGTCGTGAAACTCAGACAAAAAGCTAGTTCCAAATAGATATCGGGTCAAATGTTATTTCCTAAACCAAATGAAAAACAAATCATTCGATAGTTTCAAGGAAATCGATAAGTCGTGATCGAAATCGTGCCCCGATTCAATATCGGCTACGCCTCAAATTCACGCTAAGACCACCTCCGTGGTATATTTTTCAAATTTCGAATGAATAATATCCGAGTAATTACTGGCTGGTATGGTTTAAAATATGGAACCGTTGGTTTTTAATTTCGTTTATAATTAGAACATTTTCGAATATAGAGCAGACAAAATGTTTTTTTTACCCGACTACCGAAGGACGAGGGTTATGAGTTTGATACCCTATGTATGTATGTAGCCGAGTTTTATGTTCCCACGTAGCGCTGAAATTACTGATCCGATTTCAATAAATGAGGTGTCGTATGATTTGTCTTAATAGACCGGTGTTTATAGGCTATGTGACGTCAGATAAAAATGGGTGTATAACGAGATAGCGCGGTCTAAGTAAGGGTCGAAAATCCCAATGTTAGTAAATATGCTCGTGTCTGGTATTGGAGGCCTTTATTCCTACTTGTACCCTTGTAGGCCCCTTGGAGCTCTAGGGGTGGGTGCCTCCGACTACCTAAGTATCAAAAAAATGATAAGGATTGTCCTTGATGAACGCTTTTTTACTATAAAAACGTTCGTAGTTTGATAAATTCATTATGAATGTAAGCGGTTTAACTACGAACCTAGTTTGTGTTGGAAGAACACCAACGTTGCACCGCAATCACCCTGAGGAAGTTCCTCGTTAGGGGATGAAACGTTGGTGTTCTTTCAACACAAACTAGGTTCTTAGTTAACCCGCTTACATTCATAATGAAGGTGAACGCTTGTTTGACTTTTATGTAGTCGGGTTTTAGTTTTTAACTATAATTTTGTGTTTTGATTAACTAACTTTACCCACAAGGATGCTAACATGTCTAGTAAAGCTAGTAAATTAGGTTCTACATGTTTTGTGATATTATAGGTACTAGGTAGCATACAAAGATAATTTTTTTAACACTTTTTTCATGTACCGTACACTTATGCTTCTAGATGGGTTTGGTCGATATTGACTTATTTTCATACAAATTTTCCAAAACATACGTATATAAATTCAAAATTAGTGACTGACACTAATTTTGCTTTTGGTTTGTTTTTTTGGTAGCTTTATAGGGTATTACAATTTGATGTACCCAAAAATTATTAATTTCGAATAATTTCACGTAATCGAGAATCAATACGTCAAAAAATAAATAAGGTTTACCATGAAACATTCTTCCGGCAATCAAAATGGTCGTAACTTGTTCCAAAATCAATTTTCGTGTTTACAGTGACCACTAAACGGGGTGTTCAGAATCTGAGCCCTCTACTTATGCGACTTTTGTGTTAGGGTTGACACTTTATTTTGCGTATTTGGCCGCTTCAACTCAGGCCATCGATAAAAGTCGTCAAACGGTACCAGGAGAATGGTAGAAGCTTTCTGCTGTTTATTTTACACCTCTACTGAAGTTACCTTCTATTCACCTGCGCTCGGTAATAAGAGCGAAATTCTCCTTCCGTGGGAGGAATGTTAGTTTGTGTTGTTTTTTTTTTATTGATAATGGTAAAGCGTTTGACCACCATCTCAGTCGGAAAAGTGAAGATGTGGCCTAAGATGCAGCACGCTTTCCCAGAAGGAACTTATTCACTCGGGATTTGAAGACTCCTAGATTGTACTCTACTGGAAAAACAGATGCAGGAAGTTCGTTCCACTCTTTTGGAACGATGAGGAAGTTTTATTCTTACTCAAATAAATACATAAATAAATTCAAACAAATTGTGAAACATCCTTTGTAAGAAGGCTTACTACAAAATATCAGATTATCTTGACTGAGGATAAAAAAGCTTGGGATGAGTTTTGCTCTAACTCGAATATTAACTAACAAGGTAAAGGTTTCTTGTTCGCTTATTTAATTTACCTTAAAAATATTGAAATGATTAAAAAATCTAAGTGATAACTTTGTTTCCCGGTTTTACTTATGTAATTTTAATTTTGTGATGTGTCCAAGAGTCCTGTAAGGTCTACAGGAAATAAAGCACTTTGAGTTTTTCGACTCAACGCCACTTCCAAATTAGAGTGAGATGAAGGAACTCAGTACAATTTGCTATGATAATCATTACCTAGCTTCGCAGATGCCAGCCCTACCACCGTTCTACGAACGCACTTATAAAGATCTCGATCTGGAATTCAATTAAGTGTCATAAGCGAGGCGAAGCGGGGCATTTCGCGAAATTTATTATTTCGTACGTGTATGCGATTATTTTCGGTTTGCGAGGAATCGCCGCAGATTCATGTTATTTTAAGGTCATAAATTAGAGCAAAGGTAGTTATAACGGGTTTATTGAAATTTACCGCTTATAACCTGCTGGATGTATAGGTAACGGGAAGAAATTTGCTTCTTTTTGGTTTAGTTGCAACCTTTTTGTCAGTTATGATGACAAATGGTTATGGTATGGATTTGAGAAAGGGTAATGTTTTTAGAACTTACTGAAAATGAATAATTTATGATGATAAGTGCACGCAATTGTGGAAACTCAATAGGTACATAGATTTATATGAAGAATTATATAACTAGAAAACAAAAATCACCGGGCTTCGACCTGATAGCGAGAGATATTTTAGAACAACTGCCAAAAAAGCCTATAATATTTCTAGTGATGTTATTCAACGCGATCCTCAGAATACACCACTATACAAAGTTATGGAAGATCTCAACAATATGCATTATGACTAAGCCGGAAAACCCAACAACTGAACCTAGCTCATCCAGATCCATATCATCATAATTATCATCATCATATCAGCCCATACACATCCACGACTGCTGGACATAGGCCTCCCCCATACGACACCACAAATAGCGATCCTGAGATATGTATAAATACAGACCCATATGCTTTCTCCCAATTATATTGCAACTGTTTAAAAAATATTGTTACTCCAATTAAATCTAGTTTTTACAAGATCATTCCGGATCACCAATTTGAGTTTTGGAAGAAACATACATATTACTGAAGACTGTAATTTTTATATGATAGGTGTAGTATTTTCCATTCGCATTCGTATAATTCTGTTAAAGGAAAAATATAACTACCCTTTGAACTTTAGGCTGCACTAAAATCATTAAAAATATCCTCAATAAAATATTGTTTTCCGAGTAAAATTAAGCAATTCACATGATAAAGGTCGAGTTTCCTCATTCTGTCCAAAAAGAGCCATCAAACAGCTAAATTCCTCTCACTTAACGATAATGAAAAAAAATGATATAGTAATAAGGGACGACATATTTTGAATAGTTTAACACCTTTAAAAATGCGAAGGTTTGTGTCAAACTGAACTTTGTCACACCGAATAATTGTTAAAGGAAAAAAATCAGGCAACTACCTTTTGCCTGCGAATTTACACAGGTGATACTTATAGCTAAAGTACTCGGAGTCAAAGTGTGTATTCATGCATGCTGACCTCTCTCTCGTCGTGTCAGTCTGCCAACCCAACGAATTATGAGAGCGAGGGAAATCCCCCCTATGCCCAGACAAAGCAGAACAAAAGAATAACAACAAAATATCTGCAGATCGTACAACTATTTATACCGAGGCGGGAAACGACCCTCCTGCGTGGTAGACTTCCGTCCGTTGCACGACTGCGCTCGTCAAGACTATGTGGTGGATTTCACCCATAACCTAATTCTTCATCATTATAATTTACTCGGATGAAGATACAAAATTAATACTTTGTATGATCTTCCAAGTAAATTCATCGAAGTAATTGGAATCGCTTGCCAATATTTCGGTGTGACAAAAGTCAAACAGCTTATACCTTCCGAATGGGGATGGGTCGTTGCCGGCACTTTGCCTACAATTACCCAGTTATGGCACCGACGCAGGAGATATTTTGATGAATGCCGAGAAAGTGAGAATCTTTAATTTTCGATTTTGAGTTAATTGGGGATGTTCAAGAAAACTGGTATATTTCCATCTTTATATGCTAAAGAGCCAAATATTTTAGTGGCTTTACATGAATGTCCAGTTGATATTTTTGAATCTTTTTGCGCTTATAGACTCGCTTTCTATATCACAATTATTATATCCATTCTAAAAAATTAAGATATGGATCACTTGAACTACTTATATATTGTTTGCAACAGTCTACAGTTAGCACAATTGTTTCAATTCTAAATACTAGTTCTAACTTATTTCTGTTCTTTGATTTATTTTCTTTGGTAATAATGACCCCATAAATAAACAAGGAATTTGATTGATCTGTGTGTGTGTTTTTTTTAAAAAACATTGATAACCCTTGCAAATCTAAGCCGATAAACAGTTTCTACTTACATATTAGGTAGTAACATTTTGTAAGATGGCTAGATCTTTGATGATGATAATGATACAGTAGTTCTGATAAACGACCGACCAATGACAGAAATCATATAAACATCCACTACAACTTCTAGAAAACAACCTGCGCGCACGCATAAATCGTAACACGATATTGATATAAAGTTTGCATGTGATGACACGCTCCGTCGTGCGATGTTATCGTGCAGTGTGTGTGAGCCCTTATTTATACTGACTATTATTAATTGCTAATTTGTTGAAATGTAAATAGTGATAGTGATCGCGGCTGAAATTTTACTATTTGAATATGGATGCGTAGAAGTTATGGGTGATGTGTTATAAACTAATAGCATTTTATACAGTTTGGAATGTTTCGATTCGTTTTGTGTTGACTGTAGAAATTGTGCAAATTAAACTGACAACACCCTATAGTGGTTGGTTGTGACGTGTTTACAACTAACTCATGCTGAGACAGAGACCGATTTGCGACTCAAGGCAAAAATTTGGCTGTATTGTCTTTTATTTTTAATACATTGTTAATTGTTTTTGTTAATTGAGTTACAAATAAAACATTATTATTCTTATAGTGTTGTCAGTGGGCCGAGGGAATTTTATTCGTGGTATGGTATAGAGATACCACACCACGAATCCCTCGCTCCAATAAAACCTATTTGAAATATCCATTGATTGGTTTTTGGGCCTTTATTGGCTCACTACGACTTGGAAGGAACAATTGATGTCGCAGACGATTTTTATAGTGATACGAGTTTTTGACATGTAATTTATAAATAAATAATACTTGGATAATGCTGGACAATCCAATTAATTAAAAACAAAAAAAAAAACAGACACGGTTACTGCTTTTTCTTCGTAAAATGAATTTTCAAAGTCTCCCGGAATTCAGACGAGTTTTTTGATACCTCACTCGAGAAAATCGTATATGCCGTTGTGTTTTTTTGAAGTTATAAAGAGTCTGAGATAACCACATATTGTAGATACAATAAAAAATAGGGCTCTTGAGCTAGGTTCGTAATATAAGCGTGTAATATAATCACACATTTATGTCGTTGGATTCAACGGACATCAAGTTTTACTCAAAAAATCTGTCAACAATGTGACACAAACAAACTAGGTTAGGCATAGGTAACAAGTGTACCTAGTAGGTATCTCCATGGTCTTTTCACACGCTGAGCTCTACAGCTCAATATTGTTCCTAGGTCACAGTCATACAAGCCAGACCGCAGATATTTCTGCATTAACAGAAGCCCATAAATCTGGGCTATTCGGTTCCCATGCGTAAGCGATCTTACGAACACAATCTACATTGGAATCTGGTTTTATTGTGGACATTTTGCTACGAGGAAGTTGGTAACTCAGAACAGGGGAGGTAAGTCTATGTACTTATGGGTACTTCTGCGTGCATGTTTTCTATTTGGTTTTTACTGTTGTCTTTCGCAAACGAAAGTGAGAAAGAGTTCCTTGTATGCACATACATATGTATATACGATTTTTAGGCATGCAATATTATAATCCACATTTGATCAGAATGGGATAGGAACGACAATTTTGAGCCTTAAATGTAATAAAAAACATAAGCCCAAATTATGAGCAATTCCTCCTTTTTTGAAGTCGGTGAAAAAATGCCAGATATGTCTATAAAATACTGGAAGCATATCCCGCACTGGGATAAACAATCTAGCCTAGGCAGAGAAATACATATAAATTAACTGAAAGTTCAATTTATACATTCGCACAAAATAAGCAACATCTAATAAATCCTGACTATTAATACCCCAGTGTTGCCACCCGCGGTTATAAACGTCCAATTAAATGCGAATAAATCGACACCGGTCGCTGTATCAATGATTGTCTGATACAGAGTAAGATCAATTTGTATTATAATTATAATTCGAAAGAGACAGGGTGCTACATATTGGGTATTAAACCAAAACTAAAAGGATCGCCTAAAACATTTTTAAAGGTTTTCAATAAGATAGCTAAGACGTAATTTTAGGCTTAGGTTGATTTGACACCCATTGTGTGGCACCTTGTAGAGTTGTCATTTTTACTCGATCATTTACAACAACAACAAAAAATGACAGAACATAACAAACATTTATTAAATGTAACACAGTAACAAAAACTAATTATTTAGTATACTTGTTTAAAAAAAACCGTTCTCTTTGAAGAAATCAACGTGATACAAACAGACGGACTGACATTAATATATTTTTTATATACATATTCAGGATAACTTTAATGGTACGTGGCAGCACTTTGTTTCTCTGAACGGTATTATCGACACTTGAAGGCACTAATCTGTAATATTGCTTTCTTTACGTATGGTGCAAGTCATACACTTACTGTCAAAATGTTGAAACTAGTCAAATGTTCCCTTCTAACGTGACTTTCCGATTCTGTGACTAGTCTACTACCAATAGTAGTTGGGGAGAACTACGCTTCTCCCAATCATTTACAATCTAGGTAAATGATTGGGAGAAACGTAGTTCTCCCTATTTTAAATATAGAGCTCTTATTTTATACGTACGTAGAGGAAAATATAACAAAAGGTACGCGATAAATACCGGATAAATAATCTTTAATATCTTAGTATACAGCCAACAAATAAAATTTCTGATACCTTGGACCAACCGCAGACCGCAAAGATGAATGGGTTACATTTAAGAATGTGTTTTTCTCACTTGCCCGCACTAGAGTTATGTGCTCACGCAAAAACTGGGTCCCAATTAAAAAGATATATCGCCCTATTACCCGATATGTGGTCTATCGGAACATTTAATTCATATCGCACGTAGGCTTTACTGCGAATTATTCCACTTCCATCTCTTTTACTCCTTTAAATCTATGCAAAGTTATGTCATCTATCTCTTTCTTTGATGAAGATAGCACATTTGGTGCTGGTTGTAAACTGTCACTAATTAGTTGGTTGTGATTGTGACTGACATCGGAAGTGGGATGCCATGTTTTTGTTTTAGAAGTATATTGTAACTTTGTAGTAGAAATGACATAGGTTTTAGATCCGATCCAGCTGATCACTGACAGTCAACAAATAGATCTTGTTGCAGTATGAAATAAGAAGGTACTTAAAAAGAAGTGAATTCATATTAATATGGAAGCTTTATGATGCCATCTTGTTAAGACTAGGTATCTAATGGACTAGGTCTTGATTGGACTAAGTCGTAGTTGGCCTAAATCTTGATTCAACTAAATAGCAAAGTGACTATATTGATATTTGACTTAGTCTCAGTTGGTCTACATAGCGATATGCCGTACAGTCAAGTTGAAAAGTATATATATTAAAGCAACTTTGCTGCTATTTTTATTTAATTTGAAAAAAGAGGCTGCGATTCATGAACATGAACACTAAAATTCGTAACGTTTTATTTGAAACTCAAAGGGAAAAAAGAAATGACGTAGTATCCAATCACAAATATACATTTTAATGTGAAAGTAACTCTATCTGTTACCTTTTCACGCCTAAACGGCTGAACGAATATTAATTAAATTTGAAAGAAAAAACAATATCCCAGGGACTGATATAGGCTACATAAAAAGCGCTGGTATCCACGGGTAGAACCTAGTAAGCAATATGATGGAATATATCATTATATCCAAATAATTTAGAAATATATATCTATGTAATGCACATAATAATATGTATATCAGTCATCTAGTACCCATAACACGATCTCTGCTTGGCTTGGGGTTAGATGATGCCTTGTGGATTGTCCAGCATCTTTATTTATTTATTTGAAAGGATAGAAAATACGTAATTATTGTATTGCTAGCCCTTAGCGTATTCAATGCCAAGAGCAGTTAAAAGATGACAATTGAAGATTAAATACGTATTTATTGAGATTTGAAAGAAAATAAACCAAGGAAGTCCAAAATCTTGAACTCTTTCAACACACTCTTTGAACACCTTTTAGACTTTCGTCAACTACTCCGTCATAAACAAGAGATGGTCAAGTTGTAGAGCTGCCGCTCCGTTTTAATTTTGAATGTAACAAACTAAAGAATAATCACGGTTCACATAAGCAGCCAATATTAACCACCAAAAGTAGCCTAGCTTCCATTTCAAGCCTTAGTCTCATCACCACAACGTACAACGCTGCGTTACACGGTGCCAGACACATAATCGTATGAAAAACGTCTAGAATGGTCTTTTGTTCAGTCAAAGTCTGCGTAGGCGGTAAGGAGCAAGTACGTTGAAGTTGGGAATGGGTACTACGTACAGCGCGGCATATTACGCTACAGTATTACGCTTCTACAACAAAACTCCGAGTGAGTTGCAAATATTATCAATAAATAAATTCAAACAAACTATCAAACATATCCTTTGTAAAAAGGCTTATTACAAAATATCAGATTATCTAGAGGATAAAAAAGCATGGGACGACTAACCTAACAAGGTAAAGGTTTCTTGTTCGCTTCTTTACTTTACCTTAAAAAGATTGAAGTGAACAAAAAATCAAAGTGATCACTTTATGTCCCTGTTTTACTTATGTAATTTTAATTTTGTGACGTGTCCAAGAGTCATGTAAGGTCTAAAGGAAATAAAACACTTTGATATTTGAGTGTGCGTCACAGCTTCATGTCACGGCGGCGGCGGCGGCGTTGAGATTGGATTTGTTTATGCCGCATACCGTTGCGGCAAAATGGAATGACCGCTTCTCCGCACATATTTTTATCCATGTTTAATAACTACTAATTTAATAAATTCATTATGATACCTTGTATTAATTTTAGATTTATTTCATAATGTACTTGGACTCTTTTCTTGCTTACTTTTTAATTGTTCTTGTGTATTGGGTAAAATAAATGAAATTTATCTTTATTTTTATCAAATAGTTAATGGTTGCGGTAGTTGTAACGTTGTGCCGCATACCGCAGCGTGGTGCGTTGCGAACAACAGACCAAGGCCTTAGCCGCTTTGACTCCCATAAATCGTAATCAATAGCGGTCGCTAATGACATCAATTAAATAATCGTAAAAATGGATGCCTATCGGTTTATTTTGGTCGTGATATTTATTATGGTGTTGCGTGCTCTGCAGTTATAAGTTATTTATTGGTTTGATAGGTTTTCGAGGAGTGTTCAAGACCATGGCAGAGTTCGTAGATGGAAAAATCCGTATGTAGAAAAATAATCCTCGGACCACGTTGTGACTTTCAACCGCATTGTACCTTTTTACTCATTGTTTTCTACATGTCATTCTCTAATTTTTCCTTTGAATTATTGTAGTTTTTCACCAAGTCTGATTTTAGACATGATTGTGACTTCCCGAGAAATGGTAGAAATATTAAAGTAAGTATTAAAAAATAAATATTTTCGTAAGAATAATAAAATTATTCTCAAAGATATCTAGTATTTTTTTTACTAATAGTATCTCTCATTAGTGTCGATTCTTTGAAAATAATAAACGAGATTTTTTGCGCTTTTTGGCTCTTTTTGTTTTTATGTTACCTCTTGATGATTCTTACTCCTCGGTTTAATATTTGACTATCAATAGAAAAATATAGCTGCGTAAAATGTTCGAGTTTTAATGATATTTTGGATTTTTGTGTCGGATTATTCAAATATAATGTTTATGAGGAAAAGAATCGAGCTATGTTTCCTTTCGAAATCATAGTTATTATAAAAATTCTGCCTTTATATCTTAAGTGATTTATACAGCGTCAGTAGCTATTTAACCTACGTTTTAGACCACGGACCCGTCTAAAACGTCTAATTTGTCCCGAGGCGGGAATAGAATCCGTAACCTGCTTGCTGCGCCACAGAGGTCGTCAGATATTTAAAGTTTACGATGACAAGTCGAGCATTTGAAGTCGTGAGAGGTGACTAGGGCATATATACATTGAAGATTTAAGATTTTCATGTTGTACAAGTCCCCTATTAGAGATGAAATTTAAGAATTATTCCCATCTGTCACCCTGCTCTGTCCCCTAGTGTGACAGTTTGGAAAAAGTTGGAGGAAAATGAAAAAGATGCGATTCTGTCTAATCTTCGTAAAAATTACAGACAAGCAAGCTTGATGTTTCTCTATTCTTTCAATGCCTGGAACATTGAAGACAACATCCTGGATTTTCTTCTTTAAAAGTACCCCTTTTTCTTGCGTTTTTTATTAAATGTTGATAGTGGTAAAGCGTTTAACCACCTTGACTCACTTGAGAAAGTCAAGATACAAAGTTGAAGTCGAGCGAAATCTTATACAAAAGTTTACCTCTTCGTTCCAATACAAATTCCATGCATCTTTATCAACATTGTCAAAAATTTAACTTTATCTGTTTAAATAATTCTGCTACAATTATTTGTAAGCTATAACCGAAGTAACATTACCTAATCTGTGCTAATAACTAACGAGGTGCCTATCAACTCTTGTGAAATTTTTCACTTTATCTATTGAAATAATTCTGCTACAATTATTTGTAAGCTATAACTAACGAGGTATAAACTCGCTCAGTGGGGACCTTTGCAAATGTCTGTTGGACCCTGTATGGTACTGGGACCGACAAATTGTTCCCATATAGGCTGGATGGAGTTGGGTAAACGGTCCGGCTTTTTATAAAATGTAAGTACCTATGACGTTTGAGCTACAAGAGGGACCAATAGCGTGCCCAATAGTTCATGTAAATATACACAGTACATACTGTTAATACAGGCTCACGCTAAATAAACGTTTTGCGGACGAACTTTGTTTCGCAATAAGAAACTTGAGCAGTATTTAATCTGCTTATCTTTTTTATATCATTGATAGATTGTCGTTAGACCACCATCTGACCTCATGGTAAGTGACGAGTTGGCTGACAATTAATCAGGAAGGTCTAGACTGAAGAGACCCAGGTCCAGGCTGGGAATGAAAAACTAGACTTTAATAAAGCTCGTAATAAGTCAGCCGACGCACAAAACAATAACCGTAGGGAGGTAATAACTATGTCTTTCTAAATAAAGGTATATAGAAATTATTTCATTAAAGTGTATAGTTACGTAAATTATTACAAAAATTTTAAGTTTCTGTTGAATGCTTGGAATTAGGTTTATTCCGGCTTTGAACTTTCCGCCATTTTGGACCCAACTCTCTTCCCATTCAATGCGCATACGGAACCCGCAATTATTGATACCTTACTTTGGTGACCATATAACTTCTGTGCCATTTAATGAACATTGTTTTCTATTTAAACCTGAATAGTTGCACCATGATTCTGGTTTTGCTGATTTTATAATGAGACTCTTTGTCGGCTTGATTACAGTTTGATAGTGAATTTGCAATAAGTACCTTGTTTATGATTCATCATCATCATATCAGCCCATACACGTCCACTGCTGGTTATAGGCCTCCCCCATACGACGCCACAAATAGCGGTCCTGAGCCGCCTCGATCCATTGACTCCCTGCGACCGCTACGATGTCGTCGGTCTATCGAGTGGATGGTCTTCCATGTAGTATTTGGGGATTTGTCATAATCACCACGCTTGGCAGGCGGATTGGTATGTTCATGATTAAATAAGCTTTTATTAGAGTTATGTACCATATTCTGATTATAATAGAAAATCGCATAACTACCGTCTCGTTACTTAATATTTAGTACTTTAAGAAAACAGTCACTTTATTTAAAACTAGTTTCTACTCGCGGCTTCTCAAGCGCTCTTTCTATAGAAATGTTTATAAGGGATTTTTATCCCATTGGAACAGATTTATGGGATGAAAAGATTCCAGATCTAGAATTACCTGTTTGCAATTTCAGCCCGATCTCGATGAGGCCCATTCAGTAATTTTTACGGGAAGAGGTAACAAACATCCATTCATACATCCAAACTTTCGCATTTATAATATTAGAGTGAGGGCATGAACAAGGCTCAATATTAAATTATATATATATATATATATATATAATTATCGTTGATCGGTCCAATGTATTAACAGACTATAACGTTTGATACAGGATGGTTTTTGCGAAGGGCGTTCATAGATGGCGAAGTCCGAAACCACGAGAGTAAGAGGGACTCATACCCTCGATTTATAAGAAAACACTGCATATTTTTTTTTAAATCTTTTAATAATACAGGATTTCTTTTTTGACGAATCAGTCGGCACGATTTCCGTTAAAAGTAAAAGAGAAAAAAAATATTCAGTATTTGTTTTCTTATAAATCGAGGGCATGACTCCTTTCCCGAATTTTCTAAAACTATCTTGGTTTCGGACTTGGCCATAACTGACCTTCTCAAGAAACCATCCTGTATAATCATTCTGTGCCCAAAGTAAGTACGTCGTATTTCCCTTTATTACTAGAAGAAAATATGTACCTTAGAGTAGTTTTAGTAGGTCTACCTATTGACTGACAGTTGCTTTACTGTCGGTCAATCCTAATATTATAAATGTCAAAGTTTTTGAGTATGGATGGAAGGATGAATGGATGTATCGATGTTTGTTGCTCTTTCACGCAAAAACTACTCTACTGATTGGGCTGAAATTTGGTATGGGTAGGTATAGTTTGGGACCTGGAATAACATAGGCAATTTTTTATCCCGATTAAACCCGGGCGAAAGCTTGGGAAGCAGCTAGTATTAAATAGCACACATTAATGTTCATCGGTAAAATAAAATCAGAATAGGTGTTACATTATTATGACTGAGCAATGACTACAATTTTGAAAAAGCCAAATCAAAATTCACTTCCAAAAAATCAACATTTGTTTTTACAACAGCCGCATCATATAAAATAACTTCTTACCGTCGTCCTATAATCGTATATAACATCTAAATGGGGAAACTGGTGTTATTCATATATTTTATACCAATATACTATCAATGTCGAAGGTATAATATGAAATTCATTTAAGATTGAGTGTTATACTCGTAGTTGTATGGTAAAGACAATTGCAGTAAATTATTATAACTAGGGTCAGGTATTGTTGTTTTTTGCGGAAAATAATGTTAATAATTTATATGAAATTAATAAAAATTAAGTCTACATATCACAATGTTAATAAAAAAATGGAATCACAGTTTTATTCTTCATATATGGCAATCAAACAGGTCAAGAAATTTCTTAAAGGAGCTCGTCTCGTGTTTACGCGATGTTCATTTCTTTTTTGTTGTTTTGATTTTTTTCTGCGTTCTACAAACAATAAAACTAATAGAAAAGTAATTTGCCGCAAATCCTGAAATATTTCTATGAGTCCATCATAAAACCAACTTCGATTAAACTTCTTGGTAAAAAAACATTAAATTCCCATGAATAGAAAAAAGACCTTTTTATCCCCCATGTGAAATTTGAATTTTACGCGGGTGAAACCGCGGGGAGCAGGTAGTGAGTATATATATGGGTAGGTCTGACTTGATTTCTTAAACGGACCACCAAAATCAGTACCTTACCGTGATAAAATCAATTAGTAATTTGTTATTGTAATTGATTGTAAAATTGAATCATAATCATTTCAATGCTGTTCTGTCTCTTATAAATTTTATGGGAACCTTTTCGTTTCTTAAAATTCGTGGCATTATTTGAGCTGATTTAATTTAAAAACTTATCTATGTGATATCTCAATTTTCTAATGCATTTGTAAATTTATCCTATGTCACTAATATTATAAATGTCAAAGTTGGATGGATATTTGTTACTCTTTCACGCAAAAACTACTGAACTGATTAGGCTGATATTTGGTATGGGGTATAGTTTGGGACCTGGAATAATATGTATGCAATTTTTTTCCCGATAAAACGCGGACCAAGGTGCGGTCAGCAGCTAGTAGCTGAATAAATAAATAATACGATGCCTTCTAATCCCTATTCCAGCAATTTGTCCTAGATAACTTCTTATCGGAGAGAACGAAGCTTAATAGAATTTTTATATTTCAACTAGCTGCTGCCCGCGCCTTCGCCCGCGTTTTATTGGGATAAAAATAGCCTATATGTAATACCAAATTTCAGCCTAATCGGTTCAGTAGTTTTTGCGTGAAAGAGAACAAATATCCATACATACAAACTTTCACATTTATAATATTAGTAGGATTGATCAATTTTATAAATCATCATCATCATCAGCCCATACACGTCCACTGCTGGACATAGGTCTCCCCCGTACGACGCCACAAATAGCGGTCCTGAGCCGCCTCCATCCATCGACTCCCTGCGACCGCTACGATGTCGTCGGTCCATAGAGTGGATGGTCTCCCATGTAGGGGGGGATTTGCCATAATCACCAGGCTTGGAAGGCGGATTAGTGTTCGCAGTGTTGGTGTTTAAAAATACTCAGACGGAAGCTGCTGCCCTTCCTCTGGTAGGTTCCCTTAGTCGGCTCTTACGTCATCCACGGGTTGAGTTGGAGGGGTCAATATTCGTACGCCGCGGCCCCACGGCCAATTTTATAAATACTTTCAAATAATCATAATAAACAAAATAACTTCACAATTAGTTAAACGTATCTTAATGCATAAATTTTGTAAATTGAAGAGTATCATTTGTTCTACAGTTAGATCTAGGTATGCAAGGGTCGGAGCATACGAGAAACTTTTTCATCACGATTCCTACGATAAGGTTACAAACGAAGAGTGGTCTATCTTATAGAAAAAAACATTAAATTTTTTAAAAAAGAACTCAATTATTATCTTAGCCTGCCGTCGCGGATAGAGCAAAGTGGGGGAAATCAATTAGGAGAGCTGACTCCACCACCATGGGATAACTAGCTGGAAAAAGAGACAGAGTTATATGTATTAGGCTGCAATAAGATGTGGTGACACTTCGTGAGCCAAAATATAGTAGGTACAGTGTAGTTTTAGAAAACAAAAACAAAATACAGTGCAATGTAGAATGTACAGTGTAGTATGTATGAGTGATAAACTGAGACGAGTATATCTGAATCGACCCGCAACTGACCTGAAATCAAACGCCACCGATGTTTTAATAAACGATAAACCGACTTGAACCTACTTCTTGTTACGCATGTTGCCATGGAACCAGCCAGTGTGATAATTTGATTGTTTTCAAAACCTAATAACCGAGTTCGAATCCCTTACTTTCACACTGTTTTTAAGTTTTTCGGGATAAATACGAATTCCCTGGGTATAACATTTCTATGGAACCACCTCGGGATCATTTTCTATACAATCGTGAAAGAATTTTTTATATCGATCCGTAAATGGCGGAGTGATTGCGAAACACACATACAAAAAAACAAACAGTCGTATTGAGATCCTCCTCCTTGAAGTCCGTTGAAAACAGTATTAAATGTTAGGTATAAAAGACAAAGTCGCAAGTGTAGTGGACTCTGAATGCACCTAACAGTTGAATTGCGCTGTCTAGTCGCGGCCCTCGCGGCTGATTGTATCTTCAACGAGCATGTCCAGCGGACTATTGGGAGATCGCGGCGCTACTACGACAACTCGATACGAAACCTCTTTCAATTGGCGAGACAACTCGATGGAAAACCTCTTTCAATTGGCGAGACAATTCGATGGAAAACCTCTTTCAATCGTCAGTCAAATTGCGCGTATCAACCTACTGAATTACAATTTCATTGTTCGCTGCCAAAACCAGTGCTCCGCCACTCCCGCTCGGTTTTGAGTTATATACCTGCAATTTTCTTACCCTAGCGACTGGGTGGTTTCTAGGGATGCCGCGATCCGCGAGTCAAACAAATGAACGATGCGTTTTGTTCGCTTGGACATCGCAGAGATTATCTACGCGCGGGTTTTTTTTATAGACGTTCAAATCACTGAAAGAAGTTTAGAACGATACCTACCATAGAGAATATTCCACCGACATGACTTTTCTTTTGAGACACATTTTAAATACTTTCTGTGATCTGAGATCACTAATTGTTCTTGATCTACCAACTTATCTATCTTATTTAGTTTATCAAATTGCATAGTTAAGTATGTAGATATGTAGGTAGCTAGCCTAGCTTATGATGATTTCTAAAAAATATTATGTAATTTTTATCTACATTTATTTTTGTTCACTGACTTATTAAGTACCAAGGTAGGTACGTATAAGATTGCATTAGAGAATTATGTAGGTATGTATAATATCCAAACGTTGTCAAAAAATTCTGTAGGGTGAACCTTATCGACTCCATGGCGTGAGCCAAGGAGCCGGCGAGGGGACTGCTGAGGTGGGTGCGCGCGGGTGGCTTTCAGTGAGCCGCCTCGCTGACAGTAAACAGAGCGTTAGTAACATTATTTCTACTTCTATATGGCTCAAAGTTGATTGGTGAAAACGAGTAAGTGAAGTATCTGTTATGAAGTAACATTACCTTATCTGTACCAAAACTAAGATCAACAAGACTAAGATCGGCTTGATCGAGATCAAATACCAATTGTGTGACATGACAGCTCTTGAACTCGATTGAGCGCATGTACTGGATCAACTTTGTGTCAATATAACGCGTTCAATATAAGATAAACTTAGTTTAGCGCTATAAATGATTTTTACAGCGCTAAACTGAGTTTATCTTATACTGAAAGCGTTAAATTGCCACGGTGAAATTGGAACTACGTTAGGATTATACGAATAAGTCCAATAAAGGCTGTTCCTGGTGCTAGACTTCCTGTTACAAAAGTCCCATAAAATTTTTATAAAATATTTCTCTTCTTCATACCAGCACAGAGCACAAAGAAAAAATAGGTAAGTACCTACCAAGTCCAGGACTTTTTAACATAGACAGTGACATTGTCCCTGTCTATGTTAAAAAGTTTTGTTCAAGAAATTAGTAGTTGCAACTAACTGTTTTAGCGTGACTACACATGCAAACTTTCGCATTTATAACATTATTGTTATTTCATTTATTTTATTGTCGTCTTACCTGTTTACATAATAAAAATCTGCGTGAGATTTTATCACAATTGGCAACTGTTTGAGTCCTATCCCGAATCTCTGTACTGATGAGGTATTAGAAATAAAACACCTTGAACTCACGGAATAGACTCAATTTATTTTTCTAATGCAAAGCTTTTTACCTCTAGACCGTGCGTTCTCGTCAGCGCGATCTAGAGCTGGGTTACTTTTACTAGCGACATCTAGTTAATTGTTGTGTAAACTTTTAGAGGCGACGGGACTAAACATACCGCCCGCGAAGGACCTAGTATGCTAAGTCCTTACAATCTTGTTCGCTTCTTTGCTCTACCTTAAAATATTGACGTGAACAAAAAATCAAAGTACTTAATCACTTTATTTCTCTGTTTTACCTATGCAATTTTAATTTTGTGACGTGTCCAAGAGTCGTGTAAAGTCTAAAGGAAATAAAGCACTTTGATATTTGAATAGGTAGAATTATTAAAACAAAATTAAACACTATATAAATTACTAAGTATTTCAACAAAATTTGAACAAATTGAGTGCAAGACCTACTCCCCTTTTTATAAATGTAATCAATAGGTTGAGTTGATCCTTTAAACTTACAATTTGCACATTCTGCAACAAACTGCTAACTACATAGATAGAACTGACCGAAGTTACAGCCACTGACCTACTATCCGTTGACATCATCATTGACCGGTAACATACAAAGCTTGGACGTCGGTCTCTTTATTAAACTTTTGTTTGTACGTAGGGTGACCACACGGGTAATATGATCTTGACCGGGGTGCCTTTGAACTACACGACCTAACAACCAACGCCCCGGAGGCATGTCATCTTCTTTAACAAGAACTATGGAGCCAATGGCTGGCTCGGGGACCCTTGCGGTCCATTTGTATCTTTGTACCAAATTAGTTAGGTATTCTTGGGACCAACGACTCCAAAAACTCTGTAACGACTTCTGAATAAGTTGCCACCTAGTCAAAGAACAGATTCTAGAGTTTTCAAATTTTTGATCTGCGACTGCTAATAATGGTTCTCCAATCAAGAAATGGCCCGGAGTCAGTGGAAGTGTAGAATTAGGATCTGTAGTATCCATTACAGTAATAGGTCTAGAATTTAAACAAGCTTCAACTTGACACAGCAGAGTACTTAGTTCTTCATAGGTAAGCGTGGTGTCGCCTATGACTCTTTTCAGATGATACTTGGTACTTTTCACTCCCGCTTCCCATAGGCCTCCAAAGTTGGGAGCGTGGGGTGGAATGAAATGCCATCGGGTTCCTTGTGTCTCGCAGTACTCAGCCGCCGCCTTCTGAATGTTAGTTAATTCATGGAGCTCTCTCGCCGCTCCCACAAAATTTGTACCATTATCACTCCAAATATCTGAGCAGTGTCCCCTACGGGCTACAAATCTTCTGAATGCTGCGATAAAGGCTTGAGTGCTCATGTCACTCACCAATTCTAAATGTATGGCTCTGGTAGCCATACAAATAAACAGGCAAATATAACCTTTGTAGGAATGGTTTCCCCGTCCCTTGGAAGTTCTTATTTGTACAGGACCTGCATAATCGATCCCGCTGTGCTTGAAAGCCCTAGCTGGTGTACAGCGTGCTGTAGGAAGTGATCCCATTAATTGGGCAGTTCCGGCCGCCCTATACCTGATACATTTAACGCATTTACGTATGTATTGCTTGACTAAACTTTTAACCCCTATTATCCAGCATGTTCTCCTTATATGATTAATCATTAACTGATTTCCTCCATGCAAGGTGACTTTATGAGCATCATCTACAATCAGTTTGGCTAAGTGAGAGTTATGTGGGAGGATTACTGGATGCTTTGTTTCTTCAGGCAGGTTTGAATTTTGCAGTCTGCCACCTACTCTGATAATATTTTTTTTATCAAGGTACGGACTTAGTGTTTTCAATTGGTTACTCTTAGATGTTATACACCCTTTACCTTTCAATTCTTTCAGTTCTTCAGCAAACTCCTCCACTTGAGTTCTTCGAACACAGCAATCCCAGGAGTCATCAAGTTCATCCTTTCTTAGGTATCCTTTTTCTTATACATCATTCTCCTACAATATGAAATGACTCTTAACATTTTATTTAATGAAGAGAATCTCTCAAGTATTGTGCTCCGTTGAACTAAAACATGGACTTTGATATTTTCTTCTAGATTAACTTTCATTTCCTTAGGTCTCTTGTATTTTATTTCTTTTTCTTTCAGGAACTGGGGTCCAGTAAGCCACATCTCTTGGTCAGCTAGCATGGATGGTAGTATGCCTCTTGAGGCACAGTCAGCTGGATTGTGCTCAGATACCACATGGTACCACTGGGAAGCTTCTAACGTGGTTAAGATTTCAGAAACGCGATTGGCCACAAATGTTTTCCATCGACTCGGATGGCTGTTAAGCCACGCTAGGACAATAGTAGAATCTGTCCATGCCTTTACTTTATTTTTATCTAGGTTGAGTACTTCTACCGTTTCCTGGATAAGCCTGGTCAACAACACTGCCCCAGACAACTCTAGCCTTGGAATACTGACTTGTTTCAGGGGGGCAACCCGAGTTTTTGCTACCAACAATGAGGTGTGAACTTCTCCAGATGGTCTTAAAACACGAAGGTATAGTACTGCCGCATATGCTAATTTAGAGGCATCACAGAATCCATGTATTTCAACATCAACATCACTAGCTTGAGTACCCACCCATCTAGGTATATGTACAGAGGTAAGTTGTGGCAATTCTGCCCGATATGATATCCATTCACTTAACAATTCAGCTGGTACCGCTTCATCCCATCCAATACCTGTTAGCCACAGTCTTTGAATAAAGATTTTTGCTATTATGATGGTAGGAGCTATCCATCCTAGTGGATCGAATAGCCGAGCAATATCTGATATCACAATTCTTTTTGTTACAGACCCTGTGGTCAGCGTTGGAAGTTGTACTGAATATCTAAAATAATCTACACTGTGGTTCCAGGTAAGTCCTAGTATTTTTATTGTGTTATCCACCTTGAAGTCCACTTCCTTGACATCGTTTACTTCTGTTTTCCTTTTATATTGCTCTTCAATTTTATTTTCATATTCATTTATCTTTTCTAGTAGTTCTTCATTATTGGTATTCCACTTTTGCAACTTAAATCCTCCTCTTTGTAATAAGTTATTCATTTGCTTAAAAAGTTGAATGCCCTCTTCTGCGGTTGAGCAGCCTGACATAAGGTCATCCATATAAAACCTCTTGAGCACATTTTCTGCAGCTATGGGAAACTTTTCACCTTCATCCAAAGCTAGTTGTTGCAAAGCTTTTACAGCCAAATAAGGAGCGGGTGAAGTACCAAATGTTACTCTTCTTATTATATAATCCTTTATTTCTTCCTCAGGGCTATTTCTCCAGACTATCCTCTGAAACATCTCCGCATCCTGATCAGCTACTCGAACTTGGCGGTACATCTTTACAATGTCTGCTACCACAGCTATATTGTGCGCTCTCCATCGTAGAATAGTGTGTCGGAGATCCGCTTGTAGGGTTGGTCCTACCATTAGTGTATCATTAAGTGATACCCCTCTATCATTTGGGCTGGATGCATTGAATACTACTCTCACTTTAGTTGTCATCTTGTCTTCTCTTATTACTGCATGATGAGGTAAGTAAACAGCTTTATTTTTATTCTGGTCATTTTCATTGACTGGTTTCATGTGCTCTAACTGTAAATATTCGTTTATTACCTCGTTATATTGTTTCTTTAAGCTATGATTCCTTGACAATCTTTTCTCTAATGATTTTAGTCTGCTTATCGCTATGTTTCTAGAGTTACCATCCATACATTGAGGATTTTCATCCTTAAATGGTAACTTTACTATATATCTCCCATCTGTAGCTCTTTCAGTAGTCTGTGCAAATAATGCTTCACACTGTTTTTCTTCTTCAGTCAACATGGATGTACTGTTTGGAATTTGCTCTTCTAACTCCCAGAACTTTCTTAATAACTCATTCTCATTGCATTGCACATGAAATGAATATTTAAAATCGGTTTTGTCTTTTTCAGATTTAAGTGGCACAATACCCGAAAGAATCCATCCCAGCAAGGTGCTTTGAGCTACTAGGTTCCCTTTAGGACTTTTCTTGAGCCCATCCCTAAGGATGCAGCTATAAACATCAGCTCCCAACAACATGTCTATCCGTTGCGGTGTACTGTATTGAGGATCAGCTAACTCTAAATCTTTCAGTTCAACCCAGTCTAAGGGTTCTATTTTCCTTTCCGGTAAGTAAGATGTTATGTTCTTCAGTACATAAGCCTTGATCTGAACACTAAACTCTGGGTTTATGCGGGATTTTATTGATACATAAACCATATGAACAGCTTTGATATTGGATTTTTCATTGCCTAATCCGGAGATGTGGCTGTCTACAGGTACTCGTTTCAATTTCAAGAGCTGAGCTGCAGCTTCTGTAATAAAACAAGCCTGTGAACCCTGATCTAATAAAGCTCTTATCATTTGGTAAGTACCGGTCTTAGTTTTAGCGTTGACTAATGCAGTGGCTAGTAAAACTTGGTTAGTTACTGCTACTTGATGTATATCTGTCGATAAACATGCAATCACTGGGTCTGCTGGACTTGTAGTTTCAGATGCAATTTGTGAGGAATCATTAGCCTTCGAAGAGATTATCTGATCCCGTGGGATGTGTAGTAAAGTATGATGTCTTCTGTGACAAATCCTACAAGTGGTGGGTTTTCGACAATTGTATACACTATGATTTCCACCGAGACAGTTAAAACACATTCTCTGTTTCATTACGAATTCTCGCCGCTCTTTCAGGTCTTGTCCAGCAAACTTCTTGCAAAAAGATATCTTGTGATTGTCGGCACAGAATTCACAGGGTAAAGAGGTAGGTTCCTTAGATATATTTGGATTTTCCTCCTCGGATGTTGCAACAAATGTTTTGGTTGTTGATTGTTGATTGGAACTACTTCTCCGCTGTACTTGTGTTTGCTTTTCGGGTTCAACAAACTCTAATGCTCGGAATCTACTTTCTATGAAAGCTTTAAACTGGGCGAAGGTGGGCAATTCATTTATGTCCCTGTCTGGGCTCGAAATCGAAAGTTCCCATTGTTTTTGAGTTTCTGAGTCTAATTTTGAACTGAGTATATGAATGATTATAATATCCCATGTAGTCACCTGTACGCCTAAACAACTGAGAGCATTCAAGCAGTCGCAACTAGTATCTAAAAGATCCTTCAATGCCGAAGCGGACTCCATTGTCATCGCACGTTGTTTGAACAGTTTGTTCAAAATTGATTTTGACAAGTACCTTTTATTATTGTATCTATTTTCTAGGAGTTCCCAACAACGTGTGTAGTTCGAGTCCGCTATCGGAGTGTGTCTGATAAGCTGTTCCGCCGCAGCAGTAAGATGCGCTTTTAAATAATGAAGTTTTTGTACATTATCTAGGGAGGTATTTTTATGGACCAATGACACAAATAGGTCGCGAAACGTTGTCCACTCCTCATATTTTCCCGAGAAATGCGGAATTGTTATTTTTGGCAACTTAGCTAACGAACAGGCCGAACTGCTCATTTCAGACTTTGCTTGACTAGTCTCTGGTTTAGATAGTTGGGTATTTTTTACAATTATCCTTTCCAACGTTTCTTTCATACAACATTTACACATCAAGTATGTTTCTTCAGTTGGTCCATTGACTTCATCTTTGACGTAAGAGCTTTTACATAAATCCTCTTTCGGAAACTTGCTAAACAGTTGATAATGGTTATCACGGAACCGTGCCCAATCATTTTCGAGAATTTCAATTTTTGAACTTATGTAAGTTGAGGTGAGCCTTTCTTTGGAACATTTCTTGAAATTAATTAGCCCTCTCTCAATGGATTTGCTAAGTTCGTACTGTGTACTAATGCATAGATCCATTTTAAACTTAACTTTAAATTAGTTCGGTTCCTACTTATTACAAAGTTTTATGAAAGTATACGAGAACACAAAATTTAGCTAGGCATCAGAGAGGAACAAATAATTTTACTTAGCTAGTTTATACATGCCTCGATAGGTATTTACAATGGCTAATTTTGCAATAGTTATCTCTCCCCGCTAATAATATTTATTTACCTAGGTATCTACTAAGATTGTCACGTACTGCACTGTATAAAAAACCACGTAAAAGTTTATTATGCTAACACAAAACAAATGTTATTTATTATTATTACACTACACCGAACTGATAGGTGCAGGTAGCCATAAAAAACTTCACCCAACACAACGTAATAAAAACACGACACTTCTACACAAAAATTAAAGTACTTACAGTTTTGTCAGCTACCACCTACGCACTGTGATGACTCGGAGCTGCTGGCTGGTATCCTCGCGTCAGCCAGCAGTCGTCTATCTCCAGCACGCAGGGGAGATAGGAATCGATCGCCTCGTCTGTGGTGCGGGGGGAGGCAGTTCCGATACTACCTCGACCGCCCGCGTTGAACTCTTCTACTAAATCGCTCCGCATGTGATGCGGGGGAGGTAGTTCCAATCACTACCTCTGCTCCGCCTTGAACTCTCTTTGAGCACGGTAGAAGGTATTACTTTCCGCCCACCGGCTTTGTACTCGTCCTCTTCTGGGATTCTAGGGTCTCGGATGTCGTCGTGTAGGCACGATCAGGAAACGGGGTCGATGACCTTTCGTTTTGCGGCAATAATAATCCGCTCGCTCACTCACTCACTGCACTGAAATCCACTGCGTGGCGGCGCTCACTGAAGCTGACCGAGGTAGTCAGCTCAGAGCGATGATAGTCACGGGGGATCAGAGATCCGCACCCGCATAAGTCGGTGGTATGGTGGCCACCGACTCCGAATAGTCGATCTTTTGCCGCTGCGATCCACAGCACAGATCAACTCCAGAAAAATGCAGTACTGATCATCAGGCTCGTTAAGGACCAATGTTTGAGTCCTATCCCGAATCTCTGTACTGATGAGGTATTAGAAATAAAACACCTTGAACTCACGGAATAGACTCAATTTATTTTTCTAATGCAAAGCTTTATACCTCTAGACCGTGCGTTCTCGTCAGCGCGATCTAGAGCTGGGTTACTTTTACTAGCGACATCTAGTTAATTGTTGTGTAAACTTTTAGAGGCGACGGGACTAAACAGCAACCATCGCGCTTTTCTATAGCTTCCAAATCGGTACCTATAGGTTTGTATGGGTACCGACTTGTTTTTTAAAGTTATAAGCTAATAGCTTCATAAAATGTTATTTGACTAATACAAATCGACTTTAGCTTTTTTCATTTTGTATTCGAGTTTTCATTGTAGCAGCATCGTCTTCAGTCATCAGATGATAACGAATAGACCCCTGATATGTTTATGGACCAGTCGGGCCCTAAAGCTCGTTGGCTCTATCGCGATGATGTTGCTTAGTTTTGGTTCAGCAATTTAGAGGTTGTTTCTTTTTGGCTTCAGGAATTTAGAGGCAATTGCACCTGGGATGCATGAGATGGCGATGAAGATTTGAGGACATCCCAAAGTCCTGAACTTGGTATCTAACTATTTCTTCTTTGTGCTCTGTGTTGGTATGAAGAAGGGAAGAAGAGAAAAGAAGAGGGCAGTTAAGAAGATTACCTTCCTGTCCTTTCAGACAAGGTTCCGTCCGATCCTGATAGCACACGGATGTAGGTACCTACTACTCTACATCACTGATTTTACGGGAAATTTGAGACGTTCGGATGGAGAATTTGATTTTTTCTAAGTGTACAGTGATTGTGCTTACGGAAATAAAGCATATTTTTGATTGATTGATATTGATGGATTGTTATCATCTGGATACCAAAACTTTTATTAGCTGTTCCCTGCGTTTTTACTCGCGTTAAATTCGACTTTTTTCCCGTAAATCTCCAATGGGAATTTTTTGTTTTATCAGGACAAAAAGTAGCCTATGTTACTCTCCATCCGTTCAACTAAATCTATGCCAAAAATCAAGTCGATTGCTTGCTTAGTTAGGGCGTGAAGGAAGGAAAAACAAACAAACTTTCGCATTTATCATATAAGTTAGGATTTGGAGCATTTTAGAACTGTTAAAACACCATAAACCAAATATATAAAGGAGTAATCTAGGTGAAACCACGGGCAAAAGCTAGTAAATTCCTTAACAGAATGTTCATAAGAACTTTTACATTGAAATTTTACAACCGACAGCACAATACAATCCCTATAATGAGCAAAGATTGTAAACAATAGAAACTCCCATAGTTTATACATTTTATAACCCCAAAAGAATTTTATAAAACGCCCACGTACAAATTCAAAATGTACCTCAAATTTTAACACCTCGAAAACATTCCTTAGATAAATAACCGTATCACTACTATAAAGGCTTTATAACTATATATACAATGATTTTAGCGCTCATAAATCGTATAATTTAATATCTCATGTTATCTCTAGTTTTATTTCTATTTATGGCCAAAGCTGAACTGGATTTGAATAGTTTCAATGAACGAAATTAAAATGGTGGCGAAGAAAAATTATGCTCAGGTTTTATGAGTTCCGTCATAAAGATTTTTTTTACGTGTAATGAGTTACCGTTACTCTACATCTCGATCACGTCGCCAAAACGATGTAGATCTCGATTTCTGTTTTGAGTTGCCTCTTCTCATTTGAGTTGATTTGAGTGCCTTTGTCTCATATTATCATGTAACTGCAATAAATGAATACAAAATAATTTTAATCTATTATTAAAAGAGAACCTAGTCAAACCTACCCAGCCCCTAACCAAAAGAACTAAAACACGGAGACCACAACTGGACATCATTTATTCATACTGAGCCAGCTATCCGAATCAGACCACAATCAGAGACCCTATATCGAGACCCAGGCGTCCTTCATCTAATCCATCCAACGCTGAAGTGTGCGGAAGGAACCCTCCAAGATAGCATTAGCAATACAGCACGTTTCCTAATTCAAATGGTGATCAAGCAGTTCCAACCAGCCAGCACAGACGCCCAGTATAGGTTTCCTCCAAAGAGTGTTCTTAGTATTGCGCGTTGCACATAATGTTTTACTGTAATATCAAAAGATTATTGAGCCAGATTTGAAATGTTCTGGTAAGAAATAAAACGAGACCATCTTTTTTTTCTTATCATCATCATCATATCAGCCCATACACGCCCACTGAGGACATAGGCCTCCCCCATACGACGCCACAAATAGCTGTCCTGAGCCGCCTCCATCCATCGACTCCCTGCGACTGCTACGATGTCGTCAGTCCATCGAGTGGATGATCTTCCATGTAGAGGGGGTTTTGCCATAATCACCACGCTTAGCAGGCGGATTGGTGATCGCAGTGTTGGTATTGAAAAATACTCAGTATGAAGCTGCTGCCCTTCCTCTGGAAGTTCCCTTAGCCGGCTCTTACGACATCCACGGGTTGAGTTGGAGGGACGATATTCGTCCGCCGTGGGCCGCCGCCGCGGCCCCACGCCCATGTTTTTCTTATAAACCTGTTGAACCCTATATAGCGGTTCATAAATATTGATATGAATTTTTAGGTTTGTATAATTTTATGTTTCGCGAGCAATTGATAAGGTGTTACGTTACGGAACTACCATGTTCCTTTTAATTTACGATCTCAAAATTCGACTAGAAGCATACCAGTAATATTCGAATAATGCAAACGCACTCAAATAAATTTTTAAGTGTGTTTGCAGTTTTTTCGAATGGAGTAGCAGATTTTTGGATATTATAATAGAAATATTTTTCTCAATACGCAATCAAAAAAAAATCTTTACAGTTCACCAAATCTACTATATTTTTTTGAGAACACCATCTGTATAAGTTGATTTTCTCTTCTAGAAATCCACTTCCGATTATAATTGGTTTACCCAATGAAATGCAATATTTGAGAAGTCTGTAGTTTTAACAAGAACTCAAAAATGTAAAAATTCGCAGTTATCAGCGAAAATCTATCAGAAACATTGTTTTTGCAAACATTATAGATAAAATCTATTGCGTATTGAAAATTACTCTCAAACAAGTTAAAAAAGGACCATAACCATGCCATTTATTGGCACCCATAAAAGTTGCATGAAAATGAGATCAGCCGCAAACAGCACCATGAAGCACCGACTCGTGATGGAATAAATACCTTCTTCGTGAGTAAAAAGGCTTTAAAGGAAGCATTCTCAATCAATCTGCGGAAAGAGTCCGCAATTAATAATCCCTTAGCGAGCCACACACGTGACGAAGCAGAGCTAAATGAACTTGTAGAGAAGGAGAATTCGGTAAGGAATGTATCTTATTAGAAAAATATGCTGGTCATTTCATATGTAAAATGCGTTTATCCTTATTATATTATAAATCAAAATCATGTTTGTTACTCTTTCACGCAAAAACTGCTTGAGTTGAAATTTGGTATATAAATAGTTTGGGACCTGGAATAACATTAGGCTGATTTTATACCAATAAAACGCGGAGAAGGCGAGGGCAGCAGCTAGTGTTTCATATCGATTGACATAAAAAGGATGGTGTAATATTTAGTGCTGTCTAATTCGTTTATTTTTGTTTTTGCATCATCTGGGGACGAGTTTTTTGACGTAAGTAACGAGACGTGGTCGTGACATTTCATTTTTATATGGAATTTGCGTAGTTCCACATCCGCACGATAGATGCGCTGTACCAAATTGTATGAAAAAACGAGACATCACGCTGATGTCTTATTACTAACTTCAAATAGACTCACCCCCCCTGAATTGACACATTAACATACTTCATTTGATAACAAATAAAAACAATACAAAATGAACCAATGAGCAACGAAAATATTATGCATGATAATAATATACTCAAGAAATTCGAATTGACAAGTTGCGAGGGAGCTGTCAAGTGTTCCAGGATCGAGATAGCCATTTCAATAATGGTCAATCGATAAAAGCAAAAAAAAATATATGTGGGCAGGTTTCATATAGGCAAATTAACTACTTAAAAATTATCGCTCCATAAATCTGCTGTTTCAGAATATTTTATTTGAAACTTCAACTAGATTCAATCGATGATCAAAATGATGTTGGTATCCCATGCCAAAGTATTTTTTTTATTATTGTTAAAGAATTAGTTTAGAAATAAATTTTCTTCGAAAGGGTTTAAAAATATGAAAAGGTTTAGTTCAGTCTAACTGATAATGGGTAATTAGTAATACAGAGGGAGAGGAAGGGTTTATTGGCAGTTTCATAGGAAATCTACAAAAGTTTAGGTAATTTGAAAGCTCTAAAAACCTCGTTTCTATTGTCTAAGTTTTGCTAGCTCTTGCACTACAGAATTAATACTTATTGCGGTACATTGGAATTGAATCGACTATTTCGCACCGCGCCGCGTCGCGACGCAAAAACGGACAGTTTATTACGCGATGGTTAGCAGGGAAGTGTCGCTTCACGGTTCATTTTTTAGAGTGCTCTATAGAAATATTATGCAATACCATAAAATATACAGGTTATCCCACGGACAGGTCTTCCTTTTATTTAAGATGCTATGTTATCTGGAACAAAATAATCCTTATAATTGAGCCTTTTGATCAGTATCGTCAAAACACGAGTGTTTTTTATTTACAATTGGGCGGGTTCGATTCCCGGTTCAGACAGGCGATTATTTAAAAATATTTGAAAGTAGTTTAAATTGTTACTAAAATCAAAACGAAGTCTTCTTTCAGGAAAAATCTCTATCTACAATATTTAAGATACTTTTCCTCCATGTGGCATGGCCGTGGGACGCCCTGTATAGTTGCATTATTTTCAAAAGTAAGGTTATTCAAAGTTTTGCATTTATTTAGATGATTTTTGTTTAGAAGAATGTATTTTCACGGTATTTGGCAAAAAAAAAGAAAGGGTACAGTATCCGCTTTAGAGTTTTTTGTCTTATAATCAAGATGGTAACCTCAAAATAATTTAAAGAAATTTGCTACTAATGCACCAGCATATCACTAATAAAAAACTTAAAAAATCTTATTGATTATGTTATTGCATAATCATTAAGATTTTTTAAGTTTTTTAAGCTCTTCCGAAATGATATAATTTAACATTGAGCCGACCTTAAACTGACACTTAGGTAGTTCTTCGAAAATTACGAGTACAATCTTTAATATAAATCACTTTTATCTCCTATCAGGACCATCATTAAGTTATAACCATCAACTTTTAGTACAAACTTAACAATTTCATTAACTTAACAGGTAACAAGATGAAAACGGTCAAATAACTCGGCTTGTAAGAATCTGCACATGTTAATGTGGTAAAACACATCGTTATCTTTATTCAACACATGCGTAAGGACTATAGGAAATAAGTAAATCAGCTGGTGCACTATAGAACACTAGCGGTTCCGTACACATTTTTCCCGGATTAAGAAAAGCCTATATATATACATATATATATAATATTTTATTAATAAAGAAAATTACAATACTAGAAGCTTGAAAAGATTGAGCTAACTGCAGACTGATACTAACAATATACAGGTCCCTCTACTGATCGTCTGTATCGCCCGCTCTGTATGACAATGCTGATGCGCTGCGCCAGACTGCAGGTCTCGACTCCATGGGGAGCGAATGCGTAGACTCTGCCGAGACCTGCATATTTTAGCCTCTTAAACGTCGTAGCTTATTAAATTATTGCAGGTCAGCCTGATCCATTCAGTGGTTTAGGCGTGAAGATATATAGATAACAGACATTCAAATGTCTATAATAAGTCCTAACCTTTCGTATTTATAATATTAGCGTTATTTTAGTCGATTAAACTCAGCGAACCAAAGTGGTCCAGCAGTGGAAGTGTATGATGATGATATGGACCAATTTGGATTACCTTTTGCAGTTGTACGGTGAATAATCCCGGTGGACCCAATGAGTTTAGAATATCATTGGGTGGACCCATAAAATTGTATTCCCGAGCAATTAGTATCTATCTCGCAAAAATCAGGTTCAAAGTAAGGGATTCGAAGTAGGTAGATTTTTAGATTTTTCAATACAAACAAAGTATACAAAATGCGTTCTAAAACTCAATTCTCTAAAAGTGCCCAGCTCTTTCGCTTTATCTGTGACTTCACAATCGCACTGACAAAACCAAAACAAATTGACGCTTGCTCGAATTGATGCTGCTGTTCGTTTTAATTATTCACACTAAATGTTTGAGCTAACTTGCTCAGAAGAGTTTGGGCTATTTGTTCTTTCGCGGTAACGATTTCTTGATATCGATGGACCGACGACATTGTATCGTTCGCGAGTAAGTAGTAAGTAGTAGTCCAATGGATGGAAGTGACTCTGGATCGTTATTTGTGTCGTCGTCTTATGGGAGATGTCTATGTCCAACCGTAGACGTTTGTGGGCTGATATGTTTATGAAGGTAACATAAATTAAATATGTATACTTAGCGGAAAAACCCCAACAACAACAGGCGACTCACTGAACTTCTTTCCGGCCCTTGTTGGGGGCGCGGAGGGAGGCCTCGAGGCTATGCCTCTTTACCCCGCTTTCAACTCGAGTTTTTTTTTTTTTATTGGCTGTATAGTGTTTTTTTTATGATCTTGTATTCTTTTTTTTTGGTTTGTATTTTTTTTTATAATACAACCCAAGAACTCACGCAGGTTCTGCGGGGACTAGGTCCCGCGGCAGGGGTCGCCACGGACGATCGTTTTCCGGAGGCCGGGTTAGGTGAGGCGCGAGGTGGCGGAGGTGCATGTGTCTTCCGTTGACGGCGCGGTCGTACATTTGACGCGCCGACTGGACGACAAAGTCTTCTATTGGTTGGACCTGCAGGTCGCGCGGTCAACCTGTGGCTGCATCCTCAACGACCTGTCAATCTCGATGCCGAGGTACCGCGTGTGCGAGCTCCAGGCCACGTTCTGGCCCCGAAGTTGTAGCTGAGGTGGGTGGCGGATGCGGCGGGAGACAAATAGCGCGGCCGTCTTTCCCACATTGACGGCCATGCGCCATTTGTCCAGCCAGGGCGGCAGGATGTCGAGCAGCCTCTGCATCCTGCGGGCTGCGATGGTGGGGCTGGTGGACGACGCGAAGTAGGCGCTGTCGTCGGCGAATAGCGCTAGCGACACATCCCTCTCCCCGGGGCGTAGGTGGCCCTCCAGGGTGGGGATGTCATCGGTGTAGAGCGCGTATAACGCCGGCGACAGACAGCTACCCTGCGGTACACTAGCTGTGATGGACCTGGTTGAGGATGTGGCTCCCTGGACTGCGACAAAGAACCGCCGGTTGTCCAGGAAGGAAGCCACGGTCCTCACGAGAGCTGGCGGCGTCGGGGTTTGCAGGAGCTTGTACAGAACGCCGGGGTGCCAGAAACGGTCGAAGGCCTTCTCCACGTCCAGAAAGACTCTGACCGTGCAGCGCCCGGCGTTGTGCTCGACTGCGAGGTGGTGCAGCACCCTGGTGAGCTGTAGAGTGGTGGAGTGGCCGTTCCTGAAGCCGAATTGCTCCGGGCGCGGCTCGGTGGTAGGAGCCAGGCGCCCCAGAAGCAGGCGCTCCAGGAGCTTGGCTACTGTTGGCAGCAGTGTGATGGGGCGGTAGTTGGCCGGGAGTCGATGGTCTAGTTGCCCGGCTTGGGCAGCACTATGACCCGCCCGGTCTTCCAGGAGTCCGGGAAGTGGCCCGTCCGGAGGATCCCATTGAAGAGCCGGGCGAGTGCGGTGACTCCGTGGCGGGGCAGCTGTGCGAGGGCCATGTTGGGGATCCCGTCATAGCTTGGCGCCTTCCGCCTGGGAAGGCGGAGGACGGCCTTCCGTACCTCGGCAGGGGAGATGAAGTACTCCCCGCCTAGGGCCGGTGTCGGGCCAGACAGGAAATCCCTCACGGTCTCCTCGACCTGTGGTGGTAGACCAGGGTCTCGTATGAGGCTTTGTCCGAGACAGGGTGTGGCGTGAACAACAGGCGACTGAGTCATGCGCACCTGCAGTTTGTTATTCATCGTAAAGTTCCAGCCGAAGCCACCCGAGCCGAGACGATGAGTCCCGACACGCCCCTTCAAGCTGCAGTGGATACAGTCGGAGCTCACTCTCACGCCAGCCACAGGGCTAGACGGTCGTTGCTACTTTGCTAGCTGATATTTGATTTAGTACTTTGTAATGATTTCCTTTGTTTTAAAATTAACATTAAAGAAGTTCTTTTGTTTGCAATATTAACAGTTTTTTTTAAATTAAATTTGATTGTAGTTTCTAATTGTATATAAATAAATAATAACGATAACAGTCCTTCACTTTTGGAATTCAGCCAATGGAGGGTTTTGATCGCTGTTAATATGAATGTATATGATAAGCACCTTTTATAGATTAAGTAAAGTTTGAACTCTAGCCTAAGGTTGGGCACTGAAAGCTACAACACAGTTTTAAACTAAAGCAGTTTCCAATGTTCTTATATACAATCCATGTTTACTTTCACAAATAAATAAATAGATTGATAATTGATTGATTGCCGTCTATTTGCACCAATTGCAAGAATTTGAACTTGATCTAACTGTTACTATTTCATGATTTAACAGTACTAAGAAAACACTGTAACAATAATCGGCAAATAAGATCGGCCTAAATACCAACTTTAGAACTCATAGATACCCTTGACAGTTAATTACGAAACAGTGAAAAATAATTCTTTTTTCACAGTCAATTGTGAAACTACAATTGCGAAAACGGACTAAACCAAAACTTTTCATGTTCCTACATGAAAAACCAACTACAGGCAGAACACATTTTTAATAAGGTTATGTAGATGTTTTAACGTTCTTTCCAAAGAGATTGATATGGATATTTTCTTTAATGCTCCCACTAAACTAAAAAGAATAATGAGTTATAGATTTTTTGGTACATCTTGATTATATTCCTTCTTATGTCATTTAATAACCAAAACTTGGTAGGAATTTCTCACCTATCTGTAATCCAATGTTTAGATAAGTAGTAATAATTTATCCATCAGTAGTCGTCCTGTAACTTTGTAGTTTATTATAATTATCAGTCGCTTTATGTGGAAATTTTTAATTAGCCTTCTGTATTTAGCCACGAACCTACTCAATAAGTTAGCTGTTAATGTCCCAAACATTGTTAAAATAAAATAATGGCGACCAGCACTTGAAGACGTCACATTGTTACCACGATCACTGACGATGATGATCCAAAAGCTATGTTCCCGTGAGTCATAAGGAGAACTAATAACCTTAGGAAATGACTTTTCACAGTCACATATTCCAAAGTTTTTAAGAGCAATGGTTCATTAATGGACCTAGATCATCATGACGCATAAATTGCAAAATTGCCTTCGTCAGCAATACTCAGCATACCCAAGCTGATTTATCGTTCATTTCCTAACTCACTAAACCAACCTTATTCTCAAGGTCTTAAAAACTATATTGCATTGGCGCGGTTAAGATGTTTAAGGGCAATTTAAAAGAAACTGTAACACTGATGTTGATATATTCTCGCTGTAAGAATATGTGGGGAATTTGAAAATGGAGGTAATAATTCTTCAATCAGGCTATAAATAAGTCAATGTAACACCTTATTTCAATTAGTATCGACCACTTTTCTAATGTAGTGGGTGTCTAGGTTCTATCTAGTCTTTAATGAAGTCTCTAGAATTATACATTTATCTTGTCTGGTTGAATTGGATGAATGAAAGTTACAAGGAACTGGCTCCTCCCGCGGAATTGCACGCGCTTTGAATAAAATTAAATATAATATTGCAGCATCAAATACCGATCAGCCATTTAGATGTGATAAGGCGACAGTCTGATCAAGTTATTATCTCATTAACGCTTTCACTGCTCAGCCTCTTGGCGCGGTCTGTAGTGGCGCGGCGGCGGGCCGTAGCTAGAACGTCCGTAGGAACCGCATGTACGTCGTGGGCTTTGAAAGTATTAGGTGGTAGTGTTGGTACCTACCTATATATTTAGTATTATATAATTGCAGTTGTAAATAAATTTATTTTCTTTCTTTCTTCTTACCTACGAGTATTATCGCATTCACTGCCGAGAAGGAGCTGTGCGGGCAGTGGTTGCAATATCAGCAGCAAAGCAGCTAAAAGTATGCAGAAACTACAATTACGTCGTAGGCTATTTTTTTTTTCATTTAATTTATTTTATTTTACAAATGGACTTGAAGTTGAAGAGAGACTTGAAGAGTTGAAACCAAAACGCCCAAGAGTCAGCAATGGAAGTGTTATTAAATATGAGTGAGTAGTTAATGAGTACATAAAATAGGGACACGAGATCATCACCGATATTTTTAAAATTATTCAACACCTTGTAATTAATTTCTTTTGACGACCTCTTTGGCGCGGTGGGCGAAGGTCCGCCTGCGACGCAGTAGGTTGCGGCTTCGATTCCCACCTCGGGATAAATGTTTGTACGATCTGCAGATATTTGTTCAGGGTGTTCAGGATGTTTTCTATGTATAATAAAAAATATCTATCTATGTAGTGTATTATATTAAGTATATCAGTTATCTAGTACCCATAACACAAGCTCTGCTTAGCTTGGGGCTAGATGATGTTGTGTGAATTGTCCAGCATTATTTATTTATTTTAATTCAAAGACACACATCAGTTTTCGTTGCTTTTTGTCCTGTATAGCATCCAAGACAGCTGTTCTTAAGCTTTTGCAGCTTTGCAAATGAGCAAACTAGTATTTTGTGAGGCACTTAGCAATCCGCTCTTCTAAAGTATAAATGGGCCCAGTATTGCGACCCTTCCTTCTGAGTATTATTAAACACCAACACTGCGATCACCAATCCGCCTGCCAAGCGTGGTGATTATGGCAAATCCCCCCTACATGGGAGACCATCCACTCGATGGACCGACGATATCGTAGCGGTCGCATGGAGTCGATGGATGGAGGCGGCTCAGGACCGCTATTTGTGGCGTCGTACGGGGGAGGCCTATGTTTAGCAGTCGACATGTATGGGCTGATGATGATGATGATTGTGACCTTAAGGGCAGAGCTTGCTGGAATCTCTGATATTATCAATAATTAACAATGTTGTTGTTAAAACTACAAAACAAGTTAAGGAAAGCATTTACGGGACTTTAAAAATAAATACCTAGTGTCACATTTTTTTACAGAAGTTAATGCTTTCCCACTTATTATCCTACTTCCTACTAATATTATAAATCTCAAAGTTTGTACGAATGGATGTATGGATATTTGTTACTTTTTCTTGCAAAAACTACTGAATTGATTGGGCTGTTTGGTATGGGTATAGTTTGGGAGCTGGAATAACATATGTATAGGCAATTTTTTATCCCGATAAAACGCGGGCGAAGGTGCGTGCAGCAGCTAGTATTAAATATGTTTAAAATTCTTTTATCACAGAAAGCTAATTCTTATATCTAAGATCATCGACAAAACAAATATTTTGTTTTATTATAGAAAATAAAATATATTACATTTATGCATAAATATGTAGTTAATATTTTATTTCCTTTCGAAAGTCACATAAAAATTAAATCAAATACCTACAAAGATGCGTATCTCGATAAAGTTGCGAGCGATTCCGATTATCCCATAAATATCGATTCATCGTCAGATATCGATTTTTATCGATCCTACCAAAAATCGTAGCATTGCGCCAATCAGCAATAGATGTATCACTTTCTCATGTCATCACAGTTATCAAATCACACATTCATCCTGGTAATATTATAAATGGCAAAGTTGCATGGATGTATGGATATTTGTTACTCTTTCACGCAAAAACTACTGAACCGATTAGGCTGAAATTTGGTATGGGTATAGTTTGGGACCTGGAATAACATATAGGCTACTTTTTATCCCGATAAAACGCGGGCAAATGCGCGGGCAGCGGCTAGTAATATTATAAATGCTATTATAATGCAAGTTCGGATGCTTAGATACTGTTCACGCAAAAACTACTGAACGAATTGGGCTGAAATTTAGTTTAAATTTAGTTGTAGACTAGAATATTCGCATACTTTTTATCACGGAGCAGTGCGAGGCCGTGGGCAGGAGCTAGATGTACGTAAAAAAAAGGTCATAACAAAACATAACAGTCCTAGGGTTATTGGAAAAACGCTTAGATAGATAGATAGAAAAGGCTTTATTGCACACATAACAAAACAATTTACAAAAAAATTGTAACAAAAAAAAATTATAATTTGCGGTCTTATTGCTCACGAGCAATCTCTACCACTCTATCAGACAACCTTGGATGGATAGGGTCGTTGAATTGAACACTGGGATCTGTGTGCTTTATTGGAAGCTAATACAAATTAAAAAACTCAAATCATTTAACAAAGCTTAAACCTTATTCATCTTACGTTATATTATATTTCCTCTCAGATATCGTCACGATTCATAACAGAACTAGGGCCGTGGTACGATTTATGATACGAAAAAACAGACAGCGAAAGTGCCATTTTTCACCGACAATTTATTATGTTGCGCTACTAGAAGGGTTTTTACTTTGTTACGGTAAAGACAGGTTACGGCCAAAGGTCATCTTAGGTCACGTGATGAGCCTACTTTCACTGGTTAGACTTATTTTCAACAGAAAATAATTCAATTTCAACCTTAAACACACGGTATTAAGGTGGTACGATTCATGGCAGATTAGTAATTAAATAATTTAAAGCTCAACTTTGGCACGGGATTGTGAACTTTATATTGTAAGACACACGTTTAGTTGCATAATTTTGAGTGTATCGAAATTATTGTTACGAGAATCTGCAATCGTAGGATGATATTCCATTCTAATCCATAGGTAGGAATACAAGATTCCATACAAAAAGACACTTAATTGTTTAGCATTAATGATACCTAATTATAGTAAAGAAACATGGGTTTTCAACTCACAGTCGTTTTCAAAAGACTTCAAGGAGGACGTTCTCAATTCGTCTGTATGTTTCTTTTTGTATGTGTCTTACACGTTCATTCCGCCGATTATGCACCAATTTTGAAATTCTATTTTATAGAAAATTATTCCAAGGTCCCATAAAAATTTGATCTCGAAAGATTTCTTTCGGCATTTTAGTATTTATCCCGCAAAACTTAAAAAAGAGTGTAAGGGATTCGAATCCATTATAAGGTTTTTGAAAACAATCAAATCTACACAATGACGTAACAAACAGTTTCCATGGCAACAGGTGAAAACAAGAGATCGGTTCAGGAATTTGTCCATGTTTACCAAGTAAAAACGAAATATAATTTATATTTATTTTTGCGGCAGCCAATTGTTTCACCATGTAAGCTAGCAAAACAATACAGCGATTATTCAGGATTATCATCTGTGTTTCAGCCAACATCCTCTTAATTACCTATCTACTCAGGAACTAATTAAACTGAAATACGAAACGTAACCCAAAATGCATCGCATCCAAACCATTCGCAAGATGTCCGTTCACGATACAAAAAGAATATCTATCACTTGGTCCAACCTTAATTAACAAAATTCTCTTTGTCTGAAGGACATAAAATTTTACGAGAATCAAGATCGGTGTACAACCGCCTCAGTTGTGGCGTGTGTCGATGAGTTAGGGGTAACTGGATGTGGTAAGGATTTTGTAGTTAGCTGGATATTTTATTCTTTGTTTTTTGTAATGTTTAAGGGGCTACCCTGACCCAAATCAGCGCCGCCACCTATAGTATCGTATTATTACGTTAAACAAATTATTTTTAATGCCTCTGACTCGCTTCTCAAAATTATTTTTAATACCTCTGTAATATTTTTTATATTGTATAGGAGGAGATGCAAGAACAGAGTTTAGTGGCCAAAATGTGCAACATCGCATCTCTTCCTAAACTATACAAAATAAAACTATTACAGAGACATTTAAAAAAACCTTATGATAGGTATCACAAACTGGCCTAGGGATTTTTGAAAATTCCTTTTTCTAACGTAATAATACGATAAAATTGGGCACTAGTTTGGGTCAGGGAACCGCCTTAATGTACCTTCACAGTATTGAGGAATCGAGGGAAAAGTACTTAACTACCTCCTCCGACGGTTCCCATATCTTTTATATTTATATTTGATCATATCAGCCCATACACGTCCACTTCTGGACATAGGCCTCCCCCATACGAGGCCACAAATAGCCGCCAACATCCATCGACTCCCTGCGACCGCTACAATGTCGTCAGTCCATCGAGTGTACGGTCTCCCATGTAGGGGGGGTTTTGCTATAATCACCGCGCTTGGCAGACGAATTTGTGATCGCAGTGTTGGTGTTGAAAAATACTCTAAAGGAAGCTGCTGCCCTTCCTCTGGTAGGTTCCCTTAGTCGATTTAGATTGAAGGAAAGCCAGAGGCTTATAAATTAATAGACTTACAAATTGATATGTAACAAAAGCTTATTAAAAGTTTTCACGGATACATGATATTGCCAGCAACCTCGTCAGTATACTTGTCTCTTCCAGTATCTGTAAGCCCGACTCCAAAAATACGTAAGAGTGCACAAAAAATTGGAGCAGAGCAAGTATGGAAAAGATCCATAAAATTTAATAGGTTTTCCTTCAAAAAGTACTTACGTGAGCGGCCTTTATACAGGTACATCAGTCTTTTTGGCGTCTTTATGGCCTCGAGGAAATTTCAATTGATGCCCAAATTACACCTTGAGGTGAATTTTGAACCAGAACTTTTAATAAGATTGGATTTTGGAGACGTTTTTGCAATGTAGTATTTCTTGGTACTAGTTTCAATTCAACCTGTGGCTTCATTGTGCATGTTACTTGGTTAAGTAGCGTAATAAATAGAATCCTTTACTTATTATCTATTGTTTATCTACTTGAAAATCGAGCTTTGATATGTTTTGATGTCTGTAAGGATAATTCAGATACGACTTTAGGGATTCTGTTTTTTTCTTGTAGGTGAAAGCCAACCAACAATACCCTGCTAGTTTAATTTAAAGAAACATGTCAGCAATTTATAAATAGGGTTTTAATAGTCAATATCAAATTGTTTTATTTCCTTTAGACCTTACAGGACTCTTAGACACGTCACAAAATTAAAATTACCTATGTAAAACAGGGAGTCGTTAGATGGAGGCGGCTCAGGACCGCTATTCGTGGCGTCGTTTGGGGGAGACCTATGTTCAGCAGTGGACGTGTACGGGCTGATGATGATGTAAAACAGGAAAATAAAGTGATCACTTTCAATTTTTGTTCACTTCAATTTTTTTAAGGTAAAGTAAAGAAGTAAACAGGAAACCTCTAGTTAGGTTGTTAGTTTTGGAGTTGGAGCAAAAGTCGTCACATGCGTTTTTATCCTCTAGAATCTAGAGGATAAAAAAATATCAGATTATCTAGAGTCTACATAATCCGATATTTTGTAATAAGCGTTTTTACAAAGCTATGTTTGTATTATTTTGAGTGTGGAAGATCGTCGTAGCGTCAGAGATTAAATCCTGTTGTTTAAAATTTTGTCCAACATATTTGACTCCCCTTTTTTGCTTCAAAATATATTCTTCCATTGTCCTCGTATATCTTCTCGTAAAAAGAAAACATTTTGGACGCCCGCGTTAATACAAATTATAGAAAAAATATGTTCCAATCAAGAGCCTGTAATCAATTTAATGACACCTTCTGTGATATATATTTTTAATACTTCATTGTATAAATTTCGTAAAGATGTTATGTTAAGCGTTGCCAATCGATGATGTTACTCTTTATTTGTTTAGCCTTTTATCATTCTGTATGTATTTTTTTTTCTCTTGCCCCTCATAGTTATTTTTAAGTTTAATTGTTCCTTGTGTTTTAGTTGCATATTAGAGCTCTGAACTCTGTATTCTCTTCTAATGTTCCATTTAATGGTGGAAACTTTGCTGGTTTCAGTGTTAGTTAAGTATTTTTATAAATGTATTTTATAAAAACTGTATGTTTCCCTAATAAATAAAAAATAAAAATAAAATAAAAATTATTGTTTCTTAGAGTATGAGAGGTAGCTAATGTCGGGAACTACTAGTCTGATAATTTTTTGCGCTAAATACTCAAACTTTACTCAGATTAAAGCACTTCTCAAGTCACATTTTATTTACAGTTTTCAATGACAATATGTCAAAAACTCATCACATATGTATTTGGGAGTTAGCTTCACATCCCTGAGTGCTAACATTTTACCTTGTTACGACTTGAGCGAAGCTGCAAGTTAATTATTTTGTACATAGATACATAGTTCTAAAACAAATATTTCCACACAGAATATTAAATAGGCCATATTTTTGTTCCATCCCCGAGATATATATAAAAAGAATAAACAAAAGCGTTCTCGCAAAAAGCACCGGTTCTGCGCCCGCGCTCAATTAGTACTTTCCAGTGCATGCCGATAGCATGGGCCATCTTCACTGCCTTATTTGGAGAGGCTGTACGGGGGAATAAGGTCGAGAGATATGTCGACGGATTGTCAATTGAAATATGCACGTTAGTGTTGACAATGGAGATACAATTATGTTTTGAAATTGTAGAAGTTATCGCAAGTTAGTTAAGTAAGTTTTCGTAAGTATTAGTTGTAGGACAGGACAGAATAGTGCAATAAATGAAAAACCTACGTGTGCATTATAATGCAACTTTGCAAAGATATCAAAATTATCGGTTAGTCCCACTATGCTCTAGTCCCGGTATGTTTGACTCGTAAAATACCGACTAAAAAGTTTCCCTATGCACGAAATCACATTCGCGGGCAGTGATGAAGAAAACTGTTACAGTGTAATATTTTATATATCCTTTAAAGTAAATTAAGAAAACCTTGTATGTAGTTATGTTATCCTATTATTCATCTCAAACGGTGCCCATCGATATTCGATGTTCGATCACGAAATAGTAGCAATTAATGCAGCAGTGAAGGTTTTCCCCATGAATGTTATAATTCCTATCATCATCATCATATCAGCTCTTACACGTCCACTGCTGGTCATGGGCCTACCCCATATGATGCCACAAATATCGGTCCTGAGCTGCCTGAATCCATGCCTGAATCCTGAATCCAACCTACGATCGCTAAAGCGTTCCATTTCTACTATAGGATGGAATGGAATGGATATAGATGGAACGGCATGTAAGAACAAATTGTGTGTTCCATTTTTGCAATTTGGGTGTCAAACTCTGGAATGCCTTGACCATGACGTTCCCTTTAATTTATTTATTATTGTGGTTTATGTGACGCTGTAGTACAAATAGGTAATGTATCCACCTTTTTAGACCGACCTGCATATCGTTGGACATGTCTCTCGAATCGAACACCTTGTGCCGTCCCGAAGCGCTTATAAATCAATTTTGGGTGCGGTCGGGCCCAGTATGGCGCAACTTACGAAGAAAGTGCCTCCACTGGGCTTCGTACCCACTTTTTTGACACTATACTGAGCTGAATTGTTAGCTATAGAAGGATATTCCGATGATGCTAAGCTTTTCAGCTCACTGAGATTACGTGGCGACTTTGAAAATATTGCTACGGTCTTAATTGATGAATTTCATTTTGAAAGTCTTTTGAAGTCTTTGAATAATTTGAAATGATGACGGTATTCAAGATGACGATCAATACGAATCATTATATTTATAAGTAACTGATGAACTGGCAAATTTTCAACAACTCACCTGTTTAAAACGTCTAGTTGTCTGCTGTCTGAGGTTCTTGTATCTGTCTACTTGGGCACCGCAGTTACTTTTAAATTCTGCAAAATAGACAAAAAAAATGCCAAGCTAAGCTTATTCAATAAAAAAGTTGTTTTTAATAATATAATGATTTTAATAGTATAGTAAGTACTTGTAAAAGTATGTGTAATTGTAAAAGTATATAAGTACTTGGCCCTATTCGTAACAAGACCCTGATTCTCAAGAGTTCGTGAAACTTTGTAGGCTGATTCTATGCCTTACATTATTTCAATTTTAAACTGTACCCGACAAAAAAATTAATTGTACTTTTCAGAGGTTTTTATAGTCACGCAATGGCCCTCATAATTGACTTTGATGAACATTTAAATTGTTTCAATAGCATTTATTGCATGTTTATTGGTCGATCGTGCTGCTTGTAACACTGTTTGAGATATACTATGGGGTTGTATGGGATTTAGTTTTGATAATTTTAGGTTTAATTTGATTCTGTGGCTTTGCACGAATTTTTCTTGTGTAAAATAAAAAAAAGCTTTGATAGAGATAGAGAGAAAAGCCAGAATACTTGAAATAGCACGTTTTAATCAGCTTATCAAAGTCTATTCAAAAAAAGAGCCTACTAGGTATATTGTCCTGTTCTGAGCCTAGAATACATATTCAACTAATTAAAAAATCGATAAATATAAGTTGGTGATGATTGATAAATTTCGAAAAAGGATGATGTTCGGCTGTTTGTATATTATTTTTAGTTTTTGTAATCTATCAAAATATAATTTATTATTTTCACTCCAAAGGCTACCCTTCTTCTATTATCTTCATGACGGGCGGAAGATAGAAAATAATTGGTCGTTATAAACCAGGGGGCCTACTCGGAAAAGAAAAATCGAAGTTTCTTTTTGCAAAACCAACTCTTATGTCCATTGCATAAGATTAGCGTTTGCACGAAAAAGAATCAGAAACTTCGATTTCGTTTTTAAGAGTACGGGCCCAGATTAAAAAATTCTAACTAATTCAGCCATCTTCGTTTTAGAATATAATCGTAAATATTATAAATGTCAAAACTTGTAAGGATGGATGTATGGATAGAATATAAATTTATTTGGTACATAAAAAATCATTAAATTTTTGGGTTAGGAGAGCTGTAGTACGGGTATAGTTTGGGATCTGGAGTAACATATAGGTTATTTTTCATCCCTATAAAACGCACGCGAAGGCGCGGGCAGCAGCTAATTAATAAATAATGCTGGACAATTCACACAGCATCATCTAGCCCCAAGACAATGCGACGCACTCATGCTCGCTCAGTTCAAAAGTCTCCATCCAAACCGTAATCCATTATTAATTAGTACAACATTTCGTACCTCCAGTAAATTCCCAAAGGTATTTAATGTTATCTCCATACTTTAACACTCTGTTTTGGCTCGTAAGTCTGGGCAATAAAGTGCAACAAGATATAATTTGCATTGGATTAAGGCGACGCTAATGTTTATTTGCTGAATTAATGTTAAAGTTAAGTAATCTAATAAAGTATTGCTGTCTAAGCGATGGCCGTTTTCGAGATAGTTTAAGTTTGATTATTTTGGTCTTTAGTAGTGATATTGATTTGAGGTTTATTTTGGTAATAGGTACCAACCCCTTTAAGTAATTGAAATCGACAAAATGGCAGTCTCTCAAAAAAAAAATTTTTAATAATCAGCATCATTCTGTTATATGTCCACAGCTGAACATAGGCCTCCCCTAAACGTCGACGTTACGAATAGCGGTCCTGAGCCGCCTCCATCCGACGACTACCGGCAACTGCTGTAATGTTGTCGGTCCATCGAGTGGTCTTCCCACACTCCGTTTTGCATTGCATTGCAGTAGCCACTCGAGAACCTTTACCCCAACGGTTATTTTTATAAGACTGGGAACTATTCTTTTGCGTTTTCTTTTGTGTTTTATAGGATATACTTAAAAAAATATTTATTTACCAATTTAAGTACATAATTACATTAACTACAATTTTAATGTTAAATATGCTACATCTCGGATAAAGTTGTTTATTATAAAATTCAAATGTGAATTAGATATTAATAATCTAGCCATTAAAAATATATCTCTTCATAACAAATTTTATATTATTACTCTTCGCCTTAACAAAAACTCTCAAAACCCTCTAATGATACTGTGCACTCGTAAACACTTCCATTGTCGTTTCATTTTATATCGCGTTAAATTACAAGAAATGTAATATTTACAATAACTTTATGATAAAGTTATAAAATTTGTAATGTTGTAATCTGTGAACTGTAGGGCCGTGAAGGAATTTATGGAGTTTTGTGCGTTTTTTCGTAATACAAGTAAAATTACGCGGATTTATTCGACGATGCCACCATTATATATACTCCGATTCAAAACCTGGATATGTTTTTTTATACAAAGGGTTTACAAAACCTAAGGAATATTACTGGAAAATACTTAACGAAAACAATTTCGTGTGAATCATCGAAGCAAAGCACAGAAGGTCTAACCAATTTTTGGTTTTGAAAGCGTCATTTAATTGATCTCTCGTTCGTTTTCGAATTCAAATTTAAACATTTTTCGATACATGTGAGATTATGCGTTGTTGAAATTTGTGTTTTAGTTTTTAGTGATAACTGCAGTTACCTTGTTGTTTTCTGTTATTTTTATCAGTTTTTGTTAAGTTTACATGCACAATTTTCTTTGTTGACATAAAATACCTTGGATTCTAAATCGGAGTATAGGTATAACATAATAATAGTATGCAGTTGACTTAATAAAAAAAAATACCTAGACGAGGGTCAGTTGAGCACAAGCTAAAGTATATTGGGTCATTGTCGCTTATAGGATGACTTTACTTCTATACGGTGACATTCTACCACCGACTGGAGGGCGTCTAAGTACATTTTCAGCGACCTTAGTCCAATCAAAAATTCACTTGACCCAAGGTTAAAAATTAAAGTTAAAAATTCGGTCTTCAACCACAGAGTATCTCTTCAACGCTGACAATATTCGTCAATGTCCTCGCCTAATGAGTGACAAATTTTCGTTCTATCCTATAATCCATAGAGGTCATAGAGATACAAAATTCCAATAGAACTGGCAACGCTCCCCGTATGGAAATTCCAGAAGCGGACTGTCGATTCTAAATTAATTTGTAACGCGATGCTATCTCAACAATAGGCGGAGTCCAGTAGCCATATAGAGCAGCCATTTTAATTGAGCGCGGTACTGCACGCGAGATGTAAGGCATCTTTCACTTTTCAGAAAACAAGCTGAGAATTACTTTTGGTATCGATAATAATTATTTGATAGAAGAGTAAGGAGTTTACAATATACATATAACGACAGTATTTTGACGACCGATGTGGCGCAGCGCGGCGGTCCGCCAGCGACACAAGAGGTGGCCGGTTCAATTCCCGCCTTGGGACAATTGTTTGTACGAACTGCATTTTTTTTCAGGTGTTTTTTTTATAGTAAACAATATCTCTATCTATGGATGTATTTTATATCAGTTATCTAGTGCCCATAACACAAGTTCTGCTTAGCTTGGGGCTAGATGATGCTGTGTGAATTGTCCAATATTATTTATTTATTTATTATATTTATGTCGTGTTCTCCGACTCAGCCCCCGGAAATCGTAAGAGTGGACGGGAACCAACCAGAGGAATAGCAGCAGGTTGCTTCTGTGTATTTTTAGCACCTTCTCTGCGATCACTTAACCGATAAAAAAATGTTCATATAACAACATCTAGCCACCTGGAACGAAAATCTTTCTCTACCTTGATCTTTGAAGAAAATTACTCACAGGACCAATATAGGCAACGCTTTACCCAGCTAAAGCCCAGGTCTCGCTAACTAGGCTATCAGCTATCGCCTCTTGCACCCCATTTATAACAACGTCCATTTAGCACCGACAATAAATTAGTTTTGTTTTAATGAGCCCCTTTGTACCTCCAGTTCATTTGTACATATATGTTAGGTATTTTGTTTACAGGCTAAGGATCTATGAGGTTACGAGAGATCAATTAAAACGACGCATTGTATCGACCTCTATGGTACAGCGGGTGATAGTACGCCTGTGACGCAGGAGGTTGATGGTTCGATTCTCGCCCCGGGACAAATGTTTGTACGATCTGCAGTAGGATATTTTCATAAAATAAAGTACCTAAAAGTCCCAGAACTAGCTCACAACCGTGTCATGTCACTTCAAATTATAATAGAGCTTTTGCATAATGGATTATCCAAAAGCTCAATTAAATTTATTTAGCAGATTTTTTTCAACAATTCCATGAACTGTAACGTAGAAAACATCCAAATTTATAACAAAATATTAATTAGATCATACAAATAAGAAATCGAACCCACTGCATTTCAAGCGACCTTTGCAAATACGCTAAAGAGGTTGTCAAAGACAGCATTTCATGGAGATCTACATTTTGCTCTAGTTATTTTCAATCAGAATTTATATCGCTGGAATTTCAGTATTTTAATTCATGAATGTTATGAAATGTTATTACATAAAACTGTGAGAGCGAAATCAGACCTTGCATTAAAAGTGATATGATTCAATATTTATTACACAAGGTTTCTCAAATAAAATTAATACGATTAACCTTGTCATATTAATAGCCAAGTTTGTTTCTTTGCAAAACACTTCAATTTGGCGCTTCCCTGCGTACGCGCATATCTGTCAGTGCAACCGAATAAAAAGGTATTTTAACTACACAATTATGAGAATTATTAAAGGAACGGTACTTTCGTTCAAAAACTAATTATTTTTAGGGTTCGGCATCGGTAATGGGTGATAAGAAGACGATTTAATGAGGTTCCGTGGTTTTCTGGCCTTTTGATTGTATGCAATTAGAATCATGCTGTTTTGCCGAATCTAAGCTTATAATTTTTTTGCATATTTTAAGTAAGCTCCCGAATCTTTGTTTATCCCGTGGGAATGCCGAAATCTGAGGCAAGGTTTTTTGATCCAGGGTCAAACAAAAAAAAAACTTATTCACCTAGGAAAATTACAATCAAATTATGAAATAAATTTGAACTAGTATTTACAATTGAAATAATGGAGCTAACTGCAGACTGTTGCAAACAATGAACAGGTAGCTCAACTGGTCCTTATCAATACCAGTCGGAAGCAATCAATACCAAGGAAAATAACAATTCACTACACGTCGAGTAATTGATTGAGTTTAAGCAAAATCCAATCTTCATCTCACATCTTTTATACGTGACCTGATACGTTACTTTCAAGAAGAACTAAAGTCACCGATATAGCCCTCAGAATTAGTAAGCTGAAGTAGCAGCGGGCAGTTCATATAGCTCGCAGAACTGATAACCGCTGGTGAGTAAAGGTTCTTGAGTGGTGGCCGCGATGCAATGCGAAACAGAGTGTTGGGAGACCATCTACTCGATGGACCGACGACATTCTAGCGGTTGCAGGTAGTCGATGGATGGAGGTGACTCAGGATCGCTAATTGCATTAGCATCGTATGGGGCAGGCAGTCCACCAGTGGACGTTATTATGATTTAAGTGACAAAGCCAAACCTATTAAAAGATTGAAGTTTTGCATCAACGATTCCACAAGCAAAAATTAGTCTACCTTCATCAAAATAAAATCTAAAAAGCTTTAAAATTTCATTTTTATACCTTGTACAAATTTAGAGATTGCAATCCGGTTTATCCGAAATCCGAATTAACCGGATAATTTGTAAAAAAAAAACGGTTAGAAGCATCGACATCCGGTTAATTCGAATAATTATTTGTAGTAATTGATAATATTTTTAAGCAAAAATCAATTAGCTTCTGATCGTAAATACCTACAATACAATATGATGATTTCAACTTTAATTTTAGATATAATAAATTACAAAATTCATATATACACATAAAATACAAAATAAGTATATGACACTGGTCAAGAGTGCACAACATGAACTCTTGTCCAGTGAAGAAGAGGCAGTCGGTGTTCAGCCTCTTTGCGATAAGCTGCAGGTAGCTGTTGTCGCACAGCTAGCGCATCAGGGACGACATTCTGTTGCGCATGATCGCGTAGAAGCCGTCTAAGCGTGCATCCGCAAATATCCCTGACGCGCTACAGAAGCTGCGGCAGCCCCATCACCAACCTGAACCCATTGTTATACTGGACACGCAGGGTATTCCAGCATCGCTGTGTGTAACTGACCCATAGACTACACGTATAAAATGACTGGCAGTACACTCTAAACAGACTCGTTTTTACGGGCGTACTACATCATACAAATCTACGGGCCAGCATATTGGCTCTGACTGATAATGCTCTGCGTTCCCTTTCCACATATACATCATTCATGAGGATCTCGGAGACCAAGAAGCTGAACTTCGACACTCTTTTGAGTTACTACTACACTACCTACCAGTTAGATGGGTGGAATTGTTATATGTTTTTGAACCGGTCTTAAAAACCAGCACGCTTTTACTAGCGTTTTACCTAGGCCCATGAACCTTCGCATACGGCTCACAAATGCTCAACAGCTTCCTGCGAGCACTGATCGATGGGCTCAGCAGTACCATGTCATCGGCGTAGCTTATACTATTTACTAACATACCACCAATAGAACAGCCAATCCCGGTACTGCTAAACCCCTTGATCAGACGGTCCATGTACAGTCTGGAAAACCGGGATGAAGTCAACCCGCCTGCTGCACCCCACAAACCAACCTGGACATGTCCGAGAGTGACCCTGACCATCTAACACAATTACGTTGGTTACCGTACCAGTGCTTAGAGAGCAGCACCAACTCAGAGGGCAACCCTTTATCGCCCGTCAGCTTCTACCACAACTTGTCAAACGTCACAAGATCAAACGCTTTAGATAAATCTAAGTAAACCATGAGTTTGTTTGTTTGTGTAATTCTAAAATAATTTTCTGGTCTTACTAGGTTTCTTTTAAGGTCATCGTTGTTCCGTTGATTTTTTTCCTGTTCTCTTTTTGTTATATTAAAACACACGCTATGTAGAGTTTTTGTTAAGGTTTCACTGTAATCCTATTAGTACATACTTGTAAAGTGTTAGTATTCTTGTATGCATTTTACAATATTTTTACTACTTATATTTTTTACATATTTTCTGGTTCTGGTGGTGACGATAAATTCTGTAGTCTTTCATACTAAATCTCTTGTTTCTTCTCTGACGTTCCAAAGAATCTTTATGTCCTTCACATTAATGCTCAGAGTATCCCTCGACACTAACCTGACTTACTTGCTTCTTTTGATCATAAAAACATTCATGCCTAGCTTGTTACCGAATAGTGGGTCTGTCTTTCTTTTTATGCTCTTCCAGGTTTCAAACTTATCAGAAACAATCGTGTTGGATCAGGTGTTGGGGGGTTGCCTAACATCTCCTATAACATATAATCCATATAACACATAAAATAAGTGTAAAAACATCACACTTATATTACACACTAGCTCTAGCTCTCTAAATAAGTAGCTCACGGCTTCGCCACAGTTTTTCCAGGATAAAAAGTAGCATAAGGTAGTATAACTAATCAATCACCTATGCAAAATGACCATCCGATCTGTTCTGTAGTTCTGGCGTGAGGAAGTAATATCCAAACTTTTACTTTTATAATATGAGTGTGATGAGAAAGTGTGAATAAATGGATAGATAAATCGTAAATCGCCTTATTGATGAGCCATTGATTGCAGTAAGACGAAATTTGGTTTAAATATAGTTCTAGTCTATCTGTAATTATAATTACATAAAGCCTACTTTTAATCCCGGGAAATTGCTTGCTGAAGCGCGGGCAAATATGTAAGTAAATGATGTATTCGTCACATAAATACTTAGTTTACTAAAAAGCTAGTTAAAATTACACTAATAGAATGATATATTTTTTTTAATTCTTGAATTATTCAAATAACAGAATTATCCGGATTATGTATTCAAAAATGATTAAAGCTTAATTAACCGGTTAAGAAAATTATCCGGATTTTGCAATCCCTATGTACAATAATATGGTGCTCTGAAAAGGTAGCATCGGTACAGTTCGGAACAGTAAGCGCTGTCGGCGCGGGCGCATGATTTGTAACGCTCCCAGTTGTACGTGACTGTACATAAGGCCGAGTACCTATCACTGAAAGCAACATTCTCCTACTTCCTACTAATATTATAAATCTTAAAGTTTGTATGGATGGATGTATGGATATTTGTTACTCTTTCAAGCAAAACTACTGAACCGATTAAGCTGAAATTTGGTATGGGTATAATTTGGGACCTGGAATAACATATAGGCTATTTTTAATCCTGATAAAACGCGGGCAAAGGCGCGGACAGCAGCTAGTCATCAAATAATTTAACATAGAGCTCAGTTCTAGAGTATGGCCATCGACCTTCAGTAATGCCTCTCCATTACTATAAGAGAAGAACTCAGTTGATACTGTACTTCCGATAAACTACCTTTTATTTCTTTATTACCTTTATATTTATATACTATCTTATATACTACCTTTTACTACTTTATACACTACCTTTTTTACTACTTTATATACTACCTTTTACTACTTTATACACTACCTTTTTTACTACTTTATGTACTACTTTACTACTACTTTATATACTACCTTTTACTACTTTATACACTACCTTTTTTACTACTTTATGTACTACTTTACTACTACTTTATATACTACTTTATGTACTACTTTACTACTACTTTATATACTACCTGTTTTCATTATTTGTAAGGAAATTTTGTTTTATATAAACATTGCCTATCATACCATTGCCATGCCATTGCCATTATCCTATCACATACACTGTTAATAAGTTTAATAAGTGTCGTCATAAGTTTAACAAAATCAAATTAAAGATATGTAATTTTTTTTCGTCTTTTATACAGGATTTCAAACTTTAAATCTATGACCTTAAGATAGACCCAAAAGATAGACGTTGATTTTCTGGTTCGTTTTTCGAACGTGTCATTTGTTTTAATTCAAACATCCAATAAATACAAAGCAATTACACAACGCTAAAACAAATGAAAATGTTTGTTGTTTTTGATTATTCTTTACTTCAGTCTTCAAATTTATTTTACCCTAGTTTCTGCCCGCGCCTTCGCCTGCATTTTATCGGGATAAAAAATAGCCTATAATGTTATTCCAGGTCTCAAAATATACCTATACCCAGCCCAATCAGTTCAGTAGTTTTTGCGTGAAAGAGGAACAAACATCCATACATACATCCTTAAAAACTTTGACATTTATAATATTAGTAGGAAGGATACAGGCCAAGACTTTGTTTTTAATTTTCCAAAACGCTAAGCTACTCGCTCCGCTCCCTTCTCGGTTCATCACGCCAACCGACATGTCACCGGGTCGCGTACGTGCATTCCCGTAGTTGCTGGTTCGATTCCGGTCTCACGTGCACCCACATTTTGATAATTTAGTTTTTATTATTACACACACAAATTGGAACGGGTTGGTAAATTTCTTTGTCCAAAAAATAGTAACAAAATACTTGCGCATGGAGCGCGTTGATCACCTTTGTATGGAACAACTGTTTCAGCCGGCGCGGCGGCGCCGGGCGCAAGAGTCCCTTTCATAAAAAAGTAAATTAACAAAATGTTATATTTTATTTCATTTTACATGGATTTTACCTTTTAGTACACTGCGAGGCGACATAAATATTTGATATACTGGGTAATCTTTCTGTGTAGTTTTCGTAGGAAAAATTCTTCGTTCTCCCTTCTCCCTCATCTCTCACCACATCTTTCTATCAATTTCCTGCCCTCTACTTCGGTATTTTTATATTTTGGCGACCTCTGTAGCGCAGCGGGTGAAGGTTCGCCTCAGACGCAGGAGATTGTGGGTTCGATTCCCACACCGGGACAAATGTTTTTACGATCTGAAGATATTGGGACCGGCTCTAGGAGTTTTCCATGTAAAATAAAATTATTTATCTATGTATGTTTTTATGTATGTGATGTATTAAGTATATATCAGTTTTCTAGTACTACACACATACTATATTATAGTTTGGAGATATATGATGCCAAAAATCGGCGTTCTCCCTCATGTCTCGACACATATTTCAATCCATTGCTATCTCTTACCGACCTACCTAACATTACCTATTTAATCTAACAATGCCTATTTACAGCTGATATATTTATTATTGATTTACCATGTTTTTGAAAATCTAAGTTTATGATTGTTTTCCTGTCATGTCTGTTTTATGGCTTTGAATTATAATACAAGCACCGTTTATTGTAAACTATATTTTGGTAAATTGACGTGTCCAAATGTGCCATGTGCTCTTGCGGCGAATAAATGAGTAAAATGAGTAAATTATATTAATATTTCCACAAAACTCTCCCTCGCTAAATCTGAAGCAAATAAAATACCATCCCATAAATTCTACTTTCGCCAACCTTTAAAGTTCAAAGACTCCATTCAGCTTACTCCATAAAAATAAAGTGAGATACGAGCGCAATTCCACAATGCATGCTCCAAAAGCTTAAAACAAGAACATTTCTTAAAGTTATGGAGGCACCTTGTTTTATTTATGATGATCGGGTAACTTTGTTCCCAACGGTAGGAGGGAAGAGAGGTAAGAGCAGGCTATGGAGTGGAAGTGATTTAAGGCGTCAAAAGTTTTTATGGGTTACAATGTAAAAATTTTGTGTAATCTTGTTTTCAGGCATCAAATCGAACAAATCATGCGACGTCTGTGATGGTTCAGCCAATTTACAACTATAAAATCAAATATACAGTGTGTATTTTACGGACGGGACAGTAAGGGAAGATACTTCAACTGGTGTAGCCACCGGAAAAAGGCCTTTGGAGACTATGTTTAATAATATTGGAGATATTTTCATCGATATTCACAAAATAAAAGAAATTAACTGTTAACAAGAAAATGGTCATTAAAACTTTTATAATAAACAGGATCTATTGGCAATCGATCATGTTTCTTATACTGATCAAAAACTTTTACTATTATTGGATCAACTGATGTTGTAGTATTATAAATGTCAGAAATCGCAAAAATACCTCTATGATTCGCTGCGTCTCATAACGTGACACGACGGTAACATTTTCAACTTATATGAACTCAGTGTTCAAAAAAACATCTGTATGAACAAACTGAACATGCAATTATCTGATTTTGTGTGGCTAGAAATTTTACAGGGCAGACCAAAATGGCAACTTATTTTGTAGAATGGAGGACGCAATCTTAAGTAAGAAGGCAAGTGTATTTCTACATGAAAAGACATAAACACGATGAATTTTTTCACAAATTTTTAGCTTTAATACATACGGTGCCTGTAACACCCTTATGCTATATCCAGATAAGTCCACGTGAGCAAAGCCTTACGCAGAAATCGACTATTGGCCTGTTCATACTTCAATGGGTCATCGTTCATACTCAAACACTTATTCCTCCAAGAGAGCGAAAAATATAGGCTTTCACGTATGATGGTGTGATTGATTTACTCCAAGTCCGTGCCAGTTTGTGGGTCAGCTGGTGATAGGTGAGGGTCGCGGCATGAAGGATGCTCATTCGAGGTATTACAGCCGCTGAATGTATGAAGATTGATTGTTGAAGCATGCTTATTGATAATAGATATTGGAAATGGGCGAATTGAAAATGGGTTGTTTAATTAAGGAAATGGTCAGTGGTTTGAAACAGTGTTCTTAGCCTTGTTCAGGCACACTTATTATTTCATAGTTTTAGAATATAAGATATGATTTCCACTATTTGTGTAAGATCCAGATTAAAAATTCAGATTAAATTTATTGCATGAAATACTTGTTATAAAAGTTGTTATAATGTAATGGATCATCATCATCATATCAGCCCATACACGTCCACTGCTGGACATAGGCCTCCCACATACGACGCCACAAATAGCGGTCCTGAGCCGCCTCCATCCATCGACTACCTATACGATGTCGTCGGTCCATCGTGTGGTCTCCCATGTAGGGGGCGTTTTGCCATAATCACCACGCTTGGCAGGCGGATTGGTAATGTAATGTAATGGATGTCATAATGTATTCTGCCATAGGGGCGTGCAATGTCTTTAAATTTACAATAATAATTAATACAATTCTAAAGAAAACAAAACATAAAATTCACAGACAAACAAACAAATAATAATACAATCATTTAAAAAAGTGTAAATTTTTTATATTGTGAGATATAATAAATAAATCATATAAATATTATTGTACCATTAGTTCTGTTATGTTCTGTTTGTAAGTTTTGTTTCTACCTGTGGAATTCCTACACAAAAATGGCCTTTTTTTGCGATTCAGCAATGGTATCATTATCTTCAGCATTTTTTTTCCCATCACTAGCTCTGCTAAGCTCGGGGCTAGATGATGCTGTGTGGATTGTCCAACATTATTTATTTATTTAAAATGGTATGAGAAGAGTACTACTCAAATATTGAAACTACATAAAATAAATTATTCCCTGCGTCTAGTTTCACGGCTCAACTGTCAACTAGTTGTATCGTAATAGCAACATCGCTCTTTGGATCTTCCAGACTCCTATGCAGGGTCCTATCATCGTTTTGTTCCTACCTTCCTAAAAAGTGTATCATGGACCTCAACTGAACACTATAAATTGAATGAGAAACATCGAAAAAAGTAATTTTAAAGGATTCTCACAAACAATTCAACAGATCATGAAGAACGGTCTCACCAGCGATCGAACTGTTTTTCCCACTGTCTTCCAGTTCATTCGTATAACGACCACTGCTTGATATGAGCTTTACGTCGTAGGTTTAGGGGCAGTGCACACTGTCGTTTGTTACTGACACTGCAGAAAAATAGATGTCTACTTAACCTTCTCTAATAATGCCTATACACACATTCTCTAATATGAATTAGATTTCAAAAATATAAAAATGCTTGAGTATCTACAGCATCATCTAGCCCCAATGAAAATAATAATAAGAGGGAGATTATGATACATTTTTTTATGATAGGAAAGACTAAAAATTAAAGCTCGCCGAGTTAATTCCACGTGCATTGGTTTGAAGAGAGCATAAAAATTTGCTTTTAAAATATTCATCTTATTGCAGGTACAGAATGTGAAGTTACTTGGAGTAATATTTTCACCAAGATAGATTTCTTACAAATTTTACGGTGTCTGTATTGTTTAGTATAATTAATACACTGTGACTTAGATTTTTAGATTGGATTGAACTGGACATATGTTCTGGGTTGAATGGGGAAAATAATATTGGTTAGAAAAAATGTGAACGGGAATGCACTCATGAGAAAGATTGGCAAGAAGTTTATAATATAGTCTTCTTGCCAATCTTTCTCGTAATCGGTTTAGCCTTTTAGTATCACTAAACGGTAACAAACGAGTTAACATTCTAAGTTACTAGCAAAGAGGTAGACATTATTTATAAAATAGTATGGTTTACCTAGTGCCCCATTGAGCACACACCCTAATAGCTAATCGACACCGTGTGTGGTCGTCACAAAACACCAACTCCCATGTCAACATAAATTAAATTCCTTGAAGGTGTTTGAACAAACTTTAGAACAACTACCTAAGTAGCCGGTGCCCACTAAATTAATGAGTTGACTGCTACTGTTTGAGGTTTTTGTTAGTGTCTAGTGATTAATACAGAAGGCTTTGGTAATGAGGGTTTTGGAATACTAAATTCAATTATCAAGGTATAGCCAAACAGTGGGGCAATGCAGCCAGCGTCTTGGAGACGTTTCCGACTGGTAATGATATGAATCAGTTGTAGATTCTTTGTAACAGTCTGCAGGTAGGTCAATTATTTGAATTGTTCTCATTTGTTTCTATTAACTATATGAAACAAAATAATTATAATTTTGGATTTTGTATTTACGCATTCGCTTCTGGCCACGTTTTAGAACGGAACGGAACGGTTTGTTTCCAAATTTAACGGAAGATCGTTAAAATCTGAAACAAAACACGAAGTAAAATTACGTCATCTGCGTCTAAACTGCTACCGTCTTTTTTTTGTTTAGACCGGCTTCTGTATGTCATGGTTAATTATAGTTTTATAAATCGAATGACAACGGCTTGTCAATTTAGACGTAGTTGTGAATATATGTATGTCTGTATCTCTCATACACACTATTTTCGCCGTTAATTGGGTCTATTGATATTATTCGTAATTAAAAAGCAGTCAATCATGATCCAGGTCCGGCATTCCGGGAATGACACTTGCTTACGTCAGTGTCCAGTTGCGACTAATGCATGTAACGAAACATGGAAGTTGGGGATCAAATATTCCATTAAAGAATACAGAAAAAAAAGCCAATCGTCAATTTTGTTTTTTAGATAAAAAATGTTTTAGTTAAACGGGAGTTCATGTGGTAAATAATAAGCTATTCCAACACAATCGTTTTATCAGATTCGTACAGGTAGGTAATCTAAGAAGCTCAGGGAGTTACGATACGATTTTACGATAACACCAGAAAACAGATTCGTATTCTGATTCGCCAATTGCGGCGATGACGTAGGATTGTGGCACCTACGTGACCGTTGTGTCTCGGAATACCATACTTGGCGAAGAATAATATTATACCATACAGTCAATAAGCGGATAAATTACACTTACTACATAATCATCATCAGCCCGTATACAGGGCTGAGAGTCCAGTGCTGAACATAGGCCTCCCCCATACGAAGGCTGAAATTTGGTATGGTTATAGACCCATAACAAATTTGAGCCTAATCGGTTCAGTAGTTTTTGCGTGAAAGAGTAACAAATATCCATACATACAAACTTTGACATTTATAATATTAGTAGGAAGGATAAGATAGGTTAGAAAGTAGGATAGATTATATATGATTTTGAAGTCTGTTTTTATTTCATGAGAAAAACGCTAGCAAATCCGGTTCTAGAAGTCAGCCAACAGCTATAAAATTGAAACCCCGTCTCTCGACTTTATTTTTTCCCTAGCTTTCATTGATGTTTAGTCCATCCTGTGTTTTTGCCGCCAGCCATTAGCCGACAGTGTGTCAGACGGAGTTGCCGCCGTGGCGTGCGCTGAATGAAAGCCTTTTTGCGGCGATCTTTAATTTGTCTGTTATTTGCTATCTGGCGTTTGTATGAATGTGTATGGTCGGCGAGCTGCGCAGATGGTTTTGCTGTCTATATTTTGACTACTTTGGCTGATGAATCTTCCTACTTATCCCATTTCGGCCATAATTGCATGACTGGCCCACATTGAACAAAGTACCTACCTACTTGGAACTCAGTCATATTATACACTGGTAATCTAATACTTTTTGTTGTGCTCTCTAGTATTCTAGAAAATCATTCATTTTATAATGTACTATCGAACCGCCTCGGCTTTGCACGGGTACAAATTATACATATAAACCTTCCTCTTGAATCAATTTATCCACAAACCGCATTATATATCCGTTGCGTAGTTTAAAGATCTAAGCATATTATAGGGACAGACAGACAGCGGAAAGCGACTTTGTTTTATACTATGTACTGATTTCATTAGAATTTTTTATTTTGGTTAAGTACCGACTTTTTGATGTTTAGTCTATCCTGTGTTTTTGCCGCCAGCCATTAGTCGACAGTATCAGACGGAGTCGCCGCCGTCGCGTGCGCTGAATAAAAGCCTTTTTGCGCGCAGATCTTTAATTTGTCTGCTATTATGAATGTGTATGGTCGCCGAACTGCGTAGATGAATTTGTTAAGCCGATTCTATATCCCAATACTAGGTTATTTCTTTGTATTTACAAAATATAAATGCGACGGTAACGCTGTCTATTTCTCCGTCTGTTGCTTTTTCACGAATGAGCGGCTGAAGGAAAGCTTATTTAAATGATAGTTGGTTTAGTTGGAAAGAACACAAGCTACTTTTGTCGAGGATATTTATGTGTGCATTGCCGTGGACAAAAGCTGGTTTCAAATAATCTTACTAATTCTCTATTCCTGTCTATAGTTTTTCAAGCGTTGCTGTATTTCAAGTGTCATTTGAGATATCATCATTGACAGCCTGGACAACTTTTCTACCTACCTACCTACTAATAGTCAAGGTTCGCTATGCCAAATACCGAATCGCCATTGTTAAGGCTCATACACACAGCATCCGTTTTACAGGACATTTTACTGGATCCGTTTATTTTTCCCGTGATGGCGTATGTAGTTGTATGTTGGAGCACACATCTGACAGTATTCTGGATGAAGAAAAACGTTTGTTTTTCCAGTAGCTAAAAATCTGTAAAAACGGTCCGGTAACAATCGTTTACTGGATCCGGTATACTGTCAGGTGTGTGAACTCGCTCCTACAACTACCTACATATGCCATCACGGGGAAATAAACGGATCCAGTAAAACGGATTCTGTGTGTATGAACCCTTACCCGAGACCGTGCCGAGAATACGACAAAACCATCCACAGATGGAAGACAACTTAGAACTTCCATCGTATGACAAAATAGGACAGCCGGTGCTTTTTACAATAGTCCTATTGATCAAAGCGGCTTATTAATTAGGGATGTTTGCTCGTTGATACGCATTCTTGGTTTAATTATACCACAGAACTATATCGAGATAGAACACAAACACAGAACATACATAACTATATTGAGAGAACTCTTTATTGTTCTGTGAACTAGACTAAGTAATTGATACACACAGTATTTCTCCATTTAGGTCGGTTCTAGAACCTAAAATAATTTTAATCAACAAACTGCTGCAAAACCAAAGACCAATTACAATGGACACACAATGGACGGTGGACAATTTATGACAGTGATATAATCGGAACAAACCGCAGAAGTCTCAAACAAATTTGGTTTTGACAGCATTCATTCCGTATTTCATTCGTCTTACGATCGTTTCCTAACTTGAATATGCATCTTCTTGGTTGAGCGTGTAGACTTATGAGTTTTTGAAGTTTTTTCTATGTTTTAGGTAAAATTGTAACATTGCAGTAGTCTGTTATTTTATTACATATTATTCGTTAGTTTTTGTTACGTTTGAATACATAAATAAACATACTCTTAAATCTTCGATTCTAATGAGAGAAGAATAATCTAGATCCGTTTTTTATGTTTCTTTGGTGTTTCTATTTTCGTACCAATGATGAAAAAAACTACACAAAATTCTCGTTTAACCTACCGTTTAACCCTTAATAAAACCGGATGTATATCGAAATTATCATAAAAGTAAATAGCCAATAAATCTCTCAAATTGCGCATGTTAACACGTAGTTAACTGTCATAAAACAAAGAAACTGCGTACAGAAGATCTTCAGAAGATGTCAAAATACTGATTTTATCTATCACCTTTTTGGTAGACAAGCTTTGGCGCGGGACTTTCTTTGCGTGTTTTTAAGGGCTTTTTCATAATTTCCTCGTAAAGCCTAAATCTGAATTCTCACTATTATAATATTTTCTTTTTCTTGAACTCCTGTTAAAACAAAAGTAAATTAACACCGAAGTAGTTATTACATACATACATCGAATAATGTTAAGCAGAACAATTCGTTACTTGAGGTGTCATAGGGTTTCTTTATACAATATATTTATTTGTTGGGTTATTATATTTAGTTATATATAACTAACTAAACGTAAAGTAATATATAATTATATATATCATATTATATATATAGTTATTATATTTGTTGGGTTATTATATTTAGTTATATATAACTAACTAAACGTAAAGTAATATATAATTATATATATTATATTATATATATAGTTATTATATTTGTTGGGCTATTATATTTAGTTATATATAACTAACTAAACGTAAAGTAATATATAATTATATATATTATATTATATATATTATATTATATATATATAGTTATTATATTTGTTGGGCTGATATTATTATTTACTTGCATATGTTATAAAAATATAAATATACTCATATAAAAAATCATAGTAAATCATTAAATAATTTTGGTATGTATCAACGTTTTCAATAGGTAGGTAAGGTACTTAAGGGGCTACCCCGACTCAAATCAGCGCCGCCACCTATCTTATAGTATCATTACGTTATACAAAGAAATATTCTTAGCTTTTTTAATGCATATAAAATAGTATTCTTTTTAGTAATCTTTTATTTCCTTTATGCAGAGTAACGAAGACGCTCTTGGTGGCCACCGAACTCTCTCTCTCATTTCCCTTCTCTGTCTTAATTATACGAAATAAAATATATCAGAGGCATTAAAAAATAGCTTAGGAGTATCACCAACTGTACATTGGACATTTAAAAATTCTTGTGCTTTACGTAATTACAGTTAAAATAGGTGGTGGCGCTATGTGCGCTACAATAGGTAAGTTCTCGTTGATGAATGACAGACTGTCAGCCAGCACTTCAAAATTGTACATATAGAGCCAAGTCCTGATATGTGCTGATATCGTTAACCTGTCAATAAAGGAGTTTTTACAACCCGTCAGTGTTTATGGGCCGAAGATGAATGGATATCAGGAAAGTTCGCCGATTAATTGATTTTTTTGGTATATTGTGTAAAATGCAGAGTTATTAATGATATGCTGTGTTTAATATTTATTATCTTTTGTACTGAGGTGTACAGTTGGTCATACAGAAGTCTCTTTTTGTTCGGCGTATGTCAGTTACAATTTAAATGAAGTCAGGTCTTTGTTTTGTTTTTTTATGTTCCTTGTACGTGGAGCAAGCAAAATTGGTGTCATATGATGTAAAAAACAACATACAGACGTAATGATAACCTCCTCTTTTTGAAGTCGGTTAGTGATAAATAGCACCTTGGTAGGTATTTATTTATAAAATCTATATGAGCACACAGATCTCCTAGTATCGTACTATCCAATGACCCTATCTATTCACGGTTGTCTGGTAGAGATCGCTCTTTAGCGATAAGACCGCCACTTGCCACCCAGGTTTTAAGTGGGTTGTATTTATTGTTTTTCTATCTTTTCTGTTATATCGCGTAAGAACATCTCTTAGGCCCACAACGCGTATAAATTCGCTTTAAGCGATAAGGCCGCCAATTCTTTTATCTTTTAGCCCATAGCTAAGCACAGCTTGTGTTATGGGTACTAGATGCCTGATATACATAATACAATATAATACATAGATAGATATTTCTTATTATAGATAGCAAATACGCGAAACAAATATTTGCAGATCGTACAAGCATTTGTCACAAGGCGGGAATCGAACCCGCAACCTTCTGCGTCGCAGGCGGACCTTCGCCCGCCAATAACAATAACAAATCTTCTTCCACTAGTGGACAAAAAATTGAAGTGAAGAGAATATCAATAACACCTTATTTCTTATTTAATAACTATGTTTATAGTATAAAATTTGACTTGTCTAAGTGCTTATTTTGTAAGCCTAAAGAATTAAAGTTATTGATTCTGATTCTGAAATAAATAATGCTGGCTAATCCACACAGCACCATCTAGCCTCAAGCTAAGCAGAGCTTGTGCTAAAATAAAAAGTATTTATTGTTGACAATAACAAGTATTTATTGCAATTAATATGGAGTCTGTTCTCATATAAATACAAGGTTAAATTCAAAAATGCGATAAAAAACTCTTCCCGTTCATCTGGCGAGCCACCTGTAGGTAAAACTATTTTTTTTTTACGAATACGAACTTTAAAATTAATACGCGTTTAAGAATTCTCTCATCAAAATGCGCATATCTTTTGGCGAATTCAATTAAATATCATCCTTGGTATTAAAACTTTAAAGTTAATTTTAGGCAAATTGCATGGAAGGTGTTGCTGGTTATAATTCACTCAGCTGGTTATTTATAAATACGTTGATCTAGTCTTATTTTTAGCTAGGACAAGATAGGCTGTTTTGGAATGAATGAACACTGTATTGTACCTATTTATTTTTTATTAATAATGCCTTTATCTATTCCTAAATAAATACATCATAGTATTACAATCTAGTCTAAGACTAATAAGTAATTTAAATTTGACCTAAACTGCAAAAATACTTATGTAAATAATAAGAATGTGTCCATTGACACTTATCTTAATGTCTCTATTTAAGGCGAAGACACTTTGTTCATGTGTTCATAGCACTCACTATTTTCACTTATACATCACTAAACCAACTCAAAAGGTTTTGTCCTTTTCAGTCAAAAGGTTTTGTCCTATTAAAATTCCATAAAAACTCTTATATCTAAAATTAAAATAAAAACAGTACAAAAGGCGGCCTAATCCCTTCTCCCAGGCAACCTTGACCCAAAAGATAAACATAGTAATCGAAAAAGGTACAAAGGATCAGATAGTCACTGGGTGCTTGACGCGTTTAAGCACCCAGTGACTATTTTGGCAATAACCAAGGCTGACCGATATCCGCTGGCGTAATTCACTGGCGCTATCCGCATCGGCGCGGCGAGCGGATGTTAGATTGAAAGGCTTATGAGAGTAATTCCTGAAAAAATGGGGAGACTTTTACTGTCCAGTTTGGCACACAGTTACACAGTTGTGGAAGGGAAATAAAAAAGGATAAAAGGAGCCTCAATCAAGTCTAATGGAGTTTACAAATTATAGTCGTGGTTCTGACGACTAAACATTGTCGGCTGCGAACAATAGATATTCATACACTGAAATATCACTATTTTGGTGTGTAGACTGGATTACATTAATGTACCTAGTTGGACTGCGATAAATGCCAATACGTACTCACCACCGTTATTGGATTTTTCTTTTATTTCAATCTTGGTTAATTTTTTTATTACTAACGAAGCTTTCTGATCCCGTTGATTATTTTAAAAGATGATAATGTTATTGATTGTTGTTGATAATAATCTTTTAGGGATAAATTAATGGTGTGACTATCGTAATTATTGTTTAATTATAAATCCCGATTTTATTATCCATATTCTGCAGCGGAAAACACAGCGCTTCCTAGTGGTTAAAAGCTTGTTTTACTTTCAAAATGACTTGTTATACTTTTGTTACAATAAGTCAATATGTCTTTGCAGACATATTGGCTTCTTGCGTGATACACACGCAAACTTTGGATTCACCTTGCATAGCTTCAAGGTGAATGAGCTGTATCTATTATAAAAATGATATAGATCATAATTATACTATAGGCCAATGGACGGACACTAGGAACTTCCATACTTGGCCCATAAAAATCTCAAAAATAATAATATTTTGTGTTCAGTTTCGTCGAATGAGGTCGCCATTTGACGAAACTGCACCCGAGTTTAGATTACCTAGTTGTGGTAGTGATAAAAAGCTCACAGTAGTATAAAGATTATGCTAGAAAAGTATCTGACCACACCTATTCATATCAGAAGCATGACCCATTCTCGACGGTTATTATTTTATCCAAACATTGCTTACATCAATTCTATGAACGTCTAGGAAAATGAACTTCAACTTGCATTTGCATTTTTTCTTGCGACTCGTTTTGAAGAGGTTTCGATACAGTTTACATTACTGCATGAGTCATTTCAACTGAATATAATCTCAATTCCGACCAAGATTCCCAAAAGCGACCTCTTAAATCACAAGAGAAAGCCTGAATAAATAAGTACCGATGGCCGATACGAAATGATTTGTAATATTTCGCACAATGTGCAAGGGCTGAGATAAATTGGAATCTTTTTTATTTGAGTAAGTACTTGATACTTTGATTTAAGTATCTGTAACCTGTTTCTTTCTCTCATTTTCAGTATTATTATATAAGGCATGTATTTTAGAACAGAAGATTAATCGAGAATTGAGTCAACAGCGTCTCCTATTTATCTAAAGGTTGTACCGTGTTGTAACGTTGTAGTTTTAAATTTTGAATGACAGCCGATAAAAATACATACATATGTACCTGCTAATAGTAGAGAAGTGCTATAATGATAGTTGAATTTTATGAACGGCAAGGAATATTTTTGTTGTTCTGAGTCTTGTAGGAAAATGTCAAAAATATGAAAATTATGACTATGGAGGTGTGTTTCAGTATATTTTCCTCGTAGGAAATAAATAAAGCTGGACAGTTCACACAGCATCATATAGCTCAAAGTTAAGCAGAGCTTCTGTAAATGGTACTGTTGACTTATATACATACATAATCACTACATAGTATAAAACAAAGTCGCTTCCCGCTGTCTGTCTGTCCGTATGTATGCTTGGATCTTTAAACTACACAACCCTCTAGTTTTTCTGATCTGTGTAGGCAACGGATTTTGATACGGTTGCTTTAATAGATATAGTGCTTCAAGAGGAAGGTTTATGTGTATAATTTAGTATCAGCATTGCACCCGTGCGAAGCCGGGACGGGTCGCTAGTACATTATATTGCATAGATATTTTTTATTATACATCGAAAACTATGGAGCAGATATCTGCAGATTGCACAAATATTTGTCCCGAGAGTAGTAACGGGTGTTTACTAATACATTCTAAAATATAGCAATTTTATCAGTTCTAGGATGTAACGTTAACGTGACCTGAGGACCTAACTTATTTAACATAAATGAACCATATTGATAACTTCGTCGATATTGCATCAAAAATACGAAGTTATTTTAGGGTCTTCATCTCGGCCCAGTTATACATAAATAAGCACCTACATCCACTTAAACCCGGTTCCGTACAAATATTGTTTGAAAGCGAGAGAGCTGGTGTCTCTTGTTTGGTTAGCCCAAATAGGGGTATGCGAACATGTTGTGTAAAGAATAAAGACACTTTATTGTTCAATTGGCTTACTTTTCTGAGTATTTTTATTATGATAAAACTAGATTTAGATTACGGTTTTACGGACGTGGTAGCATATTATGATAAAACTAGATTTAGACCACGGTTTTGCGGACGTGGTAGCAAATTAAGATAAAAATAGATTTAGAGCATGGTTTTGCGGACGTGGTAGCATAATATATTATGATAAAACTAGATTTAGACTATAGTTTTGCGGACGTGGTAGCATAATTAGTGGTACATAGCCTTGACACATTTAATGCCCATGACTGTATTTTCTTATAGTTGAAGTGCGCTGCAGAGTCTGCGCAGTGAGTGCCTTATTTGTATAGACCACATAGGTATATGTAATTAGCTAACTTACAGAGTATAGACAATTATTTTTGCCAAGATTATTACAAACAAGCAAACTTACAAAGTTGCCATAGATCCAAGCCTACATCTACATATGTGAAAATTCATTCCTATTCGGTAATTTTGGCGGGTAAGTTAAAAACATCAAAATTTTCTCATTTCTAATATTAGTGTGATGTTACTCTGAGCTTAAAGCTTTCTCTTCTGTTATAATTACTCAGCAATCAGAGCTAGACTATGCTGTTTCACTACTAACCGCCGTAATGACCATCTTTACTTATTAATAAATCAAGTTGTAGCGAAACGAGAAGCAAATTAAAGACCGCGCCGTGAAAATCTATGAAATATCTCAATCTTTGTAGCCATTACTGCCGGAGATGAAGAGCGGGTAGAAATGGTTTCAGTTTTGCAAGGTTTGTTTCGAACATAAGGGATTTACTTGCATTTAAAATTATTGTTAATACGGACCCCATGGGGTTCATAATATAAATTTTTGACGTTTTAACTCGCGATTTGTATATATAATAAAAATGTTTTTTTGTTTTGCATGTTTTCTGAGATATGTATTTCAGTATGTCATTCACAATGCATATTAGCTAGATAATATAAATAATTAGGTATATAAGCAATGTAAATAAGCCTAAACTGTACTAATGTGCCTAGGTTTAGGTATCATCCTTCAGATCAAATGCTCGATTGACCTGAAGTCAGATACCCAAACCTAAAATAACGGTAAAATCATCCCACTTCCGTACAGCTGATAATTTAACCTACTATAAGTAACGTTCTTAATTCATTCAATGCCCAGCCTTGTCCCTCAGTATTCGCCGGCGGCGGCGGCGCGGTGCGCAGCACTCCATGGATCTGTAGTGGAGTGCCGCGCGCCGTGGGCATTAGCGTCGTGGGCAATGAAAGCGTTAATCAATCGTCTGTGTATGACAATAGATGATGTACCTAAACGTTTATACACGACAGTTCTACCCTGAACAACTTCTTTGCTCGGCGTGAGCACCGCAAGCCCAGAGGCAGTCGTGACTACTGTTCTCAATGGTTAATAATAGCCCGCTCGTGGGAATCGGAGTAGATCCCCCGATAGCAGTTCTATGTAAAAGTTGTTCTGTGATTTATCTATTTGGTTTGGGTGTGGTCTAGATTTGGGAAATAGAATAGATTGGAAACACGGATTTTAATGACAAAATAATGTGGCAAAGTTCAAACATGTCAAAATGCACAACATTATTATTGTAGGGACAGTAAATGACAATCGAACGAGCTTTATAAAATTACCACGAAACAAACAAACAAACGACATTCTGAAAAGAAACTGGTATTAAATATCGAAAATAATTGGAAATCGTTTATCAGAGGTTTTGTTTTGAAGATTATTTATTTATTTAAATCTTATATTTTAAAAGGCTTTTAGCCAAACACTGACTACACAGCCCTATTAGTATATTAAATCTGTTACTATCTTAGATAAGTTATAAAATATCATACACCATTTTATACGAAATCCTGGCCGCAGCCCAAAGCGGGGGCGGCTAAGATACTTTGAAAAATGCCAATATTTATAAAATTAAAATCAAAGTGCGTTTGCATATGTGATCTTAAAGACTGGCTCCGAACACAGTCAGAAGATGATGTACCTCTTCTATAACTCCACAAAGCTCACAATTAGGAGAATCTAATATTTACATAAGATTTTTGAATTGAGCTTGAGGCATGTGCGTGCCCGGAGGCAGCCTATGAGCTGTTACATCTCTTAAGAAGGCCACGAACCTCTCCCAAACGGAAACGGATTTTCTCATGCAAGTTTGTTGTTGATTCACGTGGAATGAAAGGGACGCGCTTTGAGCTAGAAAGCGCGTCTAACCATCTAATACGAAGCTGTCATGTGTGTGTTTGGTGTTGGCATTGGCACCATCTTTTGATATTTTTTCATACTATCTGATTAATATTGAGTAAACGACTGATTTCAAAAATATTTTTGATCATTTATAATGTTGAATATATTTAGGATGTTTGCAGCGCAACAGATTTTCGAATAAAGGTGTCTATATCATGCATAAAAAATCGCTTGAAGATGACTCGATTTGGTGGTCAAAATTTGTTTCACTCTCATTTAAATATCATTATGTTTTTTCAAAAACTAAATCGCTGTAAACATAGCTATTTTTCATCCTATTACGTATGGAAAATTTCAATAAGATCGGGGACATAGTTTCCAAATGAAGCGGAAAGTACGTTTGTATGGGGAATAAGGCTATCCGTTCCGTTCTTAAGTTGAATCTCGGAACAGAATGAGATTACTGTATAAAAAATGCTGCAAACATAGAGAGAAACTCGCCGCTGCAATGAGTCCTGCAAGGTCTAACTAAAGAAAATAAAGCATTTTGATATTTTGATGTACAGGCACTAAGCAATATGGATAGGATTCTTGGAGTTAATGAATGGATAAAAAAATACTGTGTGAAAGGTAGAGGGTTCATGTCCCGTCGAGGTCTTAAATATTTGAGACATAATTCGTAGAAATTTGTAATTTCGTGGAATGTGACCATTAATATAATAAGCCCATCAAACCTTATAACACGATGCCTAACCACAGCAAAAGCTACTTTAACTCTAGTTTATTATAGAAACTAGGTACAAAATAGAACCATCTGGCCCATAGCGTGTTCGGAAGCAATTTAAACTTCGGCATAAATACTGATCGGGCAACACCTAATAGAATTAATGTGGGAAACACTAAGCCTGTGCTTTCTCCGTACAAACTGTAGGGAGGCTGTGGTGGACCGTGTTTGCTTATAATTAATTGTAGGCGACAATTCTTCGGTTTGACACGCGAGTGCTTGGATATTTGGAATATTAATTTATTGGATCTTTCAAACAAGTTTTGCTGTTTTACTATAAAGAGAATGTTTGTGGTGAGTGGCGATGGGCTGATTGCTGATAGCTCAAAATGTCTATTTTCCTAATTGCTTTAAAGATACCATTTCATAGAAGTTAGTTTTTTCATATTTTAATAGAAAATGCTTTATGATTTGCGGCAAATTACTTTACTGCTTGTTTTATTCTTTGTAGTACAACGCATAAAAAAATTCAAAGCCTCTAAAAACATTGAATATCGTGCCAACACGAAACGATCAACCAGAAACGAAAAATGCACAAAATTTATAAAAACCTTGTGTCTGTTAGTATCTGCCACATCTCAAACTGATTTTAGCAAAAATAAAGTTTTATTATTGCAAAGTGTCCTTAGTACCGCATAAACGTCGAAATGTAAAATAAAAGATGTCGTCAGGACGATTTCGTCTCTTTACGACATTTAGAGCGTTCGTAAAGATAATACAGTAAAAAGGTTTTACTAAACGTTTATGAGGTCGATGTTAAAGCGCAGTGACTTACGTTAAGGCTCTTTTTTACATGTAATTTTTTCAAACCCAGTATCCATGTGCCGCTTGTACCATTATTGTGGCACGCTCTTGTACCACTGAAGATTGGCAGTGAACGCGTTCACCACTCATATTAAAATAATGTCTGTGTTTAAAAGTAATGTGTGTGTAATTAGTAGACAGTTCCACATGACATCCCAATGAAATCGTCTATTCTTCCGCGAAGATAGAAACTGCCATTGACAAAATTTTATCAAACCAGACGCAGAGTCAAAGATAAAGAAGAAGAAGATCCGCGCTATTTATTGAGTTCGAAGGCAAATGGTGTTTGTTTCATTGGAAAAAGCTTTATTTCGCATCTCACGGTGCGGGAAGACATACATTGAAAATAGTATTACCTGCTATCTATCGTTTGTTTATGTTTAAAAACAATTGACTGAATTTGAGTTAATATTGTCATGTGCTGCCTTAAATGAGTCAACTTTACGATCGCGGATGATGGTTTCGGTAACACCGCGATGGTAATCACTTAATTCTCGTGTTTTTACGACTCATCAAAAAGTGCTTGTGCCTTTTACAATGCTCCTTTGAACCATAAAGGCTCGTTGTAACTTTGCTCGTATAGGTACTTGTAGATGTTTGCTTATCATTTCGGAATTTAATAATTCATGCTTAAAAAACACGACATAAAACTTAGGTAGTAAATCATTTCAATGAAAAATTCTTAAATTTAAAATGATTTTTCAATCTGCTGTGTTGTTCCGCCAAGGCACCAAAAGCCTGAATAAACATGTATTTGGTAAAACGAGGTGAATAAAGACTCAAGTGAATACAATAAATGAAATACGCGGCAAGTCAGGTAATGCCTTGGTCCAGCCAAGACATTACCTGACTTGCAGCAGTGGAAGTATCCTTAGTCCGTGATTGTTCACCTCCGGTGTCAGTGGATCTGACCTCTGCAAATGTATGTTATGCACCAGTATTTCGTCAATTTCTATTCACACTGGAGTCTCTATTCACCCCATTTTACGGTACCTAAACAATGTATGCCCACTATACCTACCTATTAACCCCAACTTAATAGGAAATCATCTTTTTACAAGCTAACGAAATAACAAACGTAAAAAGATAGCAAATACATTTATACAAACACGTTAATTTCAATACCAAATCTGAGAATTCCAATATAAATTACATTAGACAAGCTGCCTTGTACAGCCGATCTAGTTTCGCCACCCGCAGCAATGTTGTTATTAGCGCTATAGACGACAAATTGGCACATTTCGTTACACCTTATTGGGCTGAGTGTACACATGGATTTGATAAAATAAAATAAATAAGCATTTTGTGAAATGCACACAAAAAAACAAAAAACAAGAAATCAAAATATAACTAGATACAAAGTTACGAACAGTCTTTCTGCATATAATCTTTCCTTGCCAATTGGTCCAAAAGGCTCCTTGGCTTCTAGGCGCTAACTTTTATCATACTATCACACATAATATAAATGCGAATGTTTAGATGGTTGGATGTATGTTTGTTAATTCTTCACGCCGAAACTACTAAACGGATTAGGCTGAAATTTTGCCTATATGTAGGTCTAGACCGGAATAACACATAGACTTTCTTTAAATCTCATCAGTTTCCATTGAACAACGCGTGTGAGACGGCGACCTCGCACTCGAGAACTACATATATTTTACTTATCAAACTCTTAACCCAGTTACTGTTAGCCTCTGCGTTGCCGAAGAGCCGCGTCGCAGCTCCAGAGCGAGAACACGGGCATGGACGATGAAAGTATTCAAATCAAAATCAAATCAAAAACATTTATTTGTAACTAAACATACATAAATACAATTAAATTAACCGTTATTTAAATAAAAAATACAGAAGAAAGTGTATATATATTAGGTATAGGTCGTAACCTTACAATTAGTTTAGCTACAAAATGGTCCCAACTCAGCTTAAGCAAGTTTTAGCAACCTGCGCTGGGCAATGTAAGTGTTAAAGTTTTTCTGTCATACCTACGGACACCAGCTAACATGCCACACATAAACTATGAGGCCGCCACTCCTGCTTCAAACTCCAGATACATGTTTCAATCAAATTTAGAGTTAAGGACATAGAATGACATAAATGCAAACTATTCGCCCTACACGGCGCGCATATTAGTGGCGATGGGAAAAAAACAAACTAGACTATAGGTGCGTTCCGCTTGACACTATATTTTTATGGTTAGAATTTATAATCCTATATCGTACTTCACTATATTTTATAACACAAGTCCACCGCCGCGTCTGTCTGTTCGCGATAAACTTAAAAAATACTGAACGTATTTTCAATCGATAGATTGATTCATGAGAAAGATTTAAGTATATAATTTGTCAAAGTTTTGTTTAAATTGATTGAAATATAACGATAATTGTTGTAAGTTTCGGAACAAGTCAAACCACCTTTCATCGAAAACGCTGCCTAATCCCTTTGAGATATATGCTCTACTACCCAGGCGAGGCCGGGGCAGGTTGCTAGTAAAGGCGAAAGTTTGTGCAGTTGTGAAGATATTTGGCTGAAGATAAGGCCAAAACTTCTGAATGGATCGACCTGAAATTTTGCACACGTACTTGACTAACCTGGAATTAGAATAATTTATTTATGCTACCTAAAAAAAGCAAGCGAAATCGTGGGCAGACACTGGTTGATCATAAATTAGTATTTTAAGTACCTACTTGTAAGAAACTCCAACAGTTGTTGTTAATTCCAATGGACCTGCTAGTTTTAAAGTAAAGTAATAGTAGATTGTTACACAAGGGTAGTAAGGGAGTCTTGTTCTGTAACAAGATCCAATTTGGTGCCAGTGCGAGCGCAGCTCGCAAAGGGCCCTAAATTGGATTGAGTGCACCCGAGATATTTAGATGCCCGAGCGAAGCGAGGGCAAATATAGTTCGAGGGTGCACTCGATCCAATTTCGCGCACTTGCGAGCGCTCGCAAAGGGCGCTAATAGATCGAGTGCTCCCGAGAATATAGTTCGAGGGTGTAATAGCTACTTGCAACCGAGGTAAGCATTCTACTTTACATCATAATGGCGAGGCAAATAAAACATTTAAATACTTAGGTTTGACAAAATGTAATTTTTATTAGAAAAAAATATTATTTATTAAAATTGATAGTAATATTACTACAATTATTAAAATGCAGTGAAACTGGTTGGCCAGGAATGTGCACTGTTTGAACTAAGTTTTGAGACAGTGCTACACTATTTTCGTGACGTGTAGCTTGGTCCGACTCCGATAGTGTCACACTATCTTTGTAACGTGTAGCGTCGTCCAATTTGGAAGGCCCTGGTTGTGGCTCTATATTCTTTATAGACTCGGTTATTTTGTTACATATTTTCGCTTTATTCTCAATAGACTCTTCGATGTAACCTTCTGCAACCGTGGTGGACTTCCACCCACCCAGTCTTTTGACAGTGGTAATATTTGGACCGGTATCCGCTAACATAGTCGCAGAAGTCCTGCGGAGACTGTGCCCGGTGTATAGCTCAGGATCTGGGAGGTTCAAGTAAGTCGCCACTTCTTTAGGGACTGATATCAGTTTGTTTTTGCCCATTGGCTGGCGAATGCATTGACCATTTTGAAATTAAATAAATCCAGAAGAAAAAAATAGTTTTTGGCATATTCTTAGGGTCGTTTTTCTATATCTTTTTGACAATTTCGCCGAAATCATTATCATTGACGACGAATGATCGATCCACTTTTGTTTCGGTGTTCCTCAGTCTTACTACAATCACATTACCGGCCATTGTGATATCTTCTTGTGTAAGACTTTTAAGTTCTTGGCTTTTGCACGCCCTAAAGACTCCCATTATGAAGAAAACTCCCATTATGAAGTAAAAAATTTGGTACTAAAATGTAACAAAAATACAAAAGAATAAATTACCATTATTGCACAAGAAAAACACATACATAGGTATTAGGTTCTTCATTTGAAATGGCTTGTACATACATACCTTTATTGCTAAAAACTTTTCGTTAGGAGCGTCTTTGAGGAAGGTTTGTATCTCTTGTGAACTGAAAACCTTTGATTTTTTACTTTTATACCAGCGGACTGCTTCTTGAGGAATGCAGTTAGTTTTGCATATTTGTTTATTTTCAGGTCATGTTTTGTGTTCAAAGTAGCTTTCAGCATAGAGTAGAAACTCCACAATGATGATGGTTTGTAACTTTTAGAGAGCTGACTGAAATACACAAGCAATACACTTTCTGACAAATATTTTATTACTTTTTCTGCACGCCATTTATTGAAATCTTCATAGGATTTTAGGTATCGGTCTCTGGATTTGTCCGGTAAAAGATTTTGTACAACATCTTCTGCTTCGAGATGACAGAAATCAGGCGTCCGGACCAGTTCTTCATCTGATGAAGTACTTGACATACTGAACTACCACATTTAAACTTGTTTATTACAGTTTTAACTTTTAACTTTAGTTTATTACAGTCGCACAGATCAAATGAAATGAAATGCCGCCATTTCCACAGTTTTTTTTTCAGTAAAAGTTTTCTTAGAGGTTGTTTCACCAAGGAGTTTTGCATAGCTTGAACTGTAAAGTCTTTACAATTCAAACAAAGTGTGACGTAATGAGATTTGAAAATGGAATTCCTATAAAAATGTAATGTGTTGCGAATACCATCTTACACAGCCTCTTTGCTTAATTTGTAAAACCTTATTGCCGAGCATTATGATGTAAAAGATTTTTATTTGCCAGAACAGATGAGTAATGTAAAGTAAATAAACCTTAAATAAAAAGAAAAATTGACAAAATCTAAAAAAGATTGCGTAAGTGAAAAATCAAAAACTGAAAAAACTTTACGCAAATAACGACTCGTATATAACTACAATACAAAAATTACAGAGAAGTATGTTTGCATTCGCAATCAGAACAGAAGGCCTTTTTTCATTACAAATAGAAAATTTTTAATTTTGATTTGTTAACCCATCCTGATCCATAACTAGGATAAAATATGACGATCTGAATGTCTCAGTACAAAAAAATGAAGATTTTTGTATTTTGGATACAATATAAAGTCTTACGGAGGTACTAAGTGTCGCATTAACATAAACAGCTATTATAAATTAAGATATTTCGATAAAACCTTATGCTTTGTTTCCTGAACATTGTATCTTCCTTTATGTGATCGATAAACATCAGATAAGGTTGTAAGAAATAACGGTTATGACTTAATAGAGTTGTTTTTAAATTTTCTACACGTTAAGAAATCGCAAGTCCACAAAACACATTTCTTGGACATGCAATTTCGTTTTATAGTGCGAGCTGCCATAAATTCAAATTAATGCTAATATAGTTACATTTTAGACACTGTGAGACTCCTGTAAATGATTCAAAATTAATTTGCTGTGTAAATATAAATAGTTATTTGATAACAAAACACAGTTTTGTTAACTATGGAAAACTTTATATCGGAGAGTGATCTGTTCACAGCTATAATTGATAATTTGATGGAAATAGGTGCCGTCGTTCTTTTCTTATAATGGCATTTAATTTTGTACTCGAATTTTAACTGTCAATCTTTAAAATTATCATATCATGTTTTGCAAACCGCACGGTGCGGTTTGGATCCCCTTAATTTTAATCCAGATGTTATATGAAATATAGTTTGACATTTTCACCAAGGATTAATTAAAAATAAGGTCACCAATACATGAAGTCTGCCTTTTGTAATGCACAGCGGGAATACCTTATAAATAATATTGTACCTTTCATACTGTTAATAAGTATTGAGTTATGGTGTAGGGCGGTTTTCTTTAAGAAATTTGCCAAGCGATTCATTTTACCGACGAATGGGACTTTAAAGGTTAAATGATGGTTTATTGCGTCGTTTATTTGATCAATGCGTGCGAAAACTAACAGAAAATGCATCGAAAGTATTCTTGAAATGATACTGATATGACAATTATATTCAACGTTTGTGTAGAACCATTGCAATTGGAAGATAAACAAGACATCTGAACAGTGGCTTGATACTGCGTTAAATCTTGAATAAAGAAGTATTCATCAATCTTGTTTAAATTTAAAGTTAACCCATTTATGCCCACAAAGATTTAGTATTTTTCCCCACGTAATTTTTGCATATGTTGTTCCCAAATAAATATAATTAGACACATATTTTTTTATTTTGAGTTGCTGTTTCTCAAAGTACCTTTTTTTGAAGGGTCACTATCGACCCCGCGGTCAAATAACGGTTTAACCACAGTAAAAAATGTATGGGTAAATTAAACGCAGTATGTTATTTTTAGTCAACAAGATTTTATATTTTTACTAAGGGACTAGTATGTTAAATAATTAGGAACATAACCGAACAAAACAAATCAACAATATATAGCAGGCTACGAGTGTTTTCAGTCCCATACTACAATAGGAAAGTTCTTGCTATTGACCTTTGAAACTCCAACCCAGCGTTGTACCCTGGGGTATCGACGTTGGCTCCAGACTTCCAGAGTTGCTGATTGAATCTGTGAAAGCCTGGTTGATGATTTAGTAGGTATTACGTCCTTCTCAGGACGTTGAGTCCCACATAATTCTGGTCCCCCTAGTGGCGGCGTAGCATGAGCTGGTACCCGGGGCGGATTTTTACCCGCCTCCAAGAAGCGGAAACAAAATGCTACGGCTGCCTTGGGGGTCTGTTAACAATTCCGACCCTCAACTCCTGACAATAATAAGGACCTACCTAAGACAATCAGCAATCGCAGCGAGCCGCAGTAATTTTGGAGTATGGTGAGGTGCAGTTAGCAATAAAGACATATGTATAAGGTAAGATGAGAACGAGCGGAGAAAGTTAGAACATTTTTTTTTGTCAGCGATTAATAAAAACGTAAGAATTACAAAACAATATATAACGGCGGCAAGCGAAGAAGCAAATAATTTTTTTATGTTCTGGCTGTGCGTGTGAGTTCGAGGTGCCAAGATGACACCCCTCGGAGCTTGGTACCCCTTACGCCGCTAGTGATCCCCCAGATTAGTTTATACGTAACCAAATTTCCTCGCCGAATTAAAAAAAAATTACAGCCTAGGTATTTCATTGGTAAACAATAATCAACGTGACTTGAGAAATGGGGCGAATTCTGTATCATATCTTCCCAGAGGGTCGGTAGTGACCCACCAAAATATGCGGTTTAATAACGGGGTGAAAAACATATTTTACTCAGAACTTATTACTGGTGTACCTTTATTATGTATTTACTTTACTAATAATTCATAAATACAGACTATAATCCTAGTAAATATATAATAAGTTATATTTTTGTCACAGCCGGTGCATAAATTTCGTGGTCAAAATCAAGTTACAACTTACATTGCAATTAAATAACCGAAATTGAGCTCTGTTGTCAGGTATGGTGGCATTGGGTGATAAGCTATTCCATCATACAATACATAAATGGCGTTAAACACAATTTATTCTTTATTATTTTCATTTTGGGGGCATCCAAGCGAGAGATTAAAGTTTGGGTCGTTTTCGTGCTTTCGGGCATATATGGGTTAATTATATCACGTACCTAGGCAGGTTAGGTACGTCTAGTAGGTAGGACAAGTTTCTGTTTTATAATTGAGGCCTTATTCGATATCCATAATAGTTTCTTATTTTACTTAGCCCCAAGGCCTAGGGTACGCTAGGAACGAATAAACGCTTTTTGTATATAAAATAATAACAATGTTGTAAAAAACTTTTGTAAATCAAGCTTTCATTTAAATATTTGAAAGTGCTTAAGGAGAAAAATCCAACGAATCCGTCATCAGACCAGCTCCATGGTACCAACATTACGTTGTCACCGAACTTACATAAGTACCTATACTAGTTATCTCAAGGATTACTGGTCTAAAATTCTGTTGGAAGATTTATCCTACACATATGTACGTAGATAAAAACTAACAGGGCAAGGTAAATAAAAGCTTGTAAAAATGGCAGTACCTAATAAAATAACATATTTTTCAGAGTGTTATATTTTTTGTTAAAACTAGAGCTAAGTGTAACATACCAGCTAGCCTCAGTTCCCTGCATGTAGATCACTCTCAGTAAATCAGCGCGAGCCAAATGCGCGTGCGACGAGTATGGATCGACTGTCGCTCGGAATAAAAGCGACGCGGGAAACGTATGAATATACGATGACGGTTTTGGAGTATTCGCATGCATTATACTTATTCTGCGGTATTAGTATGAATTCTTGGAATTATAGCTAATAAAATTTGTCTAAGATATAGCTTAGCCTGATCGAGCTAGCTAGGAATTTAGTGTCATAAAAAACTTGGATTTTGTCTTGCTTGACTAAGCCAGTTGGATAAGTTAGACCGTGGAAACGGGAAATGGCAAACGTAAGGAAAGTAAAATGAGGTGAATAGAGAATCCATGGTGAATAGAAATCGACGAAATACTGGAGCAAGACATTACCTGGTATGTAGCAGTGGAAAGCCGTGGGGTTGCGGCGTACGAATATCGACCCCTCCAACTCAACCCGTGGATGTCGTAAAAGCCGACTAAGGGAACCTACCAGAGGAAGGGCAGCAGCTTCCTTCTGAGTATTTTTAAACACCAACACTGCGATCACCAATCCGCCTGCCAAGCGTGGTGATTATGGCAAATCCCCCCCTACATGGGAGACCATCCACTCGATGGACCGACGACATCGTAGCGGTCGCAGGGAGTCGATGGATGGAGGCGGCTCAGGACCGCTATTTGTGGCGTCGTACGGGGGAGGCCTATGTCCAGCAGTGGACGTGTATGGGCTGATGATGATGATGAGCAGTGGAAGTATTCTTATAGCCCGGCTACACGCTCAAACATTTGTGCAAACATGCATGCACAAACACAGTTTGCGCAAGCAAGATGGAGCGTGTGGCCAGGCTCAAACCAGTTTGCGCAAGCAAGATGGAGCGTGTGGTCGGGCTCATCTTACTTGCAACTGGTTTGTGTAATCATGCATGCACAAATGTTTGAGCGTGTAGCCGGGCTATTCTGCAAAAGGATGTTTTGCTCCAGTTTTTTGTCCATTAACATTCTCCCCGTTTTGCGGTATTAAAAATCACGGTTCGGGAGCAATATTTCTTTGAATAAAAGATGTCAAGCTAGCTTAAGAACTTAGATAATGTAGAAATTCACTTACGCGTGGCACGACCACTGAGACCACGTGTGTGTACTACAGTAAGATACCTACAATAAGACCACGTATGTACATAAGGAATATGTACATATATAATGTACATACATATATATAGGAAAGGCACCTCTCTGTTAGCCCATAGCAGACTTCGTTATACTACAGCGAGGGACTTACTGTCTGACATTTGTCTTTTCAACCAATGACAGATAGGTTGTTTTAAAACAGTTTTCCTTTAAAAGAGAATTAAGTCAAACTAATTTTACTATATCAACATGATTTATAGGTAAATTTTCGGTGAAATTCGTAAAATTTGACTTTTATAAAGATTCACATACCCACGGTATGCTTTTGTAAATCGTTTTTAATTAAATCTCAAGTGGCCAGCCTTTCCAGGCATGCGCACTCGACGCAAACGCGACAGCTTACTGGGTCGATATGCAAAACTCCCCAAAAAAACTTTAGCTTACTCTCCCAATCGAAAATTACTCGTAGAATATTTATGGCTCAATTTTGGCCAGTCCGCAATGCCGAATATTTGTACCCGCACAAACATTTTTGGCATGAACCTCTTTTGAGTTTAATTACAGTTGGATTTTTTGTCTTTGGATGGTTATTCAACGCATTTGTTATTCAGCTGCGGTGCTTTTTGCTGTCACCAGCTACGGACTGATACCGACGTTATAATCGATCGGGAACTCGATATGTGCTTTTTTTATTGTATTTTTGATCAATTGGGGGCAGCGGCTCTTCTGTCACTTTTTATTCTGAGGTTATGTAGGTGAATTTATTAATCCTATCCTACTAATATTATAAACATGAACGTTTGTAAGGATGGATGTATGGATATTTGTTACTCTTTCACGCAAAAACTACTGAAACGATTAGGCTGAAATTTGGTTTGGGTATAGTAAGGAACCTGAAATAACGTATAGGCTATTTTATCACGATAAAACGCGGGCGAATGCGCAGTCAGCAGCTAGTCTTTGATATTTTCCATTGTTAGAGAATCAAACGAAGTGGGGTGTTCGATGAATAAATTCTGCATCAAATGGACTACTTTGTATGATCACCCGATTTGGAGCTGATTTTTCTTAAGATTTCAGACTTTTCTTAAGATACAGAGTGTTCTATACTATTAATGAAACAACCTTTATTGCATTGTCAAAATGTGGAGACAAAGATAATATGGCGTGTTTTAAAAAACGATACTTACACTTATTTTAAGTTTTGCGGGATAAATATTAATCCCTTGGGGATACAATTTTTATGGAATCCCTTCGGGATCATTTTCTATACAATGAAAGAATTTTCAAAATCGGTCCATAATTGGCGGAGATATAGCGTAACACACATACAAAAAAAAACATAGAGACGTATTGAGAACCTCCTACTTTTGAAATCGGTTGAAAATGAAAAACGACAATAGTTTTAGTAGTCGCACTGATAGCTTGAGTAGATTATAATATTACTCCATTTTACATAATAGAGCAACGAATACATAATAAATTGTAACTCACTTAGATAAGCCACAAGTTATCGCATCTCAGCACTATATTTTCATTAGAAAACATTTAGATAATACGTTGCCGTCAACATAGAAAAATATATCACAGTAATACATAATCGTTAACATAAAATATCTCATAGCAATTATGGTAATTTGGTTAATTGTATGTGATTTATTGTTCTTGATTACAAGAAACGTAGTCTAATAAATGTTATACAAATCGGGTAAAATTGCCTATATCGACACTTTAAAGAATCTGATAGTTGTCTGACTGTTAAATGTAATGCAAAATGTGCTAAAATAAAAAGTCAAAGTGCAATGAATATTTTCATAAAGAACACCAAACAAATTAAAATTGCATTGTCAAAATCGTTTATAGCAACGGTAACAAAAAAGGCATTTAAAAGGAGAACTTTCAACGGTACAAACAAAAAGAGAAGACATTCTTAACAACTCTCTCTATAAACAGCGTATGTAATCGTGGCTCGAGAATCGATTCATACGTTTAATCGAGTAAACTCGGTTGGCTGCGAATGATTTATTGCTGTGACACGTGTTTTTTGCGTTCTGCGCAGCGCTCGCGGAAACGATTTCTGAATCATTTATGCCGACCGCCCGATGCCGGCCGTATTTGGAGAGGTGGACGCTTTTCGGGTGTTTCGCCTTAATTTCTGGAATATTGACCGGCTTTTTTACTTTTTCTGCTGAGATGAGAAATTGAATTTGACGTGGTTTTTCGATCGACCTGTTTGGGTCTTCTTCATGTAACGGTGTTTTGGCTGTATTTAATTTTTATGAGTTTTTGAAGTCTGGGAACGATAATGGTTTTGTCAATTGAACAGTTATTGATTAATTTACCATATTTAATTATACTTCGGAATTATAATTCGTGATTAATTTAATTACCTAAAAATTGGTTGATATATACTATAATTTCAATTAAATCAAGTAGATAACGTAGAAGTGTGCGCTTCTTTGAAAATTTACGAGTTACAGTTATATGAGTAGACAAGGAAGTCCGGGGCGGAAGTTTCCGCTCTACGTATGTTCTTGTCTACTCTTCTGGACACTAAACAATTTAGTAAGTGTCTATAGGCTTGCCCCTTATTCATAATAGTCTACTAACTTAAAGCATTGCTAATTCCCAATCAGTCTTCTTGTATTGACGAAAGTCAGAGTGAGAAATAACACTGCTTGGCAGCTGTTTTAAGTTAGCAGATCAATATGAATAAGGGAGTTGTTCTTTATAACAATAAATAGGTCACATTACACCTACCAATATAATAAATGTCAAAGTTTGCATGGATGGATGTATGGATATTTGTTACCCTTTCACGCAAAAACTACTGAACCGATTAGGCTGAAATTTGCTATGGATATAGTTTGGGACCTGGAATGACATATAGGCTATTTTTTATTCCGATAAAACGCGGGCAAAGGCGCAGGCAGCAGCTAGTATATTATATATTAAATATGTTATATATATGTTATTCCAGGTCCCCAACTATACCAAATTTCAGCCTAATCGGTTCAGTAGTTTTTGCGTGAAAGTGTAACAAATATCCATACATCCATACATACAAACTTTCACATTTATAATATTAGTAGGATTATGTATATATATTATTATATTCATATAAAAAAGAACTAGTTTCCGAGTCTCGCAGATTTAATCCAGTCTATATAATTAAAACCTCGAATTCAATTTTGAAAGCCGACAAATTGTCATGAACAATTTACAAAAAAAGGTACCCCAAAACATCCGATGGCTTCCCGAGAAATGCCTTATTAATTTTCATGAGTCGAGCCTGCTCTAGTTTTTTATCAAAACCACTTTGCAACCACTGCCTGTTGCGTTTCACTTGTGATGAATGATAGAGTGAAAGGGGCTTTATAGTGGAGGTTTTAAGGTAGGTTTTAATTTGAAAATTAATAGGAAACTGTCTATTTGGATATTGTATGTATGAAAAGAAATAAAATTCAAGAAACAATAATTGTAGTGTGTAATATTGTAGATGCGGATAGAAAATAATTTACCTATGTAACTAGCTGCTGCCCGCGCCTTTGCACGCTCTTTTCTGAGATAGAAAGTATATGGCAGGCTCCGAGATACCATGTATCTCGATCTCGAAGATCCGTTCAGCCATTTAGGTGTGAAAACGTAACAGACAGACGGGATTACACACATTTATAAGATTAGTATGGATTAAAATCAAAAATTGTTACCAGTAAAACAATTTTTTATACTTCGTTTGACGACAATCTCACCTGATGGAAAGTGACGATGTGGCCGACGGTGTATCACGAAGCGCTAGAAGATACCTATTCACTCTTGTCTAACCCTCTTATTCATAATGGTCTGCTAACTTAAAACAGCTGCGAAGTAGTGTTATTTCTCACTCTGACTTATGTCAATAGAAGGAGACAGAGTGAGACTTAGCAATACTTTAATTAAGCAGACTATTATGAATAAGGAGTAGGTAAGTCTTTGTCTTGTAACGAGTCTTGTCAAATAACTTTTTTACCGGTATTAACTCGTTAAAATAATTGGTAGGAATCGAACCCATTATCTTACTTCAAAGCAAACCTTCCCCCACTGTGCCATTAGACAGATGTCACAAAGCTCGATAATAAATCTGCATAGTAAGTATCAGAACATAGAGCTACTGATCTATTAGAATTGACGTAACTCTCCATAAGGCATTGAAACTGTACCGGATGTGTTAGAACAATAAATAACAAGTAAACATAGACTGCGTCGTGCTCTCACCATCGAGAATAGACTTGCTCTTTGTCGGCTACTGCCGTGCTGTGGTGCAGGGGTGGACTACCTTTTCAGAAGTGTAAACGAAGCAAACATAAATATCGCTTTATTTAACTAAATATTTTTTTTACTTATTTAACTAGATAATAATTATCGCCCAACGACGCACATGCCTATCTCCAGGTCTGTCAGGCTGCGACAGCGGCAGCAGCATGCGGGTAGTGAAAGCGTTTAATAGTTTTCATCCAACAAACATCCATCGACAGCTTTCCGGAAGCTTTCAACTACAAGTACAAAGAAGCTGAGAGAGATAGAGATCTAGATTGAGAAGATCTGATAGAGTTTGATTCATTCTTATCAGACTATTAATATAATGTCTCCAAGTGCTGTTCGCCATTTTTATTATAGTGTTGTCTTAGTCCTGTTAAAATCATTAAATAATTGATGTACATATACAGCGAATGGAAAATGTTTAGCACGCCTGCTTCAGTAGCACGGTAGTGTTCGTTGCAGACTTAATTCGCGCCGATCTGACCGCCGCCACCGTTTGAAGCGAGAACTGATTTTATTGTTTATTTACTGAACTATCTATTATATCCTTTGGCTGGCGTGTGAAAATTGAACAAAAATTACAATTCACTTATTTACAAAATGGCAGACCAGTGTTACTTACATACACTGGTCTGCCATTTTGTAAATAAGTGTAAGGGTATGTAAGGGTATTTTTTCCTACCTCTCTAAAGTCCTTAATAATGAGTGGATGATATTTTTTTTGCTGGCTTACCTAATGTTTTGGGATATCGTTATATAGCTCGGGTGTAGGAATACTATTTGTCGATTTAAGGATTAGGAATATACTACCTATGCATTGAAATGCAGATTTTCGAGTCAGTGTCCCTGTACTATCTAGAGTTCTAGACGGTTGTTTTTGGGAATGTAAAAAAAACGTAGGACCTAGTAGTACAGAGAGCATCAGCAACTGGTAACCCTCTAGTCTTAGAAGTGTAAACGTTAATGGGGTTGCCAAATGAAATGATGCTGCCCTCCCTTCATTACAAGGGAAATTTACGAATAATAGTCGATTTACTTGCAAGGCACATCTTGCTTTTTTGTCGGATAGCAATTAATATCTCGTCGAAATTACATTGAAAACAAATGAATTTGTTAGCTGTGTAATACAGGTAAATAAGTTTTAATAAATCGTGCAACTACGGAACCCTTTTCTACGCGTGTCCTTGCACTCTCCTTGCACGGATCTTTTATTGGAGTTACCTTAAGCAGTAGGAGCCAAAAACTCGTGATGTCGTTCCCCGCTTCCCGTTGCAGATCAAAGCTCCCAGCATCACGTCATCAGTTTATCTCACGTGTATCTGCTACCGCTTGTTAGCTGTATCTGATGGGCTGTTGCATGATTTGCGAAAAATTAAGGTGCGGTTGGGAACAAAGGCTGGGCCCGCTATCAAGAAGTACATGGCTTTCACGATGGTTTTCTCTAAATAATTAGGTAGAAAATGGTAACAATAAAGGCGAAAGCCTTAACCGGATGTGACGCGGCGGGCGAAGGTCCGCCTGCGACGCAAGAGGTTGCGGGTTCGATTCCCGCCTTGGGAAAAATGTTTGTACAATCTACAAAAACCCGGTAGGACTAATAAAAATAAATATTTGTCTATGTAATGTATTAAGTATATCAGTCATCTAGTACCCATAACACAAGCTCTGCTCAGCTTGGGGTTAGATGATGCTGTGTGGATTGTCCAGCATTGTTATTTTTAACACTTATCTACATATATTAGAATGCACACAGATATTATTACCCCATGTAGAAACCAACGATCCTATCAATTCAAGTTTCTCTGGCGAAATCGCTCTTGAGCTCAATTGTCTCTTATTCTTCTAGCTTTTGCCCGCGGCTACACACACGTTATTTAATGAAATAAAAAGTGGCCGATTTTTAATTCCAGACCTAGAACTACCGGTATGAAAATTTTCAGCACGATCCGTTCAGTAGTTTTGTCGTGAAGAGGTAACAAACATCCATCCATACATCAAAACTTTCGCATTTATAATATAAGTGTGATTTATTTTGTAAATAGCAATAGTTCTTATCACATAAATTTCAGATTTTAAACAAGATAGTTTTAACTTCAATCATAAAACCTCTTTTTTTAAACCTCTCGCTGAGACCTAACTATAAAGTACGTATTTACAAATTGCCCCAAAAGCGACAACGTGACAAAAACAAAATCACGTAAAATTGCCTGATTAATTGTTTAATTAATTGCAGTTGGTAGACCGACCGGTCCAGGACGATTAACTTACGGTTGTTGAGAGCGCTGAATCATTTTTGTGAGATTTTTCTGCCGATTAAAGTGTTCATCATCATCAGCGTCTAGTGATGCACATAGGCCTCCCCCAAACGACGCCACAAATAGCGGTCCTGAGCCGCCTCCATCCAACGACTCCCTGCGACCGCTACGATGTCGTCGGTCCATCGAGTGGGAGGTCTTCCCACAGTCCGTTTCGCATTGCATCGCGGTCGCCCCTCGAGAACCTTTACTCCCCAACGCCAAGTCAAACAACAGTTGCACAGTTATTTAAAAAATGCTTAGCAATGAGTATATAATGCTCTGGCTGAGGTTACATTAAAAAAAATATATAATAAAAGGAGACATTAAGTTTTCTTAAATTTTCTAGGTTTCTGCGAAAGTTTCTTTTTTTTATGTATGAACCTTCTACTATAAATTAGAAAACAATTTTTAAAAAAAGATGAATGAAATCGGTAAAGCCCCCGTTCTCAAGTTATAGCCGGACCAGGAGAAATAGTGGTTCATTTTTATACATAGATATATATAAATAGATATCAGTCATCTAGTACCCATAACACAAGCTCTACTTAGCTTGAGGCTAGAATAAGACGCTGTGTGGATTGTCTGTCATTTTTGTGATATTTTTACAAAGCATCCGTGTTAGCCGTGCAGCAGGGTTATTCATTTTCCTTTTGCACTTCCTAGAAATCCACATCAACACTTTCAATAGATAACATTATGAATACAATTTCACAGCTCTGAGATATTCTTTGAATGTAACCTGTACTTCTCTTCAGACATTATCGAGAAATGGATCAACAGCTCTGAATGGAATAATTCCGTTACAGACATTTTCTAATGTAATAGCTATCATGCTTACTGTTGGAAACTAATTTCAATCTCACCAAATGGTTTCAAATATGAATTACTAGCTGCTGCCCGCGCCTTCGCCCGCGTTTTATAGGGATAAAAATAGCCTATATGTTACTCCAGGTCCTAAACTATACCCATACCAAATTTCAGTCTAATCGGTTCAGTAGTTTTTGCGTGAAAGAGCAACAAATATCCATACATCATACATCTCCTTACAAACTTTGACATTTATAATATTAGTAGGAAGTAGGATAATAGCTGATGCGGCAAACGTTGTTTTGCCATCGACCACTGAGGGTTGAAGATCATTACAGTACTTACTAATTTCACTATAAAAAATAGGGGTTGGTTTTAATAAGCTTGAGGGTCCTAAGTATTTTTATGCCACATCATAAAAAAAAATATCAATTTTGACCAAATATTAATTAAAATTTGGGCTGATTAACCCTTATTCAACACCTATTCTCAGACCTACCGAATATACCTTCAAAATAAATTTCATAAAAATCGGTCAAGCCGTTTTGGAGAGTTTTGTTACAAACACTGTGACACGAGATTTTTATATACATATAAGATTCATCATATCAGCCCATACACGTCCACTGCTGGACATAGGCCTCCCCCATACGACGCCATAAATAGCGGTCCTGAGCCACCTCCATCCATCGACACCCTGCGACTGCACATATCCTCCACATAACATTCCTTGTTTTCTACATACTAATCTTATATGTATTTTTTTTTACATATAAGATTAGTATGAAGAAAATAAGGAATTGTATGTCATATAATTGACACGGTCGGTATCCACGAAAGACCAGCGCTATGGTATGATCTGCTTTGTCATATGCTGAGTGGAGACCAATTTTGTCAGTTTCTCTGATAAATTCATGGTTTATTTAGGTATATGGAACTTATTCGTCTCTGTACTGGCAAAAGAAAAATCTTTTAATGTTTTAACCGCCTTCAAAGGGAGGTTATCAATTCATCAGTATATTTGTTTAAGGTATGTTACGCGATATCTCCGCCAATTATAGACCGATTTTGTAAATTCTTTCAAAATTGTATAGAAAATGATCCCGAAGGGGTCCCATAAAATACTTATTCCCATGGGTTAAGTATTTATCCCGCAAAACTAAAAATAAGTGTAAAAGTAAGGAAAATTGAAGTTGGTTCCCGTTTTTTAAAACACGCCATCATATTACTTTACAATAACATATTTCCCCAACAACGTCGGGATTTTTAGGCATCAAAGGCCTGGTCCATTCCGGTTGCATCAGTTGTGTCTAGTATATTTTCTTTTTCCTCTTATTATTTGTTAGTAATTTTATAAGTTTTGAAAATGTTAGTTACTCCTACGTTAGTTTACTTCATTTTACCTATTTGTTACCAAGATAGAACTATCTGTAGATTGTTTGCAACAGTCTGCAGTTAGCTCAATTGTTTCAATTGTAAATACTAGTTTAATTTCTTTATATTATTTGATTGTTATTTTCTTTGTCAATAAATGTATTTATAACAGATAGAACTGTTCTCCATTTTTCATCCGCAAGCAAGCAGTCTTTTAGCTTTTGTAGGCGAGTACACATAAATGGTTATAATATAAGTTATTATGTAAGTTTAAGTTTTAGTTTAAGTTTAAGTTCAGTAATAAATATTAGTTTAAGTTCAGTAATAAAGATACACAGTCTTAATTATAATAGAAGACACCTTTTAAGTATTGTGGAAATACTTGTAGGTGGCTTCGCTCTTCCACGTTTTGAATGTATGTATAATTGAATTATAAGGTGTTTAAAACTGTTTGTTCTTCAATAAAATAAAAAATCACCCTTTTTCGACAGTAAACGTTTCGTGGCATCTTCTACCAATGTTTATAAAACGAAACCTACCTTCATCAATCACCATTTAATTTATATCCCTAATTTATATTTTGCCTCTTTAATGATTATGCATAAGTAACAACTTAATTAAGGTAAAATTAAAATGTGTTTTTGCTTGTAACTGATTCATTGACATCATTAAGTGAAATGGGATCAGATTACTTTTATAAATGTATTAATATTTAGATGGTCGATACACTCATTAAATGTAGTCGGGTTACATATAAATCAGATTGTTAGATATAAATCTACAGTTGATTATGTTGTGGAAAGTTCCTAGTTTAATTCTAACTGTTCTCAGATCCAATTTCATTTCTCAAATCTTGTAGATACTTAGAAATAAGACTAACTCCACACCATGAACTAATTATTAATTTATTATCATATACATAGGTATATTATTGTATTTGTATTATTTTTGCTAAATGATTTAATCTTATCTAAATAATGTGGGCCATAATATGACTTTTTAAGTGGCGAACGTCGACAGACAATACTGATTCGATTAGTGCGGAGCATCCGATGCTGGCTTGTCGACGCTAGCCTTTATCGCATAAGAATTTGTTTTTCTTGTTAACTTATATCTCACGATAAAATTGACCCTTAATTGTGAGAGTATGTAAATCAGTGACATCCGGTTGTTCAAACGCTAGTGCGTCATGGAGAGTTATTCCCAACGTCCCACGTGAGACGTGTTCATTCACGTTTCAAGAAAAGTATTCCCAACGTCTCACGGAAACGGACCTATAGCCAACGTCTCACGGGCACTGAAAGAGTTACCTCGATGATCAAATCTCTTCTCATATAGTTTTTTTCTTGCCGGATTGAAAACATAGAGCACAGAACCTTATACGAAAAAGATAGATACCTACAATAAACACGAAGAAAACAATACAAAACTCTTTATAGTACACCACCAAGTTAAATAAAAACAACGATACGACGACAAAGAACAACGACAAAGAAAAATTTGAAGCTTTTTTTGAGTATAATGTGAAATATTTAAGCACAAGAAAGCCATCTACAAAATACCTACAAATCCAATAAATCAAAATGCACCACCAACTAAAATTAGCAACGACAAAACCACTGCGCCCGCGTCGCATAAATCAACCCGATTCGTCGTCCCGCTAGGTGGCGCTCCATCGAGATAGCCAGGTTTAGCGAGGATTTATCTGATCCACCAATAGAAGACATGGGACACGTCAAACGATTTCTATTTACGTTATTTTTCTACCTACTTTGTATGCTTAGGTACGTATCGAAACGCAGGGAGTCGATGTATCTGACCTGTAAAATTTTTCCAAAAATAAATTGATTATTATAATTATTATTATTCCGGGGAGGAGGCTCAGAACCGCTATTTGGGACGACGTATGGGGGAGGCCTATGTCCAGCAGTGGACGTGTATGGGCTGATATAATGATGATGATTGTATGCTTTTGAACATAGTGCATGGTTCAGCAATTAATTTGTATATGTGCCCGGGTTATAATAGCAGTCAATTTGTAAGTTTTTTCAACACAGTTTCTTTCTTGCAAGTTGGAAGCATTAATGTACTTATTATTATTCATGTATGAACCCATCTTGAAGACATCGTCAAAGACGCAGGTAACCTCGTAGGTAACCTAGATGCAGAATTCACAAGATCGAAGATTCTGCTAAAACCCAGCGATGGATCCCGGATTAGAATTATAACTACCGGTGTCCAGGAATTTTCCAGAAAACTGATCTCAACAGCCTCACCTACTATAGTTCAACTTCAACGATATATTCCTGCCCCTATTTTTTGCTTTTTTGATTTGAATGAGCTCTATCAAAAAATATTCAATAAACGTATATTTTTTACGCATTTCATTCACATTATTCTTGACCTATGTATGTCAAGAATATTGGCGGAAAAGGTTCCGTCTCTTAAAGTTGCTACATTATCTTTGTCAACTCGTGTCGAGTTTGTATCGAAAAACGTGTTGTTTGATACAGATATGTTTTTAGAACAATAAATTGTATGATTGATGACCGTTGTCCATCCTTTTTGTGATTGTAGAGCAATAGCTGTTTGAGGAAGCTGCCTTATATGCGATAATATTATTCAGAGAGCTTTTTCTTTCGTGTGCCTTACGGTGGCTGTGGCGTAACTTATTTTCATCTATTCTCTGTAATCTATGATAGCGTACCTATAGTGTTTTAAGATATTCTTTAAATGACGATATAGTGAAAAACATTATAAGCATTTTCAATGAATCCCAACTAATATTATAAATGCGAAAGTGTGTTTGTTTCTCCTTCCTTAACGCCATAACTAAGCAACCAATCAACTTGATATAGAGCATGCTTGGCATAGAGTTAGTTGAAAGGATGGAGAGTAACATAGGCTAGGTACTTTTTGTTCAGGTAACGCGGGTAAACCGCGGGGAACAGCTAGTAAAGGTTATAAATGTTCTAATTGAAATTTTTTAACTAATTAGAGTAGATATTTTGATTACATAATATTAATAGACAATGAAGTATTACATTTAATAAATACAATAAACTAAAAAGTACTTCCACAAAACATTCCATGACGTTTAGATAACGCGATAATTCTTTGGAAGATTGAATCTGTGCAGCATATAGTAAAAACACGTTGCTGTCACAGCCTTCTAAGTTTTGCAGTATTTATTGATCTGCACCAATTAACTCAGCCAAAAACGTCCACTGCTAGACATAGGCTTTTTTCAAAGAATACCACAAAAGTTAACTCAAACTTCAAACTCAAAGTTCTATAATTTCATTAGAACTCATGGACACGGATACAATGACCGGTCCTGAAATAAAGTAAGTCCTATAGTTATACATGCGAGTTATATAATAGCGAGCGTGTTCTATGATATTTTTACTATAACAATAAAATAGGCCACATATCGTAAGTTCACGCCGAGGTATTCTCAAACAAACCTATCCGCCATCTCCCGCGAAATGGAATTTAGGGAATCTCGGGTGTGCCACAAATATTCACTATCTTCACTGTAGCGACAGTGGCACAGCCTTGAAAAAACAGCTGGACCAATTTATAACAATCTTTATGATGTACTTGAGGCGTGACAGCCTAGAAAGTTTTTCATATCCTCCTATTTCATAAAAGCCATTTCTCCGTCTTTTATAAATTTATCCATCGTGTGGCATTTTACAATTGCCATTTTATGGGCCTTGTGCATAAGCTCAAAGTCACCCAGCGAGCTATGGAGAGAGCTATGGTCGGAGTTTGTCTACGCGATAGAATCCACAGTACGGAAATCCGCAGAAGCACCAAATTTACTGACATAGCTCTCAGAATCAGCAGGCTGAAGTGAAGATGGGCAGGCCATATAGCTCGTAGAACCGATAACAGTTGGGGAGTAAAGGTTCTTGAGTGGCGACTGCGATGCAATGCGGAACCTAGTGTGGGAGACCTCCCGCTCGAAGGACGACAGTAGCGGTCGCAGGGAGTCGTTGGATGGTGGCGGAATGATGATTATGATGAAGTTCTTTCTGGTATGTCTGTCAGGTGCACTCACAGAATTGTGAATAATAATTCCTAATTCTGTGGGTGCACTGCATCAGGTGGGATGAGGATTAGCGAAAAACTGGTAAAGGTGCTATGTCTATAATGTTTGGTTCGACGAACAAGTCTTCGACTTCTTTGGAAGTAACATTACCTAATCTGCACTTCTAGTGTACCGCAGGATTGACGCAGCGAAGACGAATGTTCGCCAACTCAACACCACTAGCGAGAGGCGGCTCAGAACTGAGATACAATGAAAGGCTTGTGTCAAGATCTACTTTGGGGTGCAGAGCCACTTCTGTTACTGGTCCATTTTATGTTTCTGTTAGTAGGTTTTAAATGGCTTATTCCAATAATCCTCTTACATAACACTGGGATTTCGGGAGATTGTGTCTAGAAATGCCCTGCCGGCTCAGAAAGAAGACACGCAAGGCATTTTTATGTTAGCTGTTTTCCATCAGCTATGTTCAGGATAAACGCTGGAAATTCTATATCTAAAGTAAGTCTAACTAGAAATCAGTGGAATTTGCGATATGAGTCAGCGACAAGCTCGGATGCCGTGATACTTTGACCTTTCGGATAGATGCAAAGAAATGTTTTATGATACTTTATTTCTACGCAACATCTTGTGCATTAATATCTATTGATTAATTATAGTCATGCCACCCTTCTGAACCCTTAAAAATTCATGAATTTTTCTGAAATCATTAAAATATCCCAAAGGAAGAGAATTCCCAAGGAAAGGGTATGTAATGGATATGGATGGATATTTTTTTCTTATGACTTTGGTGTTTGTTGAAGGTACTTAATAATAATAATAGCGAGCGTGTTCTATGATATTTTTATATCTGGGTTAGACTAGTAATTTAGGACCTACCTACCGTAGGTAAAAAGTCTAGACTAAAGACAACATTTCTTTTCCATACTTTTTCTTCACTTAAATACATAATCATCGGATTTTTTTTCTAGTCTCGTTCTATATTAACAAATTAAAAAACGATAAAAATTAAATAATCGATTTTATTCAATAACATTTACAAATTCAAGCAAGATATTTTAAAATGTTTGAAAGTGTCACATTTTGGCAATTTAAGTATATCGCGGCGGTAAAGTACCGAATTTATTGCGATTAAGATCGAAGATTTGGATAAGAATAATAAAAACAATATTATGAGCTAAATTTTATTCAATGTATGAACCACAAGCAACGATAATAGTGTAAACGAAAAAAGTGTTACAAATCCATGTACGTTGCCAAAATTATAAACCTCATCTTTTAGCCACTTAGATATAATAGGAAAGTAAGTAAACCCAAACAGGTATTTTGTGACGTGAGGTACTAGGTGGACATAACATCACAGGGTCTTGGAAACTCCTACAAGTGTCAAAAGAAAGGGCACTCTCAAACCACCTGTGGTGGTCTGAGCCCCACATTATAGCAAGTGGCTGGGATAGATGATACTAGGAACAGGTATTTTGTAAGGTGAGATAATAGGAGTTCATAATATTACAGGGTCTTGTGAAACTCCAACAAGTGACAAAGGAAGGAGCACTTCCAAATCACCTGTATGAGCCCCACTTTACAGCAGGTGGCTAGAATGGATATTACAAACAGTACTGTAGTAACAGGTTTTTTGAGTTAAGGATACTAGGAGTTCATAGCGTACAGGATTTTGGGAAATGTCAACAAGTGACAAAAGAAAGGCCACTTCTATGTGGTGGTAAAGCCCAAGTTATAAGAAACTAGTCTCTGCCTGCAGGTTCGCACGCTTTTTTTCTATGAAAATCTTCTAAGTTCTATCCCATGGGAACTAATTTATGGGATGGAAAGTACCCCATGTTCCAGGTCTAGCCCCATTCAGTCAGATCCGCTCAGTAGTTTAGGCATGAATAAGTAACAAATATCTGAAAGTTTGGCTGGGTGGATAGATGGAAAGATAGATTTCCATCTATCAATCCATCCATCCATCCAAACTTTCACATTTATCATATGATACTAGTCTTGTGTAGTTCAGGAATAATGAACTAAAATGAATTAGTTCCGACCAGTGAACTAGTAAGAACGATTCAGCTCAACTAGTTCCTTGTGTTCACTTGCTCTTCAGTCACGAAATCTCGAAACCACTAAAAAGTTGGCGTCTGAATTTCTATTTTCTATGGCATAAAGTTTAAAATCCAATAACAATAATAAAAAGAACTGTTTGAGAATGCATTTCGATTACTCGTTCCTTAGTACAATGTTTCTTTTAGTTCACTGTTATATTCCGTGATTCCGTGTAAGACGGAACTAGAAGACAAGGGAATAATTAAGGGAGAACAAAGATAGAGAGAGCGCATATTCCGCGGTAGTAAGAGAGACGTAGACATGCATCTTGTTCTCTAGTTCAGTAGTAACTTGTCTCAAAGGAACGAATAACGTAGAACAGAGATAGCGCATAATCCCCGGTAGTAAAAGAGACGGAGGGGTAATAAATGAGAAACTTTATTTGTTTGAAGATAGAGATCAAATTGCCCTGTTAGTATTTTATGTTTGCAACTTTTGTCAGTGTAATATCTATGTACCTACTTGTATTATTTTTGTTACGAGTAAGGAAGGAGCATTGCATTTCGATATTTCGTCGGTAAATGGATATTTCGTCTGTTTTCGTGTATGTTTTGGTGAAATAATATTATAATTAATATTCAGTAAATGTAAATAGTATCCAATCTAGTTTCTGACACAAAACAATCGATTGTGTATTTTTAAGCATTAAAATAGGAGCCCTTTCGTGATTAAAACGACCCAAAAGTTTTGCCGAGTGGGGTACTAATAGAACTAGAAGTCCGAACTAGTACATTAGTGAGATTGTACTAGGACAGAGCGATCTCTTTACTGACCGATCAAGAACAAGCCTATAGGATACCATTACTCCGAACAGGAAATGTAGTATGGGGAGATACTAGGAGTTCGTAATATCACAGGGACACGGGACATTCAAACTACAAAAACACGTGGTTTTACAATCTCTGCAAAGGAATGAGAGTTGTTCCGAACAGGTATATTGTGACAAGAAGTACTAGGAACTCATAATATGACAGTGTGATAGAAATTCAAACAAGTGGAATTTGCCAAGGCACTCCTGAACCACCTGTCTTATAAGCCACACCTTTACAACAAGTGGTTTTGGAATTGATGTCAGTAATCCGAACTCCAGACAGGTATTTTGTATGGCAAAATACTAGGAGCACATAACATCAAAGTATCTTTAAAACTCAAAGAAGTGAATTTGCTAAGGGTTTTACCTATGTTAAGGACTGGTAATATGCTACCAATTATATATAGCAAGTGTCTGGGGTTGTAGCTAGTACTCTGAACAGGTATTTTGTTTGTTTGTTTGTACTCGGAGTTCATAACATCCACCTAACGTTCTGTATTATAATGACCAAATTTTATCAAAAAAACTGAGAATGGATTAACCTACCCGTTCCTAAGGAATTTAATAACTTAAATTCCTTAGCTAGGAATTTAATAACTTAAATTCCTTAGTTTGATAAGTAAATCCAAACAGTGATTGGAAATTGTGCTTGTTTATAATGTAACACGAACTTTGAAAAACAAAATGACAAACGGCTGTCCCAAACTACCTTATAGCAGGTTGTTTGTTTTTGTACTACTATACTAGGAGCCTGTGCATGCAATGCACACAGGCTCTAAACATTTAGAATGGAGTTCGATCTACCAAGAGCTCATAAACTGAAATAAGAAATGCCAATGGAAACTCTAACAAGTGTCCACCTGTTGGAGTTTCCATTGGCATTACCTCTGTGTGTTTATAAGGTCCTGGTAGATTGAGCTACAATCTACCTGTTTGGAGCCTGTGGACAAGCCAAGGCCTATGTGGGTTGGATCTCACTTGTTGGAGCTTCCTGCGCAAAGCTTGTGTGGGCTGGTCTCCACTTGTTGGAGATTTCATTGACATTACCTATTTCAGTTTATGAGGTCCTGGTAGGTTGAACTACATTCAACCTGTTACAGGACTGTGCGAGGCTTGTGTTAATTTGTGGAGTCCACAAATTAACACAAGCCTCGCAGACTATGAGCGCCTGGTATTCGAGATTACATTCCACCTGTTTGTAGCCAATCCTACCAAAAACTACCCTTGAGGGGTGGAGTTTCCACAACTTAACAGCGAAGAATAAAACAAGTGCTGCAGATCAATCCACCTTGGATTGGTCCCCACCTGTTGGAGTTTCCATTGACATTACCTAACTCAATTTATGAGGTCCTGGTAGGTTGAGTTACATTCAACATGTTAAAGGACTGTGCGAGGCTTATGTTAATTTGTGGACTCCACAAATTAACACAAGCCTCGCACAGTCCTTTAACAGGTTGAAATAGGTAATGTCAATGGAAACTACCACAGGTGGGGACCAATCCAAGATGGATTAATCTGCAGCACTTGTTTGATTCTTCGCTGTTAAGTTGTGGAAACTCCACCCCTCAAGGGTCGTTTTTGGTAGGATTGGCTACAAAAAGGTGGAATATAATCTCAAATACCAGGCACTCATAGTCTCAGGGAGCTGGACGTTATCAGAACTTTTGGTTAGAAATTATGCTATTATAGGGTTTTAGTATTATTATAGGTAAATTATTTATAGGCCCTTAGGAGTGCACTGGCGAGTTAGAGGAGATCAAATAATACTTATAATATTATTTATATTGTCTGGTAACACTTATAGCCAATGACGCATATATATAGAAGCTTCACGCGGGTGTACATACATATATTTCAGTCAAATTTTGCTTACATGGTAACAATTATGCTAAAACTACTCTCAGATTGATGTTGACCTTTCATACCAAACATTTTCCATTGTTTAATAACTATAAAACTAATGGCTACTAAAAAGCTTCCAAAACTAAAACGCTTCTTAGCAATGCCGACCAAGTTATCGAAAAAAACAATCAAGAATCTAACGCCGTTGAATAATATTATGACATTTTGTGAAAATATTTGAATTTTATGCGTAGTCTATAAAATGTTCCAATTAAGCGGTTTAAGTACCAGACCAACTTTAAAAATGGTTTCTGTTGTAAATGGTAATGTTATAATCTTCGCTGATATTTATGAAGGTACATAAGTCACTAAGTAGATTATGATAGAGACTATAATGTATAGATTTCTTTTATTTTTTTTATTATTCAGTTATTAAATATATATTACTCTATATTTTACCAAACATAATATCTCTATATCGTACAAAATATAAAACGAAAAAAAAAATAGAAAGGAAAAAAACAGGGACTCATCATTCATTTCATTTCATTTATTTATTTCTCAAACAATTTACATTGTCGGAAGTCCACACATTAACATAAATTATATTATTACATTGATTTGATACAAAAGATAAATACTAAGCAGAATGGTAGTACAATAATAAATCAATCATCATCATCAGCTTATTTCCACCCACTCTAGAGTTCAGGACACGTTCCCTTAAGGTTATTCACTTAGGTCCTGTGTCAGTCTTTGCCACTGAATGAAAGGAAAACACAAAACAAATTCTAAATTATTCTGTCTTACTGCCTATTACTTGCACGCTTCCATTGTCCTCATTCGTAAATGGAGAAGATAGTTGCGGTAATTCAAATCACATTGAGCGTAATTCAGCTAATAGGAGTATTACCCATGAGGCCGCGGAGGCTGTTAAAAGGCATGCGTGTGTGTGGAGTGGCGCAGAGTGGGTGCTATGGCGGCCAGGGTGCGGTGGCTGCTGGCAGTGGTCCTAGGGATCCTGGCGCTGGCCGGGACCAGCCCGATTGTGAGTTTAGATAAAAACCATGACCTTTATTCAATTAGATAACTTCTATATGGTTACTTTTAACCTATCAACAACAATACTCGAAATGCTAGTATTCTTGGTAATTTCTGAGTGTTTATATTTGAACGTAACATTAAGTTGCAATCAATATATAATATACTTTTACTACTTATTGCACAAAAGTTGTACATAGGCGAGCATAATGCTAGATAGCATTCTCTACCTGCTAACCTTTGGGTAGTGTGAACAATAGAGCCATGCGTCAGAAGGTAAAACAAATATTTGGGTGTAGTTCCCGGAAACGAGCGGACTGAGTTCACTGGGCCAGCGCCTGCTGGAGGCACGGCCGGCTGAGGAGCGTCTGCCACCGTTGCCCTCGCCGCAGGACCTGGAGGCTATCCGCAAGGTGGCGCAGATTCTCGTCATGCTGGGAGAACAGGTACGACCGAACCCAAACATGCCTACCAAGCAATCAGACTGCCAGTGTCATGAACGACACTACAGAAAAAATGCAGAGTAATCATGCTCAGATCTTTGAGGTGTGGAGGACCATTAATAATAGTTTTCTTTCTCATTTTAAATAACTATTATACAAAAAAGTGAGAAGAAAACTACTTATAATGAGAACGAAAACTGACAGTAAGTGGTAAGAAAAGTATGTTCCTTATGGCTTTTTGTCTTTGGAAGAGTCGTTCGAGATTTTAGAGCTAAAGCATAGAACCTTCTGTAACTTACATATTTGAAGGGTACAAGTCTTTTTGTCCGTTACTGGCCTTCTTAGGTTCAGTTCACATCCGGATAGGGCGTGTTGCGTCACTGGTGACCGCTGCCAGCCCGGTTTGAATTCAGCCTATCTTCCTTACTGTTGTCTCCGACGCAGGGAGAGTGAACATGACACTGTGTATGTTTGCGGCGCAGCACTCGCAGAGAGACGCGCAGCAGGTCGTGACACTCAACTCTCTAGCCGACTTCTTGCGCAGCATTAAGCCAAGGCCGGCAAACCAGAGGAAACTTAGAAAAGTAGGTATTTTTTTTTAACTTTAGTATGGAAAGAATGTAAGAATAGTAGATCACTGTCTCATTAGATCTTTCTGAAATGTGAAGGTGGTCAAATGCATTGCACCATATTATTTTAATTTTAATTCCAACTTTGATTTTAATTTTATTGTAACTGTTTGGTGTAATGTACCTACTTAATTATGGACAACACGTCTGAATAAACAACCTTTTTATTTTATTTATTTATTTATAAATAAAATTCTCTGTAAAAAAAATATGCACCGAGGGCACATAGCAGTGTCTTACATCGCAGGCGTCATTGAATCCCGAGCAAAAAGTGACGAGTGATCAACTCAACCAAAAACTGGATAGGTGCCTATTTCATGGAATGACGTTGTTATCCGGCAGGTGATCCCGGCAATCACGGGGGACGGGGGCGGCGGGCTGCTGCCCCACTCCATCGCGCCAGTGGCGGCAGCAGCGTCGACGGCGGTGGCGTCGGCGAACGAGGTCCCCAACGACCCCGTGGAAGACTAACCAGAACATTAACTAACAATTTAAATTAAGGGCTTTAGATTAGAATAAGCAACTTTCGTGTAAATTAATAAAGATATGGACTTTGGGCTCATATACACGAGTGGCATAGTTCTAACGGCAAAGGTAACTGTAGCCGTCGACACCTGTGACTGGTGTCGTCGGCTACAGTTACCTCTGCCGTTGGCACTATGCCGCTCGTGTATATGAGCCCTTTGGTACATACGTGTACTCATGTAACTATAAATGTTTGCGTTCGTGATCTACCTACCTAATGTCAGTTGAATTGTATTTCATAACAGGGTAATTTATATTTAATATAAGGACATTTTCGGAACTAGGAGAGGAGCTGTGGAGTCGACAACTTCAGAATATAAAATATCATAATAACAGATTCACATGGCGCGAGGAGCTCAGAGAGGCAACATCACTGGCTGGACTCTGTCGGTATTGCTTGGTAACCTCAATGTTAAGGTCGAGTATTGTGGTGTCCTGAAGATGTCACGTGGAGAGACGAAACTAGTTGAAAATTTACTTTGATGATACTATCAGAGAAGGTTATACGCGGAATTGTAACTAAATATATTTTCATTCAAATCATTAATTCACTTCATTTTCATTAACTTATTGAATTATTTCAGAATGATGTGATTGATTTTTCATTTATTCAAATATTTCATTTCATTCAACTGACGACCGATGTGGCGTAAAGTCCGCGTGCGAAGCAGAAGGTTGCGGGTTCGACACTTTGGGCTAAACAGGTACATTCTAATCAATGGCACTGCACTAGGTAGCTATAATAATATCATAAATTATATATTAGTACCTACATCGAATAAATAAGTGGTTATCATCATCGACGAGTACCTAGATGGTTGTTAATTTGAAGGTAGCGCTTGGATTTGGAAAATTCTTTCGTTTTTGTATGGGAAAGGTGCCATTACAATTTTATTTCCGAAGGATAAGTGTATTTGCCCCGAAAAACTTAAAAAAACCGCATACATACTAAGGAATTTGAAGTTGATTTTTAATTTTATCAAACAATCAAATTATTCATTTTGTTTTACAAACTGTTATCTTTTTAACTCCAACTCGTTGGATTTGTAAAATCACTACAAACTATAAAAGAAAGTCGCTTCCCGCTGTCTGTCTGTCCCTATATATACTTAGATCTACGGATTATGATGCGGTTTTTTTAATAGATAGAATAGACCTGTGCGAAGCCGGGGCGGGTTGCTAGTAATGTATATAAGTGTCCATATTTTTTCTTTTGGTAGGTACCAAAGGAAAAAATATGAACCCCATTGGTAGGAACCAATGGGTCAAATGCCAATGAATTGGCAAATCATTGAAATTGGTCTAGTCAATTATGTAATTTAACATCAATGCAAGTATTTTACAGTAAGTAGGCTTAATGACTATGATCATTCCAACCGTTGGTAACCTACTCAATCATTTTAAAAACACTATTCGTTTACAATAAGAGAGCAATCATCTCATTATATTCAATAACGAATGCATTATTATGAATGCCACGAGTACAGTCGCGGAAAAAAGTGATTTCGGTCACGTCCGCTCCCGTTTCGAACTGTCTATTCTAAAGATGTCTTAATAAATCAGCGCCGACTTTGGTTGTAATGACATGATTTTTTGAATGCTTTTCGTGGTGCAATCTCAATTAGCTCGATGTGTTGCTCGTTAAAATCGGCTGGGCTGGAGATTTCAGAGTTTCTGTGGTGTGATCGGGAGCAAAAGTATGTACAAGTACGAATCTTCAAGCTCTCTAAAAGTAAAATAAGATTCTTGTTAGTATAGTTTTGGTTAGTTCACTAACATGAGAGGTGTAGCAGAGTAAATTTAATTTTGTGAATGTAAGCCGTTTGATTCTTTTATCAGCTTATTTGGATATTTTTGCTCCAGAACTGAGAGTTGAATAATATTAAGAACGGTTTTCGAGATACTTAAGCAACGGTTTTAAATGAAATAACAATGCATCATTTGTTTTGTAAAAGCGAATTGCAGAAGAAAATCAAAATTAATACGAAATTAATAACGAATTTTAGTTCTTTCCAAGTTTTAAAATATACTTTTCTAAATATCCTTCATTTGTAAAATGTCATTGTGTAAATGCACGATCTTTATAGAAAAAAAAACGTTTTTGATTCTGTTTGCGATTGTACGTCTCAGTACTGCTCCCATTATCCCACTAACGAGGTACATTTCTCGTCTCCAGCCGTTTCGGGAAGTGCCCGACGGTGACCGACAGTGGACGTTTCAAAAAAACTTTGATTTGTGACAGCCACTGCGACATCACAATTAAATCGAGTGACAAAAATCATGTCATGATTAACTTGTGCCGACTGTACTTTGAGATCTTTATGTTTGTCGGTATAAGGTCGAATTTCGTTTTGTTCGTGTAATATAGATGTCATAAAAATATTTATACATAGCGGGATTGAAGTGTTTGTCCGGTATTTTGTTACAGTTTCTTGCAGCATCGAAAAGTATTACTCAAGAATCTTATTCAAAATTAATGCTTTTTTATGGTTATAGTTAAAATTTTAATGATCTTGGTATTTATCTTTTTTGAAATAATTGTATTGAAATAAAAGTGTAATTATAGTATATGTTAGATATTGAACTTTAATTTAGCTAAGTATTGATTAATGCCATTCTGTTGGCAAATGTCACTTAACTTGACAAAGTCAAGTTGAAGAAACTTTTACAAGCAAAGTCAACGCACACAACTAGTCATTATAATAATGACAATTAAATCTTTTAAGGTTTTATAGTTCCCTTATAAGTCCGCTGACAGTTACGTCATTATGCTTCTTGACCGTTACTTTAACTGATGTAGAGCATTGTGCAATGCGTGATTATGTGATTTAAACAATTTTATACTCGACTGTACCTTGAACCAGAAATTAATCTAAGTAAGGAATGCAATTTTTAAGGAAAAAAAAAGTTTATTCTCATTTACAGCAAGCAATTTTATACTAGTCATGCATGGTTCAAGACTAGAAATCTATCGTAAGGATTGCAATAATGCAGGATTTCGTGTGGTGCTGGCATTGACGTGTGGTGCCAGCTTAGAGCTTGCACCAACAGAACTCTTCCCGCGGGGGTTGTAAGAGGCGACTAAGGGATATACACGGGGGGGCAGCAATGCCTCCTGCAGAATAATTTTACCACTGAACAGCGATCCCCAACCCGCATGATCAGCGCGGGGATTATGGGCACTACCTCCATGAGATAAAAGTCAATAAGGCGCTTATCAGGGGGAGGCCTACGTCCAGCGGTGGACATTTGGCCTAGCTTTACAAACAAGTTGACGGTTTTTTTTTAAGTTAAGGAGGTTAAGTTCTACAGATTTGTGAGTTTTACTAGCCATCAACTTTAAACGTTCTGACATACCACCATTGAGTTTCCTTATTTTTACATACCGTAAATGCGGGTCACTTTAGCCATTATTTTGCAAAGTTTTTACTAAAAGCTTTGTAACTTTTTTTGTAGTTGAGTTAATGGGTTCTTATTATTTTTATTAGTAGCTCAGACGTATACCGAACAATATTACATGCGCATTTAGAAAGAAAAACTTGAGCAAGTATTTTTTTTATCTTGGGCCAATGTTGTTCTTAGGGGATGGTGACTTTGTCCCACGACTTTCTTGTGGCAAAAAATGGTTTAAAATCGATTAATGGAATAAAGCCTCCCCTGTAGGTGCTTGACTTGTATACTATAAATCAACTTTATTTATTCATGAAGCTCTGAAACAAAACAATATCGTTTAACTTTTAAGAACTAAGCTTTTTCAGCCAAATTAACAACATTCTTAATCATAATAATGAGATGAACACAGCCAAACTCTAATTTTAATCTAAAATTTAAAATTTCAGCCTTAATTTGAGATTCAAGTCCGAGTCTTTAATTCTTTTACCTTAATGTATGAGGTAGATAACAAGTACTACCTTATATAAATCTTTGACTGGTATAATAGACTTTTAAATCGCCAACATTAAACTTATTTGTCATTCAATTCTGGGAATGAAAAACAACCCTTTTTTTCAAATTTAGGAGCTTTTATTTTACATATTATATGGCCCCATACGTACAGTTGCTCATCTTTATTGTTGGCCAGCGCTACTCTATCCAGATGTATGCAGTATATGTCCCAACAATACCTACGTACCTAGTCATTCTTTTTTTTTTGGTAACAATAAGGTCGGTGGGTGACTTTTCCCATGGGCCAAAGTACCCCGAAAATGCACTTAAGGACCATAGACTTCGTATTTTGGGATTAGGTGGACAAAACTTGTGTATAACCTCAGAATTTTCGGTATGTTAACCTGCTAATACATACATAACATGAATATAAACAGTACATAACGTGAACTTACCAATACACTGACTTCTAGGATAAACTTGCCGGGGGGCCGTAGTACCATCTACCAATCAGCGTTGGAACTACGATGATAACTCAAACCATATAGACGTGGCGGGGATTCAAATCTTTTTCCCGGTTTGGGCTAAAGTCAACTCCTAGGGCTAAAGCCACCCGCATTTACGGTACACTGTTTATGACCCGACAAAAAATCTCTTTAGAATGCATTTATTCAGCCATAAGTCAAGAGACACCCGCGTCTATTGAAACAGATCGAACCAACAGTAGTTCACAGTAGCTGCTGAATTATTCAAATAATAATCATTAATACAACGTAATAAGGGTCACAATGTAATGTAATTTCAACGTGTAAGCCCGGTGACTTCATGCATAATTCTGGTTAGAAATATGGGAATGTATTTACAAGAAATCTCGAGATAAGTTCATGAATATTCATCGTGTTTGAGTTTTATACTAGTATGTCTCATTTGAATACATTTCTAGGATGCTGTTTGGTTTGTTTTACTTCCTACGTAATGCACGGTGGAATCGTAATTAGGGGAATGTTTTGAACTAGCTTCTGAAAGGAGCAAGAGAAGCAGGTCATATGCGGCAACTGCTAAAAATAGGTCTCCCCAAACTTTGCCACAGACAGCGGTCCTGAGACACCTCAATTAATCGAGGTTTCCGTCGATTGGGATCACTAGGTAAAGGGACCCGCGGTCCTATTCGCCAGATTGTTTTTTTTTTCTTCCAGCAAAAAGGACCTCTCTCAAAACGGGACGAACGGGAACAAAACTTCCCGTTGGTCTCCACTGGGGACAACGCGTGGGGATGAGCGGGAATAACCCGAAAAAAATCTATTGTTCAAGGCAAATAAAGTATACTCAAAGGAAAAAGTAGGTATAGAAAGTAATATTATAGAACAAAACTCTATGATTGCAGACATTATTTATTTAAAAAAAAAAACGACTAGCGGCGACCATTGTAATTAAGAATCAATTTATTTATTTTTTGGTTTGGTATGCTAGCAAGGTTTTATGCTTCTTTTATATTTATATTTCATTATGCACATTACATTGCACTTAAGAAAGTCTTATATGAATTAAAATAACGGGTAGTATAGGTGTTCATAGTATCAAAAAAAAAAAGTATTGCTAACTCCTGCGAGATCGTTCCAAAAATTGTAATCTGAGAGATAACTCTTTATTTTATAGCAGGCTCTCTCAAAGAGGTGCTTTTTGATGGAGGTCCTAAAGGCCTTTTGTCAAGAATGCTTGCTATATAAAATCTAACACTAACTACCAAGGATTTTTCTTACTTTCAAAGGGCTCGTTCAAATAAGTAGGTATATTACTTACCGTCTAACCGTACCGTATACAAGACGTGGGGCCGCGGCGTACGAATATCGACCCCTCCAACTCAACCCGTGGATGTCGTAAAAACCGACTAAGGGAACCTACCAGAGGAAGGGCAGCAGCTTCCTTCTGAGTTTTAAACATCAACACTGCGATCACCAATCCGCCTGCCAAGCGTGGTGATTATGGCAAATCCCCCCCTACATGGGAGACCATCCACTCGATGGACCGACGACATCGTAGCGGTCGCAGGGAGTCGATGGATGGAGGCGGCTCAGAACCGCTATTTGTGGCGTCGTACGGGGGAGGCCTATGTCCAGCAGTGGACGTGTATGGGCTGATGATGATGATGATGATTACTTACCGTGGTTTCTGCTGCAAAGCTGTGCTACTGAGCAGCATTATTGTGTTCCGGTTTGATGTTTTCACCACTGCGATGTTCACTATGTAAATCACCGCTTACCCGTTCATTGACTCCAAACTGTAGGATTTTCTTCAGGATTTGAAGGGTTACCGGTGATGTAACAGGATGTCTATTTGAACTCTATAATACGCAACTGCGCGTTAAGTTTCGGCCTGTGTTGGTACGCTAATATACAGAATTAGAGTACCAATTCGCACAAGAAAAACTAACACAACAAGCTTGACTCGAGACCTGGTGAGTATCTGGCGCAGTGCTTCAGCAGCTTTTTTAAATAAATATTTAAATCATTTATTTCGAGCTCATAAACTCCTATAAAGGTAGGTACGATTAATTAAAGTAACTTAAAATAACGAACTGGATTGCTTAGGCAGGTGTCGCTCACACACAGCAGTGCCGTATGTACTAGCTAGTCTGCAGCCTACCAGGGAAGCTGCACGCTTGCGCTTGCACTTTTTACTTGAGACACATGTGTAAAATATTAAAGCAGAAGCCTTGAATTGTGAAATACAGCCTAGGCTAGTTTAAAATTCCTACGGATACCTACAAATTCATTATGTATATTGGAACACTAATTGTGTCCAATAAATTATTTTTATGTTTATATTTTATATACCTTTGTATTGCCATAGCGGGGCAGCCAGCAATCTGGGGACCGTATTGATATTATGAATCACTCGAGCTACCTCAAGATTCATCATCGTGACTTTATACTTATTAACTAAGGTTTTAAATAAAAATCATGTTTTAAGGCACTCTCTTTTATTGTTTTTATCAAAAATATATTATTATTTATAAAAAAAACGTAAAAAGGTATAAAAACTTTCTCATATTTGTAAACAGTAGGTACCTAGTAGAGCATTGTAAATGGGTATGTGAAATAAATTTTAAAAAAGAAACCCTTACGAGAAACTTTCGTCTTAGTAAAATGAGTTTACAATATTGCGAGAAAATATTTGGAAGAGTCTTAAATGTATTGAAATTTAAATTTTGTAATTGAGAAATAAGGTTTTTGTTTATGACACAGATAATTAACCTACAATTATTAATTACTAGTAAGAACATAAATGGAATGTATAAAAGTATAAAATCCAACAAAATAAACAAACAACAAAACGCACATAATTATCCTAGAAATAATACAGAATCTTAATACTAAAACTTAATTTATGACTCAATAAAACTGGCCTAAAACTAAAGAAATAAATAATTAGAAACATTTACAAGACTCAAACAATTTGTACATATAATTTGAGCTTCATTTAACTGGCCTACGATCCCATTATTTAAAACTAAACTGGTAAAAACACTGGCACAAAACTGGCATTTAAACATAAATTCGACCTCTTTATTTAGAATCTTACAAAACATTGCATACTTACTTGCAAGATACGTAACATCAATCAATGTCAGTGTGCGCCGCGACGCTGAACGAGCGCGACGCGAACCGCACTCACCCTGAAGAAGTCCCTCGTTAAGGGATGAAACGTTGATGTTCTTCCAACACAAACTAGGTTCGTAGTTAACCCGATTACATTCATAATGAATCAATCAATGTTTTGTAAGTCTATAATGAATAAAGATTTTGAAATAAGTAATCAAACTACAAAATGCATTTTGTTGATTTTTCTACAATTTTATGGCAAATATTTACATTTATATTAAAATATAGCACACAGAAAATCTATTTTAATGGTAATATCAGGTAATCAAGAACAAAAGGAATGAATAAAATACCTAATACTTCAATACTGTATGGCAGAGTTAAAGAAAACAGCTAGTAAATACTATAGGTTGTTACATTCATTATCTTTTTGAAAATACTTAGATCACGTTTTAACGAGTCCAAGTACCTTGCATACACAGGATATAAAACCAAATTTTGATGAAACGGTTTTAAAAGATATGAAGATAACAAAAATCTATGAACAATATAAATTAAATGGCCGATTTTATCACGACTATTTCAACCAGTCATTGGCACTTCTTCCGTTCTTTTCGGTACTAAAGACAAATCTAAAGGATTCTTCATCATTTCTTTGCTCTCCTCAAGATCGATACTCAACTCTGGTTCTGAGTCACTCCCTTCATCGTTCTTCGGACTTCTAAAGAGGACTGCTGTGGATTTTAGTGACAGGTCTATGGGTTTGTCCTGATCTATGGCAATGCCAGCGTGCGCTGGGGAGTGTAACATCAGATCACCTCCGTTCCGACTCTGCCAAGGCAAAGCCGGAACAGGTCTAGGAATCGGCAGAAACGGTGCACTTCTAGGCGAGAAGCTTGGTGACGGCGTCATTCCATAGGAAGGTATGGTATGTTTCCGTTTTCGGTCTTTGCTCCTCATGGCTTGCAATCTAACGTCTTTTTCACTGCATGGGGATGATGCAGGTCTGAAAATGCTAAGACCGCTAGTGCTTCTAGAACTGTTGTCATCTTCTGGGTCTGCCGATGACGCACCGGAGTCTGAAGGTGAGCTTTGTCTCATATCCTCGTTGAAGCTTTTGTCTGAATTCTTGTAATACTCTGCTAAAGCTGCAGCTGGCAGTAAATTCGTAGGTAGGAATGATGGATTCATAGACGAGTTGAAAGGGGGTGATTTTGCCGTGTGAAGGTGTATTTGCTGTTGTTGCTGCTCTTGGAGCAAGCAGTGGATTTTGAACCAGTTGGATCTTCTGCCGTATCTGGAGCCGGACTTGCTCATGCCGACGAGAAGGCACTTGCGAAGGCGGCAGGCCTTGCAGGCGGTTCTGTTTTTCTTGTTGATGACGCACTCGCCGTTGTTCTTGCATTCTGAGATTGATGAGAGGTTGTTGTACGTCCGCCCGAAGAATGACTGAAACAATACAGAAAATACTATTAGAAACGACACTAAAATTAAACATTTTTGCTGAACTATGGCAACTCTGAAGTGGCAATATTTTAGAAAAGGGCACATAAGTAAATTATTCCATCGGATAGTGTGAACTCTTACTGCCTTTGGCGATTCCACAAAGCCCCACCCTAAAAGGGGATCATGTATGAATTACAATGCATGCAAAATTAAAAATGGCCATTCGATTTTCTCAAAAGCGGCCACACCAATTTCGGTGAGACCGCCTGCATTAATTTAGTGTAAAATATTGACAGTGCGCTCTCCACGTCGCATAAGAAACATCAGTTTACAAGTGCTACAGTTACACACGAATCAGAAAGTGGCACCACGTTTTTGTAAATTTTCTTTTCAAATATTTACGCATTTCATTTCATACGCCATAGCTTAGTTTGCATAACTTATCGTTTGAACACGCGTATGAAAAACTGCATCAGTTGTGCGAGCTATGCCTAAACTTATGTTCAAAACCCAACCTGTAATAAAATAGCAGTAAGATTTGCAGTTTGGGATAATTTATAGTAAAATTAAGAATATTTTTTTTTAAATGTAACCGCGGCGCCACTTTCACAACAAGACACGCAAAGAATTATCCGTGGGTATACAAAATCCAAATTAAAAGTAACATTTTTCAAAAAGTCATCATAAAAAGCAGTGCAGTGTGTGCAATCTGGGTCAGCTCGAATAAGGCTGTTACTCACTTGGATTACTGAAGCAACAGAAAGAAAAGAAGAAAGAAAGATTTTTATTTAACAGGATACGTATTTCTGTGTTAAGTAAGCTTTAAGGTGCGGATTTGGTAAAGCGTCGGAGCGGACGCGAGATCAAAATTATGGTTTAAAAAATATATTGCGCACAGTAGGAAAACTTATAGTCTTATGAATGAAACTGAAAATCTGCTACCTCTTTCGCTCTTCAGATAAATTGATGGTTTTGAAAAAAAAACTAAAAACAGACTTCGAATCCTTTCGTTTTAAACTGTTTCTTTTTATATTTTACGGGATAAATATCAAATACCCTCAGAAATTATATTTTCATGAGAGTACCTGGGCATCATTATCTATATAACTTCAAAAGAAACATCAAAATTGGTTCATAAATGACGGAGAAATCGACGAACATACTAAAAGAATACATACAGCCGAACATAGAACCTACCCCTTTTTTAGAAGTCGGTTAACAACAAACTATTGTGTTGGTAATAAAGAAGACATTCGACAACATTAAAATTAACCTATCAATCTTAGAAGTTTTTTGTTAACATGTTCAGTTCTACACTATTATTTATTATTGATATATAAATATTTATTAACAAAGAAAATAACAATGAAATAATAGAAACAAATTAGAACTAGTACATATGTATTTACAATTGAACTAACTGCAGACTGTTATAAAAAATCTGCAGGTAGCTCAACTGGTCCTTAACTACATGAATATAATACAAAAATCCAGTTCTAAATGAATTTGATTTTAGTAAACAGATGTTATTTAATATGTACTAAGTTGCAAGAATTTTATGTTAATATCAAAGGAGTCTCACAATTTGCGTCTTCACAATAAATTTGCAAGTTTGGGGTTACCCCGCTGTGTGGATCCTTCTCAATTAAATTTCATATATAAGTGTTAAATATGAGACTCGTTATAGTTTTCTTTCGGTCACTTTCAGTAAATAAGAATATGTCTCGTTATTTTGGGATTTAGGCTGTGTTACGATTCGCCGGATTTTTTCATTTCATTTCTAATTATAGATATTTGCATAACTTTAATTCCCATAAAGGTTTAAAGCTTGTATTGGTTGTTTGCTTGTTATTAGCGTATATATATATATATATACTTAGACATATTATTATACATAGAAAATACTCAAAATATCTGAAAAAAATATTTGCAGATCGTACAAACATTTGTCTGAAGGCGGGAATCGAAACCGCAACCTTCTGCGTCGCAGGCGGACCTTCGCCCGCTGCACCACATCGGTTTTCAAATAAATATATCATTTAAGAATGATATATATATATACAAATATGTACATATGTACCTACGTGTGTCTATTAAATAAATAAAATTATATACCTCATCATCATCATCATCATCAGCCCATACACGTCCACTGCTGGACATAGGCCTCCCCCGTACGACGCCACAAATAGCGGCCCTAAGCCGCCTCCATCCATCGACTCCCTGCGACTGCTACGATGTCGTCGGTCCATCAAGTGGATGGTGTCCCATGTAGGGGGATTGGTGATCGCAGTGTTGGTGTTTAAAAATACTCAGAAGGAAGCTGCTGCCCTTCCTCTGGTAGGTTCCCTTAGTCGGCTCTTACGACATCCACGGGTTGCGTTGGAGGGGTCGATATTCGTACGCCGAGGCCCCACGGCTGAATGCTGATGAATTATATACGTACTCGAGATCAAATAATTCTTCGCGAGATGGAGTATTAAATAGCTTTTGCATTTCCATTAATTATTATATTTATTTTATATGTATTTATCAACCGTTTCTAATTTTTCCTGATCACGTACGTTCAAAGAACTGTGTCAAACTGTATGACTCAGGTCATAAAATTCTACACAAAAGCAAAAATTTTACAACCCAATTTATTTAATCAGCTGTCCGAGCTCAGATAACCTCTAGATGGTTCACCCAGATCCATAAAAGAAATATCCTTTACTCAGACAATGGAGGTAATTCGCAATGAGTAAGAGATTAGAAATTTGCGATAGGGGGCTTCCTGAATGGGCGCGGATTCTGTGGATATGAGCTAAGGTGCGGTCATATTGACGGAAATTAAGACCTTATTTTATAAGAAAAAAGTGTAACTACATAAAATAATAGTGCAGCGATTAGAATTGTTATCTTACTTTCATGTTCTCAACTTCATCATTGACGACCACTGTGGCGCGGCGGACGAAGGTCCGCTAGCAACGCAGGAGGTGGCGAGTTCGATTCCCGTCTTGGGGCAAATATTTTTTCCGAGTGTTCTGGGTACTTTCTATGTATTATAAAAATATATCTATCTATGTATATATTGTATTATGTATGTATATCAGTTATCTAGTACCCATAAACAGAGCTCTGCTTAGCTTGGGGCTAGATGATGATGTGTGAATTCTCCAGCATTATTATTATTATTATTAGTCCATACTAGTCTACTGGTGCACAAAAGCTTCCCCTAATGCATCAAGCATCTGCCACCCGTCTTTTCCAGGTCGTCATCTGTGTAGGGCGTCCTATGGTCTAAGCGCGATGGGTGCCATAATATCGGTTTGCGCTGTGAGAATCGACCCCCCAACTCGTACGCAGATGTCGCATTTAAGAGCCCACTAAAGCAACCTACTAAAGGATCACCAGCAGATTCCGTGTGTGTATTTTTAACATCTCCACTGCGATCACTGCCTCCTGCCAAAGAAGCTTATCAAGGATGGTCGCTATGGCTAAATCAAGGGGGTTTTGCCATAATTGTGCTTCGGGGAGGCATGGCATAATTACAACAAAAATTAATAATTAAAAAAATCAAAACTAATGTACCTATTTACAATAGATGGAACCTGTCGGAGGGTAAACTCACGATGAACGTCACTACATCAGTGGACGTACAGTGACGTTGATGATGACGTGCTGACGATTTTGTACAACGGCTCAGGCCCATGTGGCCAGACCCCTAGAGATCCTAACTAATTGAACGTGAGCTACGTGACTCGGTTTGGTTACGTGCCGGCGGAAGCACGTGTAAAGACCACTGCCCGTTTTTGCACGGAATTCATACAAACGGTACCGCGTGTTTGTATGCTACGAACCAGTAGGGGAAGAAATAGACCGTCTGTTTAACCCATTTTTTTTATTGGGTTATTTCTGTTTCGTTTCAATCATGTCGAAGGGTCTATTAATTATGCCTGCGTGAAGCTGAAGACATGGCGCTTTGGCGCTCATTCGAGGATTGCACATGTACCTAAAAAATATGAGACTAGGCTGATAGCATAGAATTAAAATATTTTTTGTTTTTACATAACTCGTACTTTTTTTTTTTACAATTATCCGTTGGGACCTTTTTGTGTGATCAGATGCAATCACAAACTGATCATATGATCAGATGGGAATAATCAAATATCATCACTGTTTTGAAAATATCAGGTTAATATTTTTTCATGTTATTGACTTAATCGTAAGTGAGTAAGTGAGACGAATATTAAAAAAAAAACGATTACCGACTAGATATCATACAACAAATTCCCAAATACGATTACTTTGACTCAGCGTATATGAATCGTAAAGGTGTAAAAAAGGTTGTATTTAGGTAAAAACCTATAAAACCTACAACCTGCCCTAAAAATGTTCCCGCAGATTCATAAAAACGTAAACATGTTCCACAAACTGCGCATCTGTGAGGTCGAAAAGTACGTCTCTAGAGATTTCCAGTGAAATGTAAATGAGATGACCGCATCGGGGTATCTTTGATTTATGTGCGACTGAACTTAAGCCTGTACCTGTTATAATAAGCTTTTAAGTTGAAAGTTCATGGTATGACAAGTTTTAGTAGGTTTTAAACAGATTTTGAAATTGCTTTATCGAGATAAGCTTTTTAGTTGTTGTGAACTTAAGCGTCATCGGTGAGAGATTTGATAGTAGTAAGATGGTACAATTTTCTAGTCTTTCAGGTTTACATTGTAGATTATATCTTGCTTGTCTATTAATATTTTTTACCTATGAATATAATTTTACCTACCTATGATACGATTTGGTCGCTTCATAATTATAACCGTGGAGAGTTCGGTTATACAGATATATTATATACGTAAGTATAGTAATGATACAAAATCGCCAATAAAAGTGTACTCTAATTAAAATTTTCACTTATCCTGTTCACGATATCATAAATAGACAAAACAGTAACTATTCAAATAAAACTACTATATACATAAGGCGTAGCATTTGGCATTAATTAAGAAAAATTGCACGAATAAATAGAGTAGGCATTGGCATTACAATTATGAATCAGAATCAGAATCAATAACTTTATTTCTTTAGGCTTACAAAATAAGCACTTAGACAAGTCAAATTGTATACTATAAACATAGTTATTATTATCAAATAAGAAATAAGGTGTTATTGATATTCTCTTCACTTCAATTTATGTACTGTTAGATATTATGAAATGATTTTCTTTTTATTGGTGACGGTCAAGCGTTTGGCCAGATGTGGACCAAGATGGTGCATACTTTTCCTTATTCACCCTGGACTTGAAGAATCCAAGATTGTATTATAATGGGACACAGAAAGGAAATAGGTAAAAGGTACTTCTAGAAGTTTTTAGCGTCATTTATTAAGTTTATTCTATTCTCGTATTACAATACAAATTATTTTATCTCCAACTCGAACCGTTGATAAAGCGATATCCATAACTTTATATGCATTGTCACGGCATTGATATTTAAGTTTTTATATCAATTTTATTAACAACAAGAAAATATAAATATAATTTTCGGTATAGTGATATCATTTCGGCGCTAGAATATTCTCTGATTACAATATCTCTAACCGTAAATAAAATGACAAATGTTTGAGCCGAGCCCACGCGTGGGCGTTTTCCCACGGCGTAGACATAAAAAGCTACTCTTTATGACAATGATATTTGTTACACTGCTGTTGAAGTTAAGAGTCTTAGTTAGATTTATTGTTCGACTCTGTAATTTGACAAGGCATAACTGTAAAATTTAAAATATGTGATTGGATTCCAAATTTAAAATATGTCTTATTCCAGTTTTGCCCCTTGATAAATCCCCTTAGGGGGAAAAACTTGAATCTTAATTTTAAAATGTCCAGAATTGGCCCGCACCGCATCGTTTTTTGTTGTTCCACTTTTCCCCCACGAGAAAATCTGTTCAAGGGGCAAAACTGGAATTTATCTTAAGAAATAGAAATATTACGCTGCATATGTAGCTTTATACAATGAATTCTGATGAATTAATGAATTTTGTAGAAGGTACAGAAAGGAAGCTGAAGTACAAAGATAAGTTTTCCAGGTACTTAGGTACAATAATGTGAAAGAAAATAGTAGTGATGTTTTTTTTTTAATGAAACAAAACATTAGAGATACAAGATTTTATGCAATTAAATATGACGTTAGTGAGTTATATTTTCCAAATTTGAGTAAGAGGAGTCCACATACCGTTTAAAAACAGTCTTAAACAAAGACTTAGAAGAATGTTAGTTCAAACCCCATCAGTACAGGAATATTCGGTACCCCATAGTTTTTTTACAATCAGAAGATTCCGTACAATAAATCCATATCGTAAGTACATTATGTAGTAAATATGCAATAAGTTGGCTGTAGTTATCGCACAATCACATACGTCAAGGCGCTTGCGCAAGCCGGATTCGCTTCTTTGTTTATTTATTTTTCATATTTGATAAACCATAAAGAGAAGTAAATTATGTCGGTAAAAATACATCACTTTTTCGATAAAAGCTATAATTATGTATAAAAATTAATTATCTTGATAATTACAAAAAGAAAAGTCTGTTGCGACATCAAATAAAGTTTAAGTATCATCTTAATAATGCATTACGGATATAAGCGGGTTAACAACGACACCAACGTTTCATCCTTTAACGAAGAACTTCTTAAGGGAGTGCGGATCTAGATGCGCGCGTTCTGCATCTCATCTTCTCCATTGTCATCAATATAATTTATTTTGGATTATATGGTGGCACTCCTCCAAAATAAAGAGTTTCTAAAAACATAGTAGGCTTTATAAAAAGTGGCTTACTTTTTGAATTAAATCTATATGTTTCATTAATGAATCATAAACTCTCCACCTTTTATCAAATAAAGCTCCAATACTTAAAAAAATACCGTTACTTCTTCAATTTAAGTCTCAACAAATGTCAAAAACTGCGATATACGACAACCTTTTATTGAAAACTGGCCCATTCCCATATCTACGACAAAAATTGACTTTGACACCATAAAATGACACCATAAAAAGCATCCATCGCGAAGAAATTGCCATAAAAACCATATTACACCACATATCCGTAATTTGCATAGTTCGCGCGTGGGCGCAGGTCAAAGCAACAAATTGATAAAAACTTTATTGAATAACGTCACAGCTCATTGAGACACAGCTGTGGTTGTTTACAACATCATAAAAACATTAAAGTGAACAGTGTTTATTCTGACCACTATAATCAAAAAGTAAAAAAGTACTCGTAGATCGTTCCTGGAATTCAAATCCTACTATATCCAACTTAATATTATAAATGTCAAAGTTTGTAAGGATAGATGTAGGGATGGATATTTGTTACGCAAAAAATACTGAACCGATTAGGTTGGTATGGGTATAGTTTGGGACCTGGAATAACATATAGGCTATTTTTTTATCCCGATAAAACGCGGGCGAAGGCGCGGGCAGCAGCTAGTCTACAATATATTAATTTTAAATATTTATCGTGGGGTTTCAGTATTATTAATATGGCCCACCATATGGCCAGATGACACAAAGACCGTTTGATTGTTAGTTTTAATATTGAACGGAAACAACAATACTCGGCTCAACGAAGACTAATTTGGTTGTTTTCATAAATAATGGAAACCCTTGATTGTTTTATCTATTGTTTACGTTAGATAGCTTCGAACTCTGATGATGATGACTGAACCAATTGATCTTCTAGGGCTGTGACATGACATAGGCACTCGCGTGGGTTCCATGATGATCATTTAGATTTGATCACAAAAAGTGAGTCAGCTGGAACGAGTTCCGCGAACACCTGTGCCTGCCAAAACGCTAGTCAGGTGCTGACTTTACGGTGAAACGAAGGAAAATAAATCAAAGGATATAATGGCTTACAATGGAAATTGTGACTGTTGAAAGTCGTTGACATGTAAACGAAAAATATTTGCTTTAAAAAAAATGACATGTTTACGTTAACTCTCAGTTAAATAGTTTCACTTCAATATTATATTTTTACTAACAAATGTAATAAAAAACAAATCTTTTTTATTTTTTAACACAACATGCATATGAACATATGAATATATGAACATATGTATATATATTAACTAATTAGAATATATGTATGAATAGAATAGAATATATGTTCATGTATATATGAACTAATTAGTTACTAATGCATACAATTCGTTATCAAACTAGAAAAAAATCCAATGTTCGTATCAGGTTACCAAAGATCAGTTACAAACGTGGGTTAAAGGATTTCGATAGAGACTAACATATAAAATATAAAACGATATTTTTTTATTTTCTCGGAGTGCTATTTTCCTAAAAACGTCGTAATTTTTCATACTCTATCCAAACATCCTCAACTTAATGCGTAACAGATGATCTAAATTTCCTACAAAATTTCCTTGAAACCACAGACGTAGAAGATCGCAAGAATCTGCTCCACATGCTAAACTTGATGTTTCCTTACAAGCCTGCCAAGAATGGTGATGTCATGTGCTAATGATTCTGAGAAAAAATCATTATTTACACACGTTTGTATCCTATTTTTGTCGTGACTGATCTAGAATGATTTTTTATCGTGCATAAGTTACTATAAGTAATTAGTCAGATGCTTATAAGTAAGTGATTAGTTATAAGTAAGTTTAAGTAATTATTAAGTTACTATAAGTTTAAGTAATTGCTATATGTACTTAACATCAATTTGTATTAAATATAAAGATAGCAATTAAATATAGCAATTACATTATAAATTTAATTGCATAATATTATAAAAAAATATATAATCATCATTGTGCTAAATAAAAATAATAAATACATACACGTACATAGTGTTTCATAATCAAAATACCATAGAGGTTCCATAAGTTTATCTCAAGCGTCATAATAACGGTAGATGAAAAGCATTATGCGAAAAATAATCTTACGAACGGGCGCAAACGAGAAATACAAAATCAAAAATTTAGGTTTGCTTGTACAGTAGGTGTGTCGAAACCGTTTTCAATAATTATTAATTCTTGCATTAATATTTTCTATAGTTAGAACGAATATCTTTTCGGTTCTTATCTTCTAAATAATCGAATACTAATATGCAATCTTATAAATGAGTAACAAACTCGAAATAGAGTTGTTTTATCATCTCGAAATTCTGTCGAAAGCCGTTATCATTTAGAATAAATGGTTCGCTCTCAATAGCATCACCTAGCATTCAAATATGGAACCAACTTTACTTTGCAGTTCGGAACAACGCCAGCATAGAACATTCGACAATTAATTTCAAAGTGACAACCTTAGTTCCATTTTCGACCACCTGAATCGATAAGTTGGTGGCGCTGTACAAAGAATTTGTAGTAATGTTGACGACATCTGAACTAGTCAATTAAATCAGCTGCTATTGCCTCTGCGGTATATTTATTCCCTTTTTATCTGGCGCGCACGAGTCGGTGAAATACCTGTTGGGGTATGGTTTGAATGCAAGCGGCTGGAGAATTTGATATTGGAAATAGAATACCGATTAGCGTTGGTATCAATAATTTATTAGTTTTTAAAACAATTGATCTATTCAATTGGTCGATTCCATTTTCTGATCTGTGTTCGATTCATTTCCTATTTTCGATATGTAGAGCTAACACGAAAATTTATAAAAACAAAATACATACAAAACAAACTGGGCTAATTATATGTATTTGTATTTTTTACTACTAAGTGCATCCAGACGCGGATGAAGCTGTGTTTAATTTCCGATCTCCGATTTAAATGTGGGGACAAAATTAGCAAGAGTCCTAATTCCAAATTGTATCTAACAACAAGAATCCTACTAATATTAGAAATGTCAGACTTTGTGAGTATAAATGTATAGATATTTGTTCTTCTTTCACGCAAAAACTACTGAACTGATTGGGCTGTTTGGCATGAGTATAGTTTGGGACCTAGAATAACATTATAGGCTATTTTTTATCGTGATAAAATGCGGGCGAAGGCACGGGCAGCAGCTAGTATTCTAATAAATCGCTTTCCGCTTATAACTTAACGTGACCAACTAAGTTTCGTAAGCGGCATTTACGTAGCCATTTTTATAAGGGTCATCGGACACCGTATTGTGCTTTATAGATTGTCCAGATTTAGTGCCTCCGTGGTGATAAATTTATTGTGTCTTATCATGTGGTAATGGAATTTTAGAGGTACTCTTCTTTTTAGGTCAACGACATTGTCGTCTATACAAACGGGGTGTTGTAAATTCGTCTATACGAAAAAAGTGCATAAAATTTTCTGATTTACAGTATCTGCATTCAACAAGATAACGCCTTATGTTTTTCTATTTTCTCGAATGAATCATTGTATGACTAACACACTGTACCATATTGCTTCATTCATAACTAGTTTTAATAAAACTTATAATAAATCTCTGTATTATCAATTTAAGGTGGGGTGGTGTAAGTACCGGTAAAGAGTGGAACGAACTTCCTGCTTCTGTTTTTCCGGTAGAGTACAATCTAGGAGTCTTCAAATCCCGAGTGAATAAGTTCCTTCTGGGAAAGCTCCATCTTAGGCCACATCTTCACTTTCCCGAGTGAGATGGTGGTCAAACGCTTTACCATTATCAATAAAAAAAAAACGGTGGTTCCCTGACGCTAACTAGCGCCGCCACCTATTTTATCTTATACAAAGAAATTTTCAAGAAGCCCTTGGCCCGTTTGTGATACCTATCATAAGCTTATTTTTAATGCCTCTGTAATAGTTTATAACATTTCCAGTTTTCTCGCTCAAACAAATTTTCTCATAGGGAAAAATGGGATGAGACTAAACGTCAAGAGGAAATTCAATACTTTTTAAAAATAAGTTTCCAGTTTTAGCCAATAAGGGACAATAGTCGAGGGTAAAAGTGAAATATTGTAGCAGTAATTTGGTGTTTACCCTATGTTTAATGTGACTTGTCAAAATGGATTTTCTGATAGCAATCAGGTCGCAAAGGGTAATTATGAGTGCCAACCCGTTATCGCAATAAAATGTTGAATCTAACCGTTGATGTAGTAAAGTGCATTATTTAATTACGCTGTGCTCATCCTAGATGACCTCGCAGCCTGCCCGGACCTTTACTAAAGCACTAAAGGTAAAGTTAGGGTGTATGCACATATGTAGCTATTACAAAATTATTAAAAAAAACAATGTAAGTAATTTCATGTAGAAACATACCGTTTGGTAACCTTTTCCAGCTAAATTTTTCTTAAATTGTGTTAAAAAAAATTTGTATAAAATATATTTATTTGTATAAAATATATTTATTTGTATAAAATATATTTATTTGTATAAAATATACTTATTTGTAGAAAAAATATTTATTTGTAGAAAAATTGTTTATTTGTATATCTTCACTCTACATGCTAGACAGGCCATACTTTTAATTTTAAGTATGTAAAAATACATGTGCCAGGATACCCAGCTCTTCTGTAGAAATACATGGATTTAACAAATTATATATATGTGATTTAAGTGGCAAATTAATGTAATTCCAAAATATGAAAATTGTCAGGTCAATCCAATGATTGAGCTCTCTGCTTGCCTCTTCAGTGAACTTAGGCCATATCAATCTTGTAAATCTTTAGTCAAAGATGCAAATTATGACAGTGAAACATTTAACCTTTTGTAGTACCACCTACTTTGGACTAATCATTTTTCAAATGATTGTTTAAATAAGGACGTTATTTAAACAATAAGCGTATTAACCGATTGACTGTAAATTTTCTGATGAAAAATAATTAATTTCGCTGATAAAAATAAATAATTTACAATGTTTAATTAAATTTAATTTAAATTTCATGTTTGTTTTATATTAATATTTCATTTGTAAAATTGGTACCGTTCTAAATAAGAAAATAAATGACTAAATAAATCCTACGAATATTATAAATGACAAAGTTTGTAATTATGGATGTATGGATGTTTGTTCCTCTTTCACGCAAAAACTACTGAACTGATTGGGCTGTAATATGGATAATAGTTTGGGACCTGAAATAATATTTTTATCCTGATAAAACGCGGGCGAAGGCGCGGGCAGCAACTAGTAAGAAAATTAATAAATAGAGCAGTGCTCTTATTCTTGCTATTTTCCTGTCTCTCTAGTCTAAACCTACCTTTAGTTAGCCTTTACTTAGATAGCGATTACGTATGTGCAGGCGCACATCGCGATCCTGTGTGTTTATGGTTTAAGTTATGTGTTTTTATTATTTTATGAGCTCTCTTACGGTTTATGACGCCCTCTATGGCATAGTGGTAGAAGGAAAATTGGAAGTTGCGGGTTGGATTACAAAAACATTTAATAAATATTAATTATTAATTTCTTGCTTCTGCCTGCTGATTAGTCCGGGTTAAAGTGAGGTATTATATAGTCGCTTTTAGGGAATTTATAAAAATAAATAATGCTGAATAATTCACAGAGCAACTAGTCTCAACGTAAGCAAAAAAGCGATCAACCAGGTCTAGATAAAATATAATAAATAAATAAAAAAAACAGAGCTTTATTTCCAAATCCAGAGCTACATTCAAAGCTTAATCCCGATCCGTGCAGAGATAGCAACTTCACATTTTACAAACATTCACATTTGCTTATCATCTTCGTTTGACCACAATCTCAGATGATCCGAAGATCGTGACGGTGTGGCTGGCCAAAGCCACAGCGTCACCACTCACCATCTCACCATCAGGTGTGATTGTGGTCGATACATCATCAGCCATGACGATGTATCACAAAGGTCTAGAAGACAACAATTCACTTTTGTCTTGAAGAGACCCATATTGTATTTGGCGAGAAAAACAGAAGTAGACAGCGAGTTCAATATCTTACCGGTTCGAATGATAAAGGTGGAATTTTTAGTAGTACGATGACTTTTGCCTTTTTCTTATCACTTAATATATATTAACCATTTTCTAATAGGTAGGAAGAATATGTCCCATACGAAAAGTAGAACAAATTAATATTCTACTCCGAAAACAGTAAACTAGGTAGGTCAACCAACCAAGTAGCATTCAACCATGATCCAAGAAAACAGGTCTGGTCTTCCGAGAGTGTCTCCTGGTGACGTCACTGTCCAGTTGCCACTTTATTTCACGAAATGTAGAAGATAGGAATCAAATGTGATTCAATTGAAAAATCTATAAAAAAAAGTAAATCGTCAGTATGTTTATTAAATAATTCTCAACAGTGGTAAATACAAAACCACATACATATATAGTTTTATTAGATTCATACAGTTAATACAAGGAGCTTGGGGAGTTATGATTTTACGCTAAGGGTAACACCAGAAAACAGATTCGTCTTCTCATTCGCCGATGGCAATGATGACGTGGAAGTGCCACCCACGTGACCATTGCTGTCTCGGAATGCCATATTATTATATGCCTTATACTATTATTTCATGATATCAATCAAATAAGTAGCATTCAACAATAGAGGTACCTACGTACCTAACCAGAGAAATTGAAACTGATATTAACATTAAGTAGGAGGAAATTGTATTAATTTTTGCCTTTCATCGACTAAAATATTGCCTGTCAAAAACAGCTTTTCAAATCGTATCGAATCAAATACAATTGAGTGCCTTTTGAGTACCAAAATTGAATGATATATTTTGTATGAAGAGTTAAGAGACTAGTAGTAGCGGTTTTATAAAAAAATTGGCATGTTCTCAATTCTGGTATTCCATTTTAGTAAGTTGCAGTGTGGTAAGCCTGAACAAACCAAACTAAAAATAGATTATATTATGTATATTGTCATGAGTGACGAATGTGCGTACCAAGACAAACATCTTTAGGTTTTTGTTACAAAACTTTATTGAATCTGTGTTATGTTCGTAATAAATAATAAAGTAAACCTTTTATTTCATAGGTGGTGTTTTTGCGTAGAGTTGTATTTGTCAAATTAAATTTGCTTAGACTTGCATATTTTAGAAAGACATCAACGCCGTAAAATATCCCCGCCGTCAATTTGGTACATAGGTTCTTATTAAAAGCGCCTCATTTCATAAGAAAATTACGAAAATGCCTTCCAATTTCCATTTTCAGAGCCACAGTAACCCAGACACCAACTGGCATATAAATAATACTATACTGTGATTGTATATACTAATAATATATTATCTGAAAACGCAAAAATGTTTACCTTTCACTACACCTGCCCCAGCCAAGTAATTGTTCCCATCCTATCTAAAATAAAGTACATTTATTATAATAATTTTCGGCTTGTCAGTCCGACCATTGAAATCCGAGCGTGTCTTATCAGTAATTGGTCATCATTGGATACTTTGATTAGATATCAATAGATTACGTTGGGTAGATTGAATAGGGTTTTCACAGCTTGCAATTTTCGAATTGGTATTTAGATTTTTTGGAAGTGACTGAAAATATAAAAAAGAGATCTATTTATGGCAGTAGTCTTAATTATTGTTGACCTACACAATGCAGGTTTTATCCTCAAAAATTATAAGAATCTTTAACAGATATAGTGTAAATAAAGTGATGTATAACGGGATGTTTACCATGATTTGAGTTTTGAGTTGTCCAATATTTCGGCACAGTTTCACGCGCCATGATCACGGAACAACTGAAGTCACTGCGAGTTAGTTTTTATTGGCAGACATATATCGATCTACCCTCATTCATTGTCTTTTGCTACGAACTTTAACACTACCTTCATTATAATATGTAATGTTTTCGATATTATTAGAAAATAATAGTTAAAAATGTATGTAAGTAAATATTATATTAATAACAAAATTAAAACATATGAATCGAAAACGTATTCTTCCCTGTAACTCTATTTTCGGAGCAAGATCGTAGCCTTATTTAGCACGAAAGAGCAAACCTGAAACATTTTCTCTTCTTTTTCTCTTTCTTAGTCACCATTGTGTAAAAAGGATGGAATATTAGGTGGTAACCATACACGTCGGCAAGTCTCTATGGCTGTCTATCTTATGCTAATTGAATTTTTTAATCAGGTGATAAAATTTGATGGTCTATTTGAGTGGATGCGGCTGTTGTTTTGTAGGCTTGTGTGTTGTCTGTTGTTTTTGAATATAATTTAATATCATAGATATTTCTTAGATTACTTACTGATGTTAATGTGAGAATCTGTAACTACTTAAATTTTATAACCTGGTTGGTGTTTCCAACAACGTTGATTTTAATCAATTTTATTATAAGGAGGAAACTTTGAAACTGTATTGTCAATAATTTAAATTAGTGTAATTTGTCAACGGAGGGAAATTACTAGAGGAAGGTCAGCAGCTTCCTCCTGTTTATTTTAATACCCTCACTGCGATCGCTAATTCGCCGTTCTCATTGTTATTACAATAAGGCCTAAAACTCGTTGATGTAAATATATGTACGTGTTAACATTCTAAATATACGTGTTAACATTTTATAGAGTTCCGGGACCCAGAAATAAACATAGACCACCCAAAGCAATCTTGTTTTTAATTTTTACGTCTCATTTGTACATTTTAACTTTATTATTAATAGCCGGAGAAATCTTGATAAAAAAATCAGAAACACCGACGATAATAATTATATTATTTTAAATAGAATTCTATTGATTATTAATTTTAGTTGCCCCGGGCGGTATCAGTAGCGGCTACTTCTGTTACAATGCGATGATTATAATCACCCTAGAGTGGTACTATCACAACTCTATGGATGATCCGGCTTTTGCCAAGCCCATTTGTAGAAATGGGCTTGGCTAAAGCCGGATCTTCCTCTGTTATGTGAATACCAATATGATTTAAAATATAATAAAAATTGGCATAGAAATTCCACTTTATACCAGATAAATAAATAAATAAAGAAACCAAATATATGAATTTTTCAGGTCTCAAACATATCATATTATTGAGATAAATGGCTGATTTTTAGAAAATTTATAATAGGTACTGGTTTAATAATATTCTTTTTATGACATAATTACTATAATACCTTTATGTAGGTTTTAAGAGTTTTGTAGGTAAGTATAATTAAATAAGAATAAAAATTGATATTAAAACACTTTTTTAAAAATAAATGTGAATATTCAAATGAAAAACAGTGGCATACGTAAATTCATGAAATTAAAAACCGGATGTTCCTGTGATGATGATCAATAACTGGATATTGACAACTCTAGCAAGACATAGGGAAAAAAATGATAAATTATAGTTCACCACTTACACACTTAGATGGTATTCGATTCAGATCATTTATTCGTCATAATGACGGCTACCTCATTTACTTGATATTGATTGCATGGTGTTAATCATTTTTTGTGGATCATTAATATTATGATGAAACTTGGATGATGACAATTTGCTCTGGAATTTGTGATTTACTGTTCCATTGAATCATCATCATCATAATCAGCCCATACGAGTCCACTGCTGGACATAGGCCTCCCCCGTACGACGCCACAAATAGCGGTCTTGAACCGCCTCTATCCATCGACTCCCTGCGACCGCTACGATGTCATCGGTCCATCTCCATCCAAAATAGAATATGGCGTTTAAAAAAAAAACTGAGTTCCGACTGGTCGAAGCGACGCGTGACTTGAAAGCTGGTGAGTATCTGAAATAGCGCAATAGCATTGCCATACAGCAGCGAGGCAATGCAGCCAGCGTCTTGGGGACGCTTCTGACTGGTATTGATATAGACTAGTTGAGCTACCTGTAGAGTGTTTGCAACAGTCTACAGATAGCTCAGTTGCTTCAGTTGTAAATACTAGTTCTAATTTATTTCTATTAATTGATTGTAAATAGAATATGTAATTAAATTCTAATATGATGACCTCTGTGACGCGGTGGTCGAAGGTTGTGGGTTCGATTTCCACATCGGGACAAATGATTGTACGATCTGCAAATATTTGTTCAGGGTGTTCTGGACGTTTTCTATGTATAATAAAAATATATATCTATGTAGTGTATTATATTAAGTATATCAGTTATCTAGTACCCATAACACAAGTTCTGCTTAGCTTGGGGCTATATAATGCTGTGTTATTTGTCCAGCATTATATATTTATTTTATAAATATAGACTCTGAAATTTGTGAACAATAAAGGTGTTGTAATAATGACACAACAGACTTTTAATTCCATCATATTCGACAACAGAATGAGGCGTTTTCTTCAAAATAAAAAAAGTTAAATATAGTTCAACCAGACTGAGAAGATCATAGACTTAGGATTATTTCACTACGTTCGAGAAGATGGTGCTTTGTGTTTGGGTCTGTCAAATCAAAAAGCTTATATCTTCCTGAAATCCCAATGACAACCTAGAGGCCAGGGAGAAAAAAATGTCGTGGATTTTTCGCAGAAGAATAGATTCTCTCGCGAAAAGCCACGCCATCAGTTGATTTGTAAGGTAAATAGGGCTTTTCTTTTTTGGAAAACGAATCATTCATAAGATAACGTTTTTTCCACAAGTGCAAAAAGCTCTTGCTAGTGGAAACAAAATATAAGATACGAATAATTATGCCAAACCATTCTGCTCCATATAACTCGCACCATAAAGTTCACAAAACAAAGCACCGGCAAGTTCAAAGTTTATAAAACTATATCTATTTAATTATTCGAAGTTTCCCACGTCGATCAGACGGCTCAATTAGCGTATTCTCTATTATAAAGTAACACATTAATGAACGCTTCGTGTAATTACTAGGTACCTACCTATTACGGGGGAGACTAGGTTTGAAGAACACGGTCACTTTCTCGGGAGAAATCATTCTGCATAAGCACGATTTTTGTGATATTTTGGACCAAGTTATAGGAAAGTTTTACGGTGAAAAATGTGCAGGGAGCGCGTTGAAATCTTTTGTATTGAAAAAAGTTTGACAATTCACCTACATCATCTAGGTCCAAGGTAAGCAGAGCTAATGTTATGGATACTACGTAACTGATATACGTATTACAATAAACAATACAAAAAAATTATATTAATAAAGCATTTATTTATATTAATAAGGCTAAGGGAACACTTCATCATTAACGCGTTCACTGCCAAGCTTCAGCGATGGGACCCGGAGGATTGCTTCGCTGTACAGGGAGCTGTCGTACATGAGCAAATGTGTCAGTGGCAGTGAATGTGTTGATTAGTGATGTTGAAAATCATAACACGATGTCTCAAATGCTACGAACGCGTGCGGTGACAGGGTGCAGGAAGCGCGTTCAAATCTTTTACACTGCATAAATGAAAGTTAACAAAATAACGCTTGCAACATTTTTGTATGTTGTTATTCAATCGTTGATTACATAGTAAACTCTTCTGAGTGATTTTAATCAAATTAAATCATCTAATTATCTACTCTAGTCCATCTACGTCCAGTCTCCCCTAAGTATCGATCGCTGGTATTACAGATAGATTACAGGCCGGCGCTTTTAGCAGATTACAGTTATTTGTAACGAGAAAGTGGTTTATTAGTTTGTAAATAGATTTTATGAGGTAATAACTTGTCGGGAATTCTCTGAAAAATGCCTAGGCGAGAATTTACTGAACAAGGAAACTTCCTATTAAGGACTTTGTATCAGCAATTTATGTTTTATGTATCGACATAGTATTTGTATGATATTCGTTTGACCAAATTCACATTTGCTGGTCAATTTAGATGTATTTATGATGAGATATCACTATTATCGCCTCTGATTGGTTAATAATCACTTGTTTTTTTTTTCGTAATCTAGCCAATCAGCAACGAAAATATTTTAAGTGATTATTGGCAATTGGCTTATTTGGCAAAGACGACGATACTACCAAGCCTATTTTGGATTAAATTGTACAGTTAAAACCTATTATTTTCGCCAATAAATGGGCATAACGCTACTTAAAATAATTACTAGTGTCGTTTCGCCCATTGACGAACATTTTCAGGAACACGTCTGAGTTGTCCAGCTGATATTAAGTGACGACATAGCTGAGGATGTATTACGAAGGCTTCGACGACATTTTATTCACTGTTGTCTTACAGTGACTCAGGATTTCAGTGGCCAGAAAAAGAGGGCCTCTCTTTTTGTGCCAATTCCAAATCCAAACTGAAGACCGATGAGACATTATTTATTTATTTATTTATAATGTGATGACTGATGACGCTCATTGGAGTTAACGAGGAAACCAATGCTGTTTACTATCATAGCCCGATGATGATGATGATTGTCCAATCAAGACATCGCATAGCACACTCACGCGCATCAGAGCCATCAATACCATCATCATCAATCAATCAGTAAACAAAGATACAGTCATACATACAAACATATAAGAACGGCGTGAGAACAAATTCAGTGAAAGTGTTATTATATTACACCAATGGCGTTTGAAACAATAATGTTACGAGTAAAAACAATGTTAAATTACAGTGTTTTAGAGAAGGAGCCATCCACTTTAAATACATGCTATCAGAGTGCAATTTTGATTGCGAATTTTTGATTGATTTGAAATGAAACATCCGGAGCTTATAATTAGGTATAATAAAAGGTTCAGAATAAAGTGACACTTGAGCACTAACTAAAATCTCAAATTATACAATTTAATCATCTTGCGGTGCGAACTAAGTGAGAACTAGGCTTAAAAATTCGGACCCGTAATTTATTTATTGATGTAATTAAAGCGGCCTTAGGCTAATTACACTTATTACAGTCAGTTTGATATTACATTTAGTCAGATTAGTACTTATATGCTATAAATGTAATGTCTATCTAAAGCATTTTTTAAACCATTTTAATCTATTTCAGATCATAAAACTGAATACTAACTTGTATAAGTAAATAACTATACCTTCCGTTCCGAAAACTATTTATCGGAACTACTATTTTTTGTCCAAAATCGTAGTCTCTTCGACTCAAACCAATCAAAGCACCACCGCCTGCGCCTGCGCAGTCCGCACTCATTTAACCTGCCGCAACGTAAAGGTGAGAACACAATGAGATCAGTGACCTGAGGACCCCGCAATCAACTGAGGAAAGTTGTCGATGCTCAACGTCACATTGCATGTATTAGGTTAATAGCATTAAGTTACAATTGTAACTCAATGTTTAATAGGTTTTTTTTTACCACCAAGATGGCAAACAGGCTTGCGGCCCACCTGATGGGAAACGGTTACCGCAGCCTATGGGCGCCTGCAATATCCAGGAAATTACACGCACGTTGCTGACCCTTTAGATGTCTTAGAAGACCCTTTTTGAAATACCCTATGTTCTAGTACTGAGGCAAAAACATCGACGGGAGATCATTCCACAACCCGAAGAAAAAGAAGGTAAATAATAGTAACTGCTGACAATCATATAAAAGAAATATTTAAAAAAAAATATAAATTATTATTACATTATCATATCATTCACACTAATTTATTAAATGATCTAGTAATTCTGTTTGTTATTATTGCTATATTAACTACTGTATTGGTACTGTAGACTACACGGTTATAGGGCTCTTTATGAAACTTGAAAAAAAATATCCTGGGAAAGAACATAACTCCGTTTTATTCAGAATAAACACAAATAAATGCTAAGCTGCAGGCAAAAGTTGGTTATTTTTGTCTTTACAAAACGATGTATGTATAGCCAAGGTGTAATTTTTTTTGTAATAAACTTTTACTTTACTTTATTGATCGATCTAAAAATAACAACTTACCAATAAGTAAAACCATGCATCTATCACATATATGCATAAACAGATCTTCTTATAGCATATTCATACATAATGTACATAAAACATACCTAACGCGGTCATCTCTAGAAATCACCTAGTGTGCAAAGAGCTCATAAGGCTTCACGCACACACGCCCACCGTGTGCCAACACAGTGACCTCACGCACACATGGAGACGTTCACCTGCAGCAATCCACTCGTGCGCACTGTCACATGGTAGGCTGTGGGTGTACTGGGTGCGTATTGTTTTGTAGAGAAAGTTATTAAAAGTAAAAGTAGTAGAATAATGATTTTTGATCGCCATAAATGTTTCTCTTTTTAATAGTTTCCCATTTTTCTTTTCATGTTTTCAATTTTGATCTTTTCATAGAGTTGACAGCATAATATTTTTTGTTATATGTTTTTGATATTTGAATTATCTAGTTTTCATCAATAATATCATGGTTTATTTTTATTGTTGATTGATCAATTATAGAAGTTGACCTTCACATTCAATCAAATCTAATCGAATTAACAAAACAAACAAAAAAACCAAAACAAACGCCAAGTTTTCCTCATAACTACAATCACACTAAAACATCTAGATTCACAAATACCCAATCAATCTAATTGCTCCACGAAACGCTACTTCTCCAAAACAATAACCATAAAAACAACAAAACCCGGTGTGACCGCGATCTAAGGCATAAACTCTGACATTCCACGCACACATGCAAACAACATCGCGTCACCTGTTGACTAGACCGCGACCTCCCATACAGACTACATTATTAATATTGGTCAATACACCCAAACATACAAACGCACCCAGCTACAAACTTACTGTACTTTAACGCAACGTCATAAAATCTAAATTCGAATCGAACATTCTACAATTACACAGTAAACGTAGAGGTGTTGCGCGTGTGTGCAAAGCATCTTCACTCCTCACCTATTGAATGGGATAAAGCTGTTCTGATTCTGAGTCATTTTGCTCTGTAATAGGGTTGTTATTGGCTTGTACTAGGAAGTGAGGCGAAATGTTTCTTTGGGGTCGTGGGAGCCAGTACTTCGTAGTTATATTATTTTCGACGTAACGGTTCAGTTTTTGATAACATACGTACAATATGGATGACGTGTGCTGAGGATCGATATGACTGGTTTATTTATACGTCGTCGATCTTAATTATAGTTTGTTAATGATCCTAGTAGAATTTATAAAGCGGTGATCATGGATTTTTAGTTTGTAATCAAGACCGTTTTGGAAAAGATCATCGACTGTTGAGAACTTAGCTTTCTAGACTTGATAATTGTTGACAGTTTCAATGACTTCCTACCAAATTAAAATGGTTGTGGCTGGTTGAGTCATCAATGGATCAAAACTTTGCAAAAAGTGTTAGTGCTTGTCTAGATCTTCTTCAAAACTAAGGTTTAGATTGTGGTGATCATGTCGTAAGAATCGACCCTTTTAATTCAATCCGTGGATGTCATATGAGGTGACTTATTCTGAACGTGCGCCCACAGGAGCCGCACGCGCCGCAGTCATCGCATTCTAAATCCTATCAATTTATAATATTATAAAAGCGAAAGTGTGTTTGTTTATTTGTTTGTTTATCCTCCCTTCACGCCCTAATTAAGCCACCAATCGACTTGATTTTTACCATAGAATAAGTTGAAAAGATGGAGAGTAACATAGGCCACTTTTTTTCCTCGTTAAACATCAAATTCCCATGGGAGATATACGGGAAAAAATACTTTTTTATCCGCCTAGAATTGTGAATTTCGAATTTAACGCGGGTGAAACCACGGGGAACAGCAAGTCTATAAAGTAGCATTCAACATCGCGCACCTATCGGCGCCGAACACGATTCCATAAAAAAATATCGGCGCGTACGGCGAGTGAGGAAAGTATGTTCAGCAGTAGACTTATATGTGATCTCATAGTGCTTAGAAATACGGATGATGAAGATGATTTCCAAGCCAATTTTGGTTACGCTGACTACGTTACCGGTCAAACACTACGTAAATACATACGTTAAGGGTATTGTAGGTAACCAATTATCCTTTCCTTTACCGCTCTCTCTCTCTCTACCAATAGTTTGTTCAAATCACACTTAACAGTTCCATTGCTACTTATTTCACTTGATGTTATATCTTTTCACGACCTCTGTGGCGCGGCGGGTGAAGGGTTATCTATCTATGTAGTCTATTATATTAAGTATATCAGTTATCTAGTACCTACCCATAACACAGTTTATTGTCCAGCATTTTTTTTATTTATTTATCGCATACCTGGCTTGTCAAAGTACTTAGATGTAAAAGTATCAATTGAAGAGTTCCTCCACACAAGTCATTAGTAAAGCAAACAGCCAAACAAGCTTGTTTACACCCAGAGCTCTTAACGGACAGTTAAGTTTACTTAGAACGGTATTAGCGAGAACTGTTGCGTCTAATTTTGGTTTGGGATCAGTTGAGAAGATTTTTTCAATGTATGAAATGTGGGATAATTCGTACTGATTTTAAAATAATCAAATAGATTTTTTTGGCTTATTGTTATCATCAGCCAGCCAGCGTGAAATTTAGGAAAAATCTCTTAAAAACGGTTAAGCCATTTTATCGGGATGAAAATTGCCTATAATAAACCTATATGTTATTCCAGGTCCCAAACTATACCCATACCAAATTTCAGCCTAATCTGTTCAGTAGTTTTTGCGTGAAAGAGTAACAAATATCCATACATCCAACCATACAAACTGACATTTATACTAATAGTCAACAAACTGACATTTATACCTACGTCAAAATCCAGTGTTTTTTTTTATAAATGCCTTCTGCAAATCCTTCAAAACTGCATCAAATCTACAGGTGCTTGCAATTAAGGCTCTCATTCACAGAAACAGAAATATTAATTGTTTTACAACACTGAATCATTGTGGTAAGCCAATTATATCTATTACAAAAATACAAACGGAAACAGGTAAAATACTAGTGAAATCAATCGTCCTCATTTTGTATTCGCGGAAAGTGATGCAATGTGATATGTGTCAATATTTGAAACCATCTGATATTGATGAAGGTGTTGATGACTTTGATGTGCCGAATGACCAGAGTATATACGTAAACTATATAGATACTACAGTGCAGGGTCGTTTTTACAAAAAGTATAATAATCAAAAGGGTGGATGAAATTCGGATATTTTACCGAAGTATCTATGTATGTATTTAAAATGACTCGAATAGCTAACAAACCGAAGCGTGTCGAAAAAAATGTCTGAATATGTATTTATCATATTGTATTTTGGCAATCTATTTTTATTTTTTTGCGAAAACTCAATACATGACAGCATTTTCGCTGCGTTGAGTTCTACTTTTCCAAAAATTACTCATTGCTAGCTTATTCATAAATATATGTTTTATGTGAGATATTCTTTGATGTCACCCATCATGAACCGATATTACAGATCATAACTATTAAAATAATAAAATCCAAATAAAAAATGACAGATTTAAGGCACATTCACACTTTTACTGCTAATTAGATAGGACTAAGCCCCGTTCACACTATTGACGTCTTTAGTTTTATCTTTCCGTTTAACAAAATACATCAAATGTCGTGTTAATCATAGATTCGTCACAGTTACATTTCAAATTTACATTTTACATTTAGAAGTGTATCTTAATTTGTTATTAACTATTCGTATGTTAATACCGGTATTGATTGGTGATATAGTTGCTAATTTGAAGATTTTATGAGTTTTATTAACGTAATTGGAAATAAAATTAACTGTTTAAATTTTGTTACTTATTTTTGCATTGGCGCGATCGTGTCATCTGAGGTCAATTTTTACGTTATAATAACGTTGTGTATGAATATAAACTACAAAAAAATCATAGGCTGCTGAAGCACAGGCAGTGAGTGATAACGCGTATGTATGCCTGAGCTTCAGCAGCCTTTGTATGAAATCCTTATACTGTATGAATATTTAAGCGACTCCAACCCAGTGCTTTATTTATTAACTCAAACTCAGTGCTTTATTTCCTTTAGACATTATGGACACGTCAGAAATTTCTAATTACAGAAGTAAAAGTAGGTTATTAAATGGCTACCATTGATTTCTTTTCACTTCAATTTGTTTATAATGACAAAAATCAAACACATCCGACCTGAACAGTAAAAGTTTCGATTTAAATAAGTAATTTATTTTAGATAATTTTTATTTATACAAGTGACTTTGTACTAATTTATTATTTCATAATATTCCGACACATATTTATTTGTTTGCGAATAAAGAAACGGAAACGGAAACTATAAGGTAAAATAAGTAAATAAGGGTCGGGTCACGATGCAAGTCTTCTCGGCTCGATCGTATAGATAGATAGATGGACGGTCGGAGGTTCGTCTCGCGCCCTTACAGTTTGAATTTGGCACGCTTCTTACACGTCATTCGGAGCGGAGATGAACAAAAAAGAAACGAGAGCGACAACATAAAGAAGTGAAAAATGAAAAAGAAACTTTTTTTTTGTTATGTTGTTAGTTTACGAGTTGGATTAAAACTCGTCCGAAGCTTTTTTAAACTTGAGATAGTCTGATAATTTGTATCAATTGTTTTTACAAAGAACACACGGAGTTAATTCGTACGAAAACCTTAAATTACGTGCAGTAAATGTTAGATTCAATCAAAATAATCTAAACACATAGCACATTGAAAGTAAAAACTATTTTCCAGTGGAATTTATTCATTTACTACTGGTATTTATTTCAAAGCCAGTTCAAGTACAGTTGAGAAAATTGAATCTTAATGACGTATCAGCCGTTAAAGCAAACCGTTTGGCGGTCTTTCTATTCAATAAAATCATACATAAAACTCATACAAAAGTATAAACACATACATCATACAAGTAATTGCTCAATCAAAAAATATTATTTTCAATTATTAGTGAATCAATTAAGTCGTATTTCCATATTAATCAAGAGTTTATTAAATAATTATTTTTTATTTATAATTAGGTAAAAGTCGGCGGTGCTTCAAAGGAACCTGATTTGGATCGAGACTGTTTTAGATCGGGAGCAAGGTAGGCAATTATTCACAACAAGCTACCTACACTATAACTAGAGACTTGTAATTAGACTGATGATAGCTAACTAATTTGCAGCTACTTTAATCATTTATAATTTTTGGATTAAATTGATTAAAAATCGTTATGCATTTGGACATCATACTAGGCTACTTCATAAAATATTTCAAAAATAATTTTGTTAGTGTTTTCTTTATGTTCCTCAATTTTTATAATTTCAGAAAATTGGGTATTTTGATACCAATATATAACATAAGCATAACTACAATAAAAAATATTTTCAGCGATTTAATATACTATTATTTACATTATATCGACGATATTATTTTTTTACGATATACACGTTATCGTCAGAATTTAAAATAGGTACATAAGCCACTTTACACAATTAAATTTATTAAATACCTGCTCACAGTAGTTTTAAGAATAAATAACCACTAATTATATTCTCTTATCAAAGAAAAAACCCCGTTCCATCCACCAGTTTATGTGGTTGGAAGTAGGAAAACCACCATAGTCTCTCGCACTGTACCAGTTAGAGTCGATAGATATTTAGTGCATTAACTGTCCCATTACTGTTAACGACTAACCACTAATTGTATAATTTATATTTAAGGCTAAGGGGCACTATCCTGTCTCTTCTTTACCATTTATAATCAGGGGGCCTACTCGGAAAAGGAAAATCGAAGTTTCTTTTTCGTGTTCGTGCAAAACCAACTCTTATGTCCATTGCATAAGATTTGCGTTTGCACAAAAAAGAATCAGAAACTTCGATTTTGTTTTTAAGAGTAGGGGCCCTGGGCTATACTTACCATCGGTGACGGGTGTTTCGGATAACCATAGGGATTTATTTACAGATTTTAGTACTTTTAAGTCAATATATATAATATAGATAATATCATGGTATAAGAAAACAAGGTATGCTCTTCTGAGACACGATAGTCACGTGGGTGTCTCCAGGTTACGTCATCGACGCCATCGGCCAATGAGAAGATGAATCTGTTTCCTGGTGATACCAGTAGCGTAAAATCGTAACTCCCCGAGCTCCTGTATGAATCTGATAAAACTAAGTGTATTTTTATTTACCCATTATTTATCATATTGACTTGTATTTAACTAACGCTGTTTTGACTGATCTAACAAACATAATTGACGATTCACATTTTTTTATTGATTTTTCAATTGACCCTTATCACATTTGTTTCCCAACTTCTACATTTTGTTGAAATGAAGTGGCAACTGAACAGTGACGTCAACTGGCGACACTCCCGGAAGAGTCGACCTGTTTTCGTGGATCATGGGTAATATATAGGCCAGGGGCTATTATGCAATTAACCGTTTTACTATGATAATGGTATGTTTGGATATACCAAAAATAGTGGAATGTTAGACATCAGCATTGAACTCGGTTTTTATTAGTTGTGTTGTTCACTGTGATAAACATAGTACCTACCTATCAACCTACCTAGGTTGCTGGTTTGATTCCCGCCGTGGTGTAAATGTTTATACGATCTTAAAATATTTGTTTCGGGTGTTCTGGGTATTTTCTATGTATGTATAGTAAAACATGTATTGTTTTTTGTATATACGAGTATATCATCATCATCATAGTCATCTAGTACCCATAACACCAGCTCTGCTTAGCTTGAGGCTAGATGATGCTGTGTGGATTGTCCAAGACTATTATTATTTCACTTCATATACCGATAAAATATAAGAATAAAAAAATATTTATTAACAATTCCGCGTATAACTACTCTGATAGTATTCTTCAAAGTAAGTTATCAACTAGTTTCGTCTCCCCACGAGACGGACACCACAATACTCGACCTTGGCATTGATATTGCCAAGCAACACCGACAGAGACCAGCCAGCGACTCCGAGATTCTCGCAATGGCCAGTACAGCCAGAGATGTTGCCTCTCCGAGCTCCTCGCGTCAAATCCTTACTTTACTTTGATGAATACTATCAGAGTAGGTTATACGCGGAATTGTTACTAAATATTTTTTCATTCACTACAATATTTTGCAATGGATTTCCGCAAAGTAAAGCCTGAATCTATTATTTATCAGATACAGATACACAAATATAACTTTTACTATAAAAAATAAAGTAAAATATTATAAAACTTATACAGTCAAAAATATATCAAAACGATAGATCTTCTTATCATCTATTATATTTCAAATTTGCACGCCCACTGTTGGACCTAAGGCCTCTCTTTGATCTTTTGAAAAAAATAACGAGAATAGGGTATTTAGGTATTTCCAGATCCAGAATCCATTTTCTATGTAAAATAACAGGCGCACGTAGCTGTTTGAAATAAATCTTTTACCGTAAAATATTACGAAGTAAGTTATAAACATTTTACAGCCACTTAAATTATAATAATCAGTAGATATTATATTTAATCCGTCTAAGAATTTATTATGCGTAGGTAGCCCATAAAGTTCTGCTTGTGATGAGCGAAAATGCAATATTCCTACCTAGATAATAAAAAAAATTATAAAGGTGGTTTTAGAATTTCATAACAATGGCTGTTTATCGTTATATATACCAATATAAAATAAAAAGTCATATTCTAGATCATCATCACATCTCAGTCCACATATGTTCACAGCTGGACAAAGGCCTCCCTATACGATACCACAAATAGCGGTCCTGAGGCCTTTCTATCCATCGACTCCCTACGACCGCTACAATGTCGACTCGTTTCGCGTTGCATTATTTTTTTTGCAATTTTCTGGATACCTTAGTGTTATATCAGTTTAAGAAAGAAGAAAGAAAAAAATTCTGTCACTTACATAAATGTAAATGATATTATTTAGTTGTATTTTTATGATCTTTAATCGTTAAGATCGTACTAAAAGATCGTTAATTATAACTGGATCTACTAAAAAACTTATAAAAACTTTTTTTTCTTTAAATAACGCTTTGTATTAAAAAACAAAACAGTATCAAAAATCATTGGAAAACAAAACATCAGTCGTACATTACAGAAAATGCATTCAGCACGACAACGCTTCGTGAAATATAAAATCTGATAGCTAAGGTTTTTGTGCTCGATTGTACAGATGTTAGCTTGTTACGACTCAAGCTTTTTGCCTAGATGTTCACATGCTGTTTACGACTATACCGCAGCTTACATTGGGAATGGCTAAGTGTAGCACCAACTTGCTTTTTATTCCGTACCCATAGGTGTCAAAAAGAACCTATTGCTGATGCTTTGATATCTGTTTGACCGTCTGTCATAGAGCTGTGATCTTTAGGACCGTCCTAATAACCTTGCTATTATGGCTTTAACAAAAAATAATGAAAGTAGGGTACACTCATGTTATCGGTTAGCTATTTTTCAAGTAGAGACTAGAGAACCCTTTTCACTGTCTGGTGAAAGTAAAAGATCAGCGCCACCCCTCAAAAATAGCTGTTTATAGCCCGAGTTTGGTTTCTCGATACTCGATAGTATCGAGACTATTCGAGATGTTCCAGATATTGTATGAGAATTTAGTAGTTCCATGTGCATGTCCACACGCTAAAGGAAGTAGTGCTTTAATCCTGTAGTATAATAGCTTCACATAAATATTAATAAATAAATAATAATCTTTGAAGAAAATGCACGTTGGGCTGACATTTGAACCAACTTCTTACGTATTTGGCTGTGGTCAGGACACTTCCAAACATTCTTGTTACATTATAACTGAAGTAAACATGCGCTGTAAAGTTTTTGTAACTACGAGAATATTTATTTTTTAGTTATCTAACGCCGCGTTCACACGATGAGTCTCATACCTACTCGGACACAACTCGTATTATGGCAACCCCTAGATTTGCGTAAAATTCGCCGAGAACAATTCGTCGAGAACAATTCGTCGAGAACAGTTCGCAGAGAAAACAATTCGCCGAAAATACAATTTTGCCGAGAAATAGTCGTAAAGATTTTCAAGTATAGAGGGAAATACCCAGTTTTGTTCTACATCTGAAAAATTGTGTTTTCGGCGAATTGTTTCGCGAATTTTCCGCAGACGCAAACCCTAATCCAAGCACACTCGGACGACGACGGTGTCCGATCTAAGTTAGTCCTTTGGAGAGGGAGAAAAGTATTAGAATGCGTTCTACTTTTCCGAGCTAGCTCGTATACAAGTAGGAAAACAAAATGGCGTCTATTAAGAACAACCAAGCGTTCCATGACATTGTTTTGATATTGACTAAGAAAATGGTCTGGATGAACTATGTTAATATAAACAGTTATCCTATTACACTTGTATGAAGCTACTACGAGTACGTACGAGTCCACTCGGTCCGAGCCTTGGCCGAGCAGACTCTGATCGTGTCCACGTCGCTTAACTGACAAATGGTGAAAGATCCTGAACATCTACAACCCTCTAATAATATTTGTTAACTTTTTAAGACTAAGTTTAGTTTTTTACATTATCTTTTTGAATCGAAATCTAATAGTTATTTATGAAAATGACATATGTATATAAATCGCGTTAAATTTAGATTTAGATAGGCAAAAAAACATGTGTTAGACACATATGTACCAGCTATTGGTTTCTTTTTAACTTCTTCCACTAGTTGACAATAACTTGAAGTGAAGAGATAATCAATACCATCTTATTTCTTATTTGATAATAATAATAATTATATTTATAGCTGTTTATAGTAGATATAAAATTTGACTTGTCTGAGTGCTTATGTTGTAAGCCTAAAGAAATAAAATTATTGAAATCGGAAAGCTAACATCTAATAACGGTCTCATAAAATAATGAGTTTAATATCTAAAAACGATGATTCTTCATTGGCCACATTGTTAACTAATACCAACGACCAACTATGTAATATTGAGTCTTCTGTCTTATAAAATAAAGTTTAAATTGAATTTGAGTAAACAAAGCTCGAGCTTAAAACAGTAAGCTCTATTTCTGAATAGCCAAAGGTGATTTTGTAATCAATTTATGGAGGTTATTTGTCAATTCAGCACACGATGGGAATTAAAATACAATGCTGCTTGTTGACGAGCGAATGTGTGACGGCGGCGGACTTGAAACGCAATGGGTAGCGATATATCCTTCAAACTATGAGATAGGGGTGTCACGTCTATTTTGTATTAAAGGTAAAAAATAAATTCTGTACTTTGTTATCACATCAACTGCCCAGCCTTGGTGGTCCAACCTGCCGCCACCACGTGGTGCTGGAGACAGACAGACGACAGAATTAAAAATGTAAATCTTGGGTAATATAGTTGTTAATAATGAATATTTATTATTTTATAATTTTCTCTTAGCTGTCTTTACACTGTTAACTTTTGCTTTAACAAGCATGGCTGAATTTGATGGTGTAATTTTTGTATGAGTAATTTATAATTATAAAAATCATATTTCGTTTGCTTTCCATTGCTGGGCAAAGGCTTCCCCTGTCCTATAAATGTTATTAAATTTATATACATATATCATATTTTTTATTTCAAGTCCTATTTCAAGCATTGATGAAAACCTGGCTTAATAACTTTTATGTTCTTTATCGAAAGTACCTATTGTTTGCTAAGTATCAATAGCGAGCATTAATAACGAACAGCTGTCCAAACAATTTAAATAAAACCCGATACGTGATCTAAAGTGACAGGTGTGACAGCCCTAAAACAACGCGTGCGCAAACGCAGCAATTTGTAAGCGCCGCCGCGCCGCGCTATCTAACCTATCCAAATCAATATACATCCCTATTTGCAACACATTAGAATTCAATTTCTATTACAAAATCTATAAAAATGAATAGCGAGTATTTATTCTTAACTAACATCTGCGCACGGATTTGCACGCGCTTTTCCTAGATAAAAAGTAGTATTACCATGTACAGTGGCGACTGAAATAAAGATAAAAATTATTTAAAATAAGTACCCAGGTTACCCAGGGGATTGCAGATAATAGGGAGATACTTAATTCTAACGCGCACTGTACCTATCACCATGCCCCGTTTTACAGACTTCTTAATAATTTTGTTTTATTCCCTAGCTAAAGATGAAGCCTATACAAAATACCATCCATTGTCCCTCTTTCAAGATAATTTTGAGATAAAAAGTAGGCTATGTTCTTCCGCACCTTCTACGGAGATGGTTTCCATTCCGTACCAAGTTACATTGGGATCCGTCAGACAGATAGTGCAACATTCGCAATTATAATAATACTAGCTGCTACCCGCGCCTTCGCCCGCGTTTTATCGGGATAAAAAAATAGCCTATATGTTATTCCAGGTCCCAAACTATATATATCCATAGCAAATTTCAGCCTAATCGGTTCAGTAGTTTTTGCGTGAAAGAGTAACAAATATCCATACATCCATACATAAAAACTTTGACATTTATAATATTAGTAGGATAGGAAGAGGATTAGTACAGACAGACAGACGGTGCAACATTCGCAATTATAATAATATACATGGTAGAGAATGAATGGATTTTTCAATTTATTCTGTGCGTGTTATGGTATAAAATGGAATGTAAGCGATTTGTGATACCTGTGAATAGAAAAGTGTTTATTTTGTAAAATGTTTGATTCACCACAGATTGCTACTAAGTTGTTTTATTAAGGTAAGTGGTTTGTGCTCGACTGTACCTTTTCATTTGTCATTTGTGTTTACTGAGTTCAATAACACATTGAGTTTGTTTTTCTTTTTGACATGCTTTTTGCATAAAGGATTTATATAGAATAAAATTATAATATACATATTTGTTAAATCTCATTAAAATCCATTCAGTCATGAAAAGGTAACAAACAACCGAGAGAGAGAGCGAGAGTTCAGAGTTACTTTTGCATATTTTATGAAAAAAAGTTAAGTTCATATATTTGACACTAGCTGCTGCCCGCGCCTTCGCCCTAGCTTTATCGGGATAAAAAATAGCCTATAATGTTATTCCATGTCCCAAACTATATAACCCCAACCCAACCCATAACAAATTTCAGCCCAATCAATACAAAGTTTTTGCGTGAAAGAGTAACAAATAATACTTACAAACTTTGACATCCTACTTCCTACTATACTAATATTAAAATGACAAAGTTTGTATGGATGGATGTATGGATATTTGTTACTCTTTCACGCAAAAACTACTGAAGCGATTAGGCTAAAATTTGGTATGGGTAGGTATAGTTTGGGACCTGGAATAACATATAGACTATTTTTTATCCCGACAAAACACGGGCGAATACGCGGGCAGCATCTAGTTTATAATATTAGTAGAATATAAAGTTTGCTCTATTTTGATATATCATGGTAATTTTTATAAATTTTAAGGTAAACGTAATAAGATACTTTTCCACCGTTACTTAAACCAACAATGCTCTTGAAACCTTAATGTTGTACGCTAAACTGTTAAAAGGGTGTAAGTGTTAATACGTCGAGCAACTGCTGAGCCGGAGATGATCGTACTTTGAAAAGTGGATAGGCAAACATTGATGACCGAGATTGATGGCGGTCTTTAGGAAATATTTCGACAATATATATCATTCTACTAATATTATAAATGTCAAAGTTTGTATGGATGGATGTATGGATATATGTTACTCTTTCACGCAAAAACTACTGGACCGATTAGGCTGAAATTTGGTATGGGTATAGTTTGGGACCTGGAATAACATATAGGCTTTTTATCCCGATAAAACGCGGGCGAAGGCGCGGGCAGCAGCTAGTTTCTTTATTATTAAAAATGGTATTTAATGGCCTGATAGACAGACGACATCGTAGGAGCTGGAAAGAGTGAATTAGGATGAGTCAGGATCGCACAGAATGACGTAATGGAGAGGAGGCTTATCCCTATAGTGGGCCTAAACCCAGCAGATAGACAGGTATCTAATAAAAACTAATCATTGCAATTTGTGTAATAACAATTAACTCAAGCATATATGTGGAAAGTACATCATCATCATCATCATCATCAGCCCATACACGTCCACTGCTGGACATAGGCCTCCCCCGTACGACGTCACAAATAGCGGTCCTGAGCCGCCTCCATCCATCGACTCCCTGCGACTGCTACGATGTCGTCGGTCCATCGAGTGGATGGTCTCCCATGTAGGGGGAAAGTACATACAAGGCGAAAATATCAAAGAAGAAAAAGATTTGTTTGTGTGGAGTCTGAATGAACGAATGAAAGTGTTCATTCGTTCATTATATTATATTGTAACTACTTAAAATTACATAAAAACTCTTATATCTAACATAAAAATAAATAAAGTACAAAAGGTCTTATCGCTGAGAGCAATTGATTGATTTGTGTGTGTGTTTTTGTTGATTTTTGTCGTGAAAGTCTTTTCTTTGGAATTTGGCGTTAGCAAAGACTACACCCAGCTGTGGTATACTATGTACTGTTGATGATGATGAAGCCTGTCCTTTTGTTTTAGTAAGGACACACTTTTCGGAGTTATACCGATATAAAATTGGTTTAATTGCAATTTTAGTGTTGAATGGGATGAACGCGGAATAACTCAACGTCCCAAAGTACCAGGAGAGCAATTTATGCTCCCCTGGTATCCTTGGATATGTATATATCAGAGTTATATGGGGCCGCTTCTGACATGAAAGTATGTGACTGACAGTACTAAAGCCTGCTTTTGAAAAGTAGGACGTATGCGGAATAAATTCACATCTGAATTTGATTTTTCGTGATCGTCCCACCGGCTTTGGACCAAAGGGAATTACTCAGTTTGGTTTTAGTAGAGTCAACTTCTCGACATAAAGTAAACAATCGAGAAAATAGGTCGAATGTAATCGAGTAAAACAATAGCCGGTGCGCTCTGGTTTACAATAGAGTTGCGCAAGCGCAACGAGACATCACTTCGAATCGATACGGGATGTGATCGGGTTACCGATGAATGGAATTACCCGAGATTTGGATCAATGTCACTTTGGACAATGTTCTCATTTTTACTATCACACTTTTCATTTTTGATCTTAATTTATTTATTTATTTATAAACATGTACATTTATTATCACTAGTAAGACACGTATTTATACCACTTATAGATTTTGATATTAAAGGAAGAAATATTATATATTTTTATCAGTTTGGAGCGTTTTCAATTCTTAATAAGTCTTATTTAGCAAGTCGTTCACGAATTTCCTAGCCGAAACAAAAAAGGTTTCTTATAATAATTAGTAACCTTTTACTAAATTGGTGGACTCGATAAACGTTCTGTACAAAATTTTAGTTTTCGGTTTGTCCCAATTTTTTTAATATCTAGGTAACTTTTTCAATTTATCTTTCATAAAATCCTTAAACGGTATATTACGGACATAAATAAATATTGATTTGGTCCAGCCATTATCAAGTGACTTGCCGACCAAGCTACAAACGAACAGCATTTCCTTTTTATTTACCTAAATAGATTAAACGCATTACGCACGGCTCATTTTTCTCACCATAAACAAGTCTAAAGCTTCAAATCACCGACACAAGGAGAGTCTACTATACTGAAGACTCGTAATCTTCGTACATTTTGTAATCTTTTTAATCCACAATAAACTTCCCAAAGGCAAAATCAAACGACAAATTATCGGTAAAGAGCATTCGTTCACACGGGTGGTCCGATTAGAGGAGTACTAGGTGTAAGGTGTATCAGAAACTGTGATAAAACCGATCAAATATGTGACACCTCTATAATAATTTTATTTTTGATCTATAAGTAACTAATGTAATTGTTTAATTTAAATCGTATTAGTTGCTCAATAAATCACATAAATAAATCAAATCAAAAACTTCGTCAAGATATTTGCTCAGGTATCTTTGACAGGTTTGTGCTTGTTATTATAATAACAAGTATAAATATTAGGAAAATGTGAATCAGAAAAAGTATTTGAAGCTCGTAATTTAAATCTCGGAACGAAATATAAAATAGTTAAAGTGTTTTCATTGTTCATATAATTTTACACCTTTGTAAAGTTACAAATTAATGATTACGTAAAATAAGGCTTTACATTTACTATATACTTCATGTTTTATCACTAACTTTAAATTGTAACATCAACCAGACTTTAAAATCCTACGCCACCCTATACCGGAGCCTCGTTTACATATTCCACTCCACTAACACATAAATTGTTATTACACTAACCGACAATAAACGCACCTTCAATCTAATCGACAAAGCTTTTTTGTCGAGCGTTACCTTTGCCTTTTTATCGACTAGTTTATTATCGTTATCTGTTTCTAGCCATATTTTACTTTTATATGATCACGATGCTGTAAGGGCACCCATTGAACATACAATATCGATTAGGGATCCATATTTGACGAGTCTTCTGTGACTATTGACATTTTATCTACATATATAACCATTGCCCCGAGTATGGACTCCGATTCAATATATTATTCAGAACGTTGTGCTTTGGTACTAAATGTATATATAATAGGTACGTTTTGTTTCAAGTCAAAGCAGACTATATACTTTGACACTAAATATTTCTTTGGTTTTGTAACCGCCTTATTTACAATACTTAGATTGTAGAAACGAGACCATGCTCGTTTCTTTCATATAAAAAAAAATATAGCACCTCTTTTGACTATGAAAAGGATTTGAGTTTTTCCCCCTGGAAGGAATCTTCAAGGAGGAAAACTGGATAAGGTTTTTGTCTATTTCCCTTAAGGGAATCTTAGGGGGCATATTAGGGGGGAAAATTAGAATAAGCCATATTTTTTTGACATTAAAGACCTTATAGATTTTCATAGTAACCGATGAAATTGCAAAAGAATAGATCAACATCGTTTAAATAGTTTACCCGAATGCAAAAAAATTCTTGCCAGGATCAAATTTCAGTTTCCTATAATTTTATTAATTAATTTTTCTCTCATTTTCTTCCATTGAAAAGTCAGGAAAAGACATTAGACTTTTTATCTGACATAGCCATTGGGTGAATTGACGTTGTTGTAAAGGCACTGACTTGAAGATGACTTTCGTTATAAATTGGTTTAACGATACGATTGTAAATTCCGTTACATGAATTGTAAAAGAAAACCGCTTATCGTTAATAAGCTATTTGAATATCGGCACTTTGGAAAGGGCTAGAACATGCTGTCATCAATCGTAAAAGAATAATCTGATGACGAATTTTAACGATCGTTATTATTATGTTCTTTGGATGCAGAGATGAGAAATGATTTATAGAATGGTCGAAGTGTGAAGATTTTTGAACCATTGGCGGGCATACAAAGTTATTAACCTTCAAGACTTATCACAGTTATCACACACTGACTATTAATTCATTTAAAAGAACATTTGAAAAGAATACCATTCAAAACAGAAAAGGTAAGAAATAACGAAACAGAACAGGTAAGAAATAATGAAAAAAACATTCAAAAAAGAATGGGTAATTCGAACAAGATAACATTTTTAAAGGAAAGACCAGGGAAAGACTTTCAAAACAGTAGATTTTAAACGTCATACGTTCCTATGAATGAATATTTCCCTCGTCCCTGGGAAAGACTTACAAAGCAGTAGATTTTAAACGTCATACGTTTTTTATGAATGTACATTTAAATAAAATTTTATCGTCAAGGGAAAAAGCAAGACAAATATTTATATTTTGTCCAAAATGCAAGATCTCATTTATCTTCTAATTTACCCCATCACTATAAACCTTGATATATCACGCGTGTTATATGTAGGGCTCCTGAACAATTGAATGTCACATCACTACCTCGTAAATATAACAAACACCTACACGCAAATTGAACTTAAGTATGGAGGCATAGGACCTAAATTGCTTAATAAATCGATATTTTGTAAAAACGTGACTATTTTCTTAGGCCTTTGACGTAAATAATTTATGCCTGACTTCTTAAAATACATAAGATTATTGTCCAGTAATCATTACACAAGCTCTTTTACTTTGGAGCTAGATAACCCTGTGTGGATTGTCCAGCATTACTTATTATTTATTTGATGAAAGAAACAGAACAGAAGTTCAACCATAACAATTAAATTAAAAAATCGCAAATCAAATCATTAACGATCCAAAAAAACCCTAACATAATTTTGTGATATTTATGAATATCAGCCAATTCAAATATGAAGTCTAATCTATGGCGGTATATTAACGGATATTATAATAGGTAAAACTCATCATGAATCGCTAAATCAATACTACAAATTAAAAAGCGTATCGAAATTACAAAAATATGATAATTTTGGGAACATATCGTTATAGTTTAATACAAATAATATAAAATGAAGTAATTGACACCTGTGGGAATACGGTTAATCTGAAGATTTTATTTATCAACATATTTTATAGAAAAACCCACATATCTTTATGTGCTATTTACCCCATAGCACATTATAGCTATTCGATATTGTACACTAGATTAAAACTAACCGAATAATTGATTATTAATGTGATACAGTATAGTATTATATTTTTTATAGAAAACCCACTTAAGAACTAAAGAGCACATAGAGACTTCATATTGTATAATATAATAGATTGAAACTATCCGAATAATCGACTAAAAATGTAATACAGCATTTTATTCAAAATATATATATATTTTATTGCAAAACCTTTATTGACAAAGAAAATAACAATCAAATAATATAAAGAAATTAAACTAGTATTTACAATTGAAACAATTGAGCTAACTGCAGACTGTTGCAAAACCCACATTAGGACTAAATAGCACAAAGATATTTCATATCTTCTCGATAATGTACCTTTTATAGAATGAAACTACTTGAATAATCGATTATTAACGTAATACAGTACCTAAAGTATGTTAACCCCGCTAGAAATCAGTGGAATAGCTAGCCGCTAGAATTAAATGGTTAGTGACTTTTTTACAGAAGTTTTACCTCAAAAGTTAAACAACGAAGGTTCTAATTGCTCGATTAACTTTTGAAGAACACCACCCTTAATCTCTCGTCTACGACAATCAATAATATCATTAGATGACATCATCAAGCTACTGTAACTGTACAGGTTGTCATCCGATACCTAGTATACACCTAGGTATCAGATGACAACCTGTAATAAGCTAAATTGGCTATTAACTCTAGCTAATTGGTTATTTGGATGCAATTTGACGACATCTGTATAATTATCTCATTGCACGTCTTGATGAATGAACGCTTTATGTAGTAAAACGTGTATTTCAAGTAAAACGGACTCTTTTCTGGCGTCTGGTAATTTCAGATGACGTATCCATTAGTGTATCACTCGTACTATTTTTACCACTCATTAGCTATATTTTAATTAACAACTAGCTGCTGCCCGCGCCTTCGCCCGCGTTTTATCGTGATAGAGAATGTATGTTATTCCAGGTCCCAAATTATACCATCCATCGACTCCCTGCGATCATATGTTTACGTCCATATTATGCAAACTCTATTTCTTATTTTCATTATTATCGCTCACTGCTGAAATAGAACAAACAGATCACCCGAAATTATTCGGAAACTATAATCGAGTTCGTAATTGAAACAATTGAATAGCTGTCATATTACGAAAAGCAGTTTCTGAAAAACAGTTTCTCATTTTCCTAGGCACAACATCTAAATTTACCATTGCTGTCAAAAAAATATAGTTAAAAACTAAAACCTGACTACATAAAAGTCTTAAACAAGCGTTCACCTATTGTCCTTATCATTTTCTTTTGATACTTAGGTAGTCGGAGGCACCCATCCCATATACCTAGGGTACGATTAGGAACAAAGGCGCTTGAAACGCTTGTTTAAGACTTTTATGTAGTCGGGTTTTAGTTTTTAACTATATTTTTTACACCTTTTTGCTAATAACTTGAGAATCGTTAACCTCAGAAAAGTTTAAAAAAACGGTTTTGGAAAATACAAACAAAGACCTTTGCAACGATACCACACGCGAGCATATTTTAACATTGAGATTTTCGACCCTTACTTCGCTATCTCGTCACATAGCCTTTAACCATTGTGCTAACGAGACGAAACATACGACACCTCATTTGTTGAAATCGGACCAGTAGTTTCAGCGCTACGTGGGAACATAAAAATCAGCTACATACATACGAGTACATACATATGTATGTACATAGGGTCTTAAACTCATAACCCTCGTCCTTTGGTAGTCGGATAAAAAGAAGTCCGTCTATCAAAGCTATCGCTATCTTCGACGAATTCGGAATCACAAGTGAAACGCAACACCTAAACCCAGTTATTTTAATCTGTAACATATGTCACACTTTCACATGTCAACGTACGCGAATATGATTTTTAATAAGCATTGAACTAATCCACAATAGGCTCAATCAGATAGTGATAACGGTAGTGCTATTCTGTAATCATGTGCATTCAGACGATGTAATGATCGACATACGGTGTCCGCCATAGGTTAGATTTATCAGCTGGATCAATGGCTCAAATCAACGAATTATCACCAGGTGTTTAGTTTTAGTTTTCCAACCGACTTCAAAGAGGTTCGCAATTCGACGTATTTTTTTTTGTATTTTTGTTACTCGATATTTTACGCCAATTATGGACCGATTTTGCAAATTCTTTCACTTTTGTATAGAAAATGATCTCGAGGTGGTCCCATAGATATACATCCCCAGGGAATTAGTATTTATACCGCAAAACTTAATAACAGTTCAAAAGTAAGGGATTAGAAGTCGGTTTATCGTTTTTTAAAACACGCTAAATTATTGTCAGTTTGTTTTTGGTTTCCACATAACTTGGTAGTAGTATTGGCAAAGATCAAATAGCCTATGAATACGCCCTAACTATAAAATTTGTGTGCATAAAAATTTTAAATTTTTCCGTACAACATGGCGACTATACCAGTGATGTGCCATTTGAACCATGGAGCTTTACCAAAAAACATGGCTAGACTGATCTCGCCATGGAATAATGTTTCCACATTAACTCTACGATAGGGCTTTTCCGTGTACCTCAGGGGTTCTCTTTTTATCTTTAAGTATTGGCAATTCTTTCTTCAAATAAGAAGTAGAACGTTTACAAGAGGCACAGGAGATCCTGCCAAGTTAATTGAAAAAATTTAACATTTTGAAGGGAACTAAGTAGTTGTTTATACAGTATAGAAAATTGTTATTGCTCAGTAATATTACTTACAAGCAAAAATATGATCCGTAGGGACAAAATTTATTTCAATAAAGCAGTTGCAATGCATCAATGATCCATTGGGAACTTTTTATGTGATCAGATACAACCACAGACTGATCATAATAACGATACCAGAATAATCCGTTGCTTCTGTTCCAGGAGTCGAAGTGGAATGAAAAATAGCCTATAAAAAGTGCACCAGCTTATCTCCCAGCACTGTAGATAAACAACAAAAGAAAAAGAAAGCGTTGAGTTCATAGCGACACGAGAATTGGGAATAGCTGTGTTTAGGATCCGAACTTTTGTCGATCATGAGACTGCAAACTTTCACCCTATTGTTGCCTTAAGCCACAATCAGACTGAGTGATGTGTGAATTTATAAATTTAAAATTCAAAATCATGATACGGATATTAGGTACCTGTTGATTAAAATTTGTAAATATCCTTGTAACCGTAACCTTTTTAACCTCTACATCTGCTGAGTTTTAATGGTACAATATAGAGGATTCACTCCTTTATATTTTTACTCCTATGTGGCATTCGTATGCTGAAAAAGCAGAGTGATATAGAGAGAGTGCAGTGACACGCCTTCATATATGTATATATATTATAGTTTATGTTATTAGAATCAAATAATAGAAACAAATTAGAACTAGTATTTATTAGACTTTCATACGACCAACCATGTTTTTGTTCTTCTACCCATATTCTATGCGAATAAATTATATCAACCATATTATTATTATAGTATTGTAGATTTACCATTTCTTTCCAAAATTAGTAGGTACAGACCTGACCTCTGAATCGTTAATTCGTTGAATAATTCATCTCGCGCAAGCGCATTAAAGCTCATTAAAATATTGGGCGCGCATGCGACGCGCTGCCCAAATTTTAATTTTGAGATTATAAATTTCTTTTATGACATTTTAATGAAATATTTATAACATTTTCCCGAAATTCCGTAGAAAATTCGGAGGCTTAGCATCACTAATGTATCAAACATTGCTCTGCCACACAAACTTTTAATAAATTCAACTACTTTTTTACCCGACTACCGGAAGATTATGATTTTAGCACCCTATGTATGTATGTATGTATGTATGTAGCCGATTTTTTTGTTCCCACGTAGCGCTGAAACTACTACTTCGATTTCAACAAGTGAGGTATCGATTGATTCGTCTCATTACCCCGATGGTTATCGGCTATCAGAATCAGAATCAGAATCACTTACGTATACTAAAAATAAGAAAGGACCTAATATTGATCCTTGCGGGACCAATATCTACTTTTTGAACTCTATTAGATAAATATGATTGCATAAGGTCCAGTGCCTTGTTTTGAATTCCATAGTGTCTCAATTTTCTTATTAATTTACCATGATCTACACAATCAAAAGCCTTAGAGAGGTCACAGAATATACCAATAGCGTTTTTTGCTTTATCCCAGGCATCCAATATATGCTTTAGTAAAACTGTACCAGCATCGGTTGTTGATCTACCTTTGGTGAAGCCAAATTGATTTTTATGGAATAGCCTATTAAGGTTGAAATGAGAGGACAACTGCGTGAAAATAATTTTTTCAAAAATTTGACTTGTTGCTGGAAGTATTGAAATTGGTCTGTAGTTGGCCGGATCAGTGTGACTTCCAGATTTAAAAAGAGGAATCAGTTTACTATATTTCATGAGATCAGGAAAAACTCCTGCGTCGACACAACTATTGAAAATAAAGGCCAAACAAGGAGCCACTTCCTTTATAATTGAACTTAATGTTACTTTAGATTATTTTTATATTTGATATGCGAAGTAAAGTAATCACAGCCAGTATTTAACTACATACATAATCGCGTTTTATTTTTACATGTTATACTTTCGTTTTGACTGCACGACTTTTTTATCTTTTTGGGTTTAAAAGTTAATATAATCCGCGTTTCGTGAAATTACTTCATTTTCACAAAACGCGTCCATCAGATAAATTTTCGGTATACAAAATTCATATACGTTTTTTGAGATTGGGTTTCGCGAATTATTGAGTTTTTTCCGGTGACTTTATAATTTTAACGCTGGCTTCAAAGTTTTACTGGTAACTTAGTAATAGTTATTGATTTGCTTACATTTCTTTTTATTACACTTATATTTCGTGCCAGTTACAGACTAGGTCCCACGCCTTGGTTAAATAATGTCCTTTCTTTCTATAGATGAATCATCAAAAGCGGTATCAAGAATCGCTGTAGGTACATTCGATCGATTATTGAAAAGTGTGCAAATTACAGGTTCCGCCGAGATCGACCTGTAATGTTTCGCCGACAGCGATTTACATTACACTTGAATTTTTATGCCCCAAATTCTCGATTTAAGGTTTTAATAATCATTTAGGCATACCTTGAATTAATATTGCACCTTACTACAAATTGTTTTATAGCAGCTTTTGACGAATATAATTAATAGAATGACCCCGATACCCTACCTTACCACTATTTTGTTGACTACCCTAAACGCCATAAGAAATGAAATCTTCGCTTTTGACATTGTTTCTTAAATTATAACTAGGATTATTTAATATTAATAAAGATTGATATGCATAATTTACTTGACCTTGAAATAATTCTTTAATTCTTTACACAATAATGCATTTTATCAAATTATCTAAAAAGATTATGTACATAGGCGAGCTTAACCCTGAAAAAGAGTTTTCTTCCAGCAAACCTTAGAGTTATAGGAGAGGCGATCGAACATAACTATTTGATACCTATCTATTTTAAACTGAACTAAATTTTGTCAAAAATTATTTTTAAAATTTCTTTTGCGCTGCCTGAACTAAGCTAGCTTGAACTAAGTTTGAGCACAATAAATAAATGGAATGAAATTAATATCGACGTTTCGAAGTCGTTATATAGATTGAAAGAATTTGAATTTCCTTTATAAACAAGGAACAAGAATCACTCAACCGTCTGTCTGAAATTTCATCAACGTTCGTTTGACAACAATTTTACCTGATAGTATAATATGAATAGTGAAGATGTGGTCGACGATAACGAACATGTACAAGACAGAACCCAACAACTTTATTTTTTTAGTGGTAATTTTTTAGGCGTACGAAATTAGCACTTAGGTAAGCCAAATTTTAATCTATATAATTATTATTAAATAAAATATATAATGTTATTGTTTTTATCTTCACTTCCATGCTTTGTCCAATAGTGGAAGAAATTATTTGTTGTTTTAACTTAATTTGAATATATAATAGCTTCGAATGTTGCATTCTGTTGTTTCTAAATCTTAATATGCATCAAAAACAACACAAAATATCACTATTTACTATTATTGGAATGTTACATAAATTGCATTTAACCAAATTGTATAAAATTTTCGAATGTATGTGTAGTGACACAGATTAGCATATAGTACGCGGCGCATTTGCGTTTCTGCAATTAAGCATTTTCATTAGCAAGCCGCTGTCACGCCAGTCACTTCTAAAGCCTCTGATCAATGTATACGTATCCCAATATTGGATAATAGAATATCGTAATTGTCATTTAATGTATTTGTGTTAATTATACAAACTCTTTTATTACCAACCGCACACCCACAGTAATAAATAATCTATAGACTAAAATAACAAAATATGTAACTTAAAATTAGAGACCATTACAGTTTTAATCCAACACATACCAAGTTATTTTGAACCTACGACCTTTGGAATAAGAACCGGGGTCATACTGCACAATCTATTTACAAGAAGTAAAACCAATTTGACCGTAAATAGAATTATGGTCATCAACATTAGGTGTTCACACATTTTATTGCCATTGACATTTGGTTGGGGCAAAAACTTGATTCAATTTTGTAATAATAAGCATAATAACTTAAATTCAATTTTCGTTTATACAATTACAATATTGATGAGCTTAGGAAGCCCACAAAATACATAATAAATGTCCACCGATGTGGCGCGGCGGGCGAAAGCTGGTCCGTTGCGGGTTCGATTCCCGCCTTGGCACAAATTAAAAATGTTTGTACGATCGGCAAATATTTGTTTCGGGTGTTCCGTGTATTTTCTATGTATAATAAAACGGATTATTCCGCTAATCCCCCGAAGCCGTCCCCCACGTCGGGGACTATCTATTTACTTATGTATTGTATTAAGTACATATGTATATCAGTCATCTAGTGCCCATAATACCAGCTCTGCTTAGCTTTTTTCATTATGTTGTGTGGATTGTCCAAATTATTTATTTTTGTTAATAAATTTCGAGATTTTGTGAAAATTATAATAATGACCCCAAACAATATTAGTAAATAGATAGCAATATAAAAATTAGAATTGGATTTCATATAAATTAATGTTACAAAATGAATAAATAAATAAATAGATTACTTGAATAGATAGAAAATGCTTTATTGCACTCTTAACAAAACAATTTACAAACAATATGTAACAAAAAATGTGACAATTGGCGGTCTTATTGCTCACGAGCGATCTCTACCAGACAACCTTGACCTTGCTTAGAATACCTGTTTCGGAAGTACATACATATACTAATATACATATGTTTGTTTTCATTCAAATTCAGATTCCAAAGATTATTTCACAAAAAGATAGCACATTACGTGCGTACAACAGGATAGTTAACTATATTTCAAAGTAAAGTACATAGTGAGCAAAGTCACAGCCAAATGTAGTAAACTAATAAAAAAATAGTTAACGATAATCTGTATCAGCGACGAAATAATTAACATAATTATATATTTATTCAAAATATTATTAAAAACAAACATTTTATATGCGTGGGTGGCGCTATATGTATGTTAATCGCGCCCTTATTGCTCCGAAACTAAGTGTCAAATTTCTCTGAATATATATATAAAAAAATAGTGTTTTATTATAATAGATCTTGTTAATCAAGGCGCTAATTAGCCGTGGGTGTGTTTTTATGTTATGGCTTTTGTTAATTTATTGTTGTTGTTTTTTGGATTATTTGTTGAACCATTTCTCGGAGTGTCATAAAGTAGTGTGACGAATATGAATCGGTTTCAAATGTTAATAAGTAATTTAAAAAGCAAATAGACGAAATCGGATCAGCTGTTTTTGGACCCAACGAAATAAAACGCGGGAATGTCACACGAGAATATTTTTAACCCAAATTAAAATAGTATGTAAAGTAATTGGATCGTAGAAAATAGAAAATCTAATCAAACCCTACTAATAATTATTATAAATGTCAAAAGTTTGTGAGAATGGATGTATGGATGTTTTTTCTTCTTTCATGCAAAAATTCCCGTGTCCCGTGTGTTAACAAGGGCTGTGGGGCCGCGGCGTACGAATATCGACCCCTCCAACTCAACCCGTGGATGTCGTAAGAGCCGACTAAGGGAACTTACCAGAGGATGGGCAGCAGCTTCCTTCTGAGTATTTTTAAACACCAACACTGCGATCACCAATCCGCCTGCCAAGCGTGGTGATTATGGCAAATCCCCCCTTACATGGGAGACCATCCACTCGGATGGACTGACGACATCGTAGCGGTCGCAAGGAGTCGATGGATGGAGGCGGCTCAGGACCGCTATTTCTGGCGTCGTACGGGGGAGGCCTATGTCCAGCAGTGGACGTGTATAGGCTAATGATGATGATGATGATGCAAAAATTACTGAACTGATTGCGCTGATATTTGGTATGGGTATAGTTTGGGACCTGGAATAACATATATTAATTTTTTTTATCCCGGTAAAACGCGGGCGAAGGAGCGGGCAGCAGCTAGTACACTAATAAATAAACTCTTTTTTTATTTAAAACACTTGCAAAATATGATGTTTTGAGCTGTTGGTCTTGCATTAAACCTCTCCCCGATCGTGCCGGTGGTCTGCCGTCTCATCGGATTATTAGAGTGAGGGTATAGTGATTGCCCCTGTGTTTGCGCTCACACTTGTGCACTATAATATGTCTTGCTTATGTTCTCCATAATCATTGAGACTGGCCGCCGCATCATCATCATCAACATTAATGTTCTCATTTAGTGTTTATAAATTATCTATTTTCACTTATTTACTCAGATGAAATTGTTGTCAAACGCTTTACGATTAGGTATTCAATACACATGACAAAAACGAAAAACTAATAAAGAAAGAACGAAAACTGTAACTTATAAATTAAACTATTTATGGAACCAATAAACCTCTGAGGTATTTCTAACCCGATTGCCCTAACAAACCCATCTTAAGCCAAAGCATCCATAACATACCGTTCTTCAACGATTTCATTAACAAATCTACATTAATTTGTTATGTTAATCGTGGCACGTGGATTTCGACCATAAACGTGTCACTGTAGGGTTTGAAATGCAGATCACTTTATCACTTTATTTCCAAATCAGTGTTTAATTTTAAGAATTTGACCTGTTCTAAGTGTACATTTATTGTATTTACGGAAATAAAGAAACTTTGACTTTGACTTTGACTTTGACTTTGAGATACTATAACATAAATTAGACGGAGTCAGTAATATTTCACATGTCTGACGGATCCGAGATGGGCGTGTTTGGTATTTGGCGACTTTGAAGAAAACTAGTGACTGCACGAGACTTTACTCGCCTGGCTTTGATTCCATAAAAATTACGGTTTTTGACATTGAAAAGAAATTTGTTTATTTAAACACTGTGAAAGCCAAGATAAGACGAGAAGGCAGTAGCCGAAGTTTCCTGATTGCAAGGTAGAAAAAGATAGCAAAAAGCCAAAGAAATCAATAAAAAAATAAACAAAAGGAAACATATTTAAAAAATATTATGTTATGTTGGAACTTCATTCTGTTTCAATTAGCTTTGGCTGGTGTTCACAAGATAATTGGACAGTAAGCCGTTTCGTCGGCTAACTTTGACGATAAATGTATACATATATTTTTTGTCGAAAAAGCGTTGTTGAAACACCAGTCTGTTGTTTACTATCTATACACTGTCAGGCGAATTTTTCTTGTATCTTTTTCTCCATCCAAAGGTTGCCTGGGAAATCGCTCTCAGCGATAAGGCCGCCTTTTTTACTATATTTATTTTAATTTTAGAGATAATAGTTTTTATGTAATTTTAATAGGTACAATAAAGTGTTAATTCTTTTAATCAGATTATATTTTCGAAGAATAATAATGCACAACACACTCCTATGCGAGATGTCAGTGTAGATCCCACTTCCCCCACTTAGAAATAAGAACACCTACCACCTTAGACTATAACTCAAACTGCGGTAAAATCTTCAAAATTAAAAGACAGATCAAGATTGTACCACAGCCAGCAGTATTATGTTGATTTGTGTAAAATTTATGAGTGTCATAACCACGTCACAACTTATATATTTCTGGTGATATATTGTATTGACAAATGGCAAAAGCCTTGTCCGCAGTAACCTTTAAAATTGGGTGGAGCTTGCTTTAGTTATGACAGATAGGTTATAATAATTATTTATGAAAGCCTATTAATAATAATTATTATTATGATGCCAAAATGATGTCATTGAAAGGATTATAATGAGGACGAGCCTATAATGAATATTAATCTTTGAAAAATGACAATAATTATAGCAGGCCTTGGTAGGGTAAATTATTTTTAACGATGAACACAGTCATCTTGTTTATATTTTAAATTGCTACACTTGGCTTCAGTATATATTACATTTTCAAACGCAGTAAGCCCCGACATATTCAAATTTTCCAATGAATCATCGAATTAACGAAAGAGAATCAGCCTGGAGCCACAATCGTTCAATGAAACAATAATAATGGCGTGTTTTAAAAACGATAAACCGATTTCAAATTCCCTTACTTTTACACTTATTTGAAGTTTTGCGGGATAACTAATCCCCTGGGGATAAAAATTTTATGGGACCCCCTCGGGATCATTTTCTATACAATAGTGAAATAATTTTTAAAATCTGTACATAATTGGCGGAGATATCGCGTAACAATCACACAAATATGTAAATACGTGCAGACGAATTGAGAACCTCCTCGCCTTGAAGTTGGTTAAAAATATCAAAATCAATGAAAACCTAACTGACAAAGTTAGGTGAGGTAGGTAGCATATGGCACAACTATGTATACCTAACAATGAGGGGTTTTCAATGCGAAATTTAAAAAAAGTGGTTGCCAGAGACTAACTAATATAGATGGCGCTGTATGAAACTCAGTGCCAAAAATCTGCCAAAAAATATGTAAAATGGCACCCGTTTCGTTATTTATTTTATGACAATTGATATTTTTCTCTTGACTTCTGTGCAGCGCCATCTAGTTTCATAATAAAATGTATGATTGTTTTTTTTAAAGATTGCATTGAATCACCCCCTCATTACAGTAATAGTAGATTGTTTTACAAGAGACTAAACCATCCCGTTATATACGAGGTTGTTATACTCCCGAGCGTAACGAGGGAGGATGACAAGACCGAGTTATAATGGGTGGTTTTGGCCCGAGTAAAACACTCTACTTTTCACTTCGATTGCGAGAAAATAAAACAATTCAAAACTAGACAATTTTCAGAAATTTTATTAAAAATTAAATGTGCAGTTAGAGCAATTTTGAATGTTTAGTGATATGTTTTTCCCGGGCAATTTTATTTCGGTTCTTTGTAATTGGGATGTGATAATATTTTGAGTTGATTGTTGTGGAGTAAAAGTTGGAGAGACTCGACTCATGCTTGAGTTTCCTGCATTATTAAGATGTGAGTGCGGCTTCAGCTGAGTTGACATATTCATTCAATCCCGCGATGTAGATGCTTGGGGTTCTGTAATGTTTGGTAGAATATTGATTCCTTCCGTAATCCGCTGCGTGACGTGATACTTGTTTTGTATAGAGACCTCTATATAACCTTCAGCCACTTGATCGGACCTCCATCCACCGTGCCGTTTTAATGTCGTTATATTCGCACCAGAGTCCGCCAACAGAGTCGCGGATGTTCTGCAGAAACAATGGCCCATGTAGAGTGCCGGATTTGGTTAATTTAGATAAGTGGCAATATCTTTAGGCATGTTACCAAATTTATTTTTGCCTATGACTTGCCTTGTGCATTTACCATTTTGATAATTTAGAAAAAATCTTCTCGTTGAAACATTAGTGGGACGTAACTCCTGATAGGCTTTAACTATATTAAGGTATTCTCCACTGATGACAAATATACGCTCTTTGTTTGTTTTCGTGTTCGGCAGACTCACAGCTTGTAGGTTTGTATCCGTTTCTAGGTCTTCTAGCGTTATATTGGCAAGCTCTATTCCTCTGCATGCACCGCTGATTCCATAAATTAAAGCAACCTGTTGAACAAAAAAATAAGAGTGTTAATAATCGTAATAACCTAGGTACATAATTTAGGTATGTAGGTAGGTATCTATTTATTTAGTTTGAGTAGAGTACATAAGTAGGTTACCTTTGTTGCCAAGTATTGTTTATTTGGAGCGTTATTTAAAAATGTTTCGATTTCTTGTGTCGTCAAGACTTTAGATTTTTTTGCCTTGTATCCAGTGGACAATTTCTTCAGTAAAGCCGTTAAATTTACATATTTTTTAATATCGACGTCGTGTTTCGTTTGTAAGGTCATTCTTAACATTGAGTATGTGCTCCAAAGAGTCGAATATTTGTATTTTTGATAATTCATCAAAATAAGTGAGAAAAACCCCTTCTGTAAAAGAATCCACACGTTTCTCATCTCTCCATTTCATAAAATTTTCGTAACTCTTTAAATATATTCCACGTGATTTTGTCGGCAACAGATTCATAATTATTTATTTGCCCTTTTCTTCCATTTGCATATTAGCATCTTCACTATCACTTGATGACATTTTTCACGTTCACAATTTGGAAGTAAAAGTCAGGAAGTTAAACGTAAAAGTTTGTGATTTGGAATGTGTGTGAAATTCTAGAGATTTAGCGCCAATACCATCTTTTTTTTAAAATCTCTATTTAACCCGCAACGAAACAGTTCGCATTCTACCGTGAAGGGAAGAATCAACCTTCATAAAACATCACCAAGACGGTTCTATTTAAAAAAAAAAAGATTGACGGAGCACCAAGAAGTCGAGTTTTTATGTAAGAGAACGAATGCTTTGTACGGGCTGATGATTTTAGACAAAAATTAAAAAGTTAAAATACTTTTAGCCCGAGGTATTAAACTCTAGTTTTAGGCCCGCTAAGCTACACTATTATGATACACTTTTTGAGCAAGAGAAGTGAAAAATATATTTTTAAACATTAAAAACAATTTTTTTCATAGAGACGATGAAAAATCTACCTCTTTCAGTAAACAATCACAAGTCGCAACTGGAAATGAATAAGTTATTTTATAAAAAGTAACTTCTCAAAATCTCACCGCCTTATCGAAAAGCAGTTAACGCAATTAAGCCAGTCCTTTACCGTATGAGTACATAATTACAATATTAAAAAGCGACTAATTACGTATAAATAAGGCAACTAAATTATAATTCCTTATCATTACGCCGACAAATTTGAAGCGACAAAACAACGCGAGAGGCGCATGGTCGCATTCAACAGAAAATTGAATCGAGCGCAGCTCAAATAAGTATCACTGTATCAATTAACGTACAGTTTGAAATAACAATAATATTAATAATTCTTGTTATTTCACGTTATTTCCCTTCCAACTCTCTCATCGAAGTCAAACACTTTGTTTTTTGTCTCAAACATTCATTTGGTTTCCTGTCTTTCAGCGTTATATCTACCAGTTTTCTCTCCATTGCCCTTTGAGCAACGTTTAGCTTGTGGATAATGGCGTCAGTGGTCACTCTAGTTTCAGCTCCGTACGTGAGAACTGGTAGAACGCACTTGTCGAAAATACGAGCTTTTTGTAGCTGGTAAATAAAATAATTAGCTACAATTTTAAATGAACATCGAATGCGGTTTTTGTTCTCTATTAAACCTACAAGTATTTTCAGAATCAGAATCAATAACTTTATTTCTTTAGGCTTACAAAATAAGCACTTAGACAAGTCAAATTGTATCCTATAAACATAGTTATTATTATCAAATAAGAAACAAGGTGTTATTGATATTCTCTTCACTTAAATTTTTTGTCCACTAGTGGAAGAAGTGAAAAAGAAACCACTAGCACATTATAATATCACTTATGTGTCTAATACATGTTTATTTTGCCTATCTAAATATAAATTTAATGCAATTTAGATACATGTCAATATTTCTTTAAAGCTAAACAGAACATTGAATTTCTTACATACTATTGACAGTGCGGAACGGAGCGACATCTGGCTAAGCATTAACATCATTGATGTAATCTTTTTGAGGACAAACTGATATTTTCGTATCAAATCAATTTAAACACTGATATGGCGATAAAGAAATTAATAAGGCTTGTATTTTTTTGGCCATGATACACTTTTAAACCGGAAAATGTGGGATCTTCTCTTATGCCAAGACAAACTTCGGGTCGCTGCTGCAAGCACATTCAGACCATATAATGTAAGTAAAAAAAATTAACGTTTACCAGCTGTCCTATGCAAGCTGTATATCGTCCGACATTAACTCGCGACAAAAAGTCGCAAATTGATTCGGAGTAGCAAATTGCTTGCGGTGCGACAATTCCGAGGACCGGTTTGTCGCTCCCGTTCTCGTATTACGTGTAGTTTTTATCATGGCAACGGATTGATAAGGTATTACAAAGTAAGAATACTTTGTAACAGTTTGCTTATTTGGTTTCAGCAATGAATAAATATTGCTGGTTATTGCATAGCTGAAAACATCTGGCTTGAATGTAAAAATGCCTTAAATTAATATATATTTTTTTAAGTACAACAAAGCGATTTTATGTCATTCCCACTATGATAAGAAAATGAACTTAAAAAAACATTTTTCTGGATTTATGTTCCTACTAACTGACCCGTCCGCGGCTACGCCCGCCCAAGAAAATAAGCTACTCAAAGTACTAATCCTGTGCAGACAAAGTTGCTGGTGCCCACCAGCTAGTATCTTTATAAATTGTAACCTATGTGTTATTCTGATGTATGAGCTATAATATTGTAAGGTTTCATTAAAATCCATTCAGTAGTTTTTGCGTGAAAGAGTTACAAGCATCCACACATACAAACTTTCGCGTTTATAATATTAGGAAGACCTTACGTCTATTAAATTTCATTGAATTAAGTAAGTACTAAGTACCAAACCTGCCTTCCCACAATGGCTACCATATTTTTGTTTTTCATTTTGCTCTAAGTCATACATAATGCTCCCAAATCTGATCTATACAATCCCAAACCCATCACCGATTACATAACACCTCGCCACGTGCGATTGCCATCATTCCTACACGTAATGCGACCTGCCATTAATCATAGACCATAACCCGCAGAGGTAGTTATGGTTGATAATTTATTCAGGCAGATCCCCAGGGCACAGATTTATGGCTTTATTTTGAAAAATAAGTAATTAAATAATGCTGGAAAATCTACACAGCACTAACTATCCCCAAAGCAGAGCCTAAGTCATGAGTACTAGATGTAAGTACCAACAACTTTTGTCGACCTCTGGCGCAGCAGACAAAGGTCCAACTGCGACGTAAAGGTCGCAGGTTCTATTTTCACCTCGGTATTTTTTTTTTGTATGATCTGGAAAATATTTTTCCGGGTTTTCTGTGTGTTTTCTATGTTTAAATAAAAAAACTATCTTTGTAATATTTCATATATCGTATAGGTAATGTAAATAATAAATACTCGTATAATAAAATATTTATAGAAAAATTTGTGCCTGCCATAGTTCCAACATCACGCCAGGGGACATTTTATGGTCCCCTGGCGACGGTCTGTACTATACAATGAACTCTATCTAAAACATGAAGATCAATCACGTGATTGTCGATGCAACGCGTGTATGTGCACAAAACCGAAATTTGGTGTTGCTGAAAACACTTCAGAACAAATAAAATTACAACTCACCTTCCGACAGCGTCGTGTCTGTCTCATCATCATATCAACCCATACACGTCCTCCTGTATCGTGACACAGAAAGACGTGTCGACGTGACGTGACGTGTACGACGCGTCCGCTGCCCCACAAAGTATTTGTTCAGTAATTCAGCATATTAAATAAGGTTTCAAGCAGAATAGCAAACATTTTCACTTAGTTGAAGACCCGTAAAAGAATCTAAAAGTATGTTAGGTAGGTAACCAATCAATGATCAAAGATATCCAATCCGACAATTTCTAATACATCCCGCATTTCCATTTAATTTCAATTTAAAAGGTATTTATACAAATCCTATTTCAACGGCAAACGTCTGCCTATTTGTCGACCAGGAGTATCCGGATTTAGTATGTTAGAGTAAGACAGCTGACTCCAGATTTAGTATGTTAGACTGAGACGGACGGGGGGTATTCATACGTCAATTGTGCTATCCACATGTCGCAGTATCAACATTTTAACATGTTGATGGCCTAAAGCTGCGGTCAGCTGGTTTTGGTTTCGAACCGTTAGAAGGTATATATCGTAACGGATACGGTGCATCTTCAGTTATTTTTTTAAAATTTTAATAGGACTTTAAAATTGACTCCTAGACGCAAACCAAAAGGCGTGTTCTTTGCCAAATGTGATGTCTTCATCACATTTGGCAAAGAACACCAAAGGGGGGATCTACCAAATAGATGCATCGAACCAATTCTGATAAAACATCAATGTATTGAGATTCGTTCACCTTCGCAGGTTTTGTATAATATAGTACAACTATACAATTTTTTTTAAATACAACCTCATTGATTTGATTCTTATCCATGAACTAATTCAATTTTAAAGTATAATTTATTTACCTACTCTCCAAATTATTTTTAAGGATACCAAAATACTTATTATTTACATAAATTTTAGATTTTTTAACCCAAGCGGAATATGCCAGAACTCAAGACCACAGTTTAGTTCCCTGTAAACGCACCTTTATTCGGAATATTTAGTTTTCAGCAAGTATTTATGGGGTCAGATCACAGATTTCGCTGATGGATTGACTCCTTAACGAGTGCAATTGCCAACTTGGTATTTAATCTTCTGCGAGTGTAGGGTGGGCTTAATAAATAATGGTAGGTATTGTTGAATATCTGACCTTATAAGGTTTTTACTGAGGGATCAGCTTGTTTCCAATATACAGGCAAGTCTTTTTTGTAGAGTAGAACTTTTAATACAAATATTTTTAAAATACTGAACAGACTTTCAAGTAAGACCTATTCATACAACAGCTTTTTTGATATTTTAAGGGAAAACAAGAGGTTACAAAAAAACAAAGAAATATAGATCATTAGGAATTTCGAGTAATAGATTTAAAGAATAACGCATTGACGCACTTATTATAAAATATGTTGGAAATCCATATAATAAGTTGATTCTGCTGGCTGATCGAACTTTGTAGTAGACTACGTCACAGAGAAATGTTAAAACCAGTGATTGCATCATATCTTCCTTGCTGTTTGGATTTGGTATAATCCAAACAGCACTATGAAAATGATAAAACCTCGCACTCGTCAGCGGCACGTCAAATCGAATCGTCAAAAGTTAAAAGGATGCCTTCTAGTTCTTCGACACAATTTGTTCTTTTTTATATTCCAGCTTAAATATAAGTAGGTATTGTTAGGTATTTACCTTGCATCCCTCACACGTGAAAGCTCCGAAGTGGAATCCTGCCGCAGGCTCTCCGCACACCTTGCATTGCTGATTCATCTGTAACAAGTGGTATACAGTAAACATAATTGTTTTTAAATTCAACAAAATCATTTTCTATGTATATTGCTCAAATGATTGTGCCGCTTCAAATGCCAGAGCGGAAACAAAGTGATTTTTGGTAACTAATAAAACAATGCAACTGCAACAAAGATTGCACGTGAGAGACATTATATGTAATGTGCTATTTTGCTGAAATGCCAAAAAATCTATAAATATTAACCTATAAAATATAAAATAGACACTTCTTATATTTGTAGTCCCGTAATTTATAGAAAAACTCTGAAATAAATTAGTTTTCTTTTGAATAAATTATTTGGCACAAACAAAATCCAAAGCACCAAATCTAAAACCTCTAAAAACTCCTCAATCAACGATTTTACAATGAACCTGACGAATCACGGTGTCAAGTGGCATTATCGAAATAACTCGAAATAACTTCCTCATATTGAAAATATTGTTGTAGCCAACATTAGTGCAACTCAAATAGAGCTTCATAAATAACGAGACTCACGGCACAGTGCGTGGCTTCAAGCCAACCCTAAAATATTATATTACCCGTTTGGAGCATGACGACGTTGTCAGAGTATTTTAGTAAAACCAACATAATCTTTTATTCAAAATAGGTTTTATTTTATGGCGCACTTAAATATCACTAGTAGAATACAGAAAATAATTAACTACCGCAAAATATTCAAGCTTACCGACCCTCGTAAAATTTACTTACTTACTATTTCCTACGTTTTTATTATTGCATGGAATATGTACTTACCTATTTCATTATTTAAGTTGTTCTTATTGCCATGATTTTGCGTCAAGAAAGTCTCGAATAAGAGATTCGGATGTAATAACTCGAGATGAGTTGCATGCTTGGTCGGGTCCCCCCCCCCCCCCCCCACATAAAAAAATGGCAAAGGGAACTTCTTTTATTGAGGTTACGAATAGTTGTAACTCGACTTTATTGTAGCTAGACGAGACGAATGGCCTGTACCAGCAAGTGCCATATAGATGGTTTTCTTTGAGTGATGACGGAAGGTCGTTGAATATTTTCGTTTTATTTTTACAACAACATTTTTGTTATGCTTATTTGGAAGTAAATTGAGTTGTCAGAATGATTCTTGACATCTACTAGACGAGTTTAATATTCACGCACCACTGCTTTGGTATAAAAACTTTAAACAGGTATTATCGTAAAAACACCTTGCAAAATGTTGTCAATTTAACAGAGCATAAAGTTTTAAGTATTTCATAAAGAGCCTGTGTTGTTTTGGCCTTAGACCCACTATCGTTTGTATGATCTGCAAATACTTGTCTCGGGTGTTCTGGGTATTTTCTATATGTAATAAAAAATATCTATCTATGTAATATATTTGTAAATCAGTCATCTAGTACCCATAACACAAGCTCTGCTTAGCTTGGGGCTAGATGATATTGTATGCACTGTCAAACATTATTTATTTATTATCTATGACAAATTTTATCCCAACCCGTTAATAGTTTCGGCGTTCAAACGTAACAAACATCCATTTATGCATCCGTCAAAATTTTCGCATTTATAATAATAAGTGTGTTATTGGTGTTTTGTAGAAAATAAATAATACAAAATCAAAAAATACAGATCGTGAAAACGACAGCTCTACATAATATTTAATGATGTATGTTTTTAATATTTTTTGCAAAACTGCGTTTATTTTCCGACGTAAATGTCAAAATTCCAAGAGAGGCAGAACATACAAACAATTATTTCGAAAATCACTTTGGGCGTGCGTGCGAATTTGTATGTTTTAGTAAAATATTTAAAAGGTTTCAGAAAATGGAGCTTTTGCGCATATGCCATTTGCAAAAAATATTTTTAAAGCTTTTGAATACTTATTCAAAAGCTTTAAAAATATGTAGGTACATACCTACCCACATATTTATTTATTTAGTTGTCTATTTTTAGATGGTTATTTAAAGATCTTGAAGTGTATTAAAAAAAATTTGGATCAAAAAGGTAGATAGATCTAAAAGATTTTTCTAATCAACTATTGCACAAAAAAATGGGTGATTATGATTTTAGCATTATTTTCAAAATAATATTAAATATAGTGTGATAAGTTGAGTTTTGCCATAATAGGAAACAGTAATTGGTCTCTAGATGCAGTAAGGATATTTTTTTATATACAAATCCACAAAAATCCCTATGTCCCGTTACCCATCAAACATCCAACTTTGTTCGCCACCTTACGAACGGGTTAAAATTAAATAAATGTTTCATAATAACATGCTTCGGATAACGAGATGGCGTGACAGAGCTCTGTTAACATATCCCAATTTTATTTTATTTTTTTACGCAAAAATACACATTTCGGACCACCCTGCAGGTCTTGTGATCCTTATTACGGTGGTGAAGGGTTCAATTTGAGGTGTGTTTCCCAGTGTTGCCAGTGGTTATGTGAAGAGTTGATGACGGATTGGGTGCACCTTGGTTTCGAATGTGTAGTGAACAAGACAGCTTGTTGGGTAGTTAATGGATTTTGCGGGTATGGATTTTTGTATTTTTTTTATAAAGGTTTTTGAATGGGTTTTTGAGGATGGTTGATCTTTATTGGTTAAAAAAGCAGAGTTGGTATTTTAAAAATACATACATCCTAAAATAAAAATTGTTCTATTCAATTAAAGTTTAAGTGTATGTTTATAGTAAAGCAAACTCCAAAGAGTTTGAGTTTTTATTAAGAAAGTAAACTAATTTTATCTAAGGCTTGCGATGGGATCAGTTGAGCTACCTCTAGATTGCTTGTCCACAGTGTGAACAGTCGGCAATAAGCTCAATTGTCTCAATTGTAAAAACTAGTTCTAATTTGTTTAATTTGTCTGTTTTTCAGTTATTGTTTTCTTTGTTAGTAGATTAGTTTTTAAAAGTTATTCCTAAATTATTTAGGTAACTTTTAGATATAATTAAGCTTTAAGTAGTAATTTGATAAAATACGGGACTGATTTAGTCATATCAATGACTCAAAGTCCCTTAATAATTATGAATAAAAAAAATCTACCATGCTAGAATACTCAATAGTTTTCACTTCAATAAAAACTCATTAGCATCGTGTCATTTAACTTCCTTAACTTTTTAATAAGTAGGTACGAACATATTCAAATGAGTTTGCGTTTCATGAACTCCAATTATAATTTAAAACATCCGTCTCAAGCATCATCATCATCAACATCAATATCATGTAAGCCGAAGATATTAATATCCTGCCCTTAATTTGTATGACGATCGATATTCCCTGTCATGGATTCCGCATATAAATTGATGCGATTGTATCTCGCATCTTAAACAAGAGCAGTCGATATATCAAAGCACCAGATTTGGGTTGCAATTTTAATAATTTTATCTTTGATCATCCCTTTTTTGGTTCCGTGTGAAGCTTGCTGAACGGATTTACAAACACAATTTGAAACAATTCAACTAAATTACAAAATTTAAAGCATTTCACTGATTCTCTGGAAGATATTTTTTTTTCTTTGTTTTTATTCAGATAAGTAGATATACTTTTATAAAGCCTCTTCTATACCTAGTTTTCTTGATCTATACTTCTTCAATTATGCCACCGTCAGCTTCAACACGTATCGATCCTATCCATCCGGAAGAGATCGCTGTTAGCGATAAGTCCGACGATTATGCCACACTAGATATAGTTAATATTAAGTTCTTGTTAATTGTTTCATAGACCTCTTAAAGGGTCACAAAATGATGGTGCAATTAAGTAATAATAATTCTAGTTGGTAATTGTATTCTAGTTGGGTAATTATTTACTCTGAACCAAGTCTACTGAACCTACTCAGAACGCTTCTACAACAAAACTCCGAGTGAGTTGCAAAAGTTATCAATAAATAAATTCAAACAAACTATCAAACATATCCTTTGTAAAAAGGCTTATTACAAAATATCAGATTATCTAGCTAGAGGATAAAAAAGCATGGGACGACTTTTGCTCCAACTCGAACATTAAAAACCTAACAAGGTAAAGGTTTCTTGTTCGCTTGTTTACTTTACCTTAAAAAGATTGAAGTGAACAAAAAATCAAAGTGATCACTTTATTTCCCTGTTTTACTTAGGTAATTTTAATTTTGTGACGTGTCCAAGAGTCCTGTAAAGTCTAAAGGAAATAAAGCACTTTGATATTTGAGTGAGGAGAGTATGCTGAAATTTATATATTTTTCATTACTAATACAATGCTATAAGAAATGATGGTGAGCAGCATTTGGAGTCACTCGCAACCTGTGCTGGGCCTAGATGTTTCATCAGAATTTGGCAAGTATATGTTTTTATTATAATAATCACCTGATTCCCATAAACACACTATTATTATAATTTGTGCAAAAGTTTGGATGGATGGATGGACGTTTGTTACTTCTTCACGTTACTATTGAACAGATCAAGCTGACATTTTGCTTAAATGTAGGTTTAGACATGTATTAAAACAGGCGTTTTATCCCATAAATCAGTTTCTATGTGATAGATATAACCTTTAAACGTTTCCATAGAAACAAAACGTGCGAAGCCGCGGGCAGAAACTAGTTATTAATATTTCATTAGGTGCACTTTGAACCTATTGAATGCATTTGTAACCCATCGATCACACCTCTTGCAAATATTCTTGCTTATATTTAAAATTCGGAACCCTTTTGGACAAATCCACTCAATCTCAAGTTATTTAACGATAATGAAGTAATATCTGGTTATTTTATGTCGATTGATATCTCGGTTTCCGTTTTTGTAAAATACAAATTGTAGTTATTTATCACAGGTTGGCAATACCGTAATCTTTGATGGGATACCTTTTGTGCATCGCCGATTTATCACGGAGTAATTGAGGGTTTTCGTGGGAGAGATTTGATGGTATTTTTCATATACATATTTACAGATAAAATTAAAATAACTATGCACGTAATATTGCGCCAAGGTACAGCTCGAAATAAATAAATAAATAATGCTGGACAATTAACACAGCATCATCTAGCCGAAAAAACACTCAATCCCATAAAATATATTATTAAAATAGGTACATAGGAAACACTCGCATATTCTTAGTTCGTGCTTGCAGATCGTACAAATATTTGTCTGTTACTTCTGCGTTGCTGGCGGAACTTCTTCGGTAGCACTATAGCTATTTTTAGAAGTCATATTCATCTCGTTGTTTAAAAAAATATTTGCTTCAGTCACCTCTTATTTCTGGCAAATTCAATTCGTAGAACTTGATTATTATCAAAAAGTCGCAATTATTGATAAATCTGTGAAAAATTTATGATCAGGAAACAACTATAGTTACAGAAAATCTTGAAAACACCTTTTCGACATTACAATATTTTCTTCAAAATCCTTATAAGTAGATACATTACGTACGTATAAGTATTTCCTTAATTGGTTTACGACAGAAAAGTATTGTTTTTAGTTACGTACAAACTATTTATTGCGAGCCATTTACATTACATATTAAATCTATTCATTGTCTCTTGGAATATAAATCCCGATCATTGAACTTGCAACTTGGCTAAGCTTCAAATGATGAAACTCCAAAACAATATGCAATTTACAACCTGTTGAAGACGCAGGGCTAAGGGAATGCAATAAAACATAGCCTGTGGTCTAAACGCGTATGTGGTCCAAGTATAAAGAGGCGATTTAGAAGTAGGTAATGCACGATTTCATAGAGGTGAAAATTGTTTGAAAGGTGAAGGCTATAGGAAAGTCGCCAATAACAATATCGTTACCACAGCGAGCGGTTTTACGAGCGCAAAATGTCTTATTCGAAAGCAAAATGTCCTTAAATTGTTATTTGTCACCTTTTCAGAACGTAGTGGCTAAGATCTTTGGCAAGGAGATTGTATACAGACTAGCGTGCGGCACGTCTGATGGGAAGCAGTTATCGCAACCTATGTTCGCCTGGAATATTAGAGGCGCACGCTACCGATCCCGTAAATGCTTTAAAATCCCTTGTTTGAAAGACCTAATATACATAATAGTCATCTGGGAAAGTGTCTGCAAGGAAATAATTCTACAAGCTGTGTGGGCGCATGTTCCCATGATCCAAGAAAACAGGTCTGCTCTTCCGGGAGTGTCGCCAGGTGACGTCACTGTCCAGTTGCCACTTCATTTCAACAAAATATAGAAGTTGGGAAACAAATGTGATAAGGAACAATTGAAAAATCAATAAAAAATTACAATCGTCAATTATGTTTGTTAAATCAGTCAAAACAGCGTTAGTTAAATACAAGTCAATGTGTTAAATAACGAGTAAATAGACAGTATATTTATTATATTATATGTTTTATGTTTGTTGTTCGATAACTCGCCGTACCCACAGACACTAAACGAACCTTCTCTGGTTTAGTGTCTTATAAATAGTGAATAAAGAAATACATATGTACGTACTACATACCAATCTCTTCTAACTTATATCCGAACTACTTTCAAAGCCTATTTCAAAAGGAGTGCGACCAATAAGGGATCGCTCAACTTGGTCAACTTGCCTCTACTTTGCATGTCCTTACAATTGGCACCGATCAAAAATGGCAATGAAAATTGTCTCACTGATCGACACTAGACCACTTGAAAAGACTTGAAGTTACTTGGAGATTCAAAAGGGTACCTTATTCCGAATGGATAAAGATTAGAGTGGCTGTTTGTAAATAAAGAAGTTTAGTGTGGGAATTGTATTTGCTTGTAAATCTAGCGGAGTAATGTCGATGGATGTGGAGGGATTAATGGTTTGTAAACGTTTTGCTTGAAAGCTTGTAAGGTGTTTGAATATACATACAACTTTGCATAAGGAAAATTGTAGGCAAAGGGTAAAACTTCTCTGTATTATTTTTCCCCACGTTTAATAAATCATAATGCCTTTTTCCCTTGCTATGGTAGGTACACAATGTCTTCTTCTTTTGGTTTCATGGAGCGCCCTAGTTCTTAAACATTAATTTGGACATAATTATTTTGCTTGAAAAAACATTAACTACTGCTATATCTATAAATTTTATCTAAGTGACTTAAATTTTTTCTCAGTTGTTAAATCCCCTGATAAAAATTCTTCGTGACTTAGTCCACATGTGCGAAACATTCATAAACCTGCGCCTACCACCTGCCAACCCAATTACAGCTCGATTGCGATTAATAACATAACATCCAGTAGGCGTGCTTTAGATGCTGATAGCCGGAAGATTTTCTTAAGCTATGCCATTCGAAATATTAAAAAAAATCTACTCTTAATCATAATAATACTTTGACGACCTCTGTGGCGTGGCGGGCGAAGGTCCGCCTGCGACGCAGGAGGTTGTGGGTTCGTTTCGCGCCTCGGGACAAATGTTGGACGATTTGCAAAAATTTTGGTTCAGGGTGTTCTGGATGTTTTTTTGTATAATAAAAAAAAAACTATGTATTGTATTATATTAAGTATATCAGTTATCTAGTACCTATAATACAAGCTCTGCTTAGCTTGGGGCTAGATAATGATTGGTGAATTGTCCAGCATTATTTATATTTATTTATTTAATAAAGTAGCAGTAATATTGTTATAATTGGTAACAATAATTAAAGTTACTCAGCCATAAAAGTCTCATCATTCTTATTACATTTTAATTGAAACAAATATTTTTGTCCAATTTCCCGCAATTTTCCCTTCAACGTTTATCACAATCATAGCAAAATTTATGGTGATCTTTGTAATGGTTTTAAAATTTTGACGACAAAAAGATTGACGACTCAATTTACGTAAAATAAATAATAGGCTCTCAGTTTGGTCACAAGCTGTTACTTTTTACAAGAAAACTGTATTTTTCACTTGATTGTGCTTTTTGCGTTAAATTTATTGCTCAATAAACAAATTTAATTGCTTATTAACGATTGTTATCGGAAATTGTTCACCTCGTAAATTTAAAATGTACCTTGTAAAAGGTTTTATTATAATTTGTAATTTATTCGATAATATGCATGTTCATTTGTAAATTTAATGTGAAACATCCATAAACGTAAACACGAGAGAAGAAAATTAAAGCTATGAAATCCCATTTATAAAATTTTCAATAGAATAAATTATAGGGAATATCAATTGATTATAGTAATCAGTCAATTTTTGTATAATTTGTGTAATAATGCAAGTGAAAGGCGATGAAAATTTACTAAATTATTCAAAACACGGTTTGAATTATAATAAATATAATTCTAATTCGAAAAACATTCATCAATAATTTAAATCCATATTTTAGGTGTATAATCATCGCGAAATCTGGGTTACAGCTAAATGCAGGTTGTCAGAAAAATAATTAATACATTTCTTTTGACCACACGGATCTTCATAAATATGTAAATCATACCTGGAATTATTAAAATATTTGGTGCGCTAAGAAATAAGCACTCGAGTAATGCACACCAAAGTTTGGTTCATTACTTACCTAGTCGATCGTATTATTATTTGTATTGATGTATTCCATATATTCTAATTCTAACATACCTATATATTCTCACTAAAGAATAGACCGTAAAGACTCGTAAAAAATATATCTTAGTAAATCATCTCTTTTTTACTCCAAGTGAAATAGTACTTTAGGACTATTTCAATAATTCAAGTGAAATGGTACTTTAGTACTATTTCACTCAGTGCTTTAGCACTGAGACGTTTTTCATAAAAGAAAAAACCATTTGCCTTATAGCTGGCAGTGTGCCGGAATCTTTTGCATTTTTGCACCTTTTGAAGAATAAGGATTATAGAGTGTATATATATAATAGAGTGTCGTCTCAATCTGTGCAGGGTCTATGTCAAATGATTTTAAAATAAAGATGCCATATTTTTACATGGTCGAAAAATTTTAGACATCAAGGAAACGCCTCATTATATATTTATCTATCCAAAAACTTTATTGTATTTAGAAACTCTTTTTTGACTAAGAAAATGATAATCAAATAATATAAACTAATTAAACTAGTATTTACAATTGAAACAATTGAGCTAACTGCAGACTGTTGCAAATAATCTACAGGTAGCTCAACTGGTCCATATCAATACCAGTCGGAAGCGTCCCCAAGACGCTGGCTGCATTGCTTTGTATTTAGTCATATAGCGAGTTTTGACGCTTAAAGTTATGTGACCATTGATAAATCAGCTTATAATAAGTTCACATAAGTTAATTTAATTATAAAAACATAAATGTTTTCTAAAGAATATATAAAAACAAACATAAATCTTCTATTAAAATGTATAAAACATATCACACTAAGGTGAAAGCGCCGACAGATCAAGCAATTACAGCATCTCTCAGCTATCACCTTAATTATACGTATCACGGAGAATCAATGTAACTTCGCAGGCTCGTTTAAAATGTAACGTGTGTTTGTATTTTTATTATTTTGGTATTAAGCATTTTGAACAGAAATAGTTCTGTTAATATACGTATAGGAATAGTTACGAATATTTTTTAGGGTTACTAATATAGACTAGTGACCTTAAAAAATATTCTTGATGGTGCTCAAAGCAGGTAAGTAAAAAAACATGTTTTTGCGTTTTGAACGGCTTTTCATTTCAAGACACTGACTGGCTCAAAGAGCTGAAAATCTCCGGCTACAGGGCTATTAAATACAATAAATGTGTGTGTTGAGAAAAATTTTAGTTTATGAAAATAAAACGCTATCTCCTGATCATTTGATCAAAGACGCTTGACTTATTATTGTCGTAATGTTTACGATTTTAAACTTTTTTTTTTGCCAAGTTAACAACCTGCTTGGTTCAAGTAGTATGTGTAGTTTTTGTTAATCTACTTTAAAAATTAGGTAGACAAAATATATATTAAAATTAAAACTACTAAAATCAAGATAAATAAATAAAATAAATAAATGCAACTGGACAATTCACACAGCATTATCTAGTTCCAAGCCACACATGATATTTAAGGATTCGATTGTTTTTAATATTAGGTAGTTGTCAAAACTTAATATAGAAAAGGAGAAGAAAATACAATATTCTTCTCCTTTTCTATTACTATATCAAGTTTTGACAACTACCTAATATTAAAACAACCTGTTCAAAACACATGATATTTAAGGATTCCTTGACTTCAGGCAACAATTGTTAAGATTGCTTTTATGTTAAAACAAACGGTACATGCACAACCAAAACTGTTATACTTTTTCACGGTATTTGAAACAAATAATTTAAACGCATTACACGCTCTGTATTTTCGCGGCATGTAAAACAAAAATAATATATTTAAATGATAAAGTAAGACACTGATTAGGAATTCTTCGCGGCAAACGAAAACGTACCGTAAAAATTGGGGGTCAACGTCCAATCTTCGTCAAGTATCCGTAAATTTTATGCACCAGTTTAAATTATTTACTAAAATTCAAAATAAACGTTTTGTGACTAACATTTTTCACCAGTACTTTTAGATGATGCGTTTGCCTCAAATATTTTTTTTAAATAAATTAAATTGCCAGATTATTTTATATAGCATCAACTAGCTACCCGTAGATTTCCCCAAGTTTTTCAGAGATTTACAGTAAGCCTTTGTATGTTATTCTAGCTGGGTATAGTACTACATCTATACAAATCCTTAACCCGCCGTGAACAGGTACTTACAAACATACAAACATTCAAACTTTCGCATTAATAATAATAACATAATAAAAAAAACAAAATAATATGAACCACAGAGGGGCAAAGTTTGTATGAGTACACTGTCCGTACAGGAATACATCCAAATTGACCTGCAGCTCTCTAGAATATATCGAATTCCATACATCAATAAATCATGTCATCCAAACGTCCTCAAGCACTTATAAAACAAAAGTGATTAATTCTCACGTACAGTTCAAAAGAAAATAAATTCAATAACTACTAATTACCTTTCGGCTACCCTGAAAAGAGTTCAAGCACCTTAGGGTAAGAAATAAACGCATTTTTGGATTCTGAATCATTAATCATTTTTGGGCTTCGTTGGCCTGAGGGACCTCAGTGGGTTAAGTAGAGATGGGATTGCTCAAATTGAGCGAGAATTCGGACTTCTGGAATTTAACTAGCTAAATTTTAACTCACTCGAAGGAATCGCATTATCACACTTCAAACTATCACATCACTAATATGTTAAAAGTGAAGTTTGGATGGATGGATGGATGTCTGTTACTTCTTCAAGTCAAAATTACTGAACAGATTGAAATAAAATTTTGCATATATGTAAGTCTAACCCTGGAATGAAACAGATTTATGGGATAAAAAGTAGCTTTATTTTTTATCCCATAAATCTGTTCCCATGAGATAGCTATCAACTTTAAACGTTTTCATAGAAACAACGCAAGCGAAGCCACGGGCAGAAACAAGTAAATAAATAAATCATGATGGATATTGTCACACAGTATAATTTTATTCCTAAGTTAAGTTTTTCCTATGGATAACAGATGGCATATCACTGGTAAATTGAAGTGAAGAGAAAATCAATAACACCTTATTTCTTATTTGATTATTATAACTTATATAGTATAAAATTTGACTTGTCTAGTGTTTATTTTGTAAGCCTAAAAAATAAAGTTATTGAAATCTGAAATCTGTAAGAAAAACACCAACATTTGAGGTGAACGGTCGGAGGTTAAAAAAAAATCTGTTCGATTTATCGAACAAATAGAAACAAATAGGTTCTGGCTTTTAGATAGATGAAATTTTACTTTTAAAGTAAACTTCTTTAATCTATAATCACAATTGAACATTTTGATCAATATGCATTTTCTGACGATGGTCCTATATGAATAAAGAACCATTTGAGCCACAAATTTGTGGAGTGAAGAAAACAACTAGGGTGCGTCTTTCGTGGAACGCTGGGAATTTTCATGCGTGAAGCGTTGGGAATAGCGAGGCGTGTCGTCATATGAGAAGGGCATCACCTCACTGTTCTGTCTTTTTGCCTGACTTAACAAATTCTGGACTTTTCCCATCACTAGTTTCCCATCATATTAAGCAAAAAATGTCGGCTGAACGCTTATTAATTTTTAGATATTATCGACAATTAATTATAATTATTTTTAATGTTGTTATGACGTCGCCTGTGATTTAAGGTTTTGATTCGTCGCGCTCTCGTACCTGATCTGTCTAATAAATCTTATTACTCATACTATAAATAATATAATACTTGAGTAGGTACAGTTCGTAATAAAAAAGTATTTGAATAATATTGTCGATGATTGTACAATTACCTGCCAATTAAGTAATACACTTTTAATCCCGGATTTTGATTTGCACTTGTTTTTACGGATATAAATAAAATTAATTATGTAGTACTCGGTAATTAATTATTGCAAATTCATATTAATTTTATTGACATTATTTAGGTTTATTACGTTGACTTGATTAGTATTAGTGTGACCTTCATGGATTCAGATAATCATAAAATATGAGACCAACTTTTGACTTGGACTAGATTTTATTGCAGGCGCCAATGATTTATTATATTAATTATAATATTAAAATGACCTATTTATAATTTTTACTCCGCTAAGCTTAGGGGAAAATGAAAAGAATAAAAATTCGATAAGGTAGGTATTTACTCAATTGTCATGGCTAATGATGGATTTCTATCAGCTGGTCATTCGATAGTGAAATAATAATATAAGGGCCCTAATTATTCACTTCACTATAACAATGGTATCATCTCAAAATTACATATACTATTATCGCTCCTCTTTTCTTTTGTTTTTATTCGTATAGTGCGGTGAAAATGTACAAAATTTAAGAAACCGGCGCATTATTATGCGATGAAAATCAAGCTCGCCTATTTCAGTGTTTAACATACAATCAGTTTGTTAGAAAAACATCCATAATGATATTTTTTTATATTGCTTTAATAAATCTGGCGCAAGTGGTAGCGAGTTCCCGTACTTTAGTGGAAGGTTGTGGGTTAAAGTCCCGTCTATACAGGAATTATATTTTTTTTGGATTTTAGGATTTTGTTGGAATATTAAAGCCAAGCTGTTTCGCTTATTGGCAAATGATTGCATCTCGCAACTTCCTGTAGGTAACTATGCGATCAATACCCAATTGTTGGATTTCGTCCAATCATATTGCAATCACTCAAAACGGATGGCCATCCTTATTATAATTTTAATAATCACATCTGTCAATTAGTAATACATATTATTAAATTGTATATCGCTCACGGTTATAACTGACCTTTGGTTCCTTTATTATTTTAGATTAAAGATGAACTTTTTTGTTGATCCATTCGTCGCGACAGTGATGCAATTTCAAACAATAATTTTTCTTTGAAGGTTATTGATATTTTGACAGCTTTTGGATGGCAATATTTACGTACATTTTGAGCTTACGTAATGTATTCATTTATTTCAAACATGTTGCGAGCAATAGTTTACCTATGTGCGATTCATTGGATGAAATCCACAATTATATCGCACAATTACAGGAAGTATTGTAATAGTGCTACTCCTCCGAACCTAAAAAAAAACACAAAAGAAAAACAATGTAATCCGTATACAAGTCATTTTGGCAAAAATGTTTACTTAGTGAGCACTACGACTATATGCTCTTCGACCCTTTATCTGTCGATCGGCCACTAAATTTAATTTTACAACTTTCGACCAACTTATCTTACTCAGTTTGCAGCATCTCAATTTTCCTGCCATGTTTCTGATATTCCGATAAAACCATTCAATGCCCATCACAATCACTCAGTACAATATCTAGTTTAAACGGCCGTCAATCCATCAAACATAGAAACTCCATATTTGCCATACAATCAGTTCAAAGAAACATTCAAACCAGCCAAAGTAATAGCATGTTAAACAATAAGCGGCCTTGCTGTGATCTCATTTCTAAAAAGCTTACACATGTATTGAACACCGACGTAGCCAGACCTTCCACCCCCCGCTCGCTTGAGGAGTCTAGTTCTGGAATGAAGTCAGTTGAGTGATGGTTGGAGGTCAGAGTTGAATGGTTGTGGTGCTTGTTTTCCGTCAACACGATGGCAGAACAGCAATAAGCAATGTTTGTTGAGGTTCGCTCTTTATTCAAATTTGTTTGTAGCAGACGAGCGTTTTTCTGATGCAATAAAGATACTGCATCTTAAACAATTGAATTGTGGAACTTTGTTATGTTTACGTTATTGTTATTTAAAAACTTCACAGCTGGGCGAACGATTCCTTCTACATCTTATTATTATTATCTGGTATCATTCAAATATCTGAAGTGATTTCATAATATTTTGAAAGCCGGTGAATATTACGGGTTGCTTCTTTCTGTAAGTAGCTGCGTCACTGTTACTTTTGTCTGTCTGTCACTGTTCTTGCGTCACTCTTTTATTTCATAACATCAATTTATCGCGTGTCTTTATTTTGTTTTGTTTTGTACAGTGTGCAACACAGATTCGATTTCATATTTTACGAATACGTAACATAATAAAGTTTTTTGACCACCAAATTGTATTCGTATACCATGATCTCAGAAGAACAGAACTCATTTACAATTGCTTGTGCTTGAATCTGCAATATTACTCGAGTAGTAAGTTAAATTCTGCCACTTTCTCATCCCTGCATTTTTCCCGCCCGTCTGCGCAAGCCGCCCGGTTTGTGTGAAAAGCCAACATTCCGTCTAACGGCGTCGCGGGCGTTCTGTAAATTTGCCGATACGCAATTCGCTGACTGCAAACACGATTGTGTGCGCAGTCACATTGAGAGGAGAAATCTTCGGGCTGGTTCCGTCTTTTGTTTGAGTTTTTTTGTACGTATTTTTTTTGCCAACTTAAATAAGTTAAAGGAACAAAGAAAACGGGCCTAGGTTTAAAGTAATACGACCTGGACTGGGATGTAGGTGAATGGGATGGAAAGTGGAAAGGAAGGCCCTTTCGCCCAAGTTAAATGTGGCCGCCTGTAATTGCGGGAACACAATCGCATGTAATAATTTTGTCAACATAATCTTTGACTTGATTTTTACAATAAATAAACAGTGGTATCCAATGGGCTGATAAGATAAGATAATATGATAAAAAGAAACATTTTTTTTGTAAATATATTATAGCCGATACTTTAAGGAGTCGAAGAGAGAGTAGAGTTAATAACGCCTTGTTTCGCAAAAGTGAAATGGCGAGAAATGGGGATGCTTTTGCCCAGGGTACAACCCACCTTAGGGAACAAAACATCAAAGTGCAGAGAAGAAAATGTGGAAAAACACCTGAGAGACTCAAATATATGATAAACATGTGACCAGTATGTGACGTTAGTTTGGTTTGTTGCCATAAAAATAGATTCTCAAAAAGACAGAGATACAGGTGCACATTGGGTGCACATTAGGTACACATTAGGTACACATTGGGTGCACATTATTTTATTAAGTTTTTATAAAGACAGATTCTCAAAAAAACAGAGATACAAGTGCACATTGGGTGCACATTAGGTACACATTAGGTGCACATTGGGTGCACATTATTTTATTAAGTTTTTATAAAGACAGATTCTCAAAAAAACAGAGATACAGGTGCACATTGGGTGCACATTAGGTACACATTAGGTGCACATTGGGTGCACATTATTTTATTTTGTTTTTATAAAGACATATTCTCAAAAAGACAGAGATACAGGTGCACATACATTGTTTTTAACCCTACTAACAATACAGGGTGGATTTTTGAAACGGAACAGTATGGAGAGGTACCTGTACCGGTGTATCGACCGGAAGATGATCTTAGATAGAAGGCTATCTATGTTTTAGAGGTATTGTCATGCCCATTCACAGATTTTCTAAGCCATGATTTTTCAAAAAAATTCAACAAAATTTGCAAAAATAGTGCATATTTCACAATGAAAAAAAAAATATGCCAATGATCCTGTTTCTTATAAATACTGATCGAAAACCTCCATAGGACCAGCTGAGGTTACAGTACTCAAAAAGATAGAAATCGCAAAAAAATACGTTTCCTAGTATGTGGTACCTCCCGTTACTGTCTCGTCTCAAAATTACCTATGTACATCTTGTAAAACAAACAACAGTTTCAAAAAAAAAGTATCTAAAATATTGAATGAAGTCCAGCATTATTTACTAACTAGCTGCTGCCCGCGCCTACGCCCGCGTTTTATCGGGATAAAAAAATTGCCTATATCTTATTCCAGGTTCCAAACTATACCCATACCTAATTTCAGCCTAATCAATTCAGTAGTTTTTGCGTTAAAGAGTAACAAATATCCATACAACCATACATACTTTCACATTTATAATATTAGTAGAACGGATTGATCAAATAATATAAACAAATTAGAAGTAGTATTTAAAATTGAAACAATTGAGCTAACTGCAGACTGTTGCAAACAACCTACAGGTTGCTCAACTGGTCTATATCACCAGCTCTCGGGTCACACGTTGCTTCGACCAGGCGCGGGGCTCAGATATTTTTTAAAAAACCTGGAGTGCTTCGGTACCCCACGGACATAGGGTCTCGACTCCAAAGGGAGCAAATGCGTATGAAATCTGCCGCTAAACCAGCGAGTGAAGTTACTAAATATCTTTAAAATAAAAAGCCCATAAAACATGCGCTAAAGGTAACTTTGTATAACCTCTTAAACCTTATTAGCTTTCTATTTACATAACTAATAGGATTTTTGATTAAATATTTAGCGTTCATCGCAAATGAGAACATAAAATTGTAAAGGTTCATTACCGAAGTACTGAATAGTACGTATTTTACGATCAAGCTCTATTATCGATTTTATTACACAACCTTTCATTATAATCAATATTAATAAAGTAAAGTATATTAATTTTTCGCAACCGGAAGATTCGCAGACCTCCCCGCTCTACTCGGGCACGTGTCTATGCAAATAAGAGTCAAGTCAATCAATATTCACGCGAAAAATCTTATTTTATTGATTTAATAAGGACTAGAGATAACACAAGAAATAACAAAATGAATACTTAAGAACTTAAAAACTAGAGCACTCTAAATTACAGTCAGCCACAACATGCGCAAGGTTTTCTATGTAGGTTTATGAAAAAAGCGTTTGAATCTAAATAAATAATGTTGGACAACACACAGCATCATCTAGCCCAAGCTAAGCAGAGCTTCTGTTAAGCCGGGTACTGACCGTTGTTATGAGGCATAATCTAAGTAACATTCCTATGAAATATCCAAACTCCGTGTCGTTGCTTGCTGTGAGCGTCTTCTTCCCCCGTACTGACAGCACGAACGCTCGTTGTGTAACACGTTACAATACGCTCCGTACTCCGGTGAGTACCCCGCTTTATGGGTACTAGAAAACTGATATACCTATTTAATTCGTTAAATAATTATCATGAGCCCGTATACGTCCACTTCTGTACATAGGCCTCCCCCAAACGACGCCACGAATAACGGTCCTGAGCCGCCTTCATCCAACGACTCCATCTAGTCCATCTAGAGCGAGGTCTTCCCACACTCCGTTTCGCATTGCATCGCGGCTGCGAACTGAATAATTCAGTACCTACTAATAACGCACCACAGTGGTCGTCAAATACCGAAAACGTGTTGTTATTGGGCGAGATTATACTAAAACCACTTCACCATAGCAAAATGTCCAGTAGAAGCTATTTATGTAATTTAAAAACGAGCTCAAATATTTCACGAAGAAGCCGATAAAATTAAACAATACAAACCCAAATAAAGAAGCGATTAATAACAAAAATCGATACGATTAAATAACGGCACCCCATTTGCAAATGCCTCGGTATTAAAATCGATTCTGAATCGATCGCGCGAGTAATTGTCGGTAATGATCGAAGGTGTCGATGGAGCGATTGTCCGTTACTCGCAGAACTCAGGTGGTCGAGTTCGTTTAGGGTTCCGTAATAGTTATAAAGAGTCAAGTATGAGTTTGCAGCGATTATACAAGATAGCTAGGCGATTCTGTGATTTATATTTATGTACTTAATAATAAATATTTTTACAAACAGTGATCAATTGTTTTTATTTGTCATACTATTATCTTTGCAGGTTACCTTTTGTAATGTGGGTTGAAACGAGAAATATTTTTGATATGGGGCAGAAGCAGAATTTTTTAGAATGTGGGGCGAACGTAGATCAAATCTAATCATTTCGATTATATTGCATTTATAACTAGTTTCTGTCCGCGGCTTTGCATTGTTTCTAGGAAACGTGTTATGATACCATGGTATAGGAAAAACTAAAAAAGAAACATCATGGATGATGATATCATGGTATCTAAACTGTTTGTTTGAATAAACAGAATACGATGTGTGTTATTTCAGGTCTAGAATTACATAAATACATACATATATATGTGCAATTTTTTTTTGTAGATACCTGTGCCTACTGTTGAATTTTATGACCTGTAATATTGCGGGCAATGAAACATTAGGGGACCATATTTGGGATAATTTTAAATATATAAAACTTGATTTGCTATTTATACTTGTAGGTATTTTTGTTGTGTATATTCATCAGAAGAATACTTTACATAACGAGTTATTCCATGTTCGTCCCACTGGCAACGTCCCAAAATAGTCCGAACACGGAAAATCAAATTCAGTAGTGAGTTCATTCCATATTCGTCCCATTTTAAGATTCCTAACAGAAAAGTAGCCAAAGCACTTTCAACCACATACTCTAGTGCAGTAGTCTTGATTTACCGTTATTCTTTCCGTAGCTTTTTTACTACGTGTATCTCACTCAATATACCAGGAAAATAGAAATGCTAATGGTAGGATTTCTTCCCGGCCTGTCATCATGGGTAGGCTTGGTGGCAGGCCGGGCTTCCGTGTTAAGACAAAACACTTACTTAAGGACCCTTCCATCTTATTAGAATAAGCACTCAACTCTTATTCGATTTAGGTATAAGGTTTGCTGACTGCTGATGAGTTTATAAGTTACCCAGAAAAAACCTCACTTGACACCAATTCAAAAATCTCAAACCTTATTATAATTGGATCAAAAATCCTCCATAAAGAGGCATGACACGCAAAACGCCTGTTTAACATGAGTCGGTGTTTTTACTCGAAACCGATACCCACAGAAAAAATATTTCTGTATCGGTTTCGAGTAAAATCACCAGTCATTTATCATGAGGTCATTTTGGAACACCCATTGATGAAAACCACAGCTTTTGGGCTTATTGTCGTAGGGTTATTCTAGTTTTGCCCCTTGATTAATGCCTTTAGGGGGAAAACTGGAATCTTAATTTTTAAATGTCCAGAATTGCCCCTCACCCTTTTACATAATATGTGTATGTCTATCACAATTACCTCGTTGGTCTATCGGTGAGCTTGTTCAACCGCTGATAATGAGGTCCTGGGTTCAAACCCGGGTTGGGCCAGTATTATCCGGATGATATAATCTGGAATACGGAAATCCATAGTAAAACCAAAGTTACCTACATAGGTCTCAGAATTAGCAGGCTGAAGTGGCGATGGGCAGGCCTTATAGCTCGTAGAACCAATAACCGTTGCGCGTTGTTTAGTAAAGTTTCTCGAGTGGCGACCGTGATGTAATGCGAAACAGAGTGTGGGAAGACCTCCAACTCGATGGACTGACGACATTGTAGCGGTCGCAGGTAGTCGATGGTTGGAGACGGCTCAGGACCCACTATTCGTGGCGTCGTTCGAGGGGATAGTTCCACCGCGCTCCAAGAATGCATTCCTCCGGGCTCCAAGTATTTATTACCCATATTATTTTTAAAATTATAAGTACCAAAATGCTTCCACAGCGCTCCAAAATAAAAGATCAGCATAACAGGTAAAGCATAAGTTGTTTATGTTTTGTACAAGTAGAAATATCATTAATATTTTTTTAACGTAGATTCTACGCTATTGGCACATGTTTTCCTTCAACTTCAATCAAAGGGCGTAATTTCCACTTTCGACAAGTACTGACAAATAAAACGATTGCATTGAATATTATTTCAAACGATGAAAAATATTTGCAAACGATGAAAAAGATCCCGTGACAAAATGTGCTGCTTTGGCGCATTTGCCTCATGATGTTATTGATGATGCGTGGTTGTTAATCATGGCAGAAGTACCACAAAGTGAATATATATCCAAGTTTAATGTTACTTTGTTGATCAATGGTTAAACAATAGAAATTTACACACAGAAATTTGGAATTGTTCAGGTGAAAGAGACCGAACAAACCACTTATTAGAATCATGGCATCATAGGCTCAATAAAGAGTTACCAAAGAAGCCGCGATTGATGGAGCTCTAATTTAAACATAAAGAAGTAGCTCTGTTGTATCAGAAAAGTATCATCAACCAAACAATCGAAAGCCGCTGTTAATCAAGAGAGACGCAGAATTTAAAATTATAATACTCAATTATCGCACAGGTAAATGCAATTTAAATCAAACGATAAATGATTTAAAAAAAGATGTAGAATATTATTTACAAATATTATTATGTTGTGATTTATATTCTTAGTTTTAAAAACTTTCTAATCTGAGACTGTGATTTTTTTAATTGTTTATTTACTTTAATTATAAGAGAAACTGATTATTTATTCGTAACTGTTATTTTATCATAGAGTTTTACTTTAGGTGTTGTAGTTTTATGAAAACTTTTCTAATCTGAAGCGGTGGTGCTATTTTTTGCTAACTCGGTAGAACTGAAATTTTCAATTATATTATTACTTAAAAATTCTTGGAGCACAGTGGAATCAATGTATGAACTTTAAAATTTCGAGAACAATGGGTTTTGGAGCGTTGGAACTACCCGTTCGAGGGAGGCCTATGTTCAGCAGTGGACGTATAACGGGCTGATGATGATGAACCCCGGATTTGGACGTTCGACTATTGCAGGTGGCTAGCTCTAGCAAGAGTTTGCCTGAGTGAAACATGAGATTTGTCACCAAAAAAGCGCTGAAATCAAAGCCCGTTGACTCCCACAGCTGGCACAATCGGTCTTATCGCATTTCAATAGTTTTGCAACCAGTCCAACATCGTCCTTTAGAATCGTAATATAGAAGGGTTGTTAAGAAAGCAAAACCCTTTTCAATAAAGTATAAATAATTTTCGACACTATATCATGTATAGGCACATGAACGACGAATCGAGTAAACTTGTCAATTCTCTTAAAAGTAGTGACCTGATTCACATTTTTACGCGCCATCGCTAGCTCGTAAAACATTGATGCTCCTATTAAGCAGATCTTATCTAGAACCTGCGCAAGAGTGTAAATAGCGAATAAAATCTGTGACCATTTGAGATTGGTAACATGATTTTGGTTTTATAGATTTCTTGGGTGTTCATGAGTTTTAGTGCCTTGATTAGGCGCTTGTCTTGTGTTTGTATTCAATCAACTCCAAATAATAAAACTGTAGCTAGTCCTCTGAAGGCCAAGCACACCAATTTTTGTCTAGGGTAGAATAGAGAAAATTACTTCACATCGTTATCAAATGTTCCCGTTCTACTTGCATTATAAATACCGGTAAAGAGTGGAACGAACGTAGTGTACAATCTAGGAGTCTTCAAATCCCGAGTGAATTATTTCCTTCTGGGAAAGCGTGCTCCATCTTAGGCCACATCTTCACTTTCTCAAGTGTGATGGTGGTCAAACGCTTTACTAATTAAAAAGTTTCGACTTCGTCAAGATTGTAGGAAGTTTTGTCTTAACTTCATTTACGGAGAAAAAAACAATTTATTAACCAGGAATTACAAGAAAATATTGGAAGAAAACTTTCTTAGTTTTAAATTAATAAATAAATTCAAAATTTTCTTGTAAATCTCATCTTCTATCTTTCGTTTTTGTTTGATATAAATACTCAAATGTCGAAACCAGAAAAAAACACGAATAACCTTTCCAAAAACGAAGCTTAGCTTGGTATTAATTCTCGAAGCAAAAGCCACTAGGTATGTAATAATCTAAGTCATCACAAATCACAAGTCGGAGTAAAAGATTGAAACTAGACTTTTCAATCTCACGATGAATAGTTCGTCTGATTTACTATTTCCTTTCGGTTATTTGTTACGTTTTGAAAGGGTGTGTAAAACTGTAGCGATAGTCGTTTACGAGCGACTTATCGAGTTTAGTGCGGGCTTAACTTAGATCGGTAGGTGGTCTGGATTGTAATACACGCGAGTGGTAAAGTGTTGCAAAATATTAAACATTTAATAATTTAAACTTAATAGAAGTTAGCAGTTTTATCAATAACTAAAATGAAGAATAAAATAGAATACTCGTATTTTTGCTTGCAACAGTTGCAATTCATACACAGCAAACTTTAAAAATAAAATGTTAATACAGACAAACAGACTTATTTTTGCATTGAGTCACAAAATGGTCTCTGTCTCAGCATGAGCTGGTGGTAAACTCGTTACAACCAACAACGCTGAAATTTTGAATGAAGACTGGAACTCTAAATGTAATTTTCACCAACGTTGACTTGACTCTCACTCGTAGACTGCATTTTTTTGTCTTTTTTGTGCCATTTTCTGATGTATGTAGTGACCTCCAACTTTGATTGGTTCAATTTTTAGGAAACAGAAATAGAAACAGAAGAATCTTATTTTGTCTTCTTTTTCTATCCTTGGAGTCGGTATAGTAAACAAAAGATACGTTGAAATTCCTAGAGATATGCAATCACAAATCTTCTAATTATGTCTACTCGCCAATTTGAATCTTATTAAACATTTTCTTATAAGAGTATACTAATTTTCTCACAGATGTTTTAATGTCCCAATCTTATGTGGGACTGTTTTTTCAAATAGATGTAATGAAAGTTTTCGAAGCCTTTAGGGAAGATGACAGAAAGAAAAAAATTATAGAAAAAAAAATGAAAATAGAGCACTTTTGCACCTTCATGTACAAAAATCATAAAATGTTCTTCTGCACGTGTTAAATAGAAATTTAATACAATTTGATGTCTGTAAAATAATTGAAAACGAAATGAAAGCTTTCATATTTATCGATTAAATTCAATACATAATCAAGAAAGTATATATGTAATAATCTTTATTGACAAAGAAAATAACAATCAAATAATATAAAGAAATTAAACTAGTATTTACAATTGAAACAATTGAGCTAACTGCAGACTGTTGCAAACAATCTACAGATAGCTCAACTGGTCCATATCAATACCAGTCGGAAGCGTCCCCAAGACGCTGGCTGCATTGCCCCGCTGTATGGCAATGCTAATGCGCTGCGCCAGATACTCACCAGCTCTCGGGTCACGCGTCGCTTCGACCAGGCGGCGCTCAGATAATTTTTTGAAAACCCGGAGAGCCTCGGTACCCCACGGACCTAGGGTCTCGACTCCAAGGGGAGCAAATGCGTAGGCTCTGTCGAGACCTGCATATTTGCGCCTCTTGAGATCCTCGGCCAAATCTGCCGCCGAACCAGCCCTCACGGATGTCCTTGAAAGATGGGAAGGCGCAAGTGTGTCGACACATGTAGCGTCCCACACAATAGGCCTGCCCAGCTCCCAAGGGACTAAAGTCATGCCGTCGGGCCTCTTACCATCGTCACGCAACAGACCATTCGGTTCGAGAATAGCTGGTACGTTAGCGGTGACAAAGGCCCGCCGGATGATGTCGTTAAGGCTGGCATGGCGAGATATCCGACCGGCAGCCCTAGTACACGATAATCCGTGATGACCAAGCTGTTCGACAACAGTACCGCACTGGCATTGATGAGGCGCGCAACACCTTGCACCCAACCGAAGACATGTTGCTATACGGAAAGTTACGGGATCCAATAGAGTGCCAGTATTATATGAAGGAAGTGCTTGCAACCAATGTCAAAATCAAGAAAGTGCAGTTTCGCCTATTAAGTTCCATTTTAATGAAATTATTTACGGATATACAGTTACCACAGGAAAAGACAGGCAATACTTAACCAAAAAAAAAATTATGTACTATTAAAATTTATAGAAGTGAACAAGATATTATAATGGTACCTACCTATATTTAGCTCTCAAATAAGGGAGTATAACTATGAACACAAAAAAGGAAACAATTCAAGAAAGTAATATGTGGGATTTAATTAAAAATGGAGAAGTTATAAACAGTGCCATCTAGGGAAATTTGATCGAACTATTATCATAGTTACTTAGTTTTCACTTCTTTCGGCGGCGGTCCCCAAAGACTGCCCCCATTTTTTTTGTGAAAGACTATTTTGACAATCACCTGCTTACCAGCTTTTCAATATATTCTTCACCACAAATCCATTTCTCTTCACCATCATCAGCATCATTAGTACGCATTTACAGACCATCTGTCCTTTCATGTCACCTTAAAATAAACAATTATTGTGCAAAATTATGATCTTTATATCTATAGCCGTAAAGCTTAGAATGCTTGTAATTCGCGCAATATGTGTGGCTTAGGTAAGGAGTAAGAGGTTGATAAATGATCTTGATTTGACACGCATAGTTTAGGAGCTTGGGAATTCTGCTGATTAAAGTCACCTTGACAAGGTAATGTATTTTGTATGTCGGTTTGTGACTATGGGATTTTGTAAACATATAAAACATAATTAAAGTTACACAGAGTTAAAATCTTAAGAAAGTGTAAATTTGTGGGTTAATTTTGTTGCTCAGAAACTCTTTTACCTCCTATTTTATAAGGGAATCAGGAAAAAAAAATTATTTCATTCATTTTGGTGCCCAGAGAACAATCCGTACCGAATATTTTGGTGCTGAGTTGAATACGTACCCTATCGACTTCTTCGCCCATTAAACATCTACCTTACGAAAACATCAACTATAGCTATGGTTCATGCACTTTACGAGCAATAAACAATGTGACGAGTGAGTCACAGTTGGCACCTCCTACGCAATTTTGCGCGCCTGGTAGTTTTGGATTGTAGGGGCTTTCTATTCAAAACTTTATTGGTTTTTTGATGTCTTAAAGATGGGTAGGGCCACCATGGGTATACAATATTATTGAGGACCTAGTTTTTGTTGAATGCGTTATTTTGTAGAGGTACATCTTTATGATCATATCAGCCCATACACGTCCACTGCTGGACATAGGCCTCCCCCATACGACCCCATGCTACGATGTCGTCGGTCCATCGAGTGGATGGTCTCCCACGACAATGTATGGTACTGTAATCACCTTCAGATTCAGGAATGTCCACGTGTATTACAGTATAAAGTATCTCAAAAGTCGTCAATTTTTTAACCGACGTCAAAAGGAGGAAGTTCTCAATTACACATAAAGTAAGGGAATTTGAAGTCGGTTTATCGTTTAAAACACGCCATATTATTTCGACTAAGCAGGTATATGGGTCACATTAAAATTCTTATACATTTTAGCCTTCTTAGGCTAGTATGTTAGATGATCTAATGTCCTAAATTTAGTCACACGCCATCCAAACCGCAATATAACTCAACTTACTAATACTATTTTGTAAAACAAAGTAACTCTAGTACTTTGGGGTTTCTCACTCGTAAAACCAGGATCTGCTTAAGCATTGTTGCCAACTATTTCCCAATTTAACTAGCTCGTAAATAGAATCCGCCATCATTGTTGAGAGCTTAGTTAACCCTTTCACTGCCGATGATCCGTATGGTGCATAGGTTATAGTGATTAGTGAACATAAATGCAAGTAATCTCGTAAAATCAGCCATTAACATAAGCCTGAGAACGAATAATCAATATGTGAGATAAAATGTGTATACACGCATGCAATATAGGTAATGATAATAATAAGTGCACATAGGTATCTGATGAAGGTTCTATGAGAGTTTATGGGTAACATTTATTTATTATTTTTTACCGGTCATATTTTGTATATTATATGCGGTTTCATAATATTTACTGCGTATTATTAGTAAGTTGAGGTAAGTTCAATTTGTCAATAGATATCCATTTTGTGCATAATATCACCTTGATCTAATGTCACCATTTTATGAGCAAGTACAATAAAAACGCTTTTGTAAAAATTATTACTGAAATGGTTTTTTGGGATATAATTTCCAACACACAGGTTATGGTCAATTGAAAATATTCTAAGCATTATAAATAATAATAAATCGCATTTAAGACTAACATAAAATAAATTTACACCTACTCAACATTTAGTCCTCAAGCCTCAAAAACTAGGTTAAAAATGAAAAAAATGAGAGCATTATCATTAAAACAAGAATAAATGACAGTGTGTTAATTTTTATTTGGTCCGAAACTATCGATCTAGACAAAATTACCATAATCGCAGCTTAAAATCACAATTTCAATCAGAATATAAATTTTACAAACTTTCAAAACCATAATGCTCGAATCCGTTAAAATTTTTATGAATTTTTTAATTACTTGCTATTGATTAGGTTAAAAGTGTTGATAATTATACCAATTTGGGAAGATAAAACGAGAAACCAACATGTGAGTTCATTATGGATTATAGTAACTTATTGAATTTTTAATACATCATATAAACCTATTTGAAACTTACAATATTTATGAAAGAGACATACGCGAGTGGCGAAAAAAATGCAATGGTAAACTTAAATGAAAAAGCCTTAAGCGAGTGTCGAGGACCTAAAAATATGCAATAGTTGACTCAAATGAAAAGGGCATTTTTGCAAGGATTCTGCTTGCATACTGGCTATAATTTGCCTGCTTTTACTATTCTACACCTAAAAGAGAAGATTATTCTAATCATTATTCATGAATTCGTGTGACAAAAGATTATGATGACCCCCTTTTGATCCAAAACCGGTTCAATTCAAGTAAAGGGTTAAGTACCTTTTTATAAACTTAACTTGCAAAAACTTCATAAAAATGAGGTCTATTATTTAAATATTACGCCACTTACGAGAACAATAAAGAACATACCAATGCAAACCAGAAATTAAAAAAAAACAGGAGTCGAAGTCGATCGCGAAAGGTGTCATAAATTATGCAGAGACAATGGATATGATTTATGACAGTGTATGTTAATGTCAAATGTTTTGTTTATGAGAATGTTTATTTTTCAAGTTTAATTTTGGGTACTTGAAAGGGTTAAAACCAGGTTATGAATCTACTTCCTTATTGTAAATCTTGCGGCCTATTTCTTAACGGTCTTAGCTGAATTAAGTAATTTTAATTTTAATTATTATTATTATATTAAGAAAAATAAGACACATCAGAAACCTTACTATGTTTTTAACGATGATGATATTTTGACCTATCGTTAAACTGTTACCTACCTTTGTTTTTAAATGGTTTAAAACATTTAAATATATTAAAGAGCATGTTGTATTGGTTTCTCCTCATTTACCATCGACATCGGAGATTGTAGTACCTCGTGGGTGTCCCTCCTTATGAATGCAAATAGCCAATTAGCATATTTTTTAACTATTTTAATTAGATTCTATTGCTTTTGTATTCTAAGGAAGATGTTTGAGAAAGATTGAGCAATGTTTAAGACTAGACTCGTAGTTCTGTGGCCCCATTAGAGATGAGTCCGGTATTCAATAACTAACTCAGTACCTGTTAGCATGGTCCTAAAATATCTAACGCTATTGTAAAATCCGCATACCGCTAGGTAATAACTGTGCAAAGCGAGCATCGCGCCTAACCGACCGTGAGCCATAACTACCCAACGCTTCAATACCTATACTTACCTAACTATCATCTAAGCATAGGTACTAGCGGACCGTTCACCCGTAAAGTTATGTAGCTGCAACAAGTATTTGGTATTTCTAACCAAATCGGTTAGAAATATATTGGGTAGAAATCAGGACAGGTATAAACTATTCTAACGTTATTAGGTACCAGTTGGTACTAGCGGTATTGGAACAAAATACCCAACTAATAACCGGTAGCCAAAATATCCAATAACTCCCATCCTTAGGCCCCATGGTTGTTTAAAAATACTTAAGAACTTGAAGTCTTCAGTCAACCACCTTCATACGTATATATCTACATTTTATATGTTGATGGTGCATTTCTAGCCCAAAATATCAATTGAAAAAGAAATATTTTTTCCTTTAACCTGATATCACCCAGATGTAGATTAAGATTTTTGATTTTGACAACCGATATGGCACGGCGGGGCGGCTGGCGAAGGTCCACATCTGGGTAATATCAGGTTAAAGGTAAAAGTATTTCTTTTTCAATTTATATTTTGGGCTAGAAATGCACTTCCGACATATTTATTTTATTTATTTATTTAAACCACGTGGGACTCTGTATAAAATGCAGGAGGTTGCGGGTTCGATTACCGTACCGCATGCATTGGGAAAAATGTTCGTATGATCTGCAAATATGCGAATCGGATGTTCTGGGTATTTTATAAGTATAATAAAAAATATCTATGTAATATAATGTATTAAGTATATTATCAGTCATCTAGTACCCATAACACAAGCTCTGCTTAGCTCGGGGCTAGATGATGTTGTGTGGATTGTCCAACATTATTTATTTATTTTATTTACAGATTTTATAAATAAAAGGATTCTAGTTTATTTTGCAGTTTGAATATGACACACTTGAAATGTAACCTTAATCCATTCAAAATTCGGTATATATTTTTCATGGCATCAGACTTCAAAAATAACGATTTGAACTCAAGCAACCATGACGAATCCAAAGAAAGCATTGTACCGATTCTTGTCATTTTTCGATCAATAGCGTTTAAAGAATATAATGCGATTGATTTCCGAGTGACGTGGTTCAGATACGGATTATGTTTGGATGAAAAAATTAACCTACGTAACAATGTGGTAAAGAGGAATGATTTGCAATATCATTTTACCTTATTTCAGTAGTAGATATATCGATCTACTGCTTGATTAAATTTTAGATCTTGGCGGTGTTGTGCTCAATTCTAGGTACTCATAACAATGTGGTAAAAAAGGAATGATTTGCAATTGCGTTTTATCTTTTTACCTTATTTTGTTAGTATGTCGATACTCGATCTACTGCTAGATTAGATCTTGGCAGTGTTGCCCTCAATTTACAGTCGACATTTTATCAATATGTTATTCTCACACGCTAATCTAAATACAAGTGACATTTCGTAAATATCCAAAAGAAAATAAACAACAATCAGAAAAATAAGATCAATAAAATCACGGTCTTTTTTTTCTATACCAAATAATTCGCTGATCTTTACCACAAACAAAAAGAGTCACTATTGCATAAATACGTTATCCAATCCTTCCAATTTATTTCAGAAAATACTCTCAATACTTTTATTTTACCTTGAATGTATTCCATTTTTTATCAGCGCACTCAATGCAAAGTTTTTACGTCACAATAACTAACAAAAGCTTTGTACAGAAGTTTACCAACATGCATTGACATTGTGAGAGGTGATTAATTTCATAAGTACGGGTAAGTGAGTCCTTTTGTACGGACAATGAGCTTTTGTTGGGCAGGGTCTGTTGTCGTTATATTCGGGGGTAGAAGTATTCGTTATGTTTGTTACGAATTGAAGGTTAAATAGAACGGTGAAGTATTTAAAAATCTGAAAAATATTTGGTTGCAGTTACGATGGCTGGTTAGAGAAGCAAATCATTGATGGTCATAAGTACCAACATAATTCATCTGAATGAAGAGACGTGTTTTGGAATATTTTTATTTAAAGAAGAAACCATACAACAAAGTCAATATTAACAAAGCTTGAAGAGTATACTAACATTACGAAATGTTGTAGCTAAATCGATAGCTAAACCAAAACATTACAATAATTTCGTTTGCAAAACTAGAACAAGGAAATTAACTTAAAGCACTAGTATTCCCACATTTAAATGTGTAAAATGATACACGAAATCACATAAAACAACAAAATATTATGCTAATAAAACTATTGCAAATATCAACATGAAACCAAACACGTAAAGGAAATACCTAGAGACGTGGAATCATAAAAGCAAAGTCGCATAAAGACGGCTTCAAACAACAACATTTGTATGAGCATTGCATCGCAATGCGATCCAAAATGGATGAAAACGCATAACCGTTTATAAATTAGATAAACCTCGAGAACTAGATCATAAATAAATATTAAACTATCGAATCAATAGAACCCTTTATGGTAGAGATTGAGCTATAAGTCAAAGAACAAGTAGAGACAAAGGTATAGTCCATAATGAAATAGACGTAGGGTTCAAAGTGAAACGAGGATTACTCGTGACTGATTTGAATCGGTTCCAAGCTATTGGTCTTATAAGAGAAATTGTGATTGATGCTGCGATTGACTCTTTCTATGGAAATAAACTGTTGTGAAGATACGATTCTCTGTATGTTCTCATTTTCGTTTGCAATAAAGTGTTATTATTTATTAGAATGTTGTTTCTTGGTTTGTTACAATTTGTAATAGAACCCATCATTATTCATCTCTTATGGTTCTACGATTTATCTAATGTTATGCAAAACTTTACTTCTACAGTTTTACTTGCAGTTGACATTCAATCGCAAAAAAAAAAAAATTTATACTGAATCTAAAGAAATATGTATCTGTATATTATTTTTCTATGCAGTTAGTTATTGCGTAAGGGTGTTTTGATATTGAAAATCAAAAATTTATTTATAAATTACTGTTTAATAAAAGACAATGGGCCGGGGCCGTGGCGTACGAATATCGACCCCTCCAACTCAACCCGTGAATGTCGTAAGACCCGACTAAGGGAACCTACCAGAGGAAGGGCAGCAGCTTCCTTCTGAGTATTTTTCAAAACACCAACACTACGATCACCAATCCGCCTGCCAAGCGTGGTGATTATGGCAAATCCCCCATACATGGGAGACCATCCACACGATGGACCGACGACATCGTAGCGGTCGCAGGGAGTAGATGGATGGAGACGGCTCAGGACTGCTATTTGTGGCGTCGTACGGGGGAGACCTATGTCCAGCAGTGGATGTGTATGGGCTGATGATGATGATGATGAATAGACAATAATTTTGTGATTTCATTAATCTAATTAAAATATTTTTGATTTTTATTATTATATAATGAATTTATTTTGCTTTAGTTCATTTCTTAAATCTTAATAGATAGATAGATAGAAAATACTTTATTGCACACTTAAAACTAGAAAACAGTTTACAAATGAGACAAAACAATACAAGTGACAATGGGCGGTCTTATCGCTCAAGAGCGATCTCTGCCAGACAACCTGGGATAACTAGGTATATAATTTTTTCCAGATCATTTCTACATGTCAGTTTTTTCTCCTTTAAAACGACAAGTTTTCTCAAACGATGATCGAATGAGTAGTACTCGTAAATACACATCAAACCAACACAACATAAACAATCCTTCGTAGAGGTAAAGGTCAGAGGATCTAATCTAACCTAACAAGAAATGAAAAAATTATATATCCATGTACTAAGTCAGACGCATATTATAAAATACGCTTTAGATACCTAATAACACTATGTATTTAATATTTACCTTAGAATGCATCACGGAATTTATTACACCTAACAAGGTAAATGTTTCTTGTTCACTTCTTTACTATACCTAAAAGATTCAAGTGAACAAAAAATCTAAATCAAAGTCTAACTCAAACAAAACAATCAACAAAAATCAAACTTTATTACCTAGTTTTAATTAAGTTATTTGGAATATCTGATGTGAATTTGATGCTGATCGAGTACTTTAAGGTCTTAAGGAAAGCACTTTGGCTTTTGAGTTTTCTACTTTATGAAGCATAGTCTCCAGCAGTGACATATTACTGTAGAAAGTGTTGTTATAAATTCATTCAAGTAAGAGCGTAACCTTGGTTTCTTGCTCTTTAAACAGTAGGAAATAAAGATGGTCGTCCCAGTTACCACGAGGCGAATGCCGCACTAAGTTCATCGTATTTATCGATACACTATTACGACACTAGTGTGCTAACGATGCTCAACGTGATATATTTGTGCACATTTGTAAGATATATGTATGCTCATGTTCATATAACATTTGAAATTTATTTGAGAAACTTGGCTCCCGTTTTATTTACTAGACGTAAACTCAATTGGCTGTTTAAAAGGTTAGTAAAAGCATAATTTAGAAAGCATAAACTTCTTCGTGGAAGGGCTAAAACTATATAACCTTTTTCTTATTCTTTTAGTTTTGGCTCTACATCACTATATAATCTCGTTAGTAAGCAAGAATTCAATATTAGACCCTTAGTCCCAAGACATATGAAAGGGGGCAAAAGCAACATACGACAACAGAGTTTCTAAACACAAGAGCATGCAAAACAAACAGAAAAGAAAATTAATCGAGCATACACAAAGGGTTTTACTTAATGTCATCAAACAGATGCTTTTTACAGTTGCTACTTCAAAAGCGTTAAGTGTAACAAAACAAGTAACTCTGAAAAAACAACATGAATATTTGATCCAAAACCAGAATCATTAGTCAACTTTTTTAAGCTTACCATCCAACAAATATAAAATCTAGTTTATTTTGAACCTTAAATAAAAGCGATAAGGTTAAAGAGGAGTTTTATAAATGGTTTTACCTTTGGATTCTGTCACGCTTCGACATTATAGCAACAATTGTCCCATTTCTTTTTTTTTTCTTTTCGGGTGATAATAGTTCAGTAGTTATATCATTAATCTTACGTGCATGTGGATCTTTTGACAAAACTACATTTTGATTGTAAACTTTAATATCATTAACGATATTCGCTTCCGCTTCTGCAACATCATTCTCTAAGACTTTGAGATTAGCGTTCAAAATTCCTTGTTCGGAGTTTTTATCATTTATTATTTCAACTTGTTCCAGTTTTGCGATAGTATCTTTTATATCTTTGATGTGAGAGTTGAAATTAGTAGTATCGGTGATGGGATCATTTATTATAAGACATGATCCCGTATTTATCCTTGGATTTTCACCTTCACATGTGGGAATATTCAATTTGTTTGTGTCGTCTGTTTTTGTTCAATTGACGCTTTAATTCATAGAATGACTAATGATGATGATTTTTGACGGAAGCTTACTTAAAGTCGGTAGTTTAAGTGCGAAAGGTACACGTGAGAAATTTCAAAATGTTCTTGGATTTTTGGAGCAGAAGTGATTGAATAGTTTAATCTTTACACTTATCAATGGAATGAGAGCTTTAGTTGAAAAACTTAAGATTTATTTCTAGGTTGTCTGGAAGAATCACTCTCGGATAAGGCCGCCTTTTGTACTATTTATTTTTTCATTTGGATATAAGATTTTGTATTAATGTTAATTAAAGTACAATAAAGTGTTAATTCATTTAATTATTGAGTAGAAATATAGCAAAAAAAACACAATTTCGTATATCGTGTAACGTGTTAAAATAACAGTTTTATACCAAACACTTTCAAATTCAATAAAACGGATTAAGAACATCTAGCTCATTTATTTATGCTTTTCTTTATTTGAATAATCTTTTAATCATGTTTCTTAATTATTTAGTATAAAGGTTTTATGAGTGGCATCATAAAGTTAAACCCCCTGTCTACAAAGCCGTAAAAAAAAAACTTAAAGAATGCTGCGATGATGATAAGGTACTCGTATGTAGTCAAGCATGCTAAATTACTACAAGAATTTCCTGTTCTGCAATTGGTTGCTTTGTCAGATAGATTCCTTAATTTTAGTGTCATTTATAATGTTAAATCGTTAATTAGATATTATATTGGTAACATAAAAATAAAATTAATTTATTCATGATCATTTAGGACTTAATTAACGCTGTTAAAAGTGTATCAGTTTTTGATCACAGGTGGAATGTGATCTTTATATTTAATGAGTTATTAATTGGCTTATTGGGTCAAATGTAGCGATCAGAATTTTTCCTTATTTTGACTCGAGTCATCCGTGTTTGTCCCACTGGCTTCGGACCAAATTGGGACGAACACGGAAAATCTAATTTAGAGGTGATTTCATTCCGCATTCGTCCCACTTTTCAAAGGCAGGCTTTATTACTGTCGTCAGCCACACTCGTCAGTGATGTAAAATAACCTACCTATAGTCGATGATCCTCCTGGTAGAATTTTGGCCACGGGGACATCGAGACTAGCCATGTGTAGGTACAGCAAATGTATCGTATTGCATGAGTGTGTGCAGGAACACAGGTACACTCTCTATTCCCCGACTCTCAGAATCAGATGGGCAGACCAACTCGATCGGGGAGAGGTCAGCTGCAGGACTAACCGCTCATCATGCTTTCCGAGGCAAGGGTGTGTAACACTGTGTAGGTACAGCAAATGTATCGTATTGCATGAGTGTGTGCAGGAACACAGGTACACTCTCTATTCCCCGACTCTCAGAATCAGATGGGCAGACCAACTCGATCGGGGAGAGGTCAGCTGATGGACCAACTGCTCATCATGCTTTCCGAGGCAAGGGTGAGTAACACTGTCAGCCAAGAAAAAATTATACTGTAAAAGCCCAAAGACGGGAAGACGTTGCGCTGCTAATGTGAATTTGACTCTCTAGATGTATACCGATATGTATACCATAAAAAAATCAATTCGGGACCTCTTTATCAGCGGTTGTACATGTAACCATTAGACCAACGAGGTGGTCAACACCCTATGGGTTGATCAGCGAGAAAATAACTATAAGGATAGAATAGAATATAACAACACGCGATTTTTTTCACAAAATTAAATTTCATATTATGTTCTAAATACAGAATCAGAATCAATAACTTTATTTCCATATGCTTACAAAATAAGCAATTAGACAAGTCAAATTATATACTATAAACATAGTTATTATTATCAAATAAGAAAACAGGTGTTATTGATATTCTCTTCACTTCAATTGTTTGTCCACTAGTGGAAGAAGTGAAAAAGGCACCACTAGCACATTTATAATATCACGTATGCTTATGTGTCTAATACATGGTTATTTTGCCTATCTAAATCTAAATTTAATGCGATTTAGATACATGTCAATATTTCCATAAAGCTAAACAGAACATTGATTTTCTTACATACACAGTGCGGTGCGGAGCGATATCTGGCCAAGTATTAACATCATTGATGTAATCATCTATGGAGTAAAAGGCTTTCCTGATAAGATTTTGTTTGATGTACTGTTTAAATTTACGAATAGGGAGTTCAGTTGCTTCAGATGGAAGCTTATTATAGAAGCGCACGCATACAAACAATCTAAAATGTAAACTTTCGCTCCACGATGACATTCGATCTATAAAAATATAAAATGCATATTTATTTTAACCTCGTTTCAAATGGTCAACTATAGTTAAATCTATTCAAAATCAGAACAACATTTGACTTCCCAAATCCGATAATCTTAACAAATCGATTACCAATAAAATAAGCTTCGAATAAAATCGACAGTCATGCTTACTAAATGTACTTTTTATTTGCATGTTAAGTACGATCTTATGCGTTACGTTAAAGTGTTGGTACCGTGTGAATGTGATGAACGTTTGTTTAAAATAACTCTTTCGGCGTAGTGGAAAAGCCTATCAATAACAACTTTGTAGAAATAACAGCTCAGGAAAAACGACTCCGTGAAAAATTGCCTAATTCTGTCCGCACCGTTTAAAATATTTATCTAAAACGAATCTATAGTTCATATCTTGATTACTTATATTAAATTAGTATTAAATAAGTCTTTAAGACAGTGAAAACAGAATTGAGCAAGCAACTGGTTTATATCAATACCAGTCGAAAGCGTCCCCAAGACGCTGGCTGCATTGCCCCGCTGTAGGGCAATGCTGATGCGCTGCGCCAGATACTCACCAGCTAAAGCTTTGCTGACTTTGGACTATTTCAGATGCTGATGTAGAGCAAGAAAAAAACTAATGAAAAATCTAAAAACGCAATCGGGATAACTTACATTTTACCGAATCCTGGGCAAAACTATACAAGTAAAATTTCTTTTTATGCATTTTTTTTATAAACACTAGATTTTTATTTGGTTAAAATACGATCGATATCACAAACGTCTCCGATTTTTACGAGTCCAACGACGACGTGACAACAATAAAACACACCCAACTCAAATTCTGCGAAAAACATTAGGTATCAATAAAAACTTATGTCAGAAGTCCTAACGTAAAAGTTACATCAAAAAATGAATGAAATACCAGTTAAAATATATCTTACGAAACAAGTTTTCTTTTTCGATTCTATTACAAGCATAAAATGATATTGAGTCTCGTAAATTTATGAGTTTGAATTAGTAAAGCGACTGCCTATCGGTGATTTGTGCCTATGGAATTAAATAGAATTGTGGATCGATAGCATTATTTAAGTAATACGAGTAAAGGAAATTAATAAAGATTTGGAAAATTTTGATATCCATAAGTTATAAGGGAAGCATTATGGGAAAGAAGCTCAGGAGGAAAATTCTGCGTATCACGTGATATTTTATTGAGTGATCAGTATCATAGGATAAAATATCATCTGATAAATATCAAGTACCTACCGCCAAAAACTGCATTCAAGTGCGACTTATCGAGCAACTCATTAAAGAAAAGCTCTCGATAAATATCGAATTGCAGATTTGGAGAATGCGCTTATTTTCTACGACACAATCACTTAATATTTCGTCAGTTCTTGCCATATTTATGTAGTAGTTATATTGCCAGAATTTTATTGTCTTTCCTGGGTTGGATTTCACCAAATCAAACGGGAGCAAAAATGTCATGAAACAGCCAAATAGTGAGATCAGAGAATAACTACAGAGTATAAAACAAAGTCGCTTCCCGCTGTCTGTCCGTATGTATGCTTAGATCTTTAAAACTACGCAACGGATTTTATGCGGTTTTTTTAAATAGCTAAAGTGATTTAAGATAATGTGTATATGTAAAATTTAGTATCAGCATTGCACCCATGCGAAGCCGGGGTGGGTCGCTAGCATAAAATAATACTAACGGTAGGATGTCAGA